>CM054115.1:3112500-3825000 GCA_028673005.1 Tanypteryx hageni
GGGAGGAACGATCGAGGTGGAGGCGATAGACGGAGGAACGATAGAGGTGGAGGCTATAGAGTGGAGAATGTTTAGGGGGGAAGCGATAGAGGGAGGAACGATAGTAGAGGATGCGATAGAATGAGGAACGATCGAGGTGGAGGCGATAGACGGAGGAACGATAGAGGTGGAGGCTATAGAGTGGAGAATGGTAATGGGGGAAGCGATAGAATGAGGAACGATAGTAGAGGAGGCGATAGAGGGAGGAACGAACGAGGCGGAGGCGATAGACGGAGGAACGATAGAGGTGGAGGTTATAGAGTAGAGAATGGGAGTGAAGGAAGAGATAGAGGGAGGAACGGTAGTAGAGGAGGCGATAGAGGGAGGAACGATCGACGTGGAGGCGATAGACGGAGGAACGATAGAGTTGGAGGTTATAGAGTGGAGAATGGTAGTGAGGGAAGCGATAGAGGGAGGAACGATAGTAGAGGATTCGATAGAGGGAGGAACGATTGAGGTGGAGGCGATAGACGTAGGAACGATAGATGTGGAGGCTATAGAGTGGAAAATGGTAGTGGGGGAAGCGATAGTAGGAGGAACGATAGTAGAGGAGGCGATAGAGGGAGGAACGATCGAGGTGGAGGCGATAGACGGAGGAAAGATAGAGGTGGAAGCTATAGAGTGGAGAATGGTAGTGGGGGAAGCGATAGATGGAGGAACGATAGTAGAGAATGCGATAGAGGGGGGAACGATCGAGGTGGAGGCGATAGACGGAGGAACGATAAAGGTGGAGGCTATAGAGTGGAGAATGGTAGTGGGGGATGCGATAGAGGGAGGAACGATAGTAGAATATGCGATAGAGGGAGGAACGATCGAGGTGGAGGCGATAGACGGAAGAACGATAGAGGTTGTGGCTATAGAGTGGAGAATGGTAGTGAGGGAAGCGATAGAGGAGGAATGATAGTATAGGATGCGATAGAGGGAGGAACGATCGAGGTTGAGGCGATAGACGGAGGAACGATAGAGGTGGAGGCTATAGAGTGGAGAATGTTTAGGGGTGAAGCGATAGAGGGAGGAACGAAAGTAGAGGATGCAATAGAATGAGGAACGATCGAGGTGGAGGCGATAGACGGAGGAACGATAGAGGTGGAGGCTATAGAGTGGAGAATGGTAGTGGGGGAAGCGATAGAGGGAGAACGATAGTAGAGGAGGCGATAGAGTGAGGAACGATCGAGGTGGAGGCGAAAGACGGAGGAACAATAGAGGTGGAGGCTATAGAGTGGAGAATGGTAGTGGGGGAAGCGATAGAGGGAGGAACGATAGTAGAGGATTCGATAGAGGGAGGAACGATTGAGGTGGAGGCGATAGACGTAGGAACGATAGAGGTGGAGGCTATAGAGTGGAGACTGGTAGTGGGGGAAGCGATTGAGGGAGGAACGATAGTAGAGGATGCGATAGAGTGAGGAACGATCGAGGTGGAGGCGATAGACGGAGGAACGACAGAGGTGGAGTCTATAGAGTGGAAAATGGTAGTGGGGGAAGAGATAGATCGATGAACGATAGTAGAGGATGCGATAGAATGAGGAACGATCGAGGTGGAGGCGATAGACGGAGGAACGATATAGGTGGAGGCTATAGAGTGGAGAATGGTAGTGGGGGAAGCGATAGAGGGAGGAACGATAGTAGAGGATGCGATAGAGGGAGGAACGATCGAGGTGGAGGCGATAGACGGAGGAACGATAGAGGTGGAGGCTATAGAGTGGAGAATGTTTAGGGGGGGAAGCGATAGAGGGAGGAACGAAAGTAGAAGAGGCGATAGAGGGAGGAACGATCGAGGTGGAGGCGATAGACGGAGGAACGATAGAGGTGGAGGCTATAGAGTGGAGAATGGTAATGGGGGAAGCGATAGAATGAGGAACGATAGAAGAGGAGGCGATAGAGGGAGGAACGAACGAAGTGGAGGCGATAGACGGTGGAACGATAGAGGTGGAGGCTATAGAGTGGAGAATGGTAGTGGGGGATGTGATAGAGGGAGGAACGATAGTAGAGGAGACGATAGAGTGAGGAACGATCGAGGCGGAGGCGAAAGACGGAGGAACGATAGAGGTGGAGGCTATAGAGTGGAGAATGTTTAGGGGGGGAAGCGATAGAGGGAGGAACGATAGTAGAGGATTCGATAGAGGGAGGAACGATTGAGGTGGAGGCGATAGACGTAGGAACGATAGAGGTGGAGGCTATAGAGTGGAGAATGGTAGTGGGGGAAGCGATATAGGAGGAATGATAGTAGAGGATGCGATAGAGGGAGGAACGATCGAGGTTGAGGCGATAGACGGAGGAACGATAGAGGTGGAGGCTATAGAGTGGAGAATGGTTAGGGGGGGACGCGATAGAGGGAGGAACGATAGTAGAGGATGCGATAGAGTGAGGAACGATAGAGGTGGAGGCGATAGACGGAGGTTCGATAGAGGTGGAGTCTATAGAGTGGAAAATGGTACTGGGGGAAGAGATAGAGCGATGAACGATAGTAGAGGAGGCGATAGAGGGAGGAACGATCGATGTGGAGGCGATAGACGGAGGAACGATATAGGTGGAGGCTATAGAGTGGAGAATGGTAGTTGGGGAAGCGATAGAGGGAGGAACGATAGTAGAGGATGCGATAGAGGGAGGAACGATCGAGCTGGAGGCGATAGACGGAGGAACGATAGAGTTGGAGGCTATAGAGTGGAGAATGTTTAGGGGGGGAAGCGATAGAGGGAGGAACGAAAGTAGAAGAGGCGATAGAGGGTGGAACGATCGAGGTGGAGGCGATAGACGGAGGAACGATAGAGGTGGAGGCTATAGAGTGGAGAATGGTAATGGGGGAAGCGATAGAATGAGGAACGATGGTAGAGGAGGCGATAGAGGGAGGAACGAACGAGGTGGAGGCGATAGACGGAGGAACGATAGAGGTGGAGGCTATAGAGTGGAGAATGGTAGTGGGGGAAGCGATAGAGGGAGGAACGATAGTAGAGGAGGCGATTGAGTGAGGAACGATCGAGGTGGAGGCGAAAGACGGAGGAACGATAGAGGTGGAGGCTTTAGAGTGGAGAATGTTTAGGGGGGGAAGCGATAGAGGGAGGAACGATAGTAGAGGATGCGATAGAATGAGGAACGATCGAAGTGGAGGCGATAGACGGAGGAACGATAGAGGTGGAGGCTATAGAGTGGAGAATGGTAATGGGGGAAGCGATAGAATGAGGAACGATAGTAGAGGAGGCGATAGAGGGAGGAACGAACGAGGCGGAGGCGATAGACGGAGGAACGATAGAGGTGGAGGTTATAGAGTAGAGAATGGGAGTGGGGGAAGAGATAGAGGGAGGAACGGTAGTAGAGGAGGCGATAGAGGGAGGAACGATCGACGTGGAGGCGATAGACGGAGGAACGATAGAGTTGGAGGCTATAGAGTGGAGAATGGTAGTGAGGGAAGCGATACTGGGAGGAACGATAGTAGAGGATTCGATAGAGGGAGGAACGATTGAGGTGGAGGCGATAGACGTAGGAACGATAGAGGTGGAGGCTATAGAGTGGAGAATGGTAGTGGGGGAAGCGATAGAAGGAGGAACGATAGTAGAGGAGGCGATAGAGGGAGGAACGATCGAGGTGGAGGCGATAGACGGAGGAAAGATAGAGGTGGAAGCTATAGAGTGGAGAATGGTAGTGGGGGAAGCGATAGAGGGAGGAACGATAGTAGAGAATGCGATAGAGGGAGGAACGATCGAGGTGGAGGCGATAGACGGAGGAACGATAAAGGTGGAGGCTATAGAGTGGAGAATGGTAGTGGGAGATGCGATAGAGGGAGGAACGATAGTAGAATATGCGATAGAGGGAGGAACGATAGTAGAATATGCGATAGAGGGAGGAACGATCGAGGTGGAGGCGATAGACGGAAGAACGATAGAGGTGGAGGCTATAGAGAGGAGAATGGTAGTGGGGGAAGCGATAGAGGAGGAATGATAGTAGAGGATGCGATAGAGGGAGGAACGATCGAGGTTGAGGCGATAGACGGAGGAACGATAGAGGTGGAGGCTATAGAGTGGAGAATGTTTAGGGGGGGAAGCGATAGAGGGAGGAACGATAGTAGAGGATTCGATAGAGGGAGGAACGATTGAGGTGGAGGCGATAGACGTAGGAACGATAGAGGTGGAGGCTATAGAGTGGAGACTGGTAGTGGGGGAAGCGATAGAGGGAGGAACGATAGTAGAGGATGCGATAGAGGGAGGAACGAACGAGGTGGAGGCGATAGACGGAGGAACGATAGAGGTGGAGGCTATAGAGTGGAGAATGGTAGTGGGGGAAGCGATAGAGGGAGGAACGATAGTAGAGGATTCGATAGAGGGAGGAACGATTGAGGTGGAGGCGATAGACGTAGGAACGATAGAGGTGGAGGCTATAGAGTGGAGAATGGTAGTGGGGGAAGCGATAGAGGAGGAATGACAGTAGAGGATGCGATAGAGGGAGGAACGATCGAGGTTGAGGCGATAGACGGAGGAACGATAGAGGTGGAGGCTATAGAGTGGAGAATGTTTAGGGGGGGAAGCGATAGAGGGAGGAACGATAGTAGAGGATGCGATAGAATGAGGAACGATCGAGGTGGAGGCGATAAACGGAGGAACGATAGAGGTGGAGGCTATAGAGTGGAGAATGGTAATAGGGGAAGCGATAGAATGAGGAACGATAGTAGAGGAGGCAATAGAAGGAGGAACGAACGAGGTGGAGGCGATAGACGGAGGAACGATAGAGGTGGAGGCTATAGAGTGGAGATTGGTAGTGGGGGAAGCGATAGAGGGAGGAACGATAGTAGAGGAGGCGATAGAGTGAGGAACGATCGAGGTGGAGGCGAAAGACGGAGGAACGATAGATGTGGAGGCTATAGAGTGGAGAATGGTAGTGGGGGAATGACGGAGGAACGATAAAGTTGGAGGCTATAGAGTGGAGAATAGTAGTGGGGGAAGTGATAGAGGGAGGAACGATAGTAGAGGAGGCGATAGAGGGAGGAACGATCGAGGTGGAGGCGATAGACGGAGGAACGATAGAGGTGGAGGCTATAGAGTGGAGAATGTTTAGGGGGAAGCGATAGAGGGAGGAACGATAGTAGAGGATGCGATAGAATGAGGAACAATCGAGGTGGAGGCGATATACGGAGGAACGATAGAGGTGGAGGCTATAGAGTGGAGAATGGTAATGGGGGAAGCGATAGAATGAGGAACGATAGTAGAGGAGGCGATAGAGGGAGGAACGAACGAGGTGGAGGCGATAGACGGAGGAACGATAGAGGTGGAGGCTATAGAGTAGAGAATGGGAGTGGGGAAGAGATAGAGGGAGTAACGATAGTAGAGGAGGCGATAGAGGGAGGAACGATCGACGTGGAGGCGATAGACGGAGGAACAATAGAGTTGGAGGCTATAGAGTGGAGAATGGTAGTGGGGGAAGCGATAGAGGGAGGAACGATAGTAGAGGATTCGATAGAGGGAGGAACGATTGAGGTGGAGGCGATAGACGTAGGAACGATAGAGGTGGAGGCTATAGAGTGGAGAATGGTAGTGGGGGAAGCGATAGAGGGAGGAACAATAGTAGAGGATGCGATAGAGTGAGGAACGATCAAGGTGGAGGCGATAGACGGAGGAACGATAGAGGTGGAGGCTATAGAGTGGAAAATGGTAGTGGGGGAAGAGATAGAGGGATGAACGATAGTAGAGGAGGCGATAGAGGGAGGAACGATCGAGGTGGAGGCGATAGACGGAGGAAAGATAGAGGTGGAGGCTATAGAGTTAAGAATGGTAGTGGGGGAAGCGATAGAGGGAGGAACGATAATAGAGAATGCGATAGAGGGAGGAACGATCGAGGTGGAGGCGATAGACGGAGGAACGATGGAGGTGGAGGCTATAGAGTGGAGAATGGTAGTGGGGGATGCGATAGAGGAGGAATGATACTAGAGGATGCGATTGAGGGAGAAACGATCGAGGTTGAGGCGATAGACGGAGGAACGATAGAGGTGGAGGCTATAGAGTGGAGAATGGTAATGGGGGAAGCGATAGAATGATGAACGATAGTAGAGGTGGCGATAGAGGGAGGAACGATCGAGGTAGAGGCGATAGACGGAGGAACGATAGTAGAGGAGGCGATAGAGAGAGGAACGATCTAGGTGGAGGCGATAGACGGAGGAACGATAGAGGTGGAGGCTATAGAGTGGAGAATGTTTAGTGGGGAAGCGATAGAGGGAGGAACGATAGTAGAGGATGCGATAGAATGAGGAACGATCGAGGTGGAGGCGATAGACGGAGGAACGATAGAGGTGGAGGCTATAGAGTGGAGAATGGTAATGGGGGAAGCGTTAGAATGAGGAACGATAGTAGAGGAGGCGATAGAGGGAGGAAAGAACGAGGTGGAGGCGATAGACGGAGGAACGATAGAGGTGGAGGCTATAGAGTAGGGAATGGTAGTGGGGGAAGAGATAGAGGGAGGAACGATAGTAGAGGAGGCGATAGAGGGAGGAACGATCGAGGTGGAGGCGATAGACGGAGAAACGATAGAGTTGGAGTCTATAGAGTGGAGAATGGTAGTGGGGGAAGCGATAGAGGGAGGAACGATAGTAGAGGATTCGATAGAGGGAGGAACGATTAAGGTGGAGGCGATAGACGTAGGAACGATAGAGGTGGAGGCTATAGAGTGGAGACTGGTAGTGGGGGTAGCGATAGAGGGAGGAACGATAGTAGAGGATGCGATAGAGTGAGGAACGATCGAGGTGGAGGCGATAGACGGAGGAACGATAGAGGTTGAGTCTATAGAGTGGAAAATGGTAGTGGGGGAAGAGATAGAGCGATGAACGATAGTAGAGGATGCGATAGAATGAGGAACGATCGAGGTGGAGGCGATAGACGGAGGAACGATATAGGTGGAAGCTATAGAGTGGAGAATAGTAGTGGGGGAAGCGATAGAGGGAGGAACGATAGTAGAGGATGCGATAGAGGGAGGAACGATTGAGGTGGAGGCGATAGACGGAGGAACGATAGAGGTGGAGTCTATAGAGTGGAGAATGTTTAGGGGGGGAAGCGATAGAGGGAGGAACGAAAGTAGAAGAGGCGATAGAGGGAGGAACGATCGAGGTGGAGGCGATAGACGGAGGAACGATAGAGGTGGAGGCTATAGAGTGGAGAATGGTAATGGGGGAAGCGATAGAATGAGGAACGATAGTAGAGGAGGCGATAGAGGGAGGAACGAACGAGGTGGAGGCGATAGACGGAGGAACGATAGAGGTGGAGGCTATAGAGTGTATAATGGTAGTGGTGGAAGCGATAGAGGGAGGAACGATAGTAGAGGAGGCGATAGAGTGAGGAACGATCGAGGTGGAGGCGAAAGACGGAGGAACGATAGAGGTGGATTCTATAGAGTAGAAAATGGTAGTGGGGGAAGAGATAGAGGGATGAACGATAGTAGAGGAGGCAATAGAGGGAGGAACGATCGATGTGGATGCGATAGACGGAGGAATAATAGAGGTGGAGGCTATAGAGTGGAGAACGGTAGTGGGGGAAGCGATAGAGGGAGGAACGATAATAGAGAATGCGATAGAGGGAGGAACGATCGAGGTGGAGGCGATAGACGGAGGAACGATAGAGGTGGAGGCTATAGAGTGGAGAATGGTAGTGGGGGATGCGATAGAGGAAGGAACGATAGTAGAGGATGCGATAGAGGGAGGAACGATCGAGGTGGAGGCGATATACGGAGGAACGATAGAGGTGGAGGCTATAGAGTGGAGAATGGAAGTGGGGGAAGCGATAGAGGAGGATCGATAGTAGAGGATGCGATAGAGGGAGGAACGATCGAGGTGGAGGCGACAGACGAAGGAACGATAGTGGTGGAGTCTATAGAGTGGAGAATGGTAGTGGGGGAAGCGATAGAGGGAGGAACGATCGAGGTGGAGGCAAAAGACGGAGGAACGATAGAGGTGGAGGCTATAGAGTGGAGAATGGTAGTGGGGGAAGCGATAGAGGGGGGAACGATAGTAAAAGAGGCGATAGAGTGAGGAACGATCGAGGTGGAGGCGATAGACGGAGGAACGATAGAGGTGGAGGCTATAGAGTGGAGAATGTTTAGGGGGGGAAGCGATAGAGGGAGGAACGATAGTTGAGGATGCGATAGAATGAGGAACGATCGAGGTGGAGGCGATAGACGGAGGAACGATAGAGGTGGAGGCTATAGAGTGGAGAATGGTAATGGGGGAAGCGATAGAATGAGGAACGATAGTAGAGGAGGCGATAGAGGGAGGAACGAACGAGGTGGAGGCGATAGACGGAGGAACGATAGAGGTGGAGGCTATAGAGTGGAGAATGGTAGTGGAGGAAGCGATAGAGGGAGGAACGATAGTAGAGGATGCGATAGAGGGAGGAACGATCGAGGTGGAGGCGATAGACAGAGGAACGATAGAGGTGGAGTCTATAGAGTGAAAAATGGTAGTGGGGGAAGAGATAGAGGGATGAACGATAGTAGAGGAGGCGATTGAGGGAGGAACGATCGATGTGGATGCGATAGACGGAGGAATAATAGAGGTGGAGGCTATAGAGTGGAGAACGGTAGTGGGGGAAGCGATAGAGGGAGGAACGATAGTAGAGGATGCGCTAGAGTGAGGAACGATCTAGGTGGAGGCGATAGACGGAGGAACGATAGAGGTGGAGGCTATAGAGTGGAAAATGGTAGTGGGGGAAGCGATAGAGGGAGAAACGATTGTAGAGGATGCGATAGAGTGAGGAACGATCGAGGTGGAGGCGATAGACGGAGGAACGATAGAGGTGGAGGCTATAGAGTGGAAAATGGTAGTGGGGGAAGAGATAGAGGGATGAACGATAGTAGAGGAGGCGATAGAGGGAGGAACGATCGAGGTGGAGGCGATAGACGGAGGAAAGATAGAGGTGGAGGCTATAGAGTGGAGAATGGTAGTGGGGGAAGCGATAGAGGGAGGAACGATAGTAGAGAATGCGATAGAGGGAGGAACGATCGAGGTGGAGGCGATAGACGGAGGAACAATGGAGGTGGAGGCTATAGATTGGAGAATGGTAGTGGGGGATGCGATAGAGGGAGGAACGATAGTTGAGGATGCGATAGAGGGAGGAACGATCGAGGTGGAGGCGATAGACGGAGGAACGATAGAGGTGGAGGCGATAGACGGAGGAACGATAGAGGTGGAGGCTATAGAGTGGAGAATGGTAGTGGGGGAAGCGATAGAGGAGGAATGATAGTAGAGGATGCGATAGAGGGAGGAACGATAGAGGTGGAGGCTATAGAGTGGAGAATGGTAGTGGGGGAAGCGATAGAGGAGAAATGATAGTAGAGGATGCGATAGAGGGAGGAACGAACGAGGTGGAGGCGATAGACGGAGGAACGATAGAGGTGGAGGCTATAGAGTGGAGAATGGTAGTGGGGGAATCGATAGAGGGAGGAACGATAGTAGAGGAGGCGATTGAGTGAGGAACGATCGAGGTGGAGGCGAAAGACGGAGGAACGATAGAGGTGGAGGCTATAGAGTGGAGAATGGTAGTGGGGGAAGTGATAGAGGGAGGAACGATACTAGAGGAGGCGATAAAGGGAGGAACGATCGAGGTGGAGGCGATAGACGGAGGAACGATAGAGGTGGAGGCTATAGAGTGGAGAATGTTTAGGGGGGAAGCGATAGAGGGAGGAACGATAGTAGAGGATGCGATAGAATGAGGAACGATCGAGGTGGAGGCGATAGACGGAGGAACGATAGAGGTGGAGGCTATAGAGTGGAGAATGGTAATGGGGGAAGCGAAAGAATGAGGAACGATAGTAGAGGAGGCGATAGAGGGAGGAACGAACGAGGCGGAGGCGATAGACGGAGGAACGGTAGAGGTGGAGGTTATAGAGTAGAGAATGGGAGTGGGGGAAGAGATAGAGGGAGGAACGGTAGTAGAGGAGGCGATAGAGGGAGGAACGATCGAGGTGGAGGCTATAGAGTGGAGAATGGTAGTGGGGGAAGCGATAGAGGGAGGAACGATAGTAGAGGATGCGATAGAATGAGGAACGATCGAAGTGGAGGCGATAGACGGAGGAACGATAGAGGTGGAGGCTATAGAGTGGAGAATGGTAGTGGGGGAAGCGATAGAGGGAGGTACGATAGTAGAGAGGCGAAAGAGGGAGGAACGATCGAGGTGGAGGCGATAGACGGAGGAACGATAGAGGTGGAAGCTTTAGAGTGGAGAATGGTAGTGGGGGAAGCGATAGATGGAGGAACGATAGTAGAGAATGCGATAGAGGGGGGAACGATCGAGGTGGAGGCGATAGACGGAGGAACGATAAAGGTGGAGGCTATAGAGTGGAGAATGGTAGTGGGGGATGCGATAGAGGGAGGAACGATAGTAGAATATGCGATAGAGGGAGGAACGATCGAGGTGGAGGCGATAGACGGAAGAACGATAGAGGTGGAGGCTATAGAGTGGAGAATGGTAGTGGGGGAAGCGATAGAGGAGGAATGATAGTATAGGATGCGATAGAGGGAGGAACGATCGAGGTTGAGGCTATAGACGGAGGAACGATAGAGGTGGAGGCTATAGAGTGGAGAATGTTTAGGGGGGAAGCGATAGAGGGAGGAACGAAAGTAGAGGATGCGATAGAATGAGGAACGATCAAGGTGGAGGCGATAGACGGGGGAACGATAGAGGTGGAGGCTATAGAGTGGAGAATGGTAGTGGGGGAAGCGATAGAGGGAGGAACGATAGTAGAGGAGGCGATAGAGTGAGGAACGATCGAGGTGGAGGCGAAAGACGGAGGAACAATAGAGGTGGAGGCTATAGAGTGGAGAATGGTAGTGGGGGAAGCGATAGAGGGAGGAACGATAGTAGAGGATTCGATAGAGGGAGGATCAATTGAGGTGGAGGCGATAGACGTAGGAACGATAGAGGTGGAGGCTATAGAGTGGAGAATGGTAGTGGGGGAAGCGATAGAGGGAGGAACGATAGTAGAGGATTCGATAGAGGGAGGAACGATTGAGGTGGAGGCGATAGACGTAGGAACGATAGAGGTGGTGGCTATAGAGTGGAGAATGGTAGTGGGGGAAGCGATAGAGGGAGGAACGATAGTAGAGGATGCGATAGAGTGAGGAACGATAGAGGTGGAGGCTATAGAGTGGAAAATGGTAGTGGGGGAAGTGATAGAGGGATGAACGATAGTAGAGGAGGCGATAGAGGGAGGAACGATCGAGGTGGAGGCGATAGACGGAGGAAAGATAGAGGTGGAGGCTATAGAGTGGAGAATGGTAGTGGGGGAAGCGATAGAGGGAGGAACGATAATAGAGAATGCGATAGAGGGAGGAACGATCGAGGTGGAGGCGATAGACGGAGGAACGATGGAGGTGGAGGCTATAGAGTGGAGAATGGTAGTGGGGGATGCGAAAGAGGGAGGAACGATAGTAGAGGATGCGATAGAGGGAGGAACGATCGAGGTGGAGGCGATAGACGGAGGAACGATAGAGGTGGAGGCTATAGAGAGGAGAATTTTAGTGGGGGAAGCGATAGAGGAGGAATGATAGTAGAGGATGCGATAGAGGGAGGAACGATCGAGGTTGAGGCGATAGACGGAGGAACGATAGAGGTGGAGGCTATAGAGTGGAGAATGGTAATGGGGGAAGCGATAGAATGATGAACGATAGTAGAGGTGGCGATAGAGGGAGGAACGATCGAGGTGGATGCGATAGACGGAGGAACTATAGTAGAGGAGGCGATAGAGAGAGGAACGATCGAGGTGGAGGCGTTAGACGGAGGAACGATAGAGGTGGAGGCTATAGAGTGGAGAATGTTTAGGGGGGAAGCGATAGAGGGAGGAACGATAGTAGAGGATGCGATAGAATGAGGAACGATCGAGGTGGAGGCGATAGACGGAGGAACGATAGAGGTGGAGGCTATAGAGTGGAGAATGGTAATGGGGGAAGCGATAGAATGAGGAACGATAGTAGAGGAGGCGATAGAGGGAGGAAAGAACGAGGTGGAGGCGATAGACGGAGGAACGATAGAGGTGGAGGTTATAGAGTGGAGAATGGTAGTGGGGGAAGAGATAGAGGGAGGAACGATAGTAGAGGAGGCGATAGAGGGAGGAACGATCGAGGTGGAGGCGATAGACGGAGAAACGATAGAGTTGGAGTCTATAGAGTGGAGAATGGTAGTGGGGGAAGCGATAGAGGGAGGAACGATAGTAGAGGATTCGATAGAGGGATGAACGATTGAGGTGGAGGCGATAGACGGAGGAACGATAGAGGTGGAGGCTATAGAGTGGAGAATGTTTAGGGGGGGAAGCGATAGAGGGAGGAACGAAAGTAGAAGAGGCGATAGAGGGAGGAACGATCGAGGTGGAGGCGATAGACGGAGGAACGATAGAGGTGGAGTCTATAGAGTGGAAAATGGTAGTGGGGGAAGAGATAGAGCGATGAACGATAGTAGAGGATGCGATAGAATGAGGAACGATCGAGGTGGAGGCGATAGACGGAGGAACGATATAGGTGGAGGCTATAGAGTGGAGAATGGTAGTGGGGGAAGCGATAGAGGGAGGAACGATAGTAGAGGATGCGATAGAGGGAGGAACGATCGAGGTGGAGGCGATAGACGGAGGAACGATAGAGGTGGAGGCTATAGAGTGGAGAATGTTTAGGGGGGGAAGCGATAGAGGGAGGAACGAAAGTAGAAGAGGCGATAGAGGGAGGAACGATCGAGGTGGAGGCGATAGACGGAGGAACGATAGAGGTGGAGGCTATAGAGTGGAGAATGGTAATGGGGGAAAAGATAGAATGAGGAACGATAGTAGAGAAGGCGATAGAGGGAGTAACGAACGAGGTGGAGGCGATAGACGGAGGAACGATAGAGGTGGAGGCTATAGAGTGTAGAATGGTAGTGGGGGAAGCGATAGAGGGAGGAACGATAGTAGAGGAGGCGATAGAGTGAGGAACGATCGAGGTGGAGGCTATAGAGTGGAGAATGTTTAGGGGGGGAAGCGATAGAGGAAGGAACGATAGTAGAGGATTCGATAGAGGGAGGAACGATCGAGGTGGAGGCGATAGACGGAGGAACGATAGAGGTGGAGTCTATAGAGTAGAAAATGGTAGTGGGGGAAGAGATAGAGGGATGAAAGATAGTAGAGGAGGCGATAGAGGGAGGAACGATCGATGTGGATGCGATAGACGGAGGAATAATAGAGGTGGAGGCTATAGAGTGGAGAACGGTAGTGGGGGAAGCGATAGAGGGAGGAACGATAATAGAGGATGCGATAGAGGGAGGAACGATCGAGGTGGAGGCGATAGACGGAGGAACGATAGAGGTGGAGGCTATAGAGTGGAGAATGGTAGTGGGGGATGCGATAGAGGGAGGAACGATAGTAGAGGATGCGATAGAGGGAGGAACGATCGAGGTGGAGCCGATAGACGGAGGAAAGATAGAGGTGGAGTCTATAGAGTGGAGAATGGTAGTGGGGGAAGCGATAGAGGGAGGAACGATAGTAGAGGAGGCGATAGAGTGAGGAACGATCGAGGTGGAGGCGAAAGACGGAGGAACGATAGAGGTGGAGGCTATAGAGTGGAGAATGTTTAGGGGGGGAAGCGATAGAGGGAGGAACGATAGTAGAGGATGCGATAGAATGAGGAACGATCGAAGTGGAGGCGATAGACGGAGGAACGATAGAGGTGGAGGCTATAGAGTGGAGAATGGTAATGGGGGAAGCGATAGAATGAGGAACGATAGTAGAGGAGGCGATAGAGGGAGGAACGAACGAGGTGGAGGCGATAGACGGAGGAACGATAGAGGTGGAGGCTATATAGTGGAGAATGGTAGTGGAGGAAGCGATAGAGGGAGGAACGATAGTAGAGGATGCGATAGAGGGAGGAACGATCGAGGTGGAGGCGATAGACAGAGGAACGATAGAGGTGGAGTATATAGAGTGAAAAATGGTAGTGGGGGAAGAGATAGAGGGATGAACGATAGTAGAGGAGGCGATTGAGGGAGGAACGATCGATGTGGATGCGATAGACGGAGGAACGATACAGGTGGAGGCTATAGAGTGGAAAATGGTAGTGGGGGAAGCGATAGAGGGAGGAACGATAGTAGAGGATGCGCTAGAGTGAGGAACGATCGAGGTGGAGGCGATAGACGGAGGAACGGTAGAGGTGGAGGCTATAGAGTGGAAAATGGTAGTAGGGGAAGAGATAGAGGGAGGAACGGTAGTAGAGGAGGCGATAGAGGGAGGAACGATCGACGTGGAGGCGATAGACGGAGGAAAGATAGAGGTGGAGGCTATAGAGTGGAGAATGGTAGTGGGGGAAGCGATAGAGGGAGGAACGATAGTAGAGAATGCGATAGAGGGAGGAACGATCGAGGTGGAGGCGATAGACGGAGGAACAATGGAGGTGGAGGCTATAGATTGGAGAATGGTAGTGGGGGATGCGATAGAGGGAGGAACGATAGTTGAGGATGCGATAGAGGGAGGAACGATCGAGGTGGAGGCGATAGACGGAGGAACGATAGAGGTGGAGGCGATAGACGGAGGAACGATAGAGGTGGAGGCTATAGAGTGGAGAATGGTAGTGGGGGAAGCGATAGAGGAGGAATGATAGTATAGGATGCGATAGAGGGAGGAACGATAGAGGTGGAGGCTATAGAGTGGAGAATGGTAGTGGGGGAAGCGATAGAGGAGAAATGATAGTAGAGGATGCGATAGAGGGAGGAACGAACGAGGTGGAGGCGATAGACGGAGGAACGATAGAGGTGGAGGCTATAGAGTGGAGAATGGTAGTGGGGGAAGCGATAGAGGGAGGAACGATAGTAGAGGAGGCGATTGAGTGAGGAACGATCGAGGTGGAGGCGAAAGACGGAGGAACGATAGAGGTGGAGGCTATAGAGTGGAGAATGTTTAGGGGGGGAAGCGATAGAGGGAGGAACGATAGTAGAGGATGCGATAGAATGAGGAACGATCGAAGTGGAGGCGATAGACGGAGGAACGATAGAGGTGGAGGCTATAGTGTGGAGAATGGTAGTAAGGGAAGCGATAGAGGGAGGTACGATAGTAGAGAGGCGAAAGAGGGAGGAACGATCGAGGTGGAGGCGATAGACGGAGGAACGATAGAGGTGGAGGGTATAGAGTGGAGAATGGTAGTGGGGGAAGTGATAGAGGGAGGAACGATACTAGAGGAGGCGATAAAGGGAGGAACGATCGAGGTGGAGGCGATAGACGGAGGAACGATAGAGGTGGAGGCTATAGAGTGGAGAATGTTTAGGGGGGAAGCGATAGAGGGAGGAACGATAGTAGAGGATGCGATAGAATGAGGAACGATCGAGGTGGAGGCGATAGACGGAGGAACGATAGAGGTGGAGGCTATAGAGTGGATAATGGTAATGGGGGAAGCGATAGAATGAGGAACGATAGTAGAGGAGGCGATAGAGGGAGGAACGAACGAGGCGGAGCCGATAGACGGAGGAACGGTAGAGGTGGAGGTTATAGAGTAGAGAATGGGAGTGGGGGAAGAGATAGAGGGAGGAACGGTAGTAGAGGAGGCGATAGAGGGAGGAACGATCGACGTGGAGGCGATAGACGGAGGAACGATAGAGTTGGAGGCTATAGAGTGGAGAATTGTAGTGAGGGAAGCGATAGAGGGAGGAACGATAGTAGAGGATTCGATAGAGGGAGGAACGATTGAGGTGGAGGCGATAGACGTAGGAACGATAGATGTGGAGGCTATAGAGTGGAGAATGGTAGTGGGGGAAGCGATAGAAGGAGGAACGATAGTCGAGAATGCGATAGAGGGGGGAACGATCGAGGTGGAGGCGATAGACGGAGGAACGATAAAGGTGGAGGCTATAGAGTGGAGAATGGTAGTGGGGGATGCGATAGAGGGAGGAACGATAGTAGAATATGCGATAGAGGGAGGAACGATCGAGGTGGAGGCGATAGACGGAAGAACGATAGAGGTGGAGGCTATAGAGTGGAGAATGGTAGTGGGGGAAGCGATAGAGGAGGAATGATAGTATAGGATGCGATAGAGGGAGGAACGATCGAGGTTGAGGCGATAGACGGAGGAACGATAGAGGTGGAGGCTATAGAGTGGAGAATGTTTAGGGGGGGAAGAGATAGATCGATGAACGATAGTAGAGGATGCGATAGAATGAGGAACGATCGAGGTGGAGGCGATAGACGGAGGAACGATATAGGTGGAGGCTATAGAGTGGAGAATGGTAGTGGGGGAAGCGATAGAGGGAGGAACGATAGTAGAGGATGCGATAGAGGGAGGAACGATCGAGGTGGAGGCGATAGACGGAGGAACGATAGAGGTGGAGGCTATAGAGTGGAGAATGTTTAGGGGGGGAAGCGATAGAGGGAGGAACGAAAGTAGAAGAGGCGATAGAGGGAGGAACGATCGAGGTGGAGGCGATAGACGGAGGAACGATAGAGGTGGAGGCTATAGAGTGGAGAATGGTAATGGGGGAAGCGATAGAATGAGGAACGATAGTGGAGGAGGCGATAGAGGGAGGAACGAACGAGGTGGAGGCGATAGACGGAGGAACGATAGAGGTGGAGTCTATAGAGTGGAGAATGGTAGTGGGGGAAGCGATAGAGGGAGGAACGATAGTAGAGGAGGCGATAGAGTGAGGAACGATCGAGGTGGAGGCGAAAGACGGAGGAACGATAGAGGTGGAGGCTATAGAGTGGAGAATGTTTAGGGGGGGAAGCGATAGAGGGGGGAACGATAGTAGAGGATGCGATAGAATGAGGAACGATCGAAGTGGAGGCGATAGACGGAGGAACGATAGCGGTGGAGGCTATAGAGTGGAGAATGGTAATGGGGGAAGCGATAGAATGAGGAACGATAGTAGAGGATGCGATAGAATGAGGAACGATCGAGGTGGAGGCGATAGACGGAGGAACGATAGAGGTGGAGGCTATAGAGTGGAGAATGGTAATGGGGGAAGCGATAGAATGAGGAACGATAGTAGAGGAGGCGATAGAGGGAGGAACGAACGAGGCGGAGGCGATAGACGGAGGAACGATAGAGGTGGAGGTTATAGAGTAGAGAATGGGAGTGAAGGAAGAGATAGAGGGAGGAACGGTAGTAGAGGAGGCGATAGAGGGAGGAACGATCGACGTGGAGGCGATAGACGGAGGAACGATAGAGTTGGAGGTTATAGAGTGGAGAATGGTAGTGGGGGAAGCGATAGAGGAGGAATGATAGTAGAGGATGCGATAGAGGGAGGAACGATCGAGGTTGAGGCGATAGACGGAGGAACGATAGAGGTGGAGGCTATAGAGTGGAGAATGGTTAGGGGGGGACGCGATAGAGGGAGGAACGATAGTAGAGGATGCGATAGAGTGAGGAACGATCGAGGTGGAGGCGATAGACGGAGGAACGATAGAGGTGGAGGCTATAGAGTGGAAAATGGTAGTGGGGGAAGAGATAGAGGGATGAACGATAGTAGAGGAGGCGATAGAATGAGGAACGATCGAGGTGGAGGCGATAGACGGAGGAAAGATAGAGGTGGAGGCTATAGAGTGGAGAATGGTAGTGGGGGAAGCGATAGAGGGAGGAACGATAGTAGAGAATGCGATAGAGGGAGGAACGATCGAGGTGGAGGCGATAGACGGAGGAACGATGGAGGTGGAGGCTATAGATTGGAGAATGGTAGTGGGGGATGCGATAGAGGGAGGAACGATAGTTGAGGATGCGATAGAGAGAGGAACGATCGAGGTGGAGGCGATAGACGGAGGAACGATAGAGGTGGAGGCGATAGACGGAGGAACGATAGAGGTGGAGGCTATAGAGTGGAGAATGGTAGTGGGGGAAGCGATAGAGGAGGAATGATAGTAGAGGATGCGATAGAGGGAGGAACGATAGAGGTGGAGGCTATAGAGTGGAGAATGGTAGTGGGGGAAGCGATAGAGGAGAAATGATAGTAGAGGATGCGATAGAGGGAGGAACGAACGAGGTGGAGGCGATAGACGGAGGAACGATAGAGGTGGAGGCTATAGAGTGGAGAATGGTAGTGGGGGAAGCGATAGAGGGAGGAACGATAGTAGAGGAGGCGATTGAGTGAGGAACGATCGAGGTGGAGGCGAAAGACGGAGGAACGATAGAGGTGGAGGCTATAGAGTGGAGAATGTTTAGGGGGGGAAGCGATAGAGGGAGGAACGATAGTAGAGGATGCGATAGAATGAGGAACGATCGAAGTGGAGGCGATAGACGGAGGAACGATAGAGGTGGAGGCTATAGAGTGGAGAATGGTAGTGGGGGAAGCGATAGAGGGAGGTACGATAGTAGAGAGGCGAAAGAGTGAGGAACGATCGAGGTGGAGGCGATAGACGGAGGAACGATAGAGGTGGAGGGTATAGAGTGGAGAATGGTAGTGGGGGAAGTGATAGAGGGAGGAACGATACTAGAGGAGGCGATAAAGGGAGGAACGATCGAGGTGGAGGCGATAGACGGAGGAACGATAGAGGTGGAGGCTATAGAGTGGAGAATGTTTAGGGGGGAAGCGATAGAGGGAGGAACGATAGTAGAGGATGCGATAGAATGAGGAACGATCGAGGTGGAGGCGATAGACGGAGGAACGATAGAGGTGGAGGCTATAGAGTGGAGAATGGTAATGGGGGAAGCGATAGAATGAGGAACGATAGTAGAGGAGGCGATAGAGGGAGGAACGAACGAGGCGGAGGCGATAGACGGAGGAACGATAGAGGTGGAGGTTATAGAGTAGAGAATGGGAGTGAAGGAAGAGATAGAGGGAGGAACGGTAGTAGAGGAGGCGATAGAGGGAGGAACGATCGACGTGGAGGCGATAGACGGAGGAACGATAGAGTTGGAGGTTATAGAGTGGAGAATGGTAGTGGGGGAAGCGATAGAGGAGGAATGATAGTAGAGGATGCGATAGAGGGAGGAACGATCGAGGTTGAGGCGATAGACGGAGGAACGATAGAGGTGGAGGCTATAGAGTGGAGAATGGTTAGGGGGGGACGCGATAGAGGGAGGAACGATAGTAGAGGATGCGATAGAGTGAGGAACGATAGAGGTGGAGGCGATAGACGGAGGTTCGATAGAGGTGGAGTCTATAGAGTGGAAAATGGTACTGGGGGAAGAGATAGAGCGATGAACGATAGTAGAGGAGGCGATAGAGGGAGGAACGATCGATGTGGAGGCGATAGACGGAGGAACGATATAGGTGGAGGCTATAGAGTGGAGAATGGTAGTTGGGGAAGCGATAGAGGGAGGAACGATAGTAGAGGATGCGATAGAGGGAGGAACGATCGAGCTGGAGGCGATAGACGGAGGAACGATAGAGTTGGAGGCTATAGAGTGGAGAATGTTTAGGGGGGGAAGCGATAGAGGGAGGAACGAAAGTAGAAGAGGCGATAGAGGGTGGAACGATCGAGGTGGAGGCGATAGACGGAGGAACGATAGAGGTGGAGGCTATAGAGTGGAGAATGGTAATGGGGGAAGCGATAGAATGAGGAACGATAGTAGAGGGGGCGATAGAGGGAGGAACGAACGAGGTGGAGGCGATAGACGGAGGAACGATAGAGGTGGAGGCTATAGAGTGGAGAATGGTAGTGGGGGAAGCGATAGAGGGAGGAACGATAGTAGAGGAGGCGATTGAGTGAGGAACGATCGAGGTGGAGGCGAAAGACGGAGGAACGATAGAGGTGGAGGCTTTAGAGTGGAGAATGTTTAGGGGGGGAAGCGATAGAGGGAGGAACGATAGTAGAGGATGCGATAGAATGAGGAACGATCGAAGTGGAGGCGATAGACGGAGGAACGATAGAGGTGGAGGCTATAGAGTGGAGAATGGTAATGGGGGAAGCGATAGAATGAGGAACGATAGTAGAGGAGGCGATAGAGGGAGGAACGAACGAGGCGGAGGCGATAGACGGAGGAACGATAGAGGTGGAGGTTATAGAGTAGAGAATGGGAGTGGGGGAAGAGATAGAGGGAGGAACGGTAGTAGAGGAGGCGATAGAGGGAGGAACGATCGACGTGGAGGCGATAGACGGAGGAACGATAGAGTTGGAGGCTATAGAGTGGAGAATGGTAGTGAGGGAAGCGATACAGGGAGGAACGATAGTAGAGGATGCGATAGAATGAGGAACGATCGAGGTGGAGGCGATAGACGGAGGAACGATAGAGGTGGAGGCTATAGAGTGGAGAATGGTAATGGGGGAAGCGATAGAATGAGGAACGATAGTAGAGGAGGCGATAGAGGGAGGAAAGAACGAGGTGGAGGCGATAGACGGAGGAACGATAGAGGTGGAGGTTATAGAGTGGAGAATGGTAGTGGGGGAAGAGATAGAGGGAGGAACGATAGTAGAGGAGGCGATAGAGGGAGGAACGATCGAGGTGGAGGCGATAGACGGAGAAACGATAGAGTTGGAGTCTATAGAGTGGAGAATGGTAGTGGGGGAAGCGATAGAGGGAGGAACGATAGTAGAGGATTCGATAGAGGGATGAACGATTGAGGTGGAGGCGATAGACGGAAAAACGATAGAGGTGGAGGCTATAGAGTGGAGAATGTTTAGGGGGGGAAGCGATAGAGGGAGGAACGAAAGTAGAAGAGGCGATAGAGGGAGGAACGATCGAGGTGGAGGCGATAGGCGGAGGAACGATAGAGGTGGAGTCTATAGAGTGGAAAATGGTAGTGGGGGAAGAGATAGAGCGATGAACGATAGTAGAGGATGCGATAGAATGAGGAACGATCGAGGTGGAGGCGATAGACGGAGGAACGATATAGGTGGAGGCTATAGAGTGGAGAATGGTAGTGGGGGAAGCGATAGAGGGAGGAACGATAGTAGAGGATGCGATAGAGGGAGGAACGATCGAGGTGGAGGCGATAGACGGAGGAACGATAGAGGTGGAGGCTATAGAGTGGAGAATGTTTAGGGGGGGAAGCGATAGAGGGAGGAACGAAAGTAGAAGAGGCGATAGAGGGAGGAACGATCGAGGTGGAGGCGATAGACGGAGGAACGATAGAGGTGGAGGCTATAGAGTGGAGAATGGTAATGGGGGAAAAGATAGAATGAGGAACGATAGTAGAGAAGGCGATAGAGGGAGTAACAAACGAGGTGGAGGCGATAGACGGAGGAACGATAGAGGTGGAGGCTATAGAGTGTAGAATGGTAGTGGGGGAAGCGATAGAGGGAGGAACGATAGTAGAGGAGGCGATAGAGTGAGGAACGATCGAGGTGGAGGCTATAGAGTGGAGAATGTTTAGGGGGGGAAGCGATAGAGGAAGGAACGATAGTAGAGGATTCGATAGAGGGAGGAACGATCGAGGTGGAGGCGATAGACGGAGGAACGATAGAGGTGGAGTCTATAGAGTAGAAAATGGTAGTGGGGGAAGAGATAGAGGGATGAAAGATAGTAGAGGAGGCGATAGAGGGAGGAACGATCGATGTGGATGCGATAGACGGAGGAATAATAGAGGTGGAGGCTATAGAGTGGAGAACGGTAGTGGGGGAAGCAATAGAGGGAGGAACGATAATAGAGGATGCGATAGAGGGAGGAACGATCGAGGTGGAGGCGATAGACGGAGGAACGATAGAGGTGGAGGCTATAGAGTGGAGAATGGTAGTGGGGGATGCGATAGAGGGAGGAACGATAGTAGAGGATGCGATAGAGGGAGGAACGATCGAGGTGGAGCCGATAGACGGAGGAAAGATAGAGGTGGAGTCTATAGAGTGGAGAATGGTAGTGGGGGAAGCGATAGAGGGAGGAACGATAGTAGAGGAGGCGATAGAGTGAGGAACGATCGAGGTGGAGGCGAAAGACGGAGGAACGATAGAGGTGGAGGCTATAGAGTGGAGAATGTTTAGGGGGGGAAGCGATAGAGGGAGGAACGATAGTAGAGGATGCGATAGAATGAGGAACGATCGAAGTGGAGGCGATAGACGGAGGAACGATAGAGGTGGAGGCTATAGAGTGGAGAATGGTAATGGGGGAAGCGATAGAATGAGGAACGATAGTAGAGGAGGCGATAGAGGGAGGAACGAACGAGGTGGAGGCGATAGACGGAGGAACGATAGAGGTGGAGGCTATATAGTGGAGAATGGTAGTGGAGGAAGCGATAGAGGGAGGAACGATAGTAGAGGATGCGATAGAGGGAGGAACGATCGAGGTGGAGGCGATAGACAGAGGAACGATAGAGGTGGAGTCTATAGAGTGAAAAATGGTAGTGGGGGAAGAGATAGAGGGATGAACGATAGTAGAGGAGGCGATTGAGGGAGGAACGATCGATGTGGGTGCGATAGACGGAGGAACGATAGAGGTGGAGGCTATAGAGTGGAAAATGGTAGTGGGGGAAGCGATAGAGGGAGGAACGATAGTAGAGGATGCGCTAGAGTGAGGAACGATCGAGGTGGAGGCGATAGACGGAGGAACGGTAGAGGTGGAGGCTATAGAGTGGAAAATGGTAGTGGGGGAAGAGATAGAGGGAGGAACGGTAGTAGAGGAGGCGATAGAGGGAGGAACGATCGACGTGGAGGCGATAGACGGAGGAAAGATAGAGGTGGAGGCTATAGAGTGGAGAATGGTAGTGGGGGAAGCGATAGAGGGAGGAACGATAGTAGAGAATGCGATAGAGGGAGGAACGATCGAGGTGGAGGCGATAGACGGAGGAACAATGGAGGTGGAGGCTATAGATTGGAGAATGGTAGTGGGGGATGCGATAGAGGGAGGAACGATAGTTGAGGATGCGATAGAGGGAGGAACGATCGAGGTGGAGGCGATAGACGGAGGAACGATAGAGGTGGAGGCGATAGACGGAGGAACGATAGAGGTGGAGGCTATAGAGTGGAGAATGGTAGTGGGGGAAGCGATAGAGGAGGAATGATAGTATAGGATGCGATAGAGGGAGGAACGATAGAGGTGGAGGCTATAGAGTGGAGAATGGTAGTGGGGGAAGCGATAGAGGAGAAATGATAGTAGAGGATGCGATAGAGGGAGGAACGAACGAGGTGGAGGCGATAGACGGAGGAACGATAGAGGTGGAGGCTATAGAGTGGAGAATGGTAGTGGGGGAAGCGATAGAGGGAGGAACGATAGTAGAGGAGGCGATTGAGTGAGGAACGATCGAGGTGGAGGCGAAAGACGGAGGAACGATAGAGGTGGAGGCTATAGAGTGGAGAATGTTTAGGGGGGGAAGCGATAGAGGGAGGAACGATAGTAGAGGATGCGATAGAATGAGGAACGATCGAAGTGGAGGCGATAGACGGAGGAACGATAGAGGTGGAGGCTATAGTGTGGAGAATGGTAGTAAGGGAAGCGATAGAGGGAGGTACGATAGTAGAGAGGCGAAAGAGGGAGGAACGATCGAGGTGGAGGCGATAGACGGAGGAACGATAGAGGTGGAGGGTATAGAGTGGAGAATGGTAGTGGGGGAAGTGATAGAGGGAGGAACGATACTAGAGGAGGCGATAAAGGGAGGAACGATCGAGGTGGAGGCGATAGACGGAGGAACGATAGAGGTGGAGGCTATAGAGTGGAGAATGTTTAGGGGGGAAGCGATAGAGGGAGGAACGATAGTAGAGGATGCGATAGAATGAGGAACGATCGAGGTGGAGGCGATAGACGGAGGAACGATAGAGGTGGAGGCTATAGAGTGGATAATGGTAATGGGGGAAGCGATAGAATGAGGAACGATAGTAGAGGAGGCGATAGAGGGAGGAACGAACGAGGCGGAGCCGATAGACGGAGGAACGGTAGAGGTGGAGGTTATAGAGTAGAGAATGGGAGTGGGGGAAGAGATAGAGGGAGGAACGGTAGTAGAGGAGGCGATAGAGGGAGGAACGATCGACGTGGAGGCGATAGACGGAGGAACGATAGAGTTGGAGGCTATAGAGTGGAGAATTGTAGTGAGGGAAGCGATAGAGGGAGGAACGATAGTAGAGGATTCGATAGAGGGAGGAACGATTGAGGTGGAGGCGATAGACGTAGGAACGATAGATGTGGAGGCTATAGAGTGGAGAATGGTAGTGGGGGAAGCGATAGAAGGAGGAACGATAGTCGAGAATGCGATAGAGGGGGGAACGATCGAGGTGGAGGCGATAGACGGAGGAACGATAAAGGTGGAGGCTATAGAGTGGAGAATGGTAGTGGGGGATGCGATAGAGGGAGGAACGATAGTAGAATATGCGATAGAGGGAGGAACGATCGAGGTGGAGGCGATAGACGGAAGAACGATAGAGGTGGAGGCTATAGAGTGGAGAATGGTAGTGGGGGAAGCGATAGAGGAGGAATGATAGTATAGGATGCGATAGAGGGAGGAACGATCGAGGTTGAGGCGATAGACGGAGGAACGATAGAGGTGGAGGCTATAGAGTGGAGAATGTTTAGGGGGGGAAGCGATAGAGGGAGGAACGAAAGTAGAGGATGCGATAGAATGAGGAACGATCGAGGTGGAGGCGATAGACGGAGGAACGATAGAGGTGGAGGCTATAGAGTGGAGAATGGTAGTGGGGGAAGCGATAGAGGGAGGAACGATAGTAGAGGAGGCGATAGAGTGAGGAACGATCGAGGTGGAGGCGAAAGACGGAGGAACAATAGAGGTGGAGGCTATAGAGTGGAGAATGGTAGTGGGGGAAGCGATAGAGGGAGGAACGATAGTAGAGGATTCGATAGAGGGAGGAACGATTGAGGTGGAGGCGATAGACGTAGGAACGATAGAGGTGGAGGCTATAGAGTGGAGACTGGTAGTGGGGGAAGCGATAGAGGGAGGAACGATAGTAGAGGATGCGATAGAGTGAGGAACGATCGAGGTGGAGGCGATAGACGGAGGAACGACAGAGGTGGAGTCTATAGAGTGGAAAATGGTAGTGGGGGAAGAGATAGATCGATGAACGATAGTAGAGGATGCGATAGAATGAGGAACGATCGAGGTGGAGGCGATAGACGGAGGAACGATATAGGTGGAGGCTATAGAGTGGAGAATGGTAGTGGGGGAAGCGATAGAGGGAGGAACGATAGTAGAGGATGCGATAGAGGGAGGAACGATCGAGGTGGAGGCGATAGACGGAGGAACGATAGAGGTGGAGGCTATAGAGTGGAGAATGTTTAGGGGGGGAAGCGATAGAGGGAGGAACGAAAGTAGAAGAGGCGATAGAGGGAGGAACGATCGAGGTGGAGGCGATAGACGGAGGAACGATAGAGGTGGAGGCTATAGAGTGGAGAATGGTAATGGGGGAAGCGATAGAATGAGGAACGATAGTGGAGGAGGCGATAGAGGGAGGAACGAACGAGGTGGAGGCGATAGACGGAGGAACGATAGAGGTGGAGTCTATAGAGTGGAGAATGGTAGTGGGGGAAGCGATAGAGGGAGGAACGATAGTAGAGGAGGCGATAGAGTGAGGAACGATCGAGGTGGAGGCGAAAGACGGAGGAACGATAGAGGTGGAGGCTATAGAGTGGAGAATGTTTAGGGGGGAAGCGATAGAGGGGGGAACGATAGTAGAGGATGCGATAGAATGAGGAACGATCGAAGTGGAGGCGATAGACGGAGGAACGATAGAGTTGGAGGTTATAGAGTGGAGAATGGTAGTGGGGGAAGCGATAGAGGAGGAATGATAGTAGAGGATGCGATAGAGGGAGGAACGATCGAGGTTGAGGCGATAGACGGAGGAACGATAGAGGTGGAGGCTATAGAGTGGAGAATGGTTAGGGGGGGACGCGATAGAGGGAGGAACGATAGTAGAGGATGCGATAGAGTGAGGAACGATCGAGGTGGAGGCGATAGACGGAGGAACGATAGAGGTGGAGGCTATAGAGTGGAAAATGGTAGTGGGGGAAGAGATAGAGGGATGAACGATAGTAGAGGAGGCGATAGAGGGAGGAACGATCGAGGTGGAGGCGATAGACGGAGGAAAGATAGAGGTGGAGGCTATAGAGTGGAGAATGGTAGTGGGGGATGCGATAGAGGGAGGAACGATAGTTGAGGATGCGATAGAGAGAGGAACGATCGAGGTGGAGGCGATAGACGGAGGAACGATAGAGGTGGAGGCGATAGACGGAGGAACGATAGAGGTGGAGGCTATAGAGTGGAGAATGGTAGTGGGGGAAGCGATAGAGGAGGAATGATAGTAGAGGATGCGATAGAGGGAGGAACGATAGAGGTGGAGGCTATAGAGTGGAGAATGGTAGTGGGGGAAGCGATAGAGGAGAAATGATAGTAGAGGATGCGATAGAGGGAGGAACGAACGAGGTGGAGGCGATAGACGGAGGAACGATAGAGGTGGAGGCTATAGAGTGGAGAATGGTAGTGGGGGAAGCGATAGAGGGAGGAACGATAGTAGAGGAGGCGATTGAGTGAGGAACGATCGAGGTGGAGGCGAAAGACGGAGGAACGATAGAGGTGGAGGCTATAGAGTGGAGAATGTTTAGGGGGGGAAGCGATAGAGGGAGGAACGATAGTAGAGGATGCGATAGAATGAGGAACGATCGAAGTGGAGGCGATAGACGGAGGAACGATAGAGGTGGAGGCTATAGAGTGGAGAATGGTAGTGGGGGAAGCGATAGAGGGAGGTACGATAGTAGAGAGGCGAAAGAGGGAGGAACGATCGAGGTGGAGGCGATAGACGGAGGAACGATAGAGGTGGAGGGTATAGAGTGGAGAATGGTAGTGGGGGAAGTGATAGAGGGAGGAACGATACTAGAGGAGGCGATAAAGGGAGGAACGATCGAGGTGGAGGCGATAGACGGAGGAACGATAGAGGTGGAGGCTATAGAGTGGAGAATGTTTAGGGGGGAAGCGATAGAGGGAGGAACGATAGTAGAGGATGCGATAGAATGAGGAACGATCGAGGTGGAGGCGATAGACGGAGGAACGATAGAGGTGGAGGCTATAGAGTGGAGAATGGTAATGGGGGAAGCGATAGAATGAGGAACGATAGTAGAGGAGGCGATAGAGGGAGGAACGAACGAGGCGGAGGCGATAGACGGAGGAACGATAGAGGTGGAGGTTATAGAGTAGAGAATGGGAGTGAAGGAAGAGATAGAGGGAGGAACGGTAGTAGAGGAGGCGATAGAGGGAGGAACGATCGACGTGGAGGCGATAGACGGAGGAACGATAGAGTTGGAGGTTATAGAGTGGAGAATGGTAGTGGGGGAAGCGATAGAGGAGGAATGATAGTAGAGGATGCGATAGAGGGAGGAACGATCGAGGTTGAGGCGATAGACGGAGGAACGATAGAGGTGGAGGCTATAGAGTGGAGAATGGTTAGGGGGGGACGCGATAGAGGGAGGAACGATAGTAGAGGATGCGATAGAGTGAGGAACGATAGAGGTGGAGGCGATAGACGGAGGTTCGATAGAGGTGGAGTCTATAGAGTGGAAAATGGTACTGGGGGAAGAGATAGAGCGATGAACGATAGTAGAGGAGGCGATAGAGGGAGGAACGATCGATGTGGAGGCGATAGACGGAGGAACGATATAGATGGAGGCTATAGAGTGGAGAATGGTAGTTGGGGAAGCGATAGAGGGAGGAACGATAGTAGAGGATGCGATAGAGGGAGGAACGATCGAGCTGGAGGCGATAGACGGAGGAACGATAGAGTTGGAGGCTATAGAGTGGAGAATGTTTAGGGGGGGAAGCGATAGAGGGAGGAACGAAAGTAGAAGAGGCGATAGAGGGTGGAACGATCGAGGTGGAGGCGATAGACGGAGGAACGATAGAGGTGGAGGCTATAGAGTGGAGAATGGTAATGGGGGAAGCGATAGAATGAGGAACGATGGTAGAGGAGGCGATAGAGGGAGGAACGAACGAGGTGGAGGCGATAGACGGAGGAACGATAGAGGTGGAGGCGATAGACGGAGGAACGATAGAGGTGGAGGCTATAGAGTGGAGAATGGTAGTGGGGGAAGCGATAGAGGAGGAATGATAGTATAGGATGCGATAGAGGGAGGAACGATAGAGGTGGAGGCTATAGAGTGGAGAATGGTAGTGGGGGAAGCGATAGAGGAGAAATGATAGTAGAGGATGCGATAGAGGGAGGAACGAACGAGGTGGAGGCGATAGACGGAGGAACGATAGAGGTGGAGGCTATAGAGTGGAGAATGGTAGTGGGGGAAGCGATAGAGGGAGGAACGATAGTAGAGGAGGCGATTGAGTGAGGAACGATCGAGGTGGAGGCGAAAGACGGAGGAACGATAGAGGTGGAGGCTATAGAGTGGAGAATGTTTAGGGGGGGAAGCGATAGAGGGAGGAACGATAGTAGAGGATGCGATAGAATGAGGAACGATCGAAGTGGAGGCGATAGACGGAGGAACGATAGAGGTGGAGGCTATAGTGTGGAGAATGGTAGTAAGGGAAGCGATAGAGGGAGGTACGATAGTAGAGAGGCGAAAGAGGGAGGAACGATCGAGGTGGAGGCGATAGACGGAGGAACGATAGAGGTGGAGGGTATAGAGTGGAGAATGGTAGTGGGGGAAGTGATAGAGGGAGGAACGATACTAGAGGAGGCGATAAAGGGAGGAACGATCGAGGTGGAGGCGATAGACGGAGGAACGATAGAGGTGGAGGCTATAGAGTGGAGAATGTTTAGGGGGGAAGCGATAGAGGGAGGAACGATAGTAGAGGATGCGATAGAATGAGGAACGATCGAGGTGGAGGCGATAGACGGAGGAACGATAGAGGTGGAGGCTATAGAGTGGATAATGGTAATGGGGGAAGCGATAGAATGAGGAACGATAGTAGAGGAGGCGATAGAGGGAGGAACGAACGAGGCGGAGCCGATAGACGGAGGAACGGTAGAGGTGGAGGTTATAGAGTAGAGAATGGGAGTGGGGGAAGAGATAGAGGGAGGAACGGTAGTAGAGGAGGCGATAGAGGGAGGAACGATCGACGTGGAGGCGATAGACGGAGGAACGATAGAGTTGGAGGCTATAGAGTGGAGAATTGTAGTGAGGGAAGCGATAGAGGGAGGAACGATAGTAGAGGATTCGATAGAGGGAGGAACGATTGAGGTGGAGGCGATAGACGTAGGAACGATAGATGTGGAGGCTATAGAGTGGAGAATGGTAGTGGGGGAAGCGATAGAAGGAGGAACGATAGTCGAGAATGCGATAGAGGGGGGAACGATCGAGGTGGAGGCGATAGACGGAGGAACGATAAAGGTGGAGGCTATAGAGTGGAGAATGGTAGTGGGGGATGCGATAGAGGGAGGAACGATAGTAGAATATGCGATAGAGGGAGGAACGATCGAGGTGGAGGCGATAGACGGAAGAACGATAGAGGTGGAGGCTATAGAGTGGAGAATGGTAGTGGGGGAAGCGATAGAGGAGGAATGATAGTATAGGATGCGATAGAGGGAGGAACGATCGAGGTTGAGGCGATAGACGGAGGAACGATAGAGGTGGAGGCTATAGAGTGGAGAATGTTTAGGGGGGGAAGCGATAGAGGGAGGAACGAAAGTAGAGGATGCGATAGAATGAGGAACGATCGAGGTGGAGGCGATAGACGGAGGAACGATAGAGGTGGAGGCTATAGAGTGGAGAATGGTAGTGGGGGAAGCGATAGAGGGAGGAACGATAGTAGAGGAGGCGATAGAGTGAGGAACGATCGAGGTGGAGGCGAAAGACGGAGGAACAATAGAGGTGGAGGCTATAGAGTGGAGAATGGTAGTGGGGGAAGCGATAGAGGGAGGAACGATAGTAGAGGATTCGATAGAGGGAGGAACGATTGAGGTGGAGGCGATAGACGTAGGAACGATAGAGGTGGAGGCTATAGAGTGGAGACTGGTAGTGGGGGAAGCGATAGAGGGAGGAACGATAGTAGAGGATGCGATAGAGTGAGGAACGATCGAGGTGGAGGCGATAGACGGAGGAACGACAGAGGTGGAGTCTATAGAGTGGAAAATGGTAGTGGGGGAAGAGATAGATCGATGAACGATAGTAGAGGATGCGATAGAATGAGGAACGATCGAGGTGGAGGCGATAGACGGAGGAACGATATAGGTGGAGGCTATAGAGTGGAGAATGGTAGTGGGGGAAGCGATAGAGGGAGGAACGATAGTAGAGGATGCGATAGAGGGAGGAACGATCGAGGTGGAGGCGATAGACGGAGGAACGATAGAGGTGGAGGCTATAGAGTGGAGAATGTTTAGGGGGGGAAGCGATAGAGGGAGGAACGAACGAGGCGGAGGCGATAGACGGAGGAACGATAGAGGTGGAGGTTATAGAGTAGAGAATGGGAGTGAAGGAAGAGATAGAGGGAGGAACGGTAGTAGAGGAGGCGATAGAGGGAGGAACGATCGACGTGGAGGCGATAGACGGAGGAACGATAGAGTTGGAGGTTATAGAGTGGAGAATGGTAGTGGGGGAAGCGATAGAGGAGGAATGATAGTAGAGGATGCGATAGAGGGAGGAACGATCGAGGTTGAGGCGATAGACGGAGGAACGATAGAGGTGGAGGCTATAGAGTGGAGAATGGTTAGGGGGGGACGCGATAGAGGGAGGAACGATAGTAGAGGATGCGATAGAGTGAGGAACGATAGAGGTGGAGGCGATAGACGGAGGTTCGATAGAGGTGGAGTCTATAGAGTGGAAAATGGTACTGGGGGAAGAGATAGAGCGATGAACGATAGTAGAGGAGGCGATAGAGGGAGGAACGATCGATGTGGAGGCGATAGACGGAGGAACGATATAGGTGGAGGCTATAGAGTGGAGAATGGTAGTTGGGGAAGCGATAGAGGGAGGAACGATAGTAGAGGATGCGATAGAGGGAGGAACGATCGAGCTGGAGGCGATAGACGGAGGAACGATAGAGTTGGAGGCTATAGAGTGGAGAATGTTTAGGGGGGGAAGCGATAGAGGGAGGAACGAAAGTAGAAGAGGCGATAGAGGGTGGAACGATCGAGGTGGAGGCGATAGACGGAGGAACGATAGAGGTGGAGGCTATAGAGTGGAGAATGGTAGTGGGGGATGCGATAGAGGGAGGAACGATAGTTGAGGATGCGATAGAGGGAGGAACGATCGAGGTGGAGGCGATAGACGGAGGAACGATAGAGGTGGAGGCGATAGACGGAGGAACGATAGAGGTGGAGGCTATAGAGTGGAGAATGGTAGTGGGGGAAGCGATAGAGGAGGAATGATAGTATAGGATGCGATAGAGGGAGGAACGATAGAGGTGGAGGCTATAGAGTGGAGAATGGTAGTGGGGGAAGCGATAGAGGAGAAATGATAGTAGAGGATGCGATAGAGGGAGGAACGAACGAGGTGGAGGCGATAGACGGAGGAACGATAGAGGTGGAGGCTATAGAGTGGAGAATGGTAGTGGGGGAAGCGATAGAGGGAGGAACGATAGTAGAGGAGGCGATTGAGTGAGGAACGATCGAGGTGGAGGCGAAAGACGGAGGAACGATAGAGGTGGAGGCTATAGAGTGGAGAATGTTTAGGGGGGGAAGCGATAGAGGGAGGAACGATAGTAGAGGATGCGATAGAATGAGGAACGATCGAAGTGGAGGCGATAGACGGAGGAACGATAGAGGTGGAGGCTATAGTGTGGAGAATGGTAGTAAGGGAAGCGATAGAGGGAGTGGAGAATGGTAGTGGGGGAAGCGATAGAGGGAGGAACGATAGTAGAGGAGGCGATTGAGTGAGGAACGATCGAGGTGGAGGCGAAAGACGGAGGAACGATAGAGGTGGAGGCTTTAGAGTGGAGAATGTTTAGGGGGGGAAGCGATAGAGGGAGGAACGATAGTAGAGGATGCGATAGAATGAGGAACGATCGAAGTGGAGGCGATAGACGGAGGAACGATAGAGGTGGAGGCTATAGAGTGGAGAATGGTAATGGGGGAAGCGATAGAATGAGGAACGATAGTAGAGGAGGCGATAGAGGGAGGAACGAACGAGGCGGAGGCGATAGACGGAGGAACGATAGAGGTGGAGGTTATAGAGTAGAGAATGGGAGTGGGGGAAGAGATAGAGGGAGGAACGGTAGTAGAGGAGGCGATAGAGGGAGGAACGATCGACGTGGAGGCGATAGACGGAGGAACGATAGAGTTGGAGGCTATAGAGTGGAGAATGGTAGTGAGGGAAGCGATACAGGGAGGAACGATAGTAGAGGATTCGATAGAGGGAGGAACGATTGAGGTGGAGGCGATAGACGTAGGAACGATAGAGGTGGAGGCTATAGAGTGGAGAATGGTAGTGGGGGAAGCGATAGAAGGAGGAACGATAGTAGAGGAGGCGATAGAGGGAGGAACGATCGAGGTGGAGGCGATAGACGGAGGAAAGATAGAGGTGGAAGCTATAGAGTGGAGAATGGTAGTGGGGGAAGCGATAGAGGGAGGAACGATAGTAGAGAATGCGATAGAGGGAGGAACGATCGAGGTGGAGGCGATAGACGGAGGAACGATAAAGGTGGAGGCTATAGAGTGGAGAATGGTAGTGGGAGATGCGATAGAGGGAGGAACGATAGTAGAATATGCGATAGAGGGAGGAACGATAGTAGAATATGCGATAGAGGGAGGAACGATCGAGGTGGAGGCGATAGACGGAAGAACGATAGAGGTGGAGGCTATAGAGAGGAGAATGGTAGTGGGGGAAGCGATAGAGGGAGGAACGATAGTAGAGGATGCGATAGAGGGAGGAACGAACGAGGTGGAGGCGATAGACGGAGGAACGATAGAGGTGGAGGCTATAGAGTGGAGAATGGTAGTGGGGGAAGCGATAGAGGGAGGAACGATAGTAGAGGAAACGATAGAGTGAGGAACGATCGAGGCGGAGGCGAAAGACGGAGGAACGATAGAGGTGGAGGCTATAGAGTGGAGAATGTTTAGGGGGGGAAGCGATAGAGGGAGGAACGATAGTAGAGGATTCGATAGAGGGAGGAACGATTGAGGTGGAGGCGATAGACGTAGGAACGATAGAGGTGGAGGCTATAGAGTGGAGAATGGTAGTGGGGGAAGCGATAGAGGAGGAATGACAGTAGAGGATGCGATAGAGGGAGGAACGATCGAGGTTGAGGCGATAGACGGAGGAACGATAGAGGTGGAGGCTATAGAGTGGAGAATGTTTAGGGGGGGAAGCGATAGAGGGAGGAACGATAGTAGAGGATGCGATAGAATGAGGAACGATCGAGGTGGAGGCGATAAACGGAGGAACGATAGAGGTGGAGGCTATAGAGTGGAGAATGGTAATAGGGGAAGCGATAGAATGAGGAACGATAGTAGAGGAGGCAATAGAAGGAGGAACGAACGAGGTGGAGGCGATAGACGGAGGAACGATAGAGGTGGAGGCTATAGAGTGGAGATTGGTAGTGGGGGAAGCGATAGAGGGAGGAACGATAGTAGAGGAGGCGATAGAGTGAGGAACGATCGAGGTGGAGGCGAAAGACGGAGGAACGATAGAGGTGGAGGCTATAGAGTGGAGAATGGTAGTGGGGGAATGACGGAGGAACGATAAAGTTGGAGGCTATAGAGTGGAGAATAGTAGTGGGGGAAGTGATAGAGGGAGGAACGATAGTAGAGGAGGCGATAGAGGGAGGAACGATCGAGGTGGAGGCGATAGACGGAGGAACGATAGAGGTGGAGGCTATAGAGTGGAGAATGTTTAGGGGGAAGCGATAGAGGGAGGAACGATAGTAGAGGATGCGATAGAATGAGGAACAATCGAGGTGGAGGCGATATACGGAGGAACGATAGAGGTGGAGGCTATAGAGTGGAGAATGGTAATGGGGGAAGCGATAGAATGAGGAACGATAGTAGAGGAGGCGATAGAGGGAGGAACGAACGAGGTGGAGGCGATAGACGGAGGAACGATAGAGGTGGAGGCTATAGAGTAGAGAATGGGAGTGGGGAAGAGATAGAGGGAGTAACGATAGTAGAGGAGGCGATAGAGGGAGGAACGATCGACGTGGAGGCGATAGACGGAGGAACAATAGAGTTGGAGGCTATAGAGTGGAGAATGGTAGTGGGGGAAGCGATAGAGGGAGGAACGATAGTAGAGGATTCGATAGAGGGAGGAACGATTGAGGTGGAGGCGATAGACGTAGGAACGATAGAGGTGGAGGCTATAGAATGGAGAATGGTAGTGGGGGAAGCGATAGAGGGAGGAACAATAGTAGAGGATGCGATAGAGTGAGGAACGATCAAGGTGGAGGCGATAGACGGAGGAACGATAGAGGTGGAGGCTATAGAGTGGAAAATGGTAGTGGGGGAAGAGATAGAGGGATGAACGATAGTAGAGGAGGCGATAGAGGGAGGAACGATCGAGGTGGAGGCGATAGACGGAGGAAAGATAGAGGTGGAGGCTATAGAGTTAAGAATGGTAGTGGGGGAAGCGATAGAGGGAGGAACGATAATAGAGAATGCGATAGAGGGAGGAACGATCGAGGTGGAGGCGATAGACGGAGGAACGATGGAGGTGGAGGCTATAGAGTGGAGAATGGTAGTGGGGGATGCGATAGAGGAGGAATGATACTAGAGGATGCGATTGAGGGAGAAACGATCGAGGTTGAGGCGATAGACGGAGGAACGATAGAGGTGGAGGCTATAGAGTGGAGAATGGTAATGGGGGAAGCGATAGAATGATGAACGATAGTAGAGGTGGCGATAGAGGGAGGAACGATCGAGGTAGAGGCGATAGACGGAGGAACGATAGTAGAGGAGGCGATAGAGAGAGGAACGATCTAGGTGGAGGCGATAGACGGAGGAACGATAGAGGTGGAGGCTATAGAGTGGAGAATGTTTAGTGGGGAAGCGATAGAGTGAGGAACGATAGTAGAGGATGCGATAGAATGAGGAACGATCGAGGTGGAGGCGATAGACGGAGGAACGATAGAGGTGGAGGCTATAGAGTGGAGAATGGTAATGGGGGAAGCGTTAGAATGAGGAACGATAATAGAGGAGGCGATAGAGGGAGGAACGATCGAGGTGGAGGCGATAGACGGAGAAACGATAGAGTTGGAGTCTATAGAGTGGAGCATGGTAGTGGGGGAAGCGATAGAGGGAGGAACGATAGTAGAGGATTCGATAGAGGGAGGAACGATTAAGGTGGAGGCGATAGACGTAGGAACGATAGAGGTGGAGGCTATAGAGTGGAGACTGGTAGTGGGGGTAGCGATAGAGGGAGGAACGATAGTAGAGGATGCGATAGAGTGAGGATCGATCGAGGTGGAGGCGATAGACGGAGGAACGATAGAGGTTGAGTCTATAGAGTGGAAAATGGTAGTGGGGGAAGAGATAGAGGGATGAACGATAGTAGAGGAGGCGATTGAGGGAGGAACGATCGATGTGGGTGCGATAGACGGAGGAACGATAGAGGTGGAGGCTATAGAGTGGAAAATGGTAGTGGGGGAAGCGATAGAGGGAGGAACGATAGTAGAGGATGCGCTAGAGTGAGGAACGATCGAGGTGGAGGCGATAGACGGAGGAACGGTAGAGGTGGAGGCTATAGAGTGGAAAATGGTAGTGGGGGAAGAGATAGAGGGAGGAACGGTAGTAGAGGAGGCGATAGAGGGAGGAACGATCGACGTGGAGGCGATAGACGGAGGAAAGATAGAGGTGGAGGCTATAGAGTGGAGAATGGTAGTGGGGGAAGCGATAGAGGGAGGAACGATAGTAGAGAATGCGATAGAGGGAGGAACGATCGAGGTGGAGGCGATAGACGGAGGAACAATGGAGGTGGAGGCTATAGATTGGAGAATGGTAGTGGGGGATGCGATAGAGGGAGGAACGATAGTTGAGGATGCGATAGAGGGAGGAACGATCGAGGTGGAGGCGATAGACGGAGGAACGATAGAGGTGGAGGCGATAGACGGAGGAACGATAGAGGTGGAGGCTATAGAGTGGAGAATGGTAGTGGGGGAAGCGATAGAGGAGGAATGATAGTATAGGATGCGATAGAGGGAGGAACGATAGAGGTGGAGGCTATAGAGTGGAGAATGGTAGTGGGGGAAGCGATAGAGGAGAAATGATAGTAGAGGATGCGATAGAGGGAGGAACGAACGAGGTGGAGGCGATAGACGGAGGAACGATAGAGGTGGAGGCTATAGAGTGGAGAATGGTAGTGGGGGAAGCGATAGAGGGAGGAACGATAGTAGAGGAGGCGATTGAGTGAGGAACGATCGAGGTGGAGGCGAAAGACGGAGGAACGATAGAGGTGGAGGCTATAGAGTGGAGAATGTTTAGGGGGGGAAGCGATAGAGGGAGGAACGATAGTAGAGGATGCGATAGAATGAGGAACGATCGAAGTGGAGGCGATAGACGGAGGAACGATAGAGGTGGAGGCTATAGTGTGGAGAATGGTAGTAAGGGAAGCGATAGAGGGAGGTACGATAGTAGAGAGGCGAAAGAGGGAGGAACGATCGAGGTGGAGGCGATAGACGGAGGAACGATAGAGGTGGAGGGTATAGAGTGGAGAATGGTAGTGGGGGAAGTGATAGAGGGAGGAACGATACTAGAGGAGGCGATAAAGGGAGGAACGATCGAGGTGGAGGCGATAGACGGAGGAACGATAGAGGTGGAGGCTATAGAGTGGAGAATGTTTAGGGGGGAAGCGATAGAGGGAGGAACGATAGTAGAGGATGCGATAGAATGAGGAACGATCGAGGTGGAGGCGATAGACGGAGGAACGATAGAGGTGGAGGCTATAGAGTGGATAATGGTAATGGGGGAAGCGATAGAATGAGGAACGATAGTAGAGGAGGCGATAGAGGGAGGAACGAACGAGGCGGAGCCGATAGACGGAGGAACGGTAGAGGTGGAGGTTATAGAGTAGAGAATGGGAGTGGGGGAAGAGATAGAGGGAGGAACGGTAGTAGAGGAGGCGATAGAGGGAGGAACGATCGACGTGGAGGCGATAGACGGAGGAACGATAGAGTTGGAGGCTATAGAGTGGAGAATTGTAGTGAGGGAAGCGATAGAGGGAGGAACGATAGTAGAGGATTCGATAGAGGGAGGAACGATTGAGGTGGAGGCGATAGACGTAGGAACGATAGATGTGGAGGCTATAGAGTGGAGAATGGTAGTGGGGGAAGCGATAGAAGGAGGAACGATAGTCGAGAATGCGATAGAGGGGGGAACGATCGAGGTGGAGGCGATAGACGGAGGAACGATAAAGGTGGAGGCTATAGAGTGGAGAATGGTAGTGGGGGATGCGATAGAGGGAGGAACGATAGTAGAATATGCGATAGAGGGAGGAACGATCGAGGTGGAGGCGATAGACGGAAGAACGATAGAGGTGGAGGCTATAGAGTGGAGAATGGTAGTGGGGGAAGCGATAGAGGAGGAATGATAGTATAGGATGCGATAGAGGGAGGAACGATCGAGGTTGAGGCGATAGACGGAGGAACGATAGAGGTGGAGGCTATAGAGTGGAGAATGTTTAGGGGGGGAAGCGATAGAGGGAGGAACGAAAGTAGAGGATGCGATAGAATGAGGAACGATCGAGGTGGAGGCGATAGACGGAGGAACGATAGAGGTGGAGGCTATAGAGTGGAGAATGGTAGTGGGGGAAGCGATAGAGGGAGGAACGATAGTAGAGGAGGCGATAGAGTGAGGAACGATCGAGGTGGAGGCGAAAGACGGAGGAACAATAGAGGTGGAGGCTATAGAGTGGAGAATGGTAGTGGGGGAAGCGATAGAGGGAGGAACGATAGTAGAGGATTCGATAGAGGGAGGAACGATTGAGGTGGAGGCGATAGACGTAGGAACGATAGAGGTGGAGGCTATAGAGTGGAGACTGGTAGTGGGGGAAGCGATAGAGGGAGGAACGATAGTAGAGGATGCGATAGAGTGAGGAACGATCGAGGTGGAGGCGATAGACGGAGGAACGACAGAGGTGGAGTCTATAGAGTGGAAAATGGTAGTGGGGGAAGAGATAGATCGATGAACGATAGTAGAGGATGCGATAGAATGAGGAACGATCGAGGTGGAGGCGATAGACGGAGGAACGATATAGGTGGAGGCTATAGAGTGGAGAATGGTAGTGGGGGAAGCGATAGAGGGAGGAACGATAGTAGAGGATGCGATAGAGGGAGGAACGATCGAGGTGGAGGCGATAGACGGAGGAACGATAGAGGTGGAGGCTATAGAGTGGAGAATGTTTAGGGGGGGAAGCGATAGAGGGAGGAACGAAAGTAGAAGAGGCGATAGAGGGAGGAACGATCGAGGTGGAGGCGATAGACGGAGGAACGATAGAGGTGGAGGCTATAGAGTGGAGAATGGTAATGGGGGAAGCGATAGAATGAGGAACGATAGTGGAGGAGGCGATAGAGGGAGGAACGAACGAGGTGGAGGCGATAGACGGAGGAACGATAGAGGTGGAGTCTATAGAGTGGAGAATGGTAGTGGGGGAAGCGATAGAGGGAGGAACGATAGTAGAGGAGGCGATAGAGTGAGGAACGATCGAGGTGGAGGCGAAAGACGGAGGAACGATAGAGGTGGAGGCTATAGAGTGGAGAATGTTTAGGGGGGAAGCGATAGAGGGGGGAACGATAGTAGAGGATGCGATAGAATGAGGAACGATCGAAGTGGAGGCGATAGACGGAGGAACGATAGCGGTGGAGGCTATAGAGTGGAGAATGGTAATGGGGGAAGCGATAGAATGAGGAACGATAGTAGAGGATGCGATAGAATGAGGAACGATCGAGGTGGAGGCGATAGACGGAGGAACGATAGAGGTGGAGGCTATAGAGTGGAGAATGGTAATGGGGGAAGCGATAGAATGAGGAACGATAGTAGAGGAGGCGATAGAGGGAGGAACGAACGAGGCGGAGGCGATAGACGGAGGAACGATTGAGGTGGAGGTTATAGAGTAGAGAATGGGAGTGAAGGAAGAGATAGAGGGAGGAACGGTAGTAGAGGAGGCGATAGAGGGAGGAACGATCGACGTGGAGGCGATAGACGGAGGAACGATAGAGTTGGAGGTTATAGAGTGGAGAATGGTAGTGGGGGAAGCGATAGAGGAGGAATGATAGTAGAGGATGCGATAGAGGGAGGAACGATCGAGGTTGAGGCGATAGACGGAGGAACGATAGAGGTGGAGGCTATAGAGTGGAGAATGGTTAGGGGGGGACGCGATAGAGGGAGGAACGATAGTAGAGGATGCGATAGAGTGAGGAACGATCGAGGTGGAGGCGATAGACGGAGGAACGATAGAGGTGGAGGCTATAGAGTGGAAAATGGTAGTGGGGGAAGAGATAGAGGGATGAACGATAGTAGAGGAGGCGATAGAGGGAGGAACGATCGAGGTGGAGGCGATAGACGGAGGAAAGATAGAGGTGGAGGCTATAGAGTGGAGAATGGTAGTGGGGGAAGCGATAGAGGGAGGAACGATAGTAGAGAATGCGATAGGGGGAGGAACGATCGAGGTGGAGGCGATAGACGGAGGAACGATGGAGGTGGAGGCTATAGATTGGAGAATGGTAGTGGGGGATGCGATAGAGGGAGGAACGATAGTTGAGGATGCGATAGAGAGAGGAACGATCGAGGTGGAGGCGATAGACGGAGGAACGATAGAGGTGGAGGCGATAGACGGAGGAACGATAGAGGTGGAGGCTATAGAGTGGAGAATGGTAGTGGGGGAAGCGATAGAGGAGGAATGATAGTAGAGGATGCGATAGAGGGAGGAACGATAGAGGTGGAGGCTATAGAGTGGAGAATGGTAGTGGGGGAAGCGATAGAGGAGAAATGATAGTAGAGGATGCGATAGAGGGAGGAACGAACGAGGTGGAGGCGATAGACGGAGGAACGATAGAGGTGGAGGCTATAGAGTGGAGAATGGTAGTGGGGGAAGCGATAGAGGGAGGAACGATAGTAGAGGAGGCGATTGAGTGAGGAACGATCGAGGTGGAGGCGAAAGACGGAGGAACGATAGAGGTGGAGGCTATAGAGTGGAGAATGTTTAGGGGGGGAAGCGATAGAGGGAGGAACGATAGTAGAGGATGCGATAGAATGAGGAACGATCGAAGTGGAGGCGATAGACGGAGGAACGATAGAGGTGGAGGCTATAGAGTGGAGAATGGTAGTGGGGGAAGCGATAGAGGGAGGTACGATAGTAGAGAGGCGAAAGAGGGAGGAACGATCGAGGTGGAGGCGATAGACGGAGGAACGATAGAGGTGGAGGGTATAGAGTGGAGAATGGTAGTGGGGGAAGTGATAGAGGGAGGAACGATACTAGAGGAGGCGATAAAGGGAGGAACGATCGAGGTGGAGGCGATAGACGGAGGAACGATAGAGGTGGAGGCTATAGAGTGGAGAATGTTTAGGGGGGAAGCGATAGAGGGAGGAACGATAGTAGAGGATGCGATAGAATGAGGAACGATCGAGGTGGAGGCGATAGACGGAGGAACGATAGAGGTGGAGGCTATAGAGTGGAGAATGGTAATGGGGGAAGCGATAGAATGAGGAACGATAGTAGAGGAGGCGATAGAGGGAGGAACGAACGAGGCGGAGGCGATAGACGGAGGAACGATAGAGGTGGAGGTTATAGAGTAGAGAATGGGAGTGAAGGAAGAGATAGAGGGAGGAACGGTAGTAGAGGAGGCGATAGAGGGAGGAACGATCGACGTGGAGGCGATAGACGGAGGAACGATAGAGTTGGAGGTTATAGAGTGGAGAATGGTAGTGGGGGAAGCGATAGAGGAGGAATGATAGTAGAGGATGCGATAGAGGGAGGAACGATCGAGGTTGAGGCGATAGACGGAGGAACGATAGAGGTGGAGGCTATAGAGTGGAGAATGGTTAGGGGGGGACGCGATAGAGGGAGGAACGATAGTAGAGGATGCGATAGAGTGAGGAACGATAGAGGTGGAGGCGATAGACGGAGGTTCGATAGAGGTGGAGTCTATAGAGTGGAAAATGGTACTGGGGGAAGAGATAGAGCGATGAACGATAGTAGAGGAGGCGATAGAGGGAGGAACGATCGATGTGGAGGCGATAGACGGAGGAACGATATAGATGGAGGCTATAGAGTGGAGAATGGTAGTTGGGGAAGCGATAGAGGGAGGAACGATAGTAGAGGATGCGATAGAGGGAGGAACGATCGAGCTGGAGGCGATAGACGGAGGAACGATAGAGTTGGAGGCTATAGAGTGGAGAATGTTTAGGGGGGGAAGCGATAGAGGGAGGAACGAAAGTAGAAGAGGCGATAGAGGGTGGAACGATCGAGGTGGAGGCGATAGACGGAGGAACGATAGAGGTGGAGGCTATAGAGTGGAGAATGGTAATGGGGGAAGCGATAGAATGAGGAACGATGGTAGAGGAGGCGATAGAGGGAGGAACGAACGAGGTGGAGGCGATAGACGGAGGAACGATAGAGGTGGAGGCGATAGACGGAGGAACGATAGAGGTGGAGGCTATAGAGTGGAGAATGGTAGTGGGGGAAGCGATAGAGGAGGAATGATAGTATAGGATGCGATAGAGGGAGGAACGATAGAGGTGGAGGCTATAGAGTGGAGAATGGTAGTGGGGGAAGCGATAGAGGAGAAATGATAGTAGAGGATGCGATAGAGGGAGGAACGAACGAGGTGGAGGCGATAGACGGAGGAACGATAGAGGTGGAGGCTATAGAGTGGAGAATGGTAGTGGGGGAAGCGATAGAGGGAGGAACGATAGTAGAGGAGGCGATTGAGTGAGGAACGATCGAGGTGGAGGCGAAAGACGGAGGAACGATAGAGGTGGAGGCTATAGAGTGGAGAATGTTTAGGGGGGGAAGCGATAGAGGGAGGAACGATAGTAGAGGATGCGATAGAATGAGGAACGATCGAAGTGGAGGCGATAGACGGAGGAACGATAGAGGTGGAGGCTATAGTGTGGAGAATGGTAGTAAGGGAAGCGATAGAGGGAGGTACGATAGTAGAGAGGCGAAAGAGGGAGGAACGATCGAGGTGGAGGCGATAGACGGAGGAACGATAGAGGTGGAGGGTATAGAGTGGAGAATGGTAGTGGGGGAAGTGATAGAGGGAGGAACGATACTAGAGGAGGCGATAAAGGGAGGAACGATCGAGGTGGAGGCGATAGACGGAGGAACGATAGAGGTGGAGGCTATAGAGTGGAGAATGTTTAGGGGGGAAGCGATAGAGGGAGGAACGATAGTAGAGGATGCGATAGAATGAGGAACGATCGAGGTGGAGGCGATAGACGGAGGAACGATAGTGGTGGAGGCTATAGAGTGGATAATGGTAATGGGGGAAGCGATAGAATGAGGAACGATAGTAGAGGAGGCGATAGAGGGAGGAACGAACGAGGCGGAGCCGATAGACGGAGGAACGGTAGAGGTGGAGGTTATAGAGTAGAGAATGGGAGTGGGGGAAGAGATAGAGGGAGGAACGGTAGTAGAGGAGGCGATAGAGGGAGGAACGATCGACGTGGAGGCGATAGACGGAGGAACGATAGAGTTGGAGGCTATAGAGTGGAGAATTGTAGTGAGGGAAGCGATAGAGGGAGGAACGATAGTAGAGGATTCGATAGAGGGAGGAACGATTGAGGTGGAGGCGATAGACGTAGGAACGATAGATGTGGAGGCTATAGAGTGGAGAATGGTAGTGGGGGAAGCGATAGAAGGAGGAACGATAGTCGAGAATGCGATAGAGGGGGGAACGATCGAGGTGGAGGCGATAGACGGAGGAACGATAAAGGTGGAGGCTATAGAGTGGAGAATGGTAGTGGGGGATGCGATAGAGGGAGGAACGATAGTAGAATATGCGATAGAGGGAGGAACGATCGAGGTGGAGGCGATAGACGGAAGAACGATAGAGGTGGAGGCTATAGAGTGGAGAATGGTAGTGGGGGAAGCGATAGAGGAGGAATGATAGTATAGGATGCGATAGAGGGAGGAACGATCGAGGTTGAGGCGATAGACGGAGGAACGATAGAGGTGGAGGCTATAGAGTGGAGAATGTTTAGGGGGGGAAGCGATAGAGGGAGGAACGAAAGTAGAGGATGCGATAGAATGAGGAACGATCGAGGTGGAGGCGATAGACGGAGGAACGATAGAGGTGGAGGCTATAGAGTGGAGAATGGTAGTGGGGGAAGCGATAGAGGGAGGAACGATAGTAGAGGAGGCGATAGAGTGAGGAACGATCGAGGTGGAGGCGAAAGACGGAGGAACAATAGAGGTGGAGGCTATAGAGTGGAGAATGGTAGTGGGGGAAGCGATAGAGGGAGGAACGATAGTAGAGGATTCGATAGAGGGAGGAACGATTGAGGTGGAGGCGATAGACGTAGGAACGATAGAGGTGGAGGCTATAGAGTGGAGACTGGTAGTGGGGGAAGCGATAGAGGGAGGAACGATAGTAGAGGATGCGATAGAGTGAGGAACGATCGAGGTGGAGGCGATAGACGGAGGAACGACAGAGGTGGAGTCTATAGAGTGGAAAATGGTAGTGGGGGAAGAGATAGATCGATGAACGATAGTAGAGGATGCGATAGAATGAGGAACGATCGAGGTGGAGGCGATAGACGGAGGAACGATATAGGTGGAGGCTATAGAGTGGAGAATGGTAGTGGGGGAAGCGATAGAGGGAGGAACGATAGTAGAGGATGCGATAGAGGGAGGAACGATCGAGGTGGAGGCGATAGACGGAGGAACGATAGAGGTGGAGGCTATAGAGTGGAGAATGTTTAGGGGGGGAAGCGATAGAGGGAGGAACGAACGAGGCGGAGGCGATAGACGGAGGAACGATAGAGGTGGAGGTTATAGAGTAGAGAATGGGAGTGAAGGAAGAGATAGAGGGAGGAACGGTAGTAGAGGAGGCGATAGAGGGAGGAACGATCGACGTGGAGGCGATAGACGGAGGAACGATAGAGTTGGAGGTTATAGAGTGGAGAATGGTAGTGGGGGAAGCGATAGAGGAGGAATGATAGTAGAGGATGCGATAGAGGGAGGAACGATCGAGGTTGAGGCGATAGACGGAGGAACGATAGAGGTGGAGGCTATAGAGTGGAGAATGGTTAGGGGGGGACGCGATAGAGGGAGGAACGATAGTAGAGGATGCGATAGAGTGAGGAACGATAGAGGTGGAGGCGATAGACGGAGGTTCGATAGAGGTGGAGTCTATAGAGTGGAAAATGGTACTGGGGGAAGAGATAGAGCGATGAACGATAGTAGAGGAGGCGATAGAGGGAGGAACGATCGATGTGGAGGCGATAGACGGAGGAACGATATAGGTGGAGGCTATAGAGTGGAGAATGGTAGTTGGGGAAGCGATAGAGGGAGGAACGATAGTAGAGGATGCGATAGAGGGAGGAACGATCGAGCTGGAGGCGATAGACGGAGGAACGATAGAGTTGGAGGCTATAGAGTGGAGAATGTTTAGGGGGGGAAGCGATAGAGGGAGGAACGAAAGTAGAAGAGGCGATAGAGGGTGGAACGATCGAGGTGGAGGCGATAGACGGAGGAACGATAGAGGTGGAGGCTATAGAGTGGAGAATGGTAGTGGGGGATGCGATAGAGGGAGGAACGATAGTTGAGGATGCGATAGAGGGAGGAACGATCGAGGTGGAGGCGATAGACGGAGGAACGATAGAGGTGGAGGCGATAGACGGAGGAACGATAGAGGTGGAGGCTATAGAGTGGAGAATGGTAGTGGGGGAAGCGATAGAGGAGGAATGATAGTATAGGATGCGATAGAGGGAGGAACGATAGAGGTGGAGGCTATAGAGTGGAGAATGGTAGTGGGGGAAGCGATAGAGGAGAAATGATAGTAGAGGATGCGATAGAGGGAGGAACGAACGAGGTGGAGGCGATAGACGGAGGAACGATAGAGGTGGAGGCTATAGAGTGGAGAATGGTAGTGGGGGAAGCGATAGAGGGAGGAACGATAGTAGAGGAGGCGATTGAGTGAGGAACGATCGAGGTGGAGGCGAAAGACGGAGGAACGATAGAGGTGGAGGCTATAGAGTGGAGAATGTTTAGGGGGGGAAGCGATAGAGGGAGGAACGATAGTAGAGGATGCGATAGAATGAGGAACGATCGAAGTGGAGGCGATAGACGGAGGAACGATAGAGGTGGAGGCTATAGTGTGGAGAATGGTAGTAAGGGAAGCGATAGAGGGAGTGGAGAATGGTAGTGGGGGAAGCGATAGAGGGAGGAACGATAGTAGAGGAGGCGATTGAGTGAGGAACGATCGAGGTGGAGGCGAAAGACGGAGGAACGATAGAGGTGGAGGCTTTAGAGTGGAGAATGTTTAGGGGGGGAAGCGATAGAGGGAGGAACGATAGTAGAGGATGCGATAGAATGAGGAACGATCGAAGTGGAGGCGATAGACGGAGGAACGATAGAGGTGGAGGCTATAGAGTGGAGAATGGTAATGGGGGAAGCGATAGAATGAGGAACGATAGTAGAGGAGGCGATAGAGGGAGGAACGAACGAGGCGGAGGCGATAGACGGAGGAACGATAGAGGTGGAGGTTATAGAGTAGAGAATGGGAGTGGGGGAAGAGATAGAGGGAGGAACGGTAGTAGAGGAGGCGATAGAGGGAGGAACGATCGACGTGGAGGCGATAGACGGAGGAACGATAGAGTTGGAGGCTATAGAGTGGAGAATGGTAGTGAGGGAAGCGATACAGGGAGGAACGATAGTAGAGGATTCGATAGAGGGAGGAACGATTGAGGTGGAGGCGATAGACGTAGGAACGATAGAGGTGGAGGCTATAGAGTGGAGAATGGTAGTGGGGGAAGCGATAGAAGGAGGAACGATAGTAGAGGAGGCGATAGAGGGAGGAACGATCGAGGTGGAGGCGATAGACGGAGGAAAGATAGAGGTGGAAGCTATAGAGTGGAGAATGGTAGTGGGGGAAGCGATAGAGGGAGGAACGATAGTAGAGAATGCGATAGAGGGAGGAACGATCGAGGTGGAGGCGATAGACGGAGGAACGATAAAGGTGGAGGCTATAGAGTGGAGAATGGTAGTGGGAGATGCGATAGAGGGAGGAACGATAGTAGAATATGCGATAGAGGGAGGAGCGATAGTAGAATATGCGATAGAGGGAGGAACGATCGAGGTGGAGGCGATAGACGGAAGAACGATAGAGGTGGAGGCTATAGAGAGGAGAATGGTAGTGGGGGAAGCGATAGAGGGAGGAACGATAGTAGAGGATGCGATAGAGGGAGGAACGAACGAGGTGGAGGCGATAGACGGAGGAACGATAGAGGTGGAGGCTATAGAGTGGAGAATGGTAGTGGGGGAAGCGATAGAGGGAGGAACGATAGTAGAGGAAACGATAGAGTGAGGAACGATCGAGGCGGAGGCGAAAGACGGAGGAACGATAGAGGTGGAGGCTATAGAGTGGAGAATGTTTAGGGGGGGAAGCGATAGAGGGAGGAACGATAGTAGAGGATTCGATAGAGGGAGGAACGATTGAGGTGGAGGCGATAGACGTAGGAACGATAGAGGTGGAGGCTATAGAGTGGAGAATGGTAGTGGGGGAAGCGATAGAGGAGGAATGACAGTAGAGGATGCGATAGAGGGAGGAACGATCGAGGTTGAGGCGATAGACGGAGGAACGATAGAGGTGGAGGCTATAGAGTGGAGAATGTTTAGGGGGGGAAGCGATAGAGGGAGGAACGATAGTAGAGGATGCGATAGAATGAGGAACGATCGAGGTGGAGGCGATAAACGGAGGAACGATAGAGGTGGAGGCTATAGAGTGGAGAATGGTAATAGGGGAAGCGATAGAATGAGGAACGATAGTAGAGGAGGCAATAGAAGGAGGAACGAACGAGGTGGAGGCGATAGACGGAGGAACGATAGAGGTGGAGGCTATAGAGTGGAGATTGGTAGTGGGGGAAGCGATAGAGGGAGGAACGATAGTAGAGGAGGCGATAGAGTGAGGAACGATCGAGGTGGAGGCGAAAGACGGAGGAACGATAGAGGTGGAGGCTATAGAGTGGAGAATGGTAGTGGGGGAATGACGGAGGAACGATAAAGTTGGAGGCTATAGAGTGGAGAATAGTAGTGGGGGAAGTGATAGAGGGAGGAACGATAGTAGAGGAGGCGATAGAGGGAGGAACGATCGAGGTGGAGGCGATAGACGGAGGAACGATAGAGGTGGAGGCTATAGAGTGGAGAATGTTTAGGGGGAAGCGATAGAGGGAGGAACGATAGTAGAGGATGCGATAGAATGAGGAACAATCGAGGTGGAGGCGATATACGGAGGAACGATAGAGGTGGAGGCTATAGAGTGGAGAATGGTAATGGGGGAAGCGATAGAATGAGGAACGATAGTAGAGGAGGCGATAGAGGGAGGAACGAACGAGGTGGAGGCGATAGACGGAGGAACGATAGAGGTGGAGGCTATAGAGTAGAGAATGGGAGTGGGGAAGAGATAGAGGGAGTAACGATAGTAGAGGAGGCGATAGAGGGAGGAACGATCGACGTGGAGGCGATAGACGGAGGAACAATAGAGTTGGAGGCTATAGAGTGGAGAATGGTAGTGGGGGAAGCGATAGAGGGAGGAACGATAGTAGAGGATTCGATAGAGGGAGGAACGATTGAGGTGGAGGCGATAGACGTAGGAACGATAGAGGTGGAGGCTATAGAGTGGAGAATGGTAGTGGGGGAAGCGATAGAGGGAGGAACAATAGTAGAGGATGCGATAGAGTGAGGAACGATCAAGGTGGAGGCGATAGACGGAGGAACGATAGAGGTGGAGGCTATAGAGTGGAAAATGGTAGTGGGGGAAGAGATAGAGGGATGAACGATAGTAGAGGAGGCGATAGAGGGAGGAACGATCGAGGTGGAGGCGATAGACGGAGGAAAGATAGAGGTGGAGGCTATAGAGTTAAGAATGGTAGTGGGGGAAGCGATAGAGGGAGGAACGATAATAGAGAATGCGATAGAGGGAGGAACGATCGAGGTGGAGGCGATAGACGGAGGAACGATGGAGGTGGAGGCTATAGAGTGGAGAATGGTAGTGGGGGATGCGATAGAGGAGGAATGATACTAGAGGATGCGATTGAGGGAGAAACGATCGAGGTTGAGGCGATAGACGGAGGAACGATAGAGGTGGAGGCTATAGAGTGGAGAATGGTAATGGGGGAAGCGATAGAATGATGAACGATAGTAGAGGTGGCGATAGAGGGAGGAACGATCGAGGTAGAGGCGATAGACGGAGGAACGATAGTAGAGGAGGCGATAGAGAGAGGAACGATCTAGGTGGAGGCGATAGACGGAGGAACGATAGAGGTGGAGGCTATAGAGTGGAGAATGTTTAGTGGGGAAGCGATAGAGGGAGGAACGATAGTAGAGGATGCGATAGAATGAGGAACGATCGAGGTGGAGGCGATAGACGGAGGAACGATAGAGGTGGAGGCTATAGAGTGGAGAATGGTAATGGGGGAAGCGTTAGAATGAGGAACGATAATAGAGGAGGCGATAGAGGGAGGAACGATCGAGGTGGAGGCGATAGACGGAGAAACGATAGAGTTGGAGTCTATAGAGTGGAGAATGGTAGTGGGGGAAGCGATAGAGGGAGGAACGATAGTAGAGGATTCGATAGAGGGAGGAACGATTAAGGTGGAGGCGATAGACGTAGGAACGATAGAGGTGGAGGCTATAGAGTGGAGACTGGTAGTGGGGGTAGCGATAGAGGGAGGAACGATAGTAGAGGATGCGATAGAGTGAGGATCGATCGAGGTGGAGGCGATAGACGGAGGAACGATAGAGGTTGAGTCTATAGAGTGGAAAATGGTAGTGGGGGAAGAGATAGAGCGATGAACGATAGTAGAGGATGCGATAGAATGAGGAACGATCGAGGTGGAGGCGATAGACGGAGGAACGATATAGGTGGAAGCTATAGAGTGGAGAATAGTAGTGGGGGAAGCGATAGAGGGAGGAACGATAGTAGAGGATGCGATAGAGGGAGGAACGATTGAGGTGGAGGCGATAGACGGAGGAACGATAGAGGTGGAGTCTATAGAGTGGAGAATGTTTAGGGGGGGAAGCGATAGAGGGAGGAACGAAAGTAGAAGAGGCGATAGAGGGAGGAACGATCGAGGTGGAGGCGATAGACGGAGGAACGATAGAGGTGGAGGCTATAGAGTGGAGAATGGTAATGGGGGAAGCGATAGAATGAGGAACGATAGTAGAGGAGGCGATAGAGGGAGGAACGAACGAGGTGGAGGCGATAGACGGAGGAACGATAGAGGTGGAGGCTATAGAGTGTATAATGGTAGTGGTGGAAGCGATAGAGGGAGGAACGATAGTAGAGGAGGCGATAGAGTGAGGAACGATCGAGGTGGAGGCGAAAGACGGAGGAACGATAGAGGTGGATTCTATAGAGTAGAAAATGGTAGTGGGGGAAGAGATAGAGGGATGAACGATAGTAGAGGAGGCAATAGAGGGAGGAACGATCGATGTGGATGCGATAGACGGAGGAATAATAGAGGTGGAGGCTATAGAGTGGAGAACGGTAGTGGGGGAAGCGATAGAGGGAGGAACGATAATAGAGAATGCGATAGAGGGAGGAACGATCGAGGTGGAGGCGATAGACGGAGGAACGATAGAGGTGGAGGCTATAGAGTGGAGAATGGTAGTGGGGGATGCGATAGAGGAAGGAACGATAGTAGAGGATGCGATAGAGAGAGGAACGATCGAGGTGGAGGCGATATACGGAGGAACGATAGAGGTGGAGGCTATAGAGTGGAGAATGGAAGTGGGGGAAGCGATAGAGGAGGATCGATAGTAGAGGATGCGATAGAGGGAGGAACGATCGAGGTGGAGGCGACAGACGAAGGAACGATAGTGGTGGAGTCTATAGAGTGGAGAATGGTAGTGGGGGAAGCGATAGAGGGAGGAACGATCGAGGTGGAGGCAAAAGACGGAGGAACGATAGAGGTGGAGGCTATAGAGTGGAGAATGGTAGTGGGGGAAGCGATAGAGGGGGGAACGATAGTAAAAGAGGCGATAGAGTGAGGAACGATCGAGGTGGAGGCGATAGACGGAGGAACGATAGAGGTGGAGGCTATAGAGTGGAGAATGTTTAGGGGGGGAAGCGATAGAGGGAGGAACGATAGTTGAGGATGCGATAGAATGAGGAACGATCGAGGTGGAGGCGATAGACGGAGGAACGATAGAGGTGGAGGCTATAGAGTGGAGAATGGTAATGGGGGAAGCGATAGAATGAGGAACGATAGTAGAGGAGGCGATAGAGGGAGGAACGAACGAGGTGGAGGCGATAGACGGAGGAACGATAGAGTTGGAGTCTATAGAGTGGAGAATGGTAGTGGGGGAAGCGATAGAGGGAGGAACGATAGTAGAGGAGGCGATAGAGTGAGGAACGATCGAGGTGGAGGCGAAAGACGGAGGAACGATAGAGGTGGAGGCTATAGAGTGGAGAATGTTTAGAAGGGGAAGCGATAGAGGGAGGAACGATAGTAGAGGATGCGATAGAATGAGGAACGATGGAGGTGGAGGCGATAGACGGAGGAACGATAGAGGTGGAGGCTATAGAGTGGAGAATGGTAATGGGGGAAGCGATAGAATGAGGAACGATAGTAGAGGAGGCGATAGAGGGAGGAACGAACGAGGTGGAGGCGATAGACGGAGGAACGATAGAGGTGGAGGCTATAGAGTGGAGAATGGTAGTGGAGGAAGCGATAGAGGGAGGAACGATAGTAGAGGATGCGATAGAGGGAGGAACGATCGAGGTGGAGGCGATAGACAGAGGAACGATAGAGGTGGAGTCTATAGAGTGAAAAATGGTAGTGGGGGAAGAGATAGAGGGATGAACGATAGTAGAGGAGGCGATTGAGGGAGGAACGATCGATGTGGATGCGATAGACGGAGGAATAATAGAGGTGGAGGCTATAGAGTGGAGAACGGTAGTGGGGGAAGCGATAGAGGGAGGAACGATAGTAGAGGATGCGCTAGAGTGAGGAACGATCTAGGTGGAGGCGATAGACGGAGGAACGATAGAGGTGGAGGCTATAGAGTGGAAAATGGTAGTGGGGGAAGCGATAGAGGGAGAAACGATTGTAGAGGATGCGATAGAGTGAGGAACGATCGAGGTGGAGGCGATAGACGGAGGAACGATAGAGGTGGAGGCTATAGAGTGGAAAATGGTAGTGGGGGAAGAGATAGAGGGATGAACGATAGTAGAGGAGGCGATAGAGGGAGGAACGATCGAGGTGGAGGCGATAGACGGAGGAAAGATAGAGGTGGAGGCTATAGAGTGGAGAATGGTAGTGGGGGAAGCGATAGAGGGAGGAACGATAGTAGAGAATGCGATAGAGGGAGGAACGATCGAGGTGGAGGCGATAGACGGAGGAACAATGGAGGTGGAGGCTATAGATTGGAGAATGGTAGTGGGGGATGCGATAGAGGGAGGAACGATAGTTGAGGATGCGATAGAGGGAGGAACGATCGAGGTGGAGGCGATAGACGGAGGAACGATAGAGGTGGAGGCGATAGACGGAGGAACGATAGAGGTGGAGGCTATAGAGTGGAGAATGGTAGTGGGGGAAGCGATAGAGGAGGAATGATAGTAGAGGATGCGATAGAGGGAGGAACGATAGAGGTGGAGGCTATAGAGTGGAGAATGGTAGTGGGGGAAGCGATAGAGGAGAAATGATAGTAGAGGATGCGATAGAGGGAGGAACGAACGAGGTGGAGGCGATAGACGGAGGAACGATAGAGGTGGAGGCTATAGAGTGGAGAATGGTAGTGGGGGAAGCGATAGAGGGAGGAACGATAGTAGAGGAGGCGATTGAGTGAGGAACGATCGAGGTGGAGGCGAAAGACGGAGGAACGATAGAGGTGGAGGCTATAGAGTGGAGAATGTTTAGGGGGGGAAGAGATAGAGGGAGGAACGATAGTAGAGGATGCGATAGAATGAGGAACGATCGAAGTGGAGGCGATAGACGGAGGAACGATAGAGGTGGAGGCTATAGAGTGGAGAATGGTAGTGGGGGAAGCGATAGAGGGAGGTACGATAGTAGAGAGGCGAAAGAGGGAGGAACGATCGAGGTGGAGGCGATAGACGGAGGAACGATAGAGGTGGAGGGTATAGAGTGGAGAATGGTAGTGGGGGAAGTGATAGAGGGAGGAACGATACTAGAGGAGGCGATAAAGGGAGGAACGATCGAGGTGGAGGCGATAGACGGAGGAACGATAGAGGTGGAGGCTATAGAGTGGAGAATGTTTAGGGGGGAAGCGATAGAGGGAGGAACGATAGTAGAGGATGCGATAGAATGAGGAACGATCGAGGTGGAGGCGATAGACGGAGGAACGATAGTGGTGGAGGCTATAGAGTGGAGAATGGTAATGGGGGAAGCGAAAGAATGAGGAACGATAGTAGAGGAGGCGATAGAGGGAGGAACGAACGAGGCGGAGGCGATAGACGGAGGAACGGTAGAGGTGGAGGTTATAGAGTAGAGAATGGGAGTGGGGGAAGAGATAGAGAGAGGAACGGTAGTAGAGGAGGCGATAGAGGGTGGAACGATCGACGTGGAGGCGATAGACGGAGGAACGATAGAGGTGGAGGCTATAGAGTGGAGAATGGTAATGGGGGAAGCGATAGAATGAGGAACGATAGTAGAGGAGGCGATAGAGGGAGGAACGAACGAGGTGGAGGCGATAGACGGAGGAACGATAGAGGTGGAGGCTATAGAGTGTAGAATGGTAGTGGGGGAAGCGATAGAGGGAGGAACGATAGTAGAGGAGGCGATAGAGTGAGGAACGATCGAGGTGTAGGCGAAAGACGGAGGAACGATAGAGGTGGAGTCTATAGAGTAGAAAATGGTAGTGGGGGAAGAGATAGAGGGATGAACGATAGTAGAGGAGGCAATAGAGGGAGGAACGATCGATGTGGATGCGATAGACGGAGGAATAATAGAGGTGGAGGCTATAGAGTGGAGAACGGTAGTGGGGGAAGCGATAGAGGGAGGAACGATAATAGAGAATGCGATAGAGGGAGGAACGATCGAGGTGGAGGCGATAGACGGAGGAACGATAGAGGTGGAGGCTATAGAGTGGAGAATGGTAGTGGGGGATGCGATAGAGGGAGGAACGATAGTAGAGGATGCGATAGAGGGAGGAACGATCGAGGTGGAGGCGATAGACGGAGGAACGATAGAGGTGGAGGCTATAGAGTGGAGAATGGTAGTGGGGGAAGCGATAGAGGAGGAACGATAGTAGAGGATGCGATAGAGGGAGGAACGATCGAGGTGGAGGCGACAGACGAAGGAACGATAGTGGTGGAGTCTATAGAGTGGAGAATGGTAGTGGGGGAAGCGATAGAGGGAGGAACGATCGAGGTGGAGGCAAAAGACGGAGGAACGATAGAGGTGGAGGCTATAGAGTGGAGAATGGTAGTGGGGGAAGCGATAGAGGGGGGAACGATAGTAAAACAGGCGATAGAGTGAGGAACGATCGAGGTGGAGGCGATAGACGGAGGAACGATAGAGGTGGAGGCTATAGAGTGGAGAATGTTTAGGGGGGGAAGCGATAGAGGGAGGAACGATAGTTGAGGATGCGATAGAATGAGGAACGATCGAAGTGGAGGCGATAGACGGAGGAACGATAGAGGTGGAGGCTATAGTGTGGAGAATGGTAGTAAGGGAAGCGATAGAGGGAGGTACGATAGTAGAGAGGCGAAAGAGGGAGGAACGATCGAGGTGGAGGCGATAGACGGAGGAACGATAGAGGTGGAGGGTATAGAGTGGAGAATGGTAGTGGGGGAAGTGATAGAGGGAGGAACGATACTAGAGGAGGCGATAAAGGGAGGAACGATCGAGGTGGAGGCGATAGACGGAGGAACGATAGAGGTGGAGGCTATAGAGTGGAGAATGTTTAGGGGGGAAGCGATAGAGGGAGGAACGATAGTAGAGGATGCGATAGAATGAGGAACGATCGAGGTGGAGGCGATAGACGGAGGAACGATAGAGGTGGAGGCTATAGAGTGGATAATGGTAATGGGGGAAGCGATAGAATGAGGAACGATAGTAGAGGAGGCGATAGAGGGAGGAACGAACGAGGCGGAGCCGATAGACGGAGGAACGGTAGAGGTGGAGGTTATAGAGTAGAGAATGGGAGTGGGGGAAGAGATAGAGGGAGGAACGGTAGTAGAGGAGGCGATAGAGGGAGGAACGATCGACGTGGAGGCGATAGACGGAGGAACGATAGAGTTGGAGGCTATAGAGTGGAGAATTGTAGTGAGGGAAGCGATAGAGGGAGGAACGATAGTAGAGGATTCGATAGAGGGAGGAACGATTGAGGTGGAGGCGATAGACGTAGGAACGATAGATGTGGAGGCTATAGAGTGGAGAATGGTAGTGGGGGAAGCGATAGAAGGAGGAACGATAGTCGAGAATGCGATAGAGGGGGGAACGATCGAGGTGGAGGCGATAGACGGAGGAACGATAAAGGTGGAGGCTATAGAGTGGAGAATGGTAGTGGGGGATGCGATAGAGGGAGGAACGATAGTAGAATATGCGATAGAGGGAGGAACGATCGAGGTGGAGGCGATAGACGGAAGAACGATAGAGGTGGAGGCTATAGAGTGGAGAATGGTAGTGGGGGAAGCGATAGAGGAGGAATGATAGTATAGGATGCGATAGAGGGAGGAACGATCGAGGTTGAGGCGATAGACGGAGGAACGATAGAGGTGGAGGCTATAGAGTGGAGAATGTTTAGGGGGGGAAGCGATAGAGGGAGGAACGAAAGTAGAGGATGCGATAGAATGAGGAACGATCGAGGTGGAGGCGATAGACGGAGGAACGATAGAGGTGGAGGCTATAGAGTGGAGAATGGTAGTGGGGGAAGCGATAGAGGGAGGAACGATAGTAGAGGAGGCGATAGAGTGAGGAACGATCGAGGTGGAGGCGAAAGACGGAGGAACAATAGAGGTGGAGGCTATAGAGTGGAGAATGGTAGTGGGGGAAGCGATAGAGGGAGGAACGATAGTAGAGGATTCGATAGAGGGAGGAACGATTGAGGTGGAGGCGATAGACGTAGGAACGATAGAGGTGGAGGCTATAGAGTGGAGACTGGTAGTGGGGGAAGCGATAGAGGGAGGAACGATAGTAGAGGATGCGATAGAGTGAGGAACGATCGAGGTGGAGGCGATAGACGGAGGAACGACAGAGATGGAGTCTATAGAGTGGAAAATGGTAGTAAGGGAAGAGATAGATCGATGAACGATAGTAGAGGATGCGATAGAATGAGGAACGATCGAGGTGGAGGCGATAGACGGAGGAACGATATAGGTGGAGGCTATAGAGTGGAGAATGGTAGTGGGGGAAGCGATAGAGGGAGGAACGATAGTAGAGGATGCGATAGAGGGAGGAACGATCGAGGTGGAGGCGATAGACGGAGGAACGATAGAGGTGGAGGCTATAGAGTGGAGAATGTTTAGGGGGGGAAGCGATAGAGGGAGGAACGAAAGTAGAAGAGGCGATAGAGGGAGGAACGATCGAGGTGGAGGCGATAGACGGAGGAACGATAGAGGTGGAGGCTATAGAGTGGAGAATGGTAATGGGGGAAGCGATAGAATGAGGAACGATAGTGGAGGAGGCGATAGAGGGAGGAACGAACGAGGTGGAGGCGATAGACGGAGGAACGATAGAGGTGGAGGTTATAGAGTGGAGAATGGTAATGGGGGAAGCGATAGAATGAGGAACGATAGTAGAGGAGGCGATAGAGTGAGGAACGATCGAGGTGGAGGCGAAAGACGGAGGAACGATAGAGGTGGAGGCTATAGAGTGGAGAATGTTTAGGGGGGGAAGCGATAGAGGGGGGAACGATAGTAGAGGATGCGATAGAATGAGGAACGATCGAAGTGGAGGCGATAGACGGAGGAACGATAGCGGTGGAGGCTATAGAGTGGAGAATGGTAATGGGGGAAGCGATAGAATGAGGAACGATAGTAGAGGATGCGATAGAATGAGGAACGATCGAGGTGGAGGCGATAGACGGAGGAACGATAGAGGTGGAGGCTATAGAGTGGAGAATGGTAATGGGGGAAGCGATAGAATGAGGAACGATAGTAGAGGAGGCGATAGAGGGAGGAACTAACGAGGCGGAGGCGATAGACGGAGGAACGATAGAGGTGGAGGTTAGAGAGTAGAGAATGGGAGTGGGGAAGAGATAGAGGGAGTAACGATAGTAGAGGAGGCGATAGAGGGAGGAACGATCGACGTGGAGGCGATAGACGGAGGAACGATAGAGTTGGAGGTTATAGAGTGGAGAATGGTAGTGGGGGAAGCGATAGAGGAGGAATGATAGTAGAGGATGCGATAGAGGGAGGAACGATCGAGGTTGAGGCGATAGACGGAGGAACGATAGAGGTGGAGGCTATAGAGTGGAGAATGGTTAGGGGGGGACGCGATAGAGGGAGGAACGATAGTAGAGGATGCGATAGAGTGAGGAACGATCGAGGTGGAGGCGATAGACGGAGGAACGATAGAGGTGGAGGCTATAGAGTGGAAAATGGTAGTGGGGGAAGAGATAGAGGGATGAACGATAGTAGAGGAGGCGATAGAGGGAGGAACGATCGAGGTGGAGGCGATAGACGGAGGAAAGATAGAGGTGGAGGCTATAGAGTGGAGAATGGTAGTGGGGGAAGCGATAGAGGGAGGAACGATAGTAGAGAATGCGATAGAGGGAGGAACGATCGAGGTGGAGGCGATAGACGGAGGAACGATGGAGGTGGAGGCTATAGATTGGAGAATGGTAGTGGGGGATGCGATAGAGGGAGGAACGATAGTTGAGGATGCGATAGAGAGAGGAACGATCGAGGTGGAGGCGATAGACGGAGGAACGATAGAGGTGGAGGCGATAGACGGAGGAACGATAGAGGTGGAGGCTATAGAGTGGAGAATGGTAGTGGGGGAAGCGATAGAGGAGGAATGATAGTAGAGGATGCGATAGAGGGAGGAACGATAGAGGTGGAGGCTATAGAGTGGAGAATGGTAGTGGGGGAAGCGATAGAGGAGAAATGATAGTAGAGGATGCGATAGAGGGAGGAACGAACGAGGTGGAGGCGATAGACGGAGGAACGATAGAGGTGGAGGCTATAGAGTGGAGAATGGTAGTGGGGGAAGCGATAGAGGGAGGAACGATAGTAGAGGAGGCGATTGAGTGAGGAACGATCGAGGTGGAGGCGAAAGACGGAGGAACGATAGAGGTGGAGGCTATAGAGTGGAGAATGTTTAGGGGGGGAAGCGATAGAGGGAGGAACGATAGTAGAGGATGCGATAGAATGAGGAACGATCGAAGTGGAGGCGATAGACGGAGGAACGATAGAGGTGGAGGCTATAGAGTGGAGAATGGTAGTGGGGGAAGCGATAGAGGGAGGTACGATAGTAGAGAGGCGAAAGAGGGAGGAACGATCGAGGTGGAGGCGATAGACGGAGGAACGATAGAGGTGGAGGGTATAGAGTGGAGAATGGTAGTGGGGGAAGTGATAGAGGGAGGAACGATACTAGAGGAGGCGATAAAGGGAGGAACGATCGAGGTGGAGGCGATAGACGGAGGAACGATAGAGGTGGAGGCTATAGAGTGGAGAATGTTTAGGGGGGAAGCGATAGAGGGAGGAACGATAGTAGAGGATGCGATAGAATGAGGAACGATCGAGGTGGAGGCGATAGACGGAGGAACGATAGAGGTGGAGGCTATAGAGTGGAGAATGGTAATGGGGGAAGCGATAGAAAGAGGAACGATAGTAGAGGAGGCGATAGAGGGAGGAACGAACGAGGCGGAGGCGATAGACGGAGGAACGATAGAGGTGGAGGTTATAGAGTAGAGAATGGGAGTGAAGGAAGAGATAGAGGGAGGAACGGTAGTAGAGGAGGCGATAGAGGGAGGAACGATCGACGTGGAGGCGATAGACGGAGGAACGATAGAGTTGGAGGTTATAGAGTGGAGAATGGTAGTGGGGGAAGCGATAGAGGAGGAATGATAGTAGAGGATGCGATAGAGGGAGGAACGATCGAGGTTGAGGCGATAGACGGAGGAACGATAGAGGTGGAGGCTATAGAGTGGAGAATGGTTAGGGGGGGACGCGATAGAGGGAGGAACGATAGTAGAGGATGCGATAGAGTGAGGAACGATAGAGGTGGAGGCGATAGACGGAGGTTCGATAGAGGTGGAGTCTATAGAGTGGAAAATGGTACTGGGGGAAGAGATAGAGCGATGAACGATAGTAGAGGAGGCGATAGAGGGAGGAACGATCGATGTGGAGGCGATAGACGGAGGAACGATATAGGTGGAGGCTATAGAGTGGAGAATGGTAGTTGGGGAAGCGATAGAGGGAGGAACGATAGTAGAGGATGCGATAGAGGGAGGAACGATCGAGCTGGAGGCGATAGACGGAGGAACGATAGAGTTGGAGGCTATAGAGTGGAGAATGTTTAGGGGGGGAAGCGATAGAGGGAGGAACGAAAGTAGAAGAGGCGATAGAGGGTGGAACGATCGAGGTGGAGGCGATAGACGGAGGAACGATAGAGGTGGAGGCTATAGAGTGGAGAATGGTAGTGGGGGAAGCGATAGAGGGAGGAACGATAGTAGAGGAGGCGATTGAGTGAGGAACGATCGAGGTGGAGGCGAAAGACGGAGGAACGATAGAGGTGGAGGCTTTAGAGTGGAGAATGGTAATGGGGGAAGCGATAGAATGAGGAACGATGGTAGAGGAGGCGATAGAGGGAGGAACGAACGAGGTGGAGGCGATAGACGGAGGAACGATAGAGGTGGAGGCTATAGAGTGGAGAATGGTAGTGGGGGAAGCGATAGAGGGAGGAACGATAGTAGAGGAGGCGATTGAGTGAGGAACGATCGAGGTGGAGGCGAAAGACGGAGGAACGATAGAGGTGGAGGCTTTAGAGTGGAGAATGTTTAGGGGGGGAAGCGATAGAGGGAGGAACGATAGTAGAGGATGCGATAGAATGAGGAACGATCGAAGTGGAGGCGATAGACGGAGGAACGATAGAGGTGGAGGCTATAGAGTGGAGAATGGTAATGGGGGAAGCGATAGAATGAGGAACGATAGTAGAGGAGGCGATAGAGGGAGGAACGAACGAGGCGGAGGCGATAGACGGAGGAACGATAGAGGTGGAGGTTATAGAGTAGAGAATGGGAGTGGGGGAAGAGATAGAGGGAGGAACGGTAGTAGAGGAGGCGATAGAGGGAGGAACGATCGACGTGGAGGCGATAGACGGAGGAACGATAGAGTTGGAGGCTATAGAGTGGAGAATGGTAGTGAGGGAAGCGATACAGGGAGGAACGATAGTAGAGGATTCGATAGAGGGAGGAACGATTGAGGTGGAGGCGATAGACGTAGGAACGATAGAGGTGGAGGCTATAGAGTGGAGAATGGTAGTGGGGGAAGCGATAGAAGGAGGAACGATAGTAGAGGAGGCGATAGAGGGAGGAACGATCGAGGTGGAGGCGATAGACGGAGGAAAGATAGAGGTGGAAGCTATAGAGTGGAGAATGGTAGTGGGGGAAGCGATAGAGGGAGGAACGATAGTAGAGAATGCGATAGAGGGAGGAACGATCGAGGTGGAGGCGATAGACGGAGGAACGATAAAGGTGGAGGCTATAGAGTGGAGAATGGTAGTGGGAGATGCGATAGAGGGAGGAACGATAGTAGAATATGCGATAGAGGGAGGAACGATAGTAGAATATGCGATAGAGGGAGGAACGATCGAGGTGGAGGCGATAGACGGAAGAACGATAGAGGTGGAGGCTATAGAGAGGAGAATGGTAGTGGGGGAAGCGATAGAGGAGGAATGATAGTAGAGGATGCGATAGAGGGAGGAACGATCGAGGTTGAGGCGATAGACGGAGGAACGATAGAGGTGGAGGCTATAGAGTGGAGAATGTTTAGGGGGGGAAGCGATAGAGGGAGGAACGATAGTAGAGGATTCGATAGAGGGAGGAACGATTGAGGTGGAGGCGATAGACGTAGGAACGATAGAGGTGGAGGCTATAGAGTGGAGACTGGTAGTGGGGGAAGCGATAGAGGGAGGAACGATAGTAGAGGATGCGATAGAGGGAGGAACGAACGAGGTGGAGGCGATAGACGGAGGAACGATAGAGGTGGAGGCTATAGAGTGGAGAATGGTAGTGGGGGAAGCGATAGAGGGAGGAACGATAGTAGAGGAAACGATAGAGTGAGGAACGATCGAGGCGGAGGCGAAAGACGGAGGAACGATAGAGGTGGAGGCTATAGAGTGGAGAATGTTTAGGGGGGGAAGCGATAGAGGGAGGAACGATAGTAGAGGATTCGATAGAGGGAGGAACGATTGAGGTGGAGGCGATAGACGTAGGAACGATAGAGGTGGAGGCTATAGAGTGGAGAATGGTAGTGGGGGAAGCGATAGAGGAGGAATGACAGTAGAGGATGCGATAGAGGGAGGAACGATCGAGGTTGAGGCGATAGACGGAGGAACGATAGAGGTGGAGGCTATAGAGTGGAGAATGTTTAGGGGGGGAAGCGATAGAGGGAGGAACGATAGTAGAGGATGCGATAGAATGAGGAACGATCGAGGTGGAGGCGATAAACGGAGGAACGATAGAGGTGGAGGCTATAGAGTGGAGAATGGTAATAGGGGAAGCGATAGAATGAGGAACGATAGTAGAGGAGGCAATAGAAGGAGGAACGAACGAGGTGGAGGCGATAGACGGAGGAACGATAGAGGTGGAGGCTATAGAGTGGAGATTGGTAGTGGGGGAAGCGATAGAGGGAGGAACGATAGTAGAGGAGGCGATAGAGTGAGGAACGATCGAGGTGGAGGCGAAAGACGGAGGAACGATAGAGGTGGAGGCTATAGAGTGGAGAATGGTAGTGGGGGAATGACGGAGGAACGATAAAGTTGGAGGCTATAGAGTGGAGAATAGTAGTGGAGGAAGTGATAGAGGGAGGAACGATAGTAGAGGAGGCGATAGAGGGAGGAACGATCGAGGTGGAGGCGATAGACGGAGGAACGATAGAGGTGGAGGCTATAGAGTGGAGAATGTTTAGGGGGAAGCGATAGAGGGAGGAACGATAGTAGAGGATGCGATAGAATGAGGAACAATCGAGGTGGAGGCGATATACGGAGGAACGATAGAGGTGGAGGCTATAGAGTGGAGAATGGTAAAGGGGGAAGCGATAGAATGAGGAACGATAGTAGAGGAGGCGATAGAGGGAGGAACGAACGAGGTGGAGGCGATAGACGGAGGAACGATAGAGGTGGAGGCTATAGAGTAGAGAATGGGAGTGGGGAAGAGATAGAGGGAGTAACGATAGTAGAGGAGGCGATAGAGGGAGGAACGATCGACGTGGAGGCGATAGACGGAGGAACAATAGAGTTGGAGGCTATAGAGTGGAGAATGGTAGTGGGGGAAGCGATAGAGGGAGGAACGATAGTAGAGGATTCGATAGAGGGAGGAACGATTGAGGTGGAGGCGATAGACGTAGGAACGATAGAGGTGGAGGCTATAGAGTGGAGAATGGTAGTGGGGGAAGCGATAGAGGGAGGAACAATAGTAGAGGATGCGATAGAGTGAGGAACGATCAAGGTGGAGGCGATAGACGGAGGAACGATAGAGGTGGAGGCTATAGAGTGGAAAATGGTAGTGGGGGAAGAGATAGAGGGATGAACGATAGTAGAGGAGGCGATAGAGGGAGGAACGATCGAGGTGGAGGCGATAGACGGAGGAAAGATAGAGGTGGAGGCTATAGAGTTAAGAATGGTAGTGGGGGAAGCGATAGAGGGAGGAACGATAATAGAGAATGCGATAGAGGGAGGAACGATCGAGGTGGAGGCGATAGACGGAGGAACGATGGAGGTGGAGGCTATAGAGTGGAGAATGGTAGTGGGGGATGCGATAGAGGAGGAATGATACTAGAGGATGCGATTGAGGGAGAAACGATCGAGGTTGAGGCGATAGACGGAGGAACGATAGAGGTGGAGGCTATAGAGTGGAGAATGGTAATGGGGGAAGCGATAGAATGATGAACGATAGTAGAGGTGGCGATAGAGGGAGGAACGATCGAGGTAGAGGCGATAGACGGAGGAACGATAGTAGAGGAGGCGATAGAGAGAGGAACGATTTAGGTGGAGGCGATAGACGGAGGAACGATAGAGGTGGAGGCTATAGAGTGGAGAATGTTTAGTGGGGAAGCGATAGAGGGAGGAACGATAGTAGAGGATGCGATAGAATGAGGAACGATCGAGGTGGAGGCGATAGACGGAGGAACGATAGAGGTGGAGGCTATAGAGTGGAGAATGGTAATGGGGGAAGCGTTAGAATGAGGAACGATAGTAGAGGAGGCGATAGAGGGAGGAAAGAACGAGGTGGAGGCGATAGACGGAGGAACGATAGAGGTGGAGGCTATAGAGTAGGGAATGGTAGTGGGGGAAGAGATAGAGGGAGGAACGATAGTAGAGGAGGCGATAGAGGGAGGAACGATCGAGGTGGAGGCGATAGACGGAGAAACGATAGAGTTGGAGTCTATAGAGTGGAGAATGGTAGTGGGGGAAGCGATAGAGGGAGGAACGATAGTAGAGGATTCGATAGAGGGAGGAACGATAAAGGTGGAGGCGATAGACGTAGGAACGATAGAGGTGGAGGCTATAGAGTGGAGACTGGTAGTGGGGGTAGCGATAGAGGGAGGAACGATAGTAGAGGATGCGATAGAGTGAGGAACGATCGAGGTGGAGGCGATAGACGGAGGAACGATAGAGGTTGAGTCTATAGAGTGGAAAATGGTAGTGGGGGAAGAGATAGAGCGATGAACGATAGTAGAGGATGCGATAGAATGAGGAACGATCGAGGTGGAGGCGATAGACGGAGGAACGATATAGGTGGAAGCTATAGAGTGGAGAATAGTAGTGGGGGAAGCGATAGAGGGAGAAACGATAGTAGAGGATGCGATAGAGGGAGGAACGATTGAGGTGGAGGCGATAGACGGAGGAACGATAGAGGTGGAGTCTATAGAGTGGAGAATGTTTAGGGGGGGAAGCGATAGAGGGAGGAACGAAAGTAGAAGAGGCGATAGAGGGAGGAACGATCGAGGTGGAGGCGATAGACGGAGGAACGATAGAGGTGGAGGCTATAGAGTGGAGAATGGTAATGGGGGAAGCGATAGAATGAGGAACGATAGTAGAGGAGGCGATAGAGGGAGGAACGAACGAGGTGGAGGCGATAGACGGAGGAACGATAGAGGTGGAGGCTATAGAGTGTATAATGGTAGTGGTGGAAGCGATAGAGGGAGGAACGATAGTAGAGGAGGCGATAGAGTGAGGAACGATCGAGGTGGAGGCGAAAGACGGAGGAACGATAGAGGTGGATTCTATAGAGTAGAAAATGGTAGTGGGGGAAGAGATAGAGGGATGAACGATAGTAGAGGAGGCAATAGAGGGAGGAACGATCGATGTGGATGCGATAGACGGAGGAATAATAGAGGTGGAGGCTATAGAGTGGAGAACGGTAGTGGGGGAAGCGATAGAGGGAGGAACGATAATAGAGAATGCGATAGAGGGAGGAACGATCGAGGTGGAGGCGATAGACGGAGGAACGATAGAGGTGGAGGCTATAGAGTGGAGAATGGTAGTGGGGGATTCGATAGAGGAAGGAACGATAGTAGAGGATGCGATAGAGGGAGGAACGATCGAGGTGGAGGCGATATACGGAGGAACGATAGAGGTGGAGTCTATAGAGTGGAGAATGGAAGTGGGGGAAGCGATAGAGGAGGATCGATAGTAGAGGATGCGATAGAGGGAGGAACGATCGAGGTGGAGGCGACAGACGAAGGAACGATAGTGGTGGAGTCTATAGAGTGGAGAATGGTAGTGGGGGAAGCGATAGAGGGAGGAACGATCGAGGTGGAGGCAAAAGACGGAGGAACGATAGAGGTGGAGGCTATAGAGTGGAGAATGGTAGTGGGGGAAGCGATAGAGGGGGGAACGATAGTAAAAGAGGCGATAGAGTGAGGAACGATCGAGGTGGAGGCGATAGACGGAGGAACGATAGAGGTGGAGGCTATAGAGTGGAGAATGTTTAGGGGGGGAAGCGATAGAGGGAGGAACGATAGTTGAGGATGCGATAGAATGAGGAACGATCGAGGTGGAGGCGATAGACGGAGGAACGATAGAGGTGGAGGCTATAGAGTGGAGAATGGTAATGGGGGAAGCGATAGAATGAGGAACGATAGTAGAGGAGGCGATAGAGGGAGGAACGAACGAGGTGGAGGCGATAGACGGAGGAACGATAGAGTTGGAGTCTATAGAGTGGAGAATGGTAGTGGGGGAAGCGATAGAGGGAGGAACGATAGTAGAGGAGGCGATAGAGTGAGGAACGATCGAGGTGGAGGCGAAAGACGGAGGAACGATAGAGGTGGAGGCTATAGAGTGGAGAATGTTTAGAAGGGGAAGCGATAGAGGGAGGAACGATAGTAGAGGATGCGATAGAATGAGGAACGATCGAGGTGGAGGCGATAGACGGAGGAACGATAGAGGTGGAGGCTATAGAGTGGAGAATGGTAATGGGGGAAGCGATAGAATGAGGAACGATAGTAGAGGAGGCGATAGAGGGAGGAACGAACGAGGTGGAGGCGATAGACGGAGGAACGATAGAGGTGGAGGCTATAGAGTGGAGAATGGTAGTGGAGGAAGCGATAGAGGGAGGAACGATAGTAGAGGATGCGATAGAGGGAGGAACGATCGAGGTGGAGGCGATAGACAGAGGAACGATAGAGGTGGAGTCTATAGAGTGAAAAATGGTAGTGGGGGAAGAGATAGAGGGATGAACGATAGTAGAGGAGGCGATTGAGGGAGGAACGATCGATGTGGATGCGATAGACGGAGGAATAATAGAGGTGGAGGCTATAGAGTGGAGAACGGTAGTGGGGGAAGCGATAGAGGGAGGAACGATAGTAGAGGATGCGCTAGAGTGAGGAACGATCTAGGTGGAGGCGATAGACGGAGGAACGATAGAGGTGGAGGCTATAGAGTGGAAAATGGTAGTGGGGGAAGCGATAGAGGGAGAAACGATTGTAGAGGATGCGATAGAGTGAGGAACGATCGAGGTGGAGGCGATAGACGGAGGAACGATAGAGGTGGAGGCTATAGAGTGGAAAATGGTAGTGGGGGAAGAGATAGAGGGATGAACGATAGTAGAGGAGGCGATAGAGGGAGGAACGATCGAGGTGGAGGCGATAGACGGAGGAAAGATAGAGGTGGAGGCTATAGAGTGGAGAATGGTAGTGGGGGAAGCGATAGAGGGAGGAACAATAGTAGAGAATGCGATAGAGGGAGGAACGATCGAGGTGGAGGCGATAGACGGAGGAACAATGGAGGTGGAGGCTATAGATTGGAGAATGGTAGTGGGGGATGCGATAGAGGGAGGAACGATAGTTGAGGATGCGATAGAGGGAGGAACGATCGAGGTGGAGGCGATAGACGGAGGAACGATAGAGGTGGAGGCGATAGACGGAGGAACGATAGAGGTGGAGGCTATAGAGTGGAGAATGGTAGTGGGGGAAGCGATAGAGGAGGAATGATAGTAGAGGATGCGATAGAGGGAGGAACGATAGAGGTGGAGGCTATAGAGTGGAGAATGGTAGTGGGGGAAGCGATAGAGGAGAAATGATAGTAGAGGATGCGATAGAGGGAGGAACGAACGAGGTGGAGGCGATAGACGGAGGAACGATAGAGGTGGAGGCTATAGAGTGGAGAATGGTAGTGGGGGAAGCGATAGAGGGAGGAACGATAGTAGAGGAGGCGATTGAGTGAGGAACGATCGAGGTGGAGGCGAAAGACGGAGGAACGATAGAGGTAGAGGCTATAGAGTGGAGAATGTTTAGGGGGGGGAAGCGATAGAGGGAGGAACGATAGTAGAGGATGCGATAGAATGAGGAACGATCGAAGTGGAGGCGATAGACGGAGGAACGATAGAGGTGGAGGCTATAGAGTGGAGAATGGTAGTGGGGGAAGCGATAGAGGGAGGTACGATAGTAGAGAGGCGAAAGAGGGAGGAACGATCGAGGTGGAGGCGATAGACGGAGGAACGATAGAGGTGGAGGGTATAGAGTGGAGAATGGTAGTGGGGGAAGTGATAGAGGGAGGAACGATACTAGAGGAGGCGATAAAGGGAGGAACGATCGAGGTGGAGGCGATAGACGGAGGAACGATAGAGGTGGAGGCTATAGAGTGGAGAATGTTTAGGGGGGAAGCGATAGAGGGAGGAACGATAGTAGAGGATGCGATAGAATGAGGAACGATCGAGGTGGAGGCGATAGACGGAGGAACGATAGTGGTGGAGGCTATAGAGTGGAGAATGGTAATGGGGGAAGCGAAAGAATGAGGAACGATAGTAGAGGAGGCGATAGAGGGAGGAACGAACGAGGCGGAGGCGATAGACGGAGGAACGGTAGAGGTGGAGGTTATAGAGTAGAGAATGGGAGTGGGGGAAGAGATAGAGGGAGGAACGGTAGTAGAGGAGGCGATAGAGGGAGGAACGATCGACGTGGAGGCGATAGACGGAGGAACGATAGAGGTGGAGGCTATAGAGTGGAGAATGGTAATGGGGGAAGCGATAGAATGAGGAACGATAGTAGAGGAGGCGATAGAGGGAGGAACGAACGAGGTGGAGGCGATAGACGGAGGAACGATAGAGGTGGAGGCTATAGAGTGTAGAATGGTAGTGGGGGGAAGCGATAGAGGGAGGAACGATAGTAGAGGAGGCGATAGAGTGAGGAACGATCGAGGTGTAGGCGAAAGACGGAGGAACGATAGAGGTGGAGTCTATAGAGTAGAAAATGGTAGTGGGGGAAGAGATAGAGGGATGAACGATAGTAGAGGAGGCAATAGAGGGAGGAACGATCGATGTGGATGCGATAGACGGAGGAATAATAGAGGTGTGGAGGCTATAGAGTGGAGAACGGTAGTGGGGGAAGCGATAGAGGGAGGAACGATAATAGAGAATGCGATAGAGGGAGGAACGATCGAGGTGGAGGCGATAGACGGAGGAACGATAGAGGTGGAGGCTATAGAGTGGAGAATGGTAGTGGGGGATGCGATAGAGGGAGGAACGATAGTAGAGGATGCGATAGAGGGAGGAACGATCGAGGTGGAGGCGATAGACGGAGGAACGATAGAGGTGGAGGCTATAGAGTGGAGAATGGTAGTGGGGGAAGCGATAGAGGAGGAACGATAGTAGAGGATGCGATAGAGGGAGGAACGATCGAGGTGGAGGCGACAGACGAAGGAACGATAGTGGTGGAGTCTATAGAGTGGAGAATGGTAGTGGGGGAAGCGATAGAGGGAGGAACGATCGAGGTGGAGGCAAAAGACGGAGGAACGATAGAGGTGGAGGCTATAGAGTGGAGAATGGTAGTGGGGGAAGCGATAGAGGGGGGGAACGATAGTAAAACAGGCGATAGAGTGAGGAACGATCGAGGTGGAGGCGATAGACGGAGGAACGATAGAGGTGGAGGCTATAGAGTGGAGAATGTTTAGGGGGGGAAGCGATAGAGGGAGGAACGATAGTTGAGGATGCGATAGAATGAGGAACGATCGAGGTGGAGGCGATAGACGGAGGAACGATAGAGGTGGAGGCTATAGAGTGGAGAATGGTAATGGGGGAAGCGATAGAATGAGGAACGATAGTAGAGGAGGCGATAGAGGGAGGAACGAACGAGGTGGAGGCGATAGACGGAGGAACGATAGAGTTGGAGTCTATAGAGTGGAGAATGGTAGTGGGGGAAGCGATAGAGGGAGGAACGATAGTAGAGGAGGCGATAGAGTGAGGAACGATCGAGGTGGAGGCGAAAGACGGAGGAACGATAGAGGTGGAGGCTATAGAGTGGAGAATGTTTAGAAGGGGAAGCGATAGAGGGAGGAACGATAGTAGAGGATGCGATAGAATGAGGAACGATCGAGGTGGAGGCGATAGACGGAGGAACGATAGAGGTGGAGGCTATAGAGTGGAGAATGGTAATTGGGGAAGCGATAGAATGAGGAACGATAGTAGAGGAGGCGATAGAGGGAGGAACGAACGAGGTGGAGGCGATAGACGGAGGAACGATAGAGGTGGAGGCTATAGAGTGGAGAATGGTAGTGGAGGAAGCGATAGAGGGAGGAACGATAGTAGAGGATGCGATAGAGGGAGGAACGATCGAGGTGGAGGCGATAGACAGAGGAACGATAGAGGTGGAGTCTATAGAGTGAAAAATGGTAGTGGGGGAAGAGATAGAGGGATGAACGATAGTAGAGGAGGCGATTGAGGGAGGAACGATCGATGTGGATGCGATAGACGGAGGAATAATAGAGGTGGAGGCTATAGAGTGGAGAACGGTAGTGGGGGAAGCGATAGAGGGAGGAACGAAAGTAGAGGATGCGCTAGAGTGAGGAACGATCTAGGTGGAGGCGATAGACGGAGGAACGATAGAGGTGGAGGCTATAGAGTGGAAAATGGTATTGGGGGAAGCGATAGAGGGAGAAACGATTGTAGAGGATGCGATAGAGTGAGGAACGATCGAGGTGGAGGCGATAGACGGAGGAACGATAGAGGTGGAGGCTATAGAGTGGAAAATGGTAGTGGGGGAAGAGATAGAGGGATGAACGATAGTAGAGGAGGCGATAGAGGGAGGAACGATCGAGGTGGAGGCGATAGACGGAGGAAAGATAGAGGTGGAGGCTATAGAGTGGAGAATGGTAGTGGGGGAAGCGATAGAGGGAGGAACGATAGTAAAGAATGCGATAGAGGGAGGAACGATCGAGGTGGAGGCGATAGACGGAGGAACAATGGAGGTGGAGGCTATAGATTGGAGAATGGTAGTGGGGGATGCGATAGAGGGAGGAACGATAGTTGAGGATGCGATAGAGGGAGGAACGATCGAGGTGGAGGCGATAGACGGAGGAACGATAGAGGTGGAGGCGATAGACGGAGGAACGATAGAGGTGGAGGCTATAGAGTGGAGAATGGTAGTGGGGGAAGCGATAGAGGAGGAATGATAGTAGAGGATGCGATAGAGGGAGGAACGATAGAGGTGGAGGCTATAGAGTGGAGAATGGTAGTGGGGGAAGCGATAGAGGAGAAATGATAGTAGAGGATGCGATAGAGGGAGGAACGAACGAGGTGGAGGCGATAGACGGAGGAACGATAGAGGTGGAGGCTATAGAGTGGAGAATGGTAGTGGGGGAATCGATAGAGGGAGGAACGATAGTAGAGGAGGCGATTGAGTGAGGAACGATCGAGGTGGAGGCGAAAGACGGAGGAACGATAGAGGTGGAGGCTATAGAGTGGAGAATGTTTAGGGGGGGAAGCGATAGAGGGAGGAACGATAGTAGAGGATGCGATAGAATGAGGAACGATCGAAGTGGAGGCGATAGACGGAGGAACGATAGAGGTGGAGGCTATAGAGTGGAGAATGGTAGTGGGGGAAGCGATAGAGGGAGGTACGATAGTAGAGAGGCGAAAGAGGGAGGAACGATCGAGGTGGAGGCGATAGACGGAGGAACGATAGAGGTGGAGGGTATAGAGTGGAGAATGGTAGTGGGGGAAGTGATAGAGGGAGGAACGATACTAGAGGAGGCGATAAAGGGAGGAACGATCGAGGTGGAGGCGATAGACGGAGGAACGATAGAGGTGGAGGCTATAGAGTGGAGAATGTTTAGGGGGGAAGCGATAGAGGGAGGAACGATAGTAGAGGAGGCGATAGAGGGAGGAACGAACGAGGCGGAGGCGATAGACGGAGGAACGGTAGAGGTGGAGGTTATAGAGTAGAGAATGGGAGTGGGGGAAGAGATAGAGGGAGGAACGGTAGTAGAGGAGGCGATAGAGGGAGGAACGATCGAGGTGGAGGCTATAGAGTGGAGAATGGTAGTGGGGGAAGCGATAGAGGGAGGAACGATAGTAGAGGATGCGATAGAATGAGGAACGATCGAAGTGGAGGCGATAGACGGAGGAACGATAGAGGTGGAGGCTATAGAGTGGAGAATGGTAGTGGGGGAAGCGATAGAGGGAGGTACGATAGTAGAGAGGCGAAAGAGGGAGGAACGATCGAGGTGGAGGCGATAGACGGAGGAACGATAGAGGTGGAAGCTTTAGAGTGGAGAATGGTAGTGGGGGAAGCGATAGATGGAGGAACGATAGTAGAGAATGCGATAGAGGGGGGAACGATCGAGGTGGAGGCGATAGACGGAGGAACGATAAAGGTGGAGGCTATAGAGTGGAGAATGGTAGTGGGGGATGCGATAGAGGGAGGAACGATAGTAGAATATGCGATAGAGGGAGGAACGATCGAGGTGGAGGCGATAGACGGAAGAACGATAGAGGTGGAGGCTATAGAGTGGAGAATGGTAGTGGGGGAAGCGATAGAGGAGGAATGATAGTATAGGATGCGATAGAGGGAGGAACGATCGAGGTTGAGGCTATAGACGGAGGAACGATAGAGGTGGAGGCTATAGAGTGGAGAATGTTTAGGGGGGGAAGCGATAGAGGGAGGAACGAAAGTAGAGGATGCGATAGAATGAGGAACGATCGAGGTGGAGGCGATAGACGGGGGAACGATAGAGGTGGAGGCTATAGAGTGGAGAATGGTAGTGGGGGAAGCGATAGAGGGAGGAACGATAGTAGAGGAGGCGATAGAGTGAGGAACGATCGAGGTGGAGGCGAAAGACGGAGGAACAATAGAGGTGGAGGCTATAGAGTGGAGAATGGTAGTGGGGGAAGCGATAGAGGGAGGAACGATAGTAGAGGATTCGATAGAGGGAGGAACGATTGAGGTGGAGGCGATAGACGTAGGAACGATAGAGGTGGAGGCTATAGAGTGGAGAATGGTAGTGGGGGAAGCGATAGAGGGAGGAACGATAGTAGAGGATTCGATAGAGGGAGGAACGATTGAGGTGGAGGCGATAGACGTAGGAACGATAGAGGTGGTGGCTATAGAGTGGAGAATGGTAGTGGGGGAAGCGATAGAGGGAGGAACGATAGTAGAGGATGCGATAGAGTGAGGAACGATAGAGGTGGAGGCTATAGAGTGGAAAATGGTAGTGGGGGAAGTGATAGAGGGATGAACGATAGTAGAGGAGGCGATAGAGGGAGGAACGATCGAGGTGGAGGCGATAGACGGAGGAAAGATAGAGGTGGAGGCTATAGAGCGGAGAATGGTAGTGGGGGAAGCGATAGAGGGAGGAACGATAATAGAGAATGCGATAGAGGGAGGAACGATCGAGGTGGAGGCGATAGACGGAGGAACGATGGAGGTGGAGGCTATAGAGTGGAGAATGGTAGTGGGGGATGCGAAAGAGGGAGGAACGATAGTAGAGGATGCGATAGAGGGAGGAACGATCGAGGTGGAGGCGATAGACGGAGGAACGATAGAGGTGGAGGCTATAGAGTGGAGAATTTTAGTGGGGCAAGCGATAGAGGAGGAATGATAGTAGAGGATGCGATAGAGGGAGGAACGGTCGAGGTTGAGGCGATAGACGGAGGAACGATAGAGGTGGAGGCTATAGAGTGGAGAATGGTAGTGGGGGATGCGATAGAGGGAGGAACGATAGTTGAGGATGCGATAGAGGGAGGAACGATCGAGGTGGAGGCGATAGACGGAGGAACGATAGAGGTGGAGGCGATAGACGGAGGAACGATAGAGGTGGAGGCTATAGAGTGGAGAATGGTAGTGGGGGAAGCGATAGAGGGAGGAACGATAGTAGAGGAGGCGATAGAGTGAGGAACGATCGAGGTGGAGGCGAAAGACGGAGGAACAATAGAGGTGGAGGCTATAGAGTGGAGAATGGTAGTGGGGGAAGCGATAGAGGGAGGAACGATAGTAGAGGATTCGATAGAGGGAGGAACGATTGAGGTGGAGGCGATAGACGTAGGAACGATAGAGGTGGAGGCTATAGAGTGGAGACTGGTAGTGGGGGAAGCGATAGAGGGAGGAACGATAGTAGAGGATGCGATAGAGTGAGGAACGATCGAGGTGGAGGCGATAGACGGAGGAACGACAGAGGTGGAGTCTATAGAGTGGAAAATGGTAGTAAGGGAAGAGATAGATCGATGAACGATAGTAGAGGATGCGATAGAATGAGGAACGATCGAGGTGGAGGCGATAGACGGAGGAACGATATAGGTGGAGGCTATAGAGTGGAGAATGGTAGTGGGGGAAGCGATAGAGGGAGGAACGATAGTAGAGGATGCGATAGAGGGAGGAACGATCGAGGTGGAGGCGATAGACGGAGGAACGATAGAGGTGGAGGCTATAGAGTGGAGAATGTTTAGGGGGGGAAGCGATAGAGGGAGGAACGAAAGTAGAAGAGGCGATAGAGGGAGGAACGATCGAGGTGGAGGCGATAGACGGAGGAACGATAGAGGTGGAGGCTATAGAGTGGAGAATGGTAATGGGGGAAGCGATAGAATGAGGAACGATAGTGGAGGAGGCGATAGAGGGAGGAACGAACGAGGTGGAGGCGATAGACGGAGGAACGATAGAGGTGGAGTCTATAGAGTGGAGAATGGTAGTGGGGGAAGCGATAGAGGGAGGAACGATAGTAGAGGAGGCGATAGAGTGAGGAACGATCGAGGTGGAGGCGAAAGACGGAGGAACGATAGAGGTGGAGGCTATAGAGTGGAGAATGTTTAGGGGGGGAAGCGATAGAGGGGGGAACGATAGTAGAGGATGCGATAGAATGAGGAACGATCGAAGTGGAGGCGATAGACGGAGGAACGATAGCGGTGGAGGCTATAGAGTGGAGAATGGTAATGGGGGAAGCGATAGAATGAGGAACGATAGTAGAGGATGCGATAGAATGAGGAACGATCGAGGTGGAGGCGATAGACGGAGGAACGAAAGAGGTGGAGGCTATAGAGTGGAGAATGGTAATGGGGGAAGCGATAGAATGAGGAACGATAGTAGAGGAGGCGATAGAGGGAGGAACTAACGAGGCGGAGGCGAAAGACGGAGGAACGATAGAGGTGGAGGTTAGAGAGTAGAGAATGGGAGTGAAGGAAGAGATAGAGGGAGGAACGGTAGTAGAGGAGGCGATAGAGGGAGGAACGATCGACGTGGAGGCGATAGACGGAGGAACGATAGAGTTGGAGGTTATAGAGTGGAGAATGGTAGTGGGGGAAGCGATAGAGGAGGAATGATAGTAGAGGATGCGATAGAGGGAGGAACGATCGAGGTTGAGGCGATAGACGGAGGAACGATAGAGGTGGAGGCTATAGAGTGGAGAATGGTTAGGGGGGGACGCGATAGAGGGAGGAACGATAGTAGAGGATGCGATAGAGTGAGGAACGATCGAGGTGGAGGCGATAGACGGAGGAACGATAGAGGTGGAGGCTATAGAGTGGAAAATGGTAGTGGGGGAAGAGATAGAGGGATGAACGATAGTAGAGGAGGCGATAGAGGGAGGAACGATCGAGGTGGAGGCGATAGACGGAGGAAAGATAGAGGTGGAGGCTATAGAGTGGAGAATGGTAGTGGGGGAAGCGATAGAGGGAGGAACGATAGTAGAGAATGCGATAGAGGGAGGAACGATCGAGGTGGAGGCGATAGACGGAGGAACGATGGAGGTGGAGGCTATAGATTGGAGAATGGTAGTGGGGGATGCGATAGAGGGAGGAACGATAGTTGAGGATGCGATAGAGAGAGGAACGATCGAGGTGGAGGCGATAGACGGAGGAACGATAGAGGTGGAGGCGATAGACGGAGGAACGATAGAGGTGGAGGCTATAGAGTGGAGAATGGTAGTGGGGGAAGCGATAGAGGAGGAATGATAGTAGAGGATGCGATAGAGGGAGGAACGATAGAGGTGGAGGCTATAGAGTGGAGAATGGTAGTGGGGGAAGCGATAGAGGAGAAATGATAGTAGAGGATGCGATAGAGGGAGGAACGAACGAGGTGGAGGCGATAGACGGAGGAACGATAGAGGTGGAGGCTATAGAGTGGAGAATGGTAGTGGGGGAAGCGATAGAGGGAGGAACGATAGTAGAGGAGGCGATTGAGTGAGGAACGATCGAGGTGGAGGCGAAAGACGGAGGAACGATAGAGGTGGAGGCTATAGAGTGGAGAATGTTTAGGGGGGGAAGCGATAGAGGGAGGAACGATAGTAGAGGATGCGATAGAATGAGGAACGATCGAAGTGGAGGCGATAGACGGAGGAACGATAGAGGTGGAGGCTATAGAGTGGAGAATGGTAGTGGGGGAAGCGATAGAGGGAGGTACGATAGTAGAGAGGCGAAAGAGGGAGGAACGATCGAGGTGGAGGCGATAGACGGAGGAACGATAGAGGTGGAGGGTATAGAGGGGAGAATGGTAGTGGGGGAAGTGATAGAGGGAGGAACGATACTAGAGGAGGCGATAAAGGGAGGAACGATCGAGGTGGAGGCGATAGACGGAGGAACGATAGAGGTGGAGGCTATAGAGTGGAGAATGTTTAGGGGGGAAGCGATAGAGGGAGGAACGATAGTAGAGGATGCGATAGAATGAGGAACGATCGAGGTGGAGGCGATAGACGGAGGAACGATAGAGGTGGAGGCTATAGAGTGGAGAATGGTAATGGGGGAAGCGATAGAATGAGGAACGATAGTAGAGGAGGCGATAGAGGGAGGAACGAACGAGGCGGAGGCGATAGACGGAGGAACGATAGAGGTGGAGGTTATAGAGTAGAGAATGGGAGTGAAGGAAGAGATAGAGGGAGGAACGGTAGTAGAGGAGGCGATAGAGGGAGGAACGATCGACGTGGAGGCGATAGACGGAGGAACGATAGAGTTGGAGGTTATAGAGTGGAGAATGGTAGTGGGGGAAGCGATAGAGGAGGAATGATAGTAGAGGATGCGATAGAGGGAGGAACGATCGAGGTTGAGGCGATAGACGGAGGAACGATAGAGGTGGAGGCTATAGAGTGGAGAATGGTTAGGGGGGGACGCGATAGAGGGAGGAACGATAGTAGAGGATGCGATAGAGTGAGGAACGATAGAGGTGGAGGCGATAGACGGAGGTTCGATAGAGGTGGAGTCTATAGAGTGGAAAATGGTACTGGGGGAAGAGATAGAGCGATGAACGATAGTAGAGGAGGCGATAGAGGGAGGAACGATCGATGTGGAGGCGATAGACGGAGGAACGATATAGGTGGAGGCTATAGAGTGGAGAATGGTAGTTGGGGAAGCGATAGAGGGAGGAACGATAGTAGAGGATGCGATAGAGGGAGGAACGATCGAGCTGGAGGCGATAGACGGAGGAACGATAGAGTTGGAGGCTATAGAGTGGAGAATGTTTAGGGGGGGAAGCGATAGAGGGAGGAACGAAAGTAGAAGAGGCGATAGAGGGTGGAACGATCGAGGTGGAGGCGATAGACGGAGGAACGATAGAGGTGGAGGCTATAGAGTGGAGAATGGTAATGGGGGAAGCGATAGAATGAGGAACGATGGTAGAGGAGGCGATAGAGGGAGGAACGAACGAGGTGGAGGCGATAGACGGAGGAACGATAGAGGTGGAGGCTATAGAGTGGAGAATGGTAGTGGGGGAAGCGATAGAGGGAGGAACGATAGTAGAGGAGGCGATTGAGTGAGGAACGATCGAGGTGGAGGCGAAAGACGGAGGAACGATAGAGGTGGAGGCTTTAGAGTGGAGAATGTTTAGGGGGGGAAGCGATAGAGGGAGGAACGATAGTAGAGGATGCGATAGAATGAGGAACGATCGAAGTGGAGGCGATAGACGGAGGAACGATAGAGGTGGAGGCTATAGAGTGGAGAATGGTAATGGGGGAAGCGATAGAATGAGGAACGATAGTAGAGGAGGCGATAGAGGGAGGAACGAACGAGGCGGAGGCGATAGACGGAGGAACGATAGAGGTGGAGGTTATAGAGTAGAGAATGGGAGTGGGGGAAGAGATAGAGGGAGGAACGGTAGTAGAGGAGGCGATAGAGGGAGGAACGATCGACGTGGAGGCGATAGACGGAGGAACGATAGAGTTGGAGGCTATAGAGTGGAGAATGGTAGTGAGGGAAGCGATACAGGGAGGAACGATAGTAGAGGATTCGATAGAGGGAGGAACGATTGAGGTGGAGGCGATAGACGTAGGAACGATAGAGGTGGAGGCTATAGAGTGGAGAATGGTAGTGGGGGAAGCGATAGAAGGAGGAACGATAGTAGAGGAGGCGATAGAGGGAGGAACGATCGAGGTGGAGGCGATAGACGGAGGAAAGATAGAGGTGGAAGCTATAGAGTGGAGAATGGTAGTGGGGGAAGCGATAGAGGGAGGAACGATAGTAGAGAATGCGATAGAGGGAGGAACGATCGAGGTGGAGGCGATAGACGGAGGAACGATAAAGGTGGAGGCTATAGAGTGGAGAATGGTAGTGGGAGATGCGATAGAGGGAGGAACGATAGTAGAATATGCGATAGAGGGAGGAACGATAGTAGAATATGCGATAGAGGGAGGAACGATCGAGGTGGAGGCGATAGACGGAAGAACGATAGAGGTGGAGGCTATAGAGAGGAGAATGGTAGTGGGGGAAGCGATAGAGGAGGAATGATAGTAGAGGATGCGATAGAGGGAGGAACGATCGAGGTTGAGGCGATAGACGGAGGAACGATAGAGGTGGAGGCTATAGAGTGGAGAATGTTTAGGGGGGGAAGCGATAGAGGGAGGAACGATAGTAGAGGATTCGATAGAGGGAGGAACGATTGAGGTGGAGGCGATAGACGTAGGAACGATAGAGGTGGAGGCTATAGAGTGGAGACTGGTAGTGGGGGAAGCGATAGAGGGAGGAACGATAGTAGAGGATGCGATAGAGGGAGGAACGAACGAGGTGGAGGCGATAGACGGAGGAACGATAGAGGTGGAGGCTATAGAGTGGAGAATGGTAGTGGGGGAAGCGATAGAGGGAGGAACGATAGTAGAGGAAACGATAGAGTGAGGAACGATCGAGGCGGAGGCGAAAGACGGAGGAACGATAGAGGTGGAGGCTATAGAGTGGAGAATGTTTAGGGGGGGAAGCGATAGAGGGAGGAACGATAGTAGAGGATTCGATAGAGGGAGGAACGATTGAGGTGGAGGCGATAGACGTAGGAACGATAGAGGTGGAGGCTATAGAGTGGAGAATGGTAGTGGGGGAAGCGATAGAGGAGGAATGACAGTAGAGGATGCGATAGAGGGAGGAACGATCGAGGTTGAGGCGATAGACGGAGGAACGATAGAGGTGGAGGCTATAGAGTGGAGAATGTTTAGGGGGGGAAGCGATAGAGGGAGGAACGATAGTAGAGGATGCGATAGAATGAGGAACGATCGAGGTGGAGGCGATAAACGGAGGAACGATAGAGGTGGAGGCTATAGAGTGGAGAATGGTAATAGGGGAAGCGATAGAATGAGGAACGATAGTAGAGGAGGCAATAGAAGGAGGAACGAACGAGGTGGAGGCGATAGACGGAGGAACGATAGAGGTGGAGGCTATAGAGTGGAGATTGGTAGTGGGGGAAGCGATAGAGGGAGGAACGATAGTAGAGGAGGCGATAGAGTGAGGAACGATCGAGGTGGAGGCGAAAGACGGAGGAACGATAGAGGTGGAGGCTATAGAGTGGAGAATGGTAGTGGGGGAATGACGGAGGAACGATAAAGTTGGAGGCTATAGAGTGGAGAATAGTAGTGGGGGAAGTGATAGAGGGAGGAACGATAGTAGAGGAGGCGATAGAGGGAGGAACGATCGAGGTGGAGGCGATAGACGGAGGAACGATAGAGGTGGAGGCTATAGAGTGGAGAATGTTTAGGGGGAAGCGATAGAGGGAGGAACGATAGTAGAGGATGCGATAGAATGAGGAACAATCGAGGTGGAGGCGATATACGGAGGAACGATAGAGGTGGAGGCTATAGAGTGGAGAATGGTAAAGGGGGAAGCGATAGAATGAGGAACGATAGTAGAGGAGGCGATAGAGGGAGGAACGAACGAGGTGGAGGCGATAGACGGAGGAACGATAGAGGTGGAGGCTATAGAGTAGAGAATGGGAGTGGGGAAGAGATAGAGGGAGTAACGATAGTAGAGGAGGCGATAGAGGGAGGAACGATCGACGTGGAGGCGATAGACGGAGGAACAATAGAGTTGGAGGCTATAGAGTGGAGAATGGTAGTGGGGGAAGCGATAGAGGGAGGAACGATAGTAGAGGATTCGATAGAGGGAGGAACGATTGAGGTGGAGGCGATAGACGTAGGAACGATAGAGGTGGAGGCTATAGAGTGGAGAATGGTAGTGGGGGAAGCGATAGAGGGAGGAACAATAGTAGAGGATGCGATAGAGTGAGGAACGATCAAGGTGGAGGCGATAGACGGAGGAACGATAGAGGTGGAGGCTATAGAGTGGAAAATGGTAGTGGGGGAAGAGATAGAGGGATGAACGATAGTAGAGGAGGCGATAGAGGGAGGAACGATCGAGGTGGAGGCGATAGACGGAGGAAAGATAGAGGTGGAGGCTATAGAGTTAAGAATGGTAGTGGGGGAAGCGATAGAGGGAGGAACGATAATAGAGAATGCGATAGAGGGAGGAACGATCGAGGTGGAGGCGATAGACGGAGGAACGATGGAGGTGGAGGCTATAGAGTGGAGAATGGTAGTGGGGGATGCGATAGAGGAGGAATGATACTAGAGGATGCGATTGAGGGAGAAACGATCGAGGTTGAGGCGATAGACGGAGGAACGATAGAGGTGGAGGCTATAGAGTGGAGAATGGTAATGGGGGAAGCGATAGAATGATGAACGATAGTAGAGGTGGCGATAGAGGGAGGAACGATCGAGGTAGAGGCGATAGACGGAGGAACGATAGTAGAGGAGGCGATAGAGAGAGGAACGATTTAGGTGGAGGCGATAGACGGAGGAACGATAGAGGTGGAGGCTATAGAGTGGAGAATGTTTAGTGGGGAAGCGATAGAGGGAGGAACGATAGTAGAGGATGCGATAGAATGAGGAACGATCGAGGTGGAGGCGATAGACGGAGGAACGATAGAGGTGGAGGCTATAGAGTGGAGAATGGTAATGGGGGAAGCGTTAGAATGAGGAACGATAGTAGAGGAGGCGATAGAGGGAGGAAAGAACGAGGTGGAGGCGATAGACGGAGGAACGATAGAGGTGGAGGCTATAGAGTAGGGAATGGTAGTGGGGGAAGAGATAGAGGGAGGAACGATAGTAGAGGAGGCGATAGAGGGAGGAACGATCGAGGTGGAGGCGATAGACGGAGAAACGATAGAGTTGGAGTCTATAGAGTGGAGAATGGTAGTGGGGGAAGCGATAGAGGGAGGAACGATAGTAGAGGATTCGATAGAGGGAGGAACGATAAAGGTGGAGGCGATAGACGTAGGAACGATAGAGGTGGAGGCTATAGAGTGGAGACTGGTAGTGGGGGTAGCGATAGAGGGAGGAACGATAGTAGAGGATGCGATAGAGTGAGGAACGATCGAGGTGGAGGCGATAGACGGAGGAACGTTAGAGGTTGAGTCTATAGAGTGGAAAATGGTAGTGGGGGAAGAGATAGAGCGATGAACGATAGTAGAGGATGCGATAGAATGAGGAACGATCGAGGTGGAGGCGATAGACGGAGGAACGATATAGGTGGAAGCTATAGAGTGGAGAATAGTAGTGGGGGAAGCGATAGAGGGAGAAACGATAGTAGAGGATGCGATAGAGGGAGGAACGATTGAGGTGGAGGCGATAGACGGAGGAACGATAGAGGTGGAGTCTATAGAGTGGAGAATGTTTAGGGGGGGAAGCGATAGAGGGAGGAACGAAAGTAGAAGAGGCGATAGAGGGAGGAACGATCGAGGTGGAGGCGATAGACGGAGGAACGATAGAGGTGGAGGCTATAGAGTGGAGAATGGTAATGGGGGAAGCGATAGAATGAGGAACGATAGTAGAGGAGGCGATAGAGGGAGGAACGAACGAGGTGGAGGCGATAGACGGAGGAACGATAGAGGTGGAGGCTATAGAGTGTATAATGGTAGTGGTGGAAGCGATAGAGGGAGGAACGATAGTAGAGGAGGCGATAGAGTGAGGAACGATCGAGGTGGAGGCGAAAGACGGAGGAACGATAGAGGTGGATTCTATAGAGTAGAAAATGGTAGTGGGGGAAGAGATAGAGGGATGAACGATAGTAGAGGAGGCAATAGAGGGAGGAACGATCGATGTGGATGCGATAGACGGAGGAATAATAGAGGTGGAGGCTATAGAGTGGAGAACGGTAGTGGGGGAAGCGATAGAGGGAGGAACGATAATAGAGAATGCGATAGAGGGAGGAACGATCGAGGTGGAGGCGATAGACGGAGGAACGATAGAGGTGGAGGCTATAGAGTGGAGAATGGTAGTGGGGGATTCGATAGAGGAAGGAACGATAGTAGAGGATGCGATAGAGGGAGGAACGATCGAGGTGGAGGCGATATACGGAGGAACGATAGAGGTGGAGTCTATAGAGTGGAGAATGGAAGTGGGGGAAGCGATAGAGGAGGATCGATAGTAGAGGATGCGATAGAGGGAGGAACGATCGAGGTGGAGGCGACAGACGAAGGAACGATAGTGGTGGAGTCTATAGAGTGGAGAATGGTAGTGGGGGAAGCGATAGAGGGAGGAACGATCGAGGTGGAGGCAAAAGACGGAGGAACGATAGAGGTGGAGGCTATAGAGTGGAGAATGGTAGTGGGGGAAGCGATAGAGGGGGGAACGATAGTAAAAGAGGCGATAGAGTGAGGAACGATCGAGGTGGAGGCGATAGACGGAGGAACGATAGAGGTGGAGGCTATAGAGTGGAGAATGTTTAGGGGGGGAAGCGATAGAGGGAGGAACGATAGTTGAGGATGCGATAGAATGAGGAACGATCGAGGTGGAGGCGATAGACGGAGGAACGATAGAGGTGGAGGCTATAGAGTGGAGAATGGTAATGGGGGAAGCGATAGAATGAGGAACGATAGTAGAGGAGGCGATAGAGGGAGGAACGAACGAGGTGGAGGCGATAGACGGAGGAACGATAGAGTTGGAGTCTATAGAGTGGAGAATGGTAGTGGGGGAAGCGATAGAGGGAGGAACGATAGTAGAGGAGGCGATAGAGTGAGGAACGATCGAGGTGGAGGCGAAAGACGGAGGAACGATAGAGGTGGAGGCTATAGAGTGGAGAATGTTTAGAAGGGGAAGCGATAGAGGGAGGAACGATAGTAGAGGATGCGATAGAATGAGGAACGATCGAGGTGGAGGCGATAGACGGAGGAACGATAGAGGTGGAGGCTATAGAGTGGAGAATGGTAATGGGGGAAGCGATAGAATGAGGAACGATAGTAGAGGAGGCGATAGAGGGAGGAACGAACGAGGTGGAGGCGATAGACGGAGGAACGATAGAGGTGGAGGCTATAGAGTGGAGAATGGTAGTGGAGGAAGCGATAGAGGGAGGAACGATAGTAGAGGATGCGATAGAGGGAGGAACGATCGAGGTGGAGGCGATAGACAGAGGAACGATAGAGGTGGAGTCTATAGAGTGAAAAATGGTAGTGGGGGAAGAGATAGAGGGATGAACGATAGTAGAGGAGGCGATTGAGGGAGGAACGATCGATGTGGATGCGATAGACGGAGGAATAATAGAGGTGGAGGCTATAGAGTGGAGAACGGTAGTGGGGGAAGCGATAGAGGGAGGAACGATAGTAGAGGATGCGCTAGAGTGAGGAACGATCTAGGTGGAGGCGATAGACGGAGGAACGATAGAGGTGGAGGCTATAGAGTGGAAAATGGTAGTGGGGGAAGCGATAGAGGGAGAAACGATTGTAGAGGATGCGATAGAGTGAGGAACGATCGAGGTGGAGGCGATAGACGGAGGAACGATAGAGGTGGAGGCTATAGAGTGGAAAATGGTAGTGGGGGAAGAGATAGAGGGATGAACGATAGTAGAGGAGGCGATAGAGGGAGGAACGATCGAGGTGGAGGCGATAGACGGAGGAAAGATAGAGGTGGAGGCTATAGAGTGGAGAATGGTAGTGGGGGAAGCGATAGAGGGAGGAACGATAGTAGAGAATGCGATAGAGGGAGGAACGATCGAGGTGGAGGCGATAGACGGAGGAACAATGGAGGTGGAGGCTATAGATTGGAGAATGGTAGTGGGGGATGCGATAGAGGGAGGAACGATAGTTGAGGATGCGATAGAGGGAGGAACGATCGAGGTGGAGGCGATAGACGGAGGAACGATAGAGGTGGAGGCGATAGACGGAGGAACGATAGAGGTGGAGGCTATAGAGTGGAGAATGGTAGTGGGGGAAGCGATAGAGGAGGAATGATAGTAGAGGATGCGATAGAGGGAGGAACGATAGAGGTGGAGGCTATAGAGTGGAGAATGGTAGTGGGGGAAGCGATAGAGGAGAAATGATAGTAGAGGATGCGATAGAGGGAGGAACGAACGAGGTGGAGGCGATAGACGGAGGAACGATAGAGGTGGAGGCTATAGAGTGGAGAATGGTAGTGGGGGAAGCGATAGAGGGAGGAACGATAGTAGAGGAGGCGATTGAGTGAGGAACGATCGAGGTGGAGGCGAAAGACGGAGGAACGATAGAGGTGGAGGCTATAGAGTGGAGAATGTTTAGGGGGGGAAGCGATAGAGGGAGGAACGATAGTAGAGGATGCGATAGAATGAGGAACGATCGAAGTGGAGGCGATAGACGGAGGAACGATAGAGGTGGAGGCTATAGAGTGGAGAATGGTAGTGGGGGAAGCGATAGAGGGAGGTACGATAGTAGAGAGGCGAAAGAGGGAGGAACGATCGAGGTGGAGGCGATAGACGGAGGAACGATAGAGGTGGAGGGTATAGAGTGGAGAATGGTAGTGGGGGAAGTGATAGAGGGAGGAACGATACTAGAGGAGGCGATAAAGGGAGGAACGATCGAGGTGGAGGCGATAGACGGAGGAACGATAGAGGTGGAGGCTATAGAGTGGAGAATGTTTAGGGGGGAAGCGATAGAGGGAGGAACGATAGTAGAGGATGCGATAGAATGAGGAACGATCGAGGTGGAGGCGATAGACGGAGGAACGATAGTGGTGGATGCTATAGAGTGGAGAATGGTAATGGGGGAAGCGAAAGAATGAGGAACGATAGTAGAGGAGGCGATAGAGGGAGGAACGAACGAGGCGGAGGCGATAGACGGAGGAACGGTAGAGGTGGAGGTTATAGAGTAGAGAATGGGAGTGGGGGAAGAGATAGAGGGAGGAACGGTAGTAGAGGAGGCGATAGAGGGAGGAACGATCGACGTGGAGGCGATAGACGGAGGAACGATAGAGGTGGAGGCTATAGAGTGGAGAATGGTAATGGGGGAAGCGATAGAATGAGGAACGATAGTAGAGGAGGCGATAGAGGGAGGAACGAACGAGGTGGAGGCGATAGACGGAGGAACGATAGAGGTGGAGGCTATAGAGTGTAGAATGGTAGTGGGGGAAGCGATAGAGGGAGGAACGATAGTAGAGGAGGCGATAGAGTGAGGAACGATCGAGGTGTAGGCGAAAGACGGAGGAACGATAGAGGTGGAGTCTATAGAGTAGAAAATGGTAGTGGGGGAAGAGATAGAGGGATGAACGATAGTAGAGGAGGCAATAGAGGGAGGAACGATCGATGTGGATGCGATAGACGGAGGAATAATAGAGGTGGAGGCTATAGAGTGGAGAACGGTAGTGGGGGAAGCGATAGAGGGAGGAACGATAATAGAGAATGCGATAGAGGGAGGAACGATCGAGGTGGAGGCGATAGACGGAGGAACGATAGAGGTGGAGGCTATAGAGTGGAGAATGGTAGTGGGGGATGCGATAGAGGGAGGAACGATAGGAGAGGATGCGATAGAGGGAGGAACGATCGAGGTGGAGGCGATAGACGGAGGAACGATAGAGGTGGAGGCTATAGAGTGGAGAATGGTAGTGGGGGAAGCGATAGAGGAGGAACGATAGTAGAGGATGCGATAGAGGGAGGAACGATCGAGGTGGAGGCGACAGACGAAGGAACGATAGTGGTGGAGTCTATAGAGTGGAGAATGGTAGTGGGGGAAGCGATAGAGGGAGGAACGATCGAGGTGGAGGCAAAAGACGGAGGAACGATAGAGGTGGAGGCTATAGAGTGGAGAATGGTAGTGGGGGAAGCGATAGAGGGGGGAACGATAGTAAAACAGGCGATAGAGTGAGGAACGATCGAGGTGGAGGCGATAGACGGAGGAACGATAGAGGTGGAGGCTATAGAGTGGAGAATGTTTAGGGGGGGAAGCGATAGAGGGAGGAACGATAGTTGAGGATGCGATAGAATGAGGAACGATCGAGGTGGAGGCGATAGACGGAGGAACGATAGAGGTGGAGGCTATAGAGTGAAGAATGGTAATGGGGGAAGCGATAGAATGAGGAACGATAGTAGAGGAGGCGATAGAGGGAGGAACGAACGAGGTGGAGGCGATAGACGGAGGAACGATAGAGTTGGAGTCTATAGAGTGGAGAATGGTAGTGGGGGAAGCGATAGAGGGAGGAACGATAGTAGAGGAGGCGATAGAGTGAGGAACGTTCGAGGTGGAGGCGAAAGACGGAGGAACGATAGAGGTGGAGGCTATAGAGTGGAGAATGTTTAGAAGGGGAAGCGATAGAGGGAGGAACGATAGTAGAGGATGCGATAGAATGAGGAACGATCGAGGTGGAGGCGATAGACGGAGGAACGATAGAGGTGGAGGCTATAGAGTGGAGAATGGTAATTGGGGAAGCGATAGAATGAGGAACGATAGTAGAGGAGGCGATAGAGGGAGGAACGAACGAGGTGGAGGCGATAGACGGAGGAACGATAGAGGTGGAGGCTATAGAGTGGAGAATGGTAGTGGAGGAAGCGATAGAGGGAGGAACGATAGTAGAGGATGCGATAGAGGGAGGAACGATCGAGGTGGAGGCGATAGACAGAGGAACGATAGAGGTGGAGTCTATAGAGTGAAAAATGGTAGTGGGGGAAGAGATAGAGGGATGAACGATAGTAGAGGAGGCGATTGAGGGAGGAACGATCGATGTGGATGCGATAGACGGAGGAATAATAGAGGTGGAGGCTATAGAGTGGAGAACGGTAGTGGGGGAAGCGATAGAGGGAGGAACGAAAGTAGAGGATGCGCTAGAGTGAGGAACGATCTAGGTGGAGGCGATAGACGGAGGAACGATAGAGGTGGAGGCTATAGAGTGGAAAATGGTATTGGGGGAAGCGATAGAGGGAGAAACGATTGTAGAGGATGCGATAGAGTGAGGAACGATCGAGGTGGAGGCGATAGACGGAGGAACGATAGAGGTGGAGGCTATAGAGTGGAAAATGGTAGTGGGGGAAGAGATAGAGGGATGAACGATAGTAGAGGAGGCGATAGAGGGAGGAACGATCGAGGTGGAGGCGATAGACGGAGGAAAGATAGAGGTGGAGGCTATAGAGTGGAGAATGGTAGTGGGGGAAGCGATAGAGGGAGGAACGATAGTAGAGAATGCGATAGAGGGAGGAACGATCGAGGTGGAGGCGATAGACGGAGGAACAATGGAGGTGGAGGCTATAGATTGGAGAATGGTAGTGGGGGATGCGATAGAGGGAGGAACGATAGTTGAGGATGCGATAGAGGGAGGAACGATCGAGGTGGAGGCGATAGACGGAGGAACGATAGAGGTGGAGGCGATAGACGGAGGAACGATAGAGGTGGAGGCTATAGAGTGGAGAATGGTAGTGGGGGAAGCGATAGAGGAGGAATGATAGTAGAGGATGCGATAGAGGGAGGAACGATAGAGGTGGAGGCTATAGAGTGGAGAATGGTAGTGGGGGAAGCGATAGAGGAGAAATGATAGTAGAGGATGCGATAGAGGGAGGAACGAACGAGGTGGAGGCGATAGACGGAGGAACGATAGAGGTGGAGGCTATAGAGTGGAGAATGGTAGTGGGGGAATCGATAGAGGGAGGAACGATAGTAGAGGAGGCGATTGAGTGAGGAACGATCGAGGTGGAGGCGAAAGACGGAGGAACGATAGAGGTGGAGGCTATAGAGTGGAGAATGTTTAGGGGGGGAAGCGATAGAGGGAGGAACGATAGTAGAGGATGCGATAGAATGAGGAACGATCGAAGTGGAGGCGATAGACGGAGGAACGATAGAGGTGGAGGCTATAGAGTGGAGAATGGTAGTGGGGGAAGCGATAGAGGGAGGTACGATAGTAGAGAGGCGAAAGAGGGAGGAACGATCGAGGTGGAGGCGATAGACGGAGGAACGATAGAGGTGGAGGGTATAGAGTGGAGAATGGTAGTGGGGGAAGTGATAGAGGGAGGAACGATACTAGAGGAGGCGATAAAGGGAGGAACGATCGAGGTGGAGGCGATAGACGGAGGAACGATAGAGGTGGAGGCTATAGAGTGGAGAATGTTTAGGGGGGAAGCGATAGAGGGAGGAACGATAGTAGAGGATGCGATAGAATGAGGAACGATCGAGGTGGAGGCGATAGACGGAGGAACGATAGAGGTGGAGGCTATAGAGTGGAGAATGGTAATGGGGGAAGCGAAAGAATGAGGAACGATAGTAGAGGAGGCGATAGAGGGAGGAACGAACGAGGCGGAGGCGATAGACGGAGGAACGGTAGAGGTGGAGGTTATAGAGTAGAGAATGGGAGTGGGGGAAGAGATAGAGGGAGGAACGGTAGTAGAGGAGGCGATAGAGGGAGGAACGATCGAGGTGGAGGCTATAGAGTGGAGAATGGTAGTGGGGGAAGCGATAGAGGGAGGAACGATAGTAGAGGATGCGATAGAATGAGGAACGATCGAAGTGGAGGCGATAGACGGAGGAACGATAGAGGTGGAGGCTATAGAGTGGAGAATGGTAGTGGGGGAAGCGATAGAGGGAGGTACGATAGTAGAGAGGCGAAAGAGGGAGGAACGATCGAGGTGGAGGCGATAGACGGAGGAACGATAGAGGTGGAAGCTTTAGAGTGGAGAATGGTAGTGGGGGAAGCGATAGATGGAGGAACGATAGTAGAGAATGCGATAGAGGGGGGAACGATCGAGGTGGAGGCGATAGACGGAGGAACGATAAAGGTGGAGGCTATAGAGTGGAGAATGGTAGTGGGGGATGCGATAGAGGGAGGAACGATAGTAGAATATGCGATAGAGGGAGGAACGATCGAGGTGGAGGCGATAGACGGAAGAACGATAGAGGTGGAGGCTATAGAGTGGAGAATGGTAGTGGGGGAAGCGATAGAGGAGGAATGATAGTATAGGATGCGATAGAGGGAGGAACGATCGAGGTTGAGGCTATAGACGGAGGAACGATAGAGGTGGAGGCTATAGAGTGGAGAATGTTTAGGGGGGGAAGCGATAGAGGGAGGAACGAAAGTAGAGGATGCGATAGAATGAGGAACGATCGAGGTGGAGGCGATAGACGGGGGAACGATAGAGGTGGAGGCTATAGAGTGGAGAATGGTAGTGGGGGAAGCGATAGAGGGAGGAACGATAGTAGAGGAGGCGATAGAGTGAGGAACGATCGAGGTGGAGGCGAAAGACGGAGGAACAATAGAGGTGGAGGCTATAGAGTGGAGAATGGTAGTGGGGGAAGCGATAGAGGGAGGAACGATAGTAGAGGATTCGATAGAGGGAGGAACGATTGAGGTGGAGGCGATAGACGTAGGAACGATAGAGGTGGAGGCTATAGAGTGGAGAATGGTAGTGGGGGAAGCGATAGAGGGAGGAACGATAGTAGAGGATTCGATAGAGGGAGGAACGATTGAGGTGGAGGCGATAGACGTAGGAACGATAGAGGTGGTGGCTATAGAGTGGAGAATGGTAGTGGGGGAAGCGATAGAGGGAGGAACGATAGTAGAGGATGCGATAGAGTGAGGAACGATAGAGGTGGAGGCTATAGAGTGGAAAATGGTAGTGGGGGAAGTGATAGAGGGATGAACGATAGTAGAGGAGGCGATAGAGGGAGGAACGATCGAGGTGGAGGCGATAGACGGAGGAAAGATAGAGGTGGAGGCTATAGAGCGGAGAATGGTAGTGGGGGAAGCGATAGAGGGAGGAACGATAATAGAGAATGCGATAGAGGGAGGAACGATCGAGGTGGAGGCGATAGACGGAGGAACGATGGAGGTGGAGGCTATAGAGTGGAGAATGGTAGTGGGGGATGCGAAAGAGGGAGGAACGATAGTAGAGGATGCGATAGAGGGAGGAACGATCTAGGTGGAGGCGATAGACGGAGGAACGATAGAGGTGGAGGCTATAGAGTGGAGAATTTTAGTGGGGCAAGCGATAGAGGAGGAATGATAGTAGAGGATGCGATAGAGGGAGGAACGGTCGAGGTTGAGGCGATAGACGGAGGAACGATAGAGGTGGAGGCTATAGAGTGGAGAATGGTAGTGGGGGATGCGATAGAGGGAGGAACGATAGTTGAGGATGCGATAGAGGGAGGAACGATCGAGGTGGAGGCGATAGACGGAGGAACGATAGAGGTGGAGGCGATAGACGGAGGAACGATAGAGGTGGAGGCTATAGAGTGGAGAATGGTAGTGGGGGAAGCGATAGAGGAGGAATGATAGTATAGGATGCGATAGAGGGAGGAACGATAGAGGTGGAGGCTATAGAGTGGAGAATGGTAGTGGGGGAAGCGATAGAGGAGAAATGATAGTAGAGGATGCGATAGAGGGAGGAACGAACGAGGTGGAGGCGATAGACGGAGGAACGATAGAGGTGGAGGCTATAGAGTGGAGAATGGTAGTGGGGGAAGCGATAGAGGGAGGAACGATAGTAGAGGAGGCGATTGAGTGAGGAACGATCGAGGTGGAGGCGAAAGACGGAGGAACGATAGAGTTGGAGGCTATAGAGTGGAGAATGTTTAGGGGGGGAAGCGATAGAGGGAGGAACGATAGTAGAGGATGCGATAGAATGAGGAACGATCGAAGTGGAGGCGATAGACGGAGGAACGATAGAGGTGGAGGCTATAGTGTGGAGAATGGTAGTGGGGGAAGCGATAGAGGGAGGTACGATAGTAGAGAGGCGAAAGAGGGAGGAACGATCGAGGTGGAGGCGATAGACGGAGGAACGATAGAGGTGGAGGGTATAGAGTGGAGAATGGTAGTGGGGGAAGTGATAGAGGGAGGAACGATACTAGAGGAGGCGATAAAGGGAGGAACGATCGAGGTGGAGGCGATAAACGGAGGAACGATAGAGGTGGAGGCTATAGAGTGGAGAATGTTTAGGGGGGAAGCGATAGAGGGAGGAACGATAGTAGAGGATGCGATAGAATGAGGAACGATCGAGGTGGAGGCGATAGACGGAGGAACGATAGAGGTGGAGGCTATAGAGTGGATAATGGTAATGGGGGAAGCGATAGAATGAGGAACGATAGTAGAGGAGGCGATAGAGGGAGGAACGAACGAGGCGGAGGCGATAGACGGAGGAACGGTAGAGGTGGAGGTTATAGAGTAGAGAATGGGAGTGGGGGAAGAGATAGAGGGAGGAACGGTAGTAGAGGAGGCGATAGAGGGAGGAACGATCGACGTGGAGGCGATAGACGGAGGAACGATAGAGTTGGAGGCTATAGAGTGGAGAATTGTAGTGAGGGAAGCGATAGAGGGAGGAACGATAGTAGAGGATTCGATAGAGGGAGGAACGATTGAGGTGGAGGCGATAGACGTAGGAACGATAGATGTGGAGGCTATAGAGTGGAGAATGGTAGTGGGGGAAGCGATAGAAGGAGGAACGATAGTAGAGGAGGCGATAGATGGAGGAACGATCGAGGTGGAGGCGATAGACGGAGGAAAGATAGAGGTGGAAGCTATAGAGTGGAGAATGGTAGTGGGGGAAGCGATAGATGGAGGAACGATAGTAGAGAATGCGATAGAGGGGGGAACGATCGAGGTGGAGGCGATAGACGGAGGAACGATAAAGGTGGAGGCTATAGAGTGGAGAATGGTAGTGGGGGATGCGATAGAGGGAGGAACGATAGTAGAATATGCGATAGAGGGAGGAACGATCGAGGTGGAGGCGATAGACGGAAGAACGATAGAGGTGGAGGCTATAGAGTGGAGAATGGTAGTGGGGGAAGCGATAGAGGAGGAATGATAGTATAGGATGCGATAGAGGGAGGAACGATCGAGGTTGAGGCGATAGACGGAGGAACGATAGAGGTGGAGGCTATAGAGTGGAGAATGTTTAGGGGGGGAAGCGATAGAGGGAGGAACGAAAGTAGAGGATGCGATAGAATGAGGAACGATCGAGGTGGAGGCGATAGACGGAGGAACGATAGAGGTGGAGGCTATAGAGTGGAGAATGGTAGTGGGGGAAGCGATAGAGGGAGGAACGATAGTAGAGGAGGCGATAGAGTGAGGAACGATCGAGGTGGAGGCGAAAGACGGAGGAACAATAGAGGTGGAGGCTATAGAGTGGAGAATGGTAGTGGGGGAAGCGATAGAGGGAGGAACGATAGTAGAGGATTCGATAGAGGGAGGAACGATTGAGGTGGAGGCGATAGACGTAGGAACGATAGAGGTGGAGGCTATAGAGTGGAGACTGGTAGTGGGGGAAGCGATAGAGGGAGGAACGATAGTAGAGGATGCGATAGAGTGAGGAACGATCGAGGTGGAGGCGATAGACGGAGGAACGACAGAGGTGGAGTCTATAGAGTGGAAAATGGTAGTGGGGGAAGAGATAGATCGATGAACGATAGTAGAGGATGCGATAGAATGAGGAACGATCGAGGTGGAGGCGATAGACGGAGGAACGATATAGGTGGAGGCTATAGAGTGGAGAATGGTAGTGGGGGAAGCGATAGAGGGAGGAACGATAGTAGAGGATGCGATAGAGGGAGGAACGATCGAGGTGGAGGCGATAGACGGAGGAACGATAGAGGTGGAGGCTATAGAGTGGAGAATGTTTAGGGGGGGAAGCGATAGAGGGAGGAACGAAAGTAGAAGAGGCGATAGAGGGAGGAACGATCGAGGTGGAGGCGATAGACGGAGGAACGATAGAGGTGGAGGCTATAGAGTGGAGAATGGTAATGGGGGAAGCGATAGAATGAGGAACGATAGAAGAGGAGGCGATAGAGGGAGGAACGAACGAAGTGGAGGCGATAGACGGTGGAACGATAGAGGTGGAGGCTATAGAGTGGAGAATGGTAGTGGGGGAAGCGATAGAGGGAGGAACGATAGTAGAGGAGGCGATAGAGTGAGGAACGATCGAGGTGGAGGCGAAAGACGGAGGAACGATAGAGGTGGAGGCTATAGAGTGGAGAATGGTAGTGGGGGAAGTGATAGAGGGAGGAACGATAGTAGAGGAGGCGATAGAGGGAGGAACGATCGAGGTGGAGGCGATAGACGGAGGAACGATAGAGGTGGAGGCTATAGAGTGGAGAATGGTAGTGGGGGAAGCGATAGAGGGAGGAACGATAGTAGAGGAGGCGATTGAGTGAGGAACGATCGAGGTGGAGGCGAAAGACGGAGGAACGATAGAGGTGGAGGCTATAGAGTGGAGAATGTTTAGGGGGGGAAGCGATAGAGGGAGGAACGATAGTAGAGGATGCGATAGAATGAGGAACGATCGAAGTGGAGGCGATAGACGGAGGAACGATAGAGGTGGAGGCTATAGTGTGGAGAATGGTAGTGGGGGAAGCGATAGAGGGAGGTACGATAGTAGAGAGGCGAAAGAGGGAGGAACGATCGAGGTGGAGGCGATAGACGGAGGAACGATAGAGGTGGAGGGTATAGAGTGGAGAATGGTAGTGGGGGAAGTGATAGAGGGAGGAACGATACTAGAGGAGGCGATAAAGGGAGGAACGATCGAGGTATAGGCGATAGACGGAGGAACGATAGAGGTGGAGGCTATAGAGTGGAGAATGTTTAGGGGGGAAGCGATAGAGGGAGGAACGATAGTAGAGGATGCGATAGAATGAGGAACGATCGAGGTGGAGGCGATAGACGGAGGAACGATAGAGGTGGAGGCTATAGAGTGGATAATGGTAATGGGGGAAGCGATAGAATGAGGAACGATAGTAGAGGAGGCGATAGAGGGAGGAACGAACGAGGCGGAGGCGATAGACGGAGGAACGGTAGAGGTGGAGGTTATAGAGTAGAGAATGGGAGTGGGGGAAGAGATAGAGGGAGGAACGGTAGTAGAGGAGGCGATAGAGGGAGGAACGATCGACGTGGAGGCGATAGACGGAGGAACGATAGAGTTGGAGGCTATAGAGTGGAGAATTGTAGTGAGGGAAGCGATAGAGGGAGGAACGATAGTAGAGGATTCGATAGAGGGATTAACGATTGAGGTGGAGGCGATAGACGTAGGAACGATAGATGTGGAGGCTATAGAGTGGAGAATGGTAGTGGGGGAAGCGATAGAAGGAGGAACGATAGTAGAGGAGGCGATAGATGGAGGAACGATCGAGGTGGAGGCGATAGACGGAGGAAAGATAGAGGTGGAAGCTATAGAGTGGAGAATGGTAGTGGGGGAAGCGATAGATGGAGGAACGATAGTAGAGAATGCGATAGAGGGGGGAACGATCGAGGTGGAGGCGATAGACGGAGGAACGATAAAGGTGGAGGCTATAGAGTGGAGAATGGTAGTGGGGGATGCGATAGAGGGAGGAACGATAGTAGAATATGCGATAGAGGGAGGAACGATCGAGGTGGAGGCGATAGACGGAAGAACGATAGAGGTGGAGGCTATAGAGTGGAGAATGGTAGTGGGGGAAGCGATAGAGGAGGAATGATAGTATAGGATGCGATAGAGGGAGGAACGATCGAGGTTGAGGCGATAGACGGAGGAACGATAGAGGTGGAGGCTATAGAGTGGAGAATGGTAATTGGGGAAGCGATAGAATGAGGAACGATAGTAGAGGAGGCGATAGAGGGAGGAACGAACGAGGTGGAGGCGATAGACGGAGGAACGATAGAGGTGGAGGCTATAGAGTGGAGAATGGTAGTGGAGGAAGCGATAGAGGGAGGAACGATAGTAGAGGATGCGATAGAGGGAGGAACGATCGAGGTGGAGGCGATAGACAGAGGAACGATAGAGGTGGAGTCTATAGAGTGAAAAATGGTAGTGGGGGAAGAGATAGAGGGATGAACGATAGTAGAGGAGGCGATTGAGGGAGGAACGATCGATGTGGATGCGATAGACGGAGGAATAATAGAGGTGGAGGCTATAGAGTGGAGAACGGTAGTGGGGGAAGCGATAGAGGGAGGAACGAAAGTAGAGGATGCGCTAGAGTGAGGAACGATCTAGGTGGAGGCGATAGACGGAGGAACGATAGAGGTGGAGGCTATAGAGTGGAAAATGGTATTGGGGGAAGCGATAGAGGGAGAAACGATTGTAGAGGATGCGATAGAGTGAGGAACGATCGAGGTGGAGGCGATAGACGGAGGAACGATAGAGGTGGAGGCTATAGAGTGGAAAATGGTAGTGGGGGAAGAGATAGAGGGATGAACGATAGTAGAGGAGGCGATAGAGGGAGGAACGATCGAGGTGGAGGCGATAGACGGAGGAAAGATAGAGGTGGAGGCTATAGAGTGGAGAATGGTAGTGGGGGAAGCGATAGAGGGAGGAACGATAGTAGAGAATGCGATAGAGGGAGGAACGATCGAGGTGGAGGCGATAGACGGAGGAACAATGGAGGTGGAGGCTATAGATTGGAGAATGGTAGTGGGGGATGCGATAGAGGGAGGAACGATAGTTGAGGATGCGATAGAGGGAGGAACGATCGAGGTGGAGGCGATAGACGGAGGAACGATAGAGGTGGAGGCGATAGACGGAGGAACGATAGAGGTGGAGGCTATAGAGTGGAGAATGGTAGTGGGGGAAGCGATAGAGGAGGAATGATAGTAGAGGATGCGATAGAGGGAGGAACGATAGAGGTGGAGGCTATAGAGTGGAGAATGGTAGTGGGGGAAGCGATAGAGGAGAAATGATAGTAGAGGATGCGATAGAGGGAGGAACGAACGAGGTGGAGGCGATAGACGGAGGAACGATAGAGGTGGAGGCTATAGAGTGGAGAATGGTAGTGGGGGAATCGATAGAGGGAGGAACGATAGTAGAGGAGGCGATTGAGTGAGGAACGATCGAGGTGGAGGCGAAAGACGGAGGAACGATAGAGGTGGAGGCTATAGAGTGGAGAATGTTTAGGGGGGGAAGCGATAGAGGGAGGAACGATAGTAGAGGATGCGATAGAATGAGGAACGATCGAAGTGGAGGCGATAGACGGAGGAACGATAGAAGAGGAGGCGATAGAGGGAGGAACGAACGAAGTGGAGGCGATAGACGGTGGAACGATAGAGGTGGAGGCTATAGAGTGGAGAATGGTAGTGGGGGATGTGATAGAGGGAGGAACGATAGTAGAGGAGACGATAGAGTGAGGAACGATCGAGGCGGAGGCGAAAGACGGAGGAACGATAGAGGTGGAGGCTATAGAGTGGAGAATGTTTAGAAGGGGAAGCGATAGAGGGAGGAACGATAGTAGAGGATGCGATAGAATGAGGAACGATCGAGGTGGAGGCGATAGACGGAGGAACGATAGAGGTGGAGGCTATAGAGTGGAGAATGGTAATTGGGGAAGCGATAGAATGAGGAACGATAGTAGAGGAGGCGATAGAGGGAGGAACGAACGAGGTGGAGGCGATAGACGGAGGAACGATAGAGGTGGAGGCTATAGAGTGGAGAATGGTAGTGGAGGAAGCGATAGAGGGAGGAACGATAGTAGAGGATGCGATAGAGGGAGGAACGATCGAGGTGGAGGCGATAGACAGAGGAACGATAGAGGTGGAGTCTATAGAGTGAAAAATGGTAGTGGGGGAAGAGATAGAGGGATGAACGATAGTAGAGGAGGCGATTGAGGGAGGAACGATCGATGTGGATGCGATAGACGGAGGAATAATAGAGGTGGAGGCTATAGAGTGGAGAACGGTAGTGGGGGAAGCGATAGAGGGAGGAACGAAAGTAGAGGATGCGCTAGAGTGAGGAACGATCTAGGTGGAGGCGATAGACGGAGGAACGATAGAGGTGGAGGCTATAGAGTGGAAAATGGTATTGGGGGAAGCGATAGAGGGAGAAACGATTGTAGAGGATGCGATAGAGTGAGGAACGATCGAGGTGGAGGCGATAGACGGAGGAACGATAGAGGTGGAGGCTATAGAGTGGAAAATGGTAGTGGGGGAAGAGATAGAGGGATGAACGATAGTAGAGGAGGCGATAGAGGGAGGAACGATCGAGGTGGAGGCGATAGACGGAGGAAAGATAGAGGTGGAGGCTATAGAGTGGAGAATGGTAGTGGGGGAAGCGATAGAGGGAGGAACGATAGTAGAGAATGCGATAGAGGGAGGAACGATCGAGGTGGAGGCGATAGACGGAGGAACAATGGAGGTGGAGGCTATAGATTGGAGAATGGTAGTGGGGGATGCGATAGAGGGAGGAACGATAGTTGAGGATGCGATAGAGGGAGGAACGATCGAGGTGGAGGCGATAGACGGAGGAACGATAGAGGTGGAGGCGATAGACGGAGGAACGATAGAGGTGGAGGCTATAGAGTGGAGAATGGTAGTGGGGGAAGCGATAGAGGAGGAATGATAGTAGAGGATGCGATAGAGGGAGGAACGATAGAGGTGGAGGCTATAGAGTGGAGAATGGTAGTGGGGGAAGCGATAGAGGAGAAATGATAGTAGAGGATGCGATAGAGGGAGGAACGAACGAGGTGGAGGCGATAGACGGAGGAACGATAGAGGTGGAGGCTATAGAGTGGAGAATGGTAGTGGGGGAATCGATAGAGGGAGGAACGATAGTAGAGGAGGCGATTGAGTGAGGAACGATCGAGGTGGAGGCGAAAGACGGAGGAACGATAGAGGTGGAGGCTATAGAGTGGAGAATGTTTAGGGGGGGAAGCGATAGAGGGAGGAACGATAGTAGAGGATGCGATAGAATGAGGAACGATCGAAGTGGAGGCGATAGACGGAGGAACGATAGAGGTGGAGGCTATAGAGTGGAGAATGGTAGTGGGGGAAGCGATAGAGGGAGGTACGATAGTAGAGAGGCGAAAGAGGGAGGAACGATCGAGGTGGAGGCGATAGACGGAGGAACGATAGAGGTGGAGGGTATAGAGTGGAGAATGGTAGTGGGGGAAGTGATAGAGGGAGGAACGATACTAGAGGAGGCGATAAAGGGAGGAACGATCGAGGTGGAGGCGATAGACGGAGGAACGATAGAGGTGGAGGCTATAGAGTGGAGAATGTTTAGGGGGGAAGCGATAGAGGGAGGAACGATAGTAGAGGATGCGATAGAATGAGGAACGATCGAGGTGGAGGCGATAGACGGAGGAACGATAGAGGTGGAGGCTATAGAGTGGAGAATGGTAATGGGGGAAGCGAAAGAATGAGGAACGATAGTAGAGGAGGCGATAGAGGGAGGAACGAACGAGGCGGAGGCGATAGACGGAGGAACGGTAGAGGTGGAGGTTATAGAGTAGAGAATGGGAGTGGGGGAAGAGATAGAGGGAGGAACGGTAGTAGAGGAGGCGATAGAGGGAGGAACGATCGAGGTGGAGGCTATAGAGTGGAGAATGGTAGTGGGGGAAGCGATAGAGGGAGGAACGATAGTAGAGGATGCGATAGAATGAGGAACGATCGAAGTGGAGGCGATAGACGGAGGAACGATAGAGGTGGAGGCTATAGAGTGGAGAATGGTAGTGGGGGAAGCGATAGAGGGAGGTACGATAGTAGAGAGGCGAAAGAGGGAGGAACGATCGAGGTGGAGGCGATAGACGGAGGAACGATAGAGGTGGAAGCTTTAGAGTGGAGAATGGTAGTGGGGGAAGCGATAGATGGAGGAACGATAGTAGAGAATGCGATAGAGGGGGGAACGATCGAGGTGGAGGCGATAGACGGAGGAACGATAAAGGTGGAGGCTATAGAGTGGAGAATGGTAGTGGGGGATGCGATAGAGGGAGGAACGATAGTAGAATATGCGATAGAGGGAGGAACGATCGAGGTGGAGGCGATAGACGGAAGAACGATAGAGGTGGAGGCTATAGAGTGGAGAATGGTAGTGGGGGAAGCGATAGAGGAGGAATGATAGTATAGGATGCGATAGAGGGAGGAACGATCGAGGTTGAGGCTATAGACGGAGGAACGATAGAGGTGGAGGCTATAGAGTGGAGAATGTTTAGGGGGGGAAGCGATAGAGGGAGGAACGAAAGTAGAGGATGCGATAGAATGAGGAACGATCGAGGTGGAGGCGATAGACGGGGGAACGATAGAGGTGGAGGCTATAGAGTGGAGAATGGTAGTGGGGGAAGCGATAGAGGGAGGAACGATAGTAGAGGAGGCGATAGAGTGAGGAACGATCGAGGTGGAGGCGAAAGACGGAGGAACAATAGAGGTGGAGGCTATAGAGTGGAGAATGGTAGTGGGGGAAGCGATAGAGGGAGGAACGATAGTAGAGGATTCGATAGAGGGAGGAACGATTGAGGTGGAGGCGATAGACGTAGGAACGATAGAGGTGGAGGCTATAGAGTGGAGAATGGTAGTGGGGGAAGCGATAGAGGGAGGAACGATAGTAGAGGATTCGATAGAGGGAGGAACGATTGAGGTGGAGGCGATAGACGTAGGAACGATAGAGGTGGTGGCTATAGAGTGGAGAATGGTAGTGGGGGAAGCGATAGAGGGAGGAACGATAGTAGAGGATGCGATAGAGTGAGGAACGATAGAGGTGGAGGCTATAGAGTGGAAAATGGTAGTGGGGGAAGTGATAGAGGGATGAACGATAGTAGAGGAGGCGATAGAGGGAGGAACGATCGAGGTGGAGGCGATAGACGGAGGAAAGATAGAGGTGGAGGCTATAGAGCGGAGAATGGTAGTGGGGGAAGCGATAGAGGGAGGAACGATAATAGAGAATGCGATAGAGGGAGGAACGATCGAGGTGGAGGCGATAGACGGAGGAACGATGGAGGTGGAGGCTATAGAGTGGAGAATGGTAGTGGGGGATGCGAAAGAGGGAGGAACGATAGTAGAGGATGCGATAGAGGGAGGAACGATCTAGGTGGAGGCGATAGACGGAGGAACGATAGAGGTGGAGGCTATAGAGTGGAGAATTTTAGTGGGGCAAGCGATAGAGGAGGAATGATAGTAGAGGATGCGATAGAGGGAGGAACGGTCGAGGTTGAGGCGATAGACGGAGGAACGATAGAGGTGGAGGCTATAGAGTGGAGAATGGTAGTGGGGGATGCGATAGAGGGAGGAACGATAGTTGAGGATGCGATAGAGGGAGGAACGATCGAGGTGGAGGCGATAGACGGAGGAACGATAGAGGTGGAGGCGATAGACGGAGGAACGATAGAGGTGGAGGCTATAGAGTGGAGAATGGTAGTGGGGGAAGCGATAGAGGAGGAATGATAGTATAGGATGCGATAGAGGGAGGAACGATAGAGGTGGAGGCTATAGAGTGGAGAATGGTAGTGGGGGAAGCGATAGAGGAGAAATGATAGTAGAGGATGCGATAGAGGGAGGAACGAACGAGGTGGAGGCGATAGACGGAGGAACGATAGAGGTGGAGGCTATAGAGTGGAGAATGGTAGTGGGGGAAGCGATAGAGGGAGGAACGATAGTAGAGGAGGCGATTGAGTGAGGAACGATCGAGGTGGAGGCGAAAGACGGAGGAACGATAGAGTTGGAGGCTATAGAGTGGAGAATGTTTAGGGGGGGAAGCGATAGAGGGAGGAACGATAGTAGAGGATGCGATAGAATGAGGAACGATCGAAGTGGAGGCGATAGACGGAGGAACGATAGAGGTGGAGGCTATAGTGTGGAGAATGGTAGTGGGGGAAGCGATAGAGGGAGGTACGATAGTAGAGAGGCGAAAGAGGGAGGAACGATCGAGGTGGAGGCGATAGACGGAGGAACGATAGAGGTGGAGGGTATAGAGTGGAGAATGGTAGTGGGGGAAGTGATAGAGGGAGGAACGATACTAGAGGAGGCGATAAAGGGAGGAACGATCGAGGTGGAGGCGATAAACGGAGGAACGATAGAGGTGGAGGCTATAGAGTGGAGAATGTTTAGGGGGGAAGCGATAGAGGGAGGAACGATAGTAGAGGATGCGATAGAATGAGGAACGATCGAGGTGGAGGCGATAGACGGAGGAACGATAGAGGTGGAGGCTATAGAGTGGATAATGGTAATGGGGGAAGCGATAGAATGAGGAACGATAGTAGAGGAGGCGATAGAGGGAGGAACGAACGAGGCGGAGGCGATAGACGGAGGAACGGTAGAGGTGGAGGTTATAGAGTAGAGAATGGGAGTGGGGGAAGAGATAGAGGGAGGAACGGTAGTAGAGGAGGCGATAGAGGGAGGAACGATCGACGTGGAGGCGATAGACGGAGGAACGATAGAGTTGGAGGCTATAGAGTGGAGAATTGTAGTGAGGGAAGCGATAGAGGGAGGAACGATAGTAGAGGATTCGATAGAGGGAGGAACGATTGAGGTGGAGGCGATAGACGTAGGAACGATAGATGTGGAGGCTATAGAGTGGAGAATGGTAGTGGGGGAAGCGATAGAAGGAGGAACGATAGTAGAGGAGGCGATAGATGGAGGAACGATCGAGGTGGAGGCGATAGACGGAGGAAAGATAGAGGTGGAAGCTATAGAGTGGAGAATGGTAGTGGGGGAAGCGATAGATGGAGGAACGATAGTAGAGAATGCGATAGAGGGGGGAACGATCGAGGTGGAGGCGATAGACGGAGGAACGATAAAGGTGGAGGCTATAGAGTGGAGAATGGTAGTGGGGGATGCGATAGAGGGAGGAACGATAGTAGAATATGCGATAGAGGGAGGAACGATCGAGGTGGAGGCGATAGACGGAAGAACGATAGAGGTGGAGGCTATAGAGTGGAGAATGGTAGTGGGGGAAGCGATAGAGGAGGAATGATAGTATAGGATGCGATAGAGGGAGGAACGATCGAGGTTGAGGCGATAGACGGAGGAACGATAGAGGTGGAGGCTATAGAGTGGAGAATGTTTAGGGGGGGAAGCGATAGAGGGAGGAACGAAAGTAGAGGATGCGATAGAATGAGGAACGATCGAGGTGGAGGCGATAGACGGAGGAACGATAGAGGTGGAGGCTATAGAGTGGAGAATGGTAGTGGGGGAAGCGATAGAGGGAGGAACGATAGTAGAGGAGGCGATAGAGTGAGGAACGATCGAGGTGGAGGCGAAAGACGGAGGAACAATAGAGGTGGAGGCTATAGAGTGGAGAATGGTAGTGGGGGAAGCGATAGAGGGAGGAACGATAGTAGAGGATTCGATAGAGGGAGGAACGATTGAGGTGGAGGCGATAGACGTAGGAACGATAGAGGTGGAGGCTATAGAGTGGAGACTGGTAGTGGGGGAAGCGATAGAGGGAGGAACGATAGTAGAGGATGCGATAGAGTGAGGAACGATCGAGGTGGAGGCGATAGACGGAGGAACGACAGAGGTGGAGTCTATAGAGTGGAAAATGGTAGTGGGGGAAGAGATAGATCGATGAACGATAGTAGAGGATGCGATAGAATGAGGAACGATCGAGGTGGAGGCGATAGACGGAGGAACGATATAGGTGGAGGCTATAGAGTGGAGAATGGTAGTGGGGGAAGCGATAGAGGGAGGAACGATAGTAGAGGATGCGATAGAGGGAGGAACGATCGAGGTGGAGGCGATAGACGGAGGAACGATAGAGGTGGAGGCTATAGAGTGGAGAATGTTTAGGGGGGGAAGCGATAGAGGGAGGAACGAAAGTAGAAGAGGCGATAGAGGGAGGAACGATCGAGGTGGAGGCGATAGACGGAGGAACGATAGAGGTGGAGGCTATAGAGTGGAGAATGGTAATGGGGGAAGCGATAGAATGAGGAACGATAGAAGAGGAGGCGATAGAGGGAGGAACGAACGAAGTGGAGGCGATAGACGGTGGAACGATAGAGGTGGAGGCTATAGAGTGGAGAATGGTAGTGGGGGATGTGATAGAGGGAGGAACGATAGTAGAGGAGACGATAGAGTGAGGAACGATCGAGGCGGAGGCGAAAGACGGAGGAACGATAGAGGTGGAGGCTATAGAGTGGAGAATGTTTAGGGGGGGAAGCGATAGAGGGAGGAACGATATTAGAGGATTCGATAGAGGGAGGAACGATTGAGGTGGAGGCGATAGACGTAGGAACGATAGAGGTGGAGGCTATAGAGTGGAGAATGGTAGTGGGGGAAGCGATAGAGGAGGAATGATAGTAGAGGATGCGATAGAGGGAGGAACGATCGAGGTTGAGGCGATAGACGGAGGAACGATAGAGGTGGAGGCTATAGAGTGGAGAATGGTTAGGGGGGGACGCGATAGAGGGAGGAACGATAGTAGAGGATGCGATAGAATGAGGAACGATCGAGGTGGAGGCGATAAACGGAGGAACGATAGAGATGGAGGCTATAGAGTGGAGAATGTAACGGGGGAAGCGATAGAATGAGGAACGATAGTAGAGGAGGCAATAGAAGGAGGAACGAACGAGGTGGAGGCGATAGACGGAGGAACGATAGAGGTGGAGGCTATAGAGTGGAGAATGGTAGTGGGGGAAGCGATAGAGGGAGGAACGATAGTAGAGGAGGCGATAGAGTGAGGAACGATCGAGGTGGAGGCGAAAGACGGAGGAACGATAGAGGTGGAGGCTATAGAGTGGAGAATGGTAGTGGGGGAAGTGATAGAGGGAGGAACGATAGTAGAGGAGGCGATAGAGGGAGGAACGATCGAGGTGGAGGCGATAGACGGAGGAACGATAGAGGTGGAGGCTATAGAGTGGAGAATGGTAGTGGGGGAAGCGATAGAGGGAGGAACGATAGTAGAGGAGGCGATTGAGTGAGGAACGATCGAGGTGGAGGCGAAAGACGGAGGAACGATAGAGGTGGAGGCTATAGAGTGGAGAATGTTTAGGGGGGGAAGCGATAGAGGGAGGAACGATAGTAGAGGATGCGATAGAATGAGGAACGATCGAAGTGGAGGCGATAGACGGAGGAACGATAGAGGTGGAGGCTATAGTGTGGAGAATGGTAGTGGGGGAAGCGATAGAGGGAGGTACGATAGTAGAGAGGCGAAAGAGGGAGGAACGATCGAGGTGGAGGCGATAGACGGAGGAACGATAGAGGTGGAGGGTATAGAGTGGAGAATGGTAGTGGGGGAAGTGATAGAGGGAGGAACGATACTAGAGGAGGCGATAAAGGGAGGAACGATCGAGGTATAGGCGATAGACGGAGGAACGATAGAGGTGGAGGCTATAGAGTGGAGAATGTTTAGGGGGGAAGCGATAGAGGGAGGAACGATAGTAGAGGATGCGATAGAATGAGGAACGATCGAGGTGGAGGCGATAGACGGAGGAACGATAGAGGTGGAGGCTATAGAGTGGATAATGGTAATGGGGGAAGCGATAGAATGAGGAACGATAGTAGAGGAGGCGATAGAGGGAGGAACGAACGAGGCGGAGGCGATAGACGGAGGAACGGTAGAGGTGGAGGTTATAGAGTAGAGAATGGGAGTGGGGGAAGAGATAGAGGGAGGAACGGTAGTAGAGGAGGCGATAGAGGGAGGAACGATCGACGTGGAGGCGATAGACGGAGGAACGATAGAGTTGGAGGCTATAGAGTGGAGAATTGTAGTGAGGGAAGCGATAGAGGGAGGAACGATAGTAGAGGATTCGATAGAGGGATTAACGATTGAGGTGGAGGCGATAGACGTAGGAACGATAGATGTGGAGGCTATAGAGTGGAGAATGGTAGTGGGGGAAGCGATAGAAGGAGGAACGATAGTAGAGGAGGCGATAGATGGAGGAACGATCGAGGTGGAGGCGATAGACGGAGGAAAGATAGAGGTGGAAGCTATAGAGTGGAGAATGGTAGTGGGGGAAGCGATAGATGGAGGAACGATAGTAGAGAATGCGATAGAGGGGGGAACGATCGAGGTGGAGGCGATAGACGGAGGAACGATAAAGGTGGAGGCTATAGAGTGGAGAATGGTAGTGGGGGATGCGATAGAGGGAGGAACGATAGTAGAATATGCGATAGAGGGAGGAACGATCGAGGTGGAGGCGATAGACGGAAGAACGATAGAGGTGGAGGCTATAGAGTGGAGAATGGTAGTGGGGGAAGCGATAGAGGAGGAATGATAGTATAGGATGCGATAGAGGGAGGAACGATCGAGGTTGAGGCGATAGACGGAGGAACGATAGAGGTGGAGGCTATAGAGTGGAGAATGGTAATTGGGGAAGCGATAGAATGAGGAACGATAGTAGAGGAGGCGATAGAGGGAGGAACGAACGAGGTGGAGGCGATAGACGGAGGAACGATAGAGGTGGAGGCTATAGAGTGGAGAATGGTAGTGGAGGAAGCGATAGAGGGAGGAACGATAGTAGAGGATGCGATAGAGGGAGGAACGATCGAGGTGGAGGCGATAGACAGAGGAACGATAGAGGTGGAGTCTATAGAGTGAAAAATGGTAGTGGGGGAAGAGATAGAGGGATGAACGATAGTAGAGGAGGCGATTGAGGGAGGAACGATCGATGTGGATGCGATAGACGGAGGAATAATAGAGGTGGAGGCTATAGAGTGGAGAACGGTAGTGGGGGAAGCGATAGAGGGAGGAACGAAAGTAGAGGATGCGCTAGAGTGAGGAACGATCTAGGTGGAGGCGATAGACGGAGGAACGATAGAGGTGGAGGCTATAGAGTGGAAAATGGTATTGGGGGAAGCGATAGAGGGAGAAACGATTGTAGAGGATGCGATAGAGTGAGGAACGATCGAGGTGGAGGCGATAGACGGAGGAACGATAGAGGTGGAGGCTATAGAGTGGAAAATGGTAGTGGGGGAAGAGATAGAGGGATGAACGATAGTAGAGGAGGCGATAGAGGGAGGAACGATCGAGGTGGAGGCGATAGACGGAGGAAAGATAGAGGTGGAGGCTATAGAGTGGAGAATGGTAGTGGGGGAAGCGATAGAGGGAGGAACGATAGTAGAGAATGCGATAGAGGGAGGAACGATCGAGGTGGAGGCGATAGACGGAGGAACAATGGAGGTGGAGGCTATAGATTGGAGAATGGTAGTGGGGGATGCGATAGAGGGAGGAACGATAGTTGAGGATGCGATAGAGGGAGGAACGATCGAGGTGGAGGCGATAGACGGAGGAACGATAGAGGTGGAGGCGATAGACGGAGGAACGATAGAGGTGGAGGCTATAGAGTGGAGAATGGTAGTGGGGGAAGCGATAGAGGAGGAATGATAGTAGAGGATGCGATAGAGGGAGGAACGATAGAGGTGGAGGCTATAGAGTGGAGAATGGTAGTGGGGGAAGCGATAGAGGAGAAATGATAGTAGAGGATGCGATAGAGGGAGGAACGAACGAGGTGGAGGCGATAGACGGAGGAACGATAGAGGTGGAGGCTATAGAGTGGAGAATGGTAGTGGGGGAATCGATAGAGGGAGGAACGATAGTAGAGGAGGCGATTGAGTGAGGAACGATCGAGGTGGAGGCGAAAGACGGAGGAACGATAGAGGTGGAGGCTATAGAGTGGAGAATGTTTAGGGGGGGAAGCGATAGAGGGAGGAACGATAGTAGAGGATGCGATAGAATGAGGAACGATCGAAGTGGAGGCGATAGACGGAGGAACGATAGAAGAGGAGGCGATAGAGGGAGGAACGAACGAAGTGGAGGCGATAGACGGTGGAACGATAGAGGTGGAGGCTATAGAGTGGAGAATGGTAGTGGGGGATGTGATAGAGGGAGGAACGATAGTAGAGGAGACGATAGAGTGAGGAACGATCGAGGCGGAGGCGAAAGACGGAGGAACGATAGAGGTGGAGGCTATAGAGTGGAGAATGTTTAGGGGGGGAAGCGATAGAGGGAGGAACGATATTAGAGGATTCGATAGAGGGAGGAACGATTGAGGTGGAGGCGATAGACGTAGGAACGATAGAGGTGGAGGCTATAGAGTGGAGAATGGTAGTGGGGGAAGCGATAGAGGAGGAATGATAGTAGAGGATGCGATAGAGGGAGGAACGATCGAGGTTGAGGCGATAGACGGAGGAACGATAGAGGTGGAGGCTATAGAGTGGAGAATGGTTAGGGGGGGACGCGATAGAGGGAGGAACGATAGTAGAGGATGCGATAGAATGAGGAACGATCGAGGTGGAGGCGATAAACGGAGGAACGATAGAGATGGAGGCTATAGAGTGGAGAATGGTAGTGGGGGAAGCGATAGAGGGAGGTACGATAGTAGAGAGGCGAAAGAGGGAGGAACGATCGAGGTGGAGGCGATAGACGGAGGAACGATAGAGGTGGAGGGTATAGAGTGGAGAATGGTAGTGGGGGAAGTGATAGAGGGAGGAACGATACTAGAGGAGGCGATAAAGGGAGGAACGATCGAGGTGGAGGCGATAGACGGAGGAACGATAGAGGTGGAGGCTATAGAGTGGAGAATGTTTAGGGGGGAAGCGATAGAGGGAGGAACGATAGTAGAGGATGCGATAGAATGAGGAACGATCGAGGTGGAGGCGATAGACGGAGGAACGATAGAGGTGGAGGCTATAGAGTGGAGAATGGTAATGGGGGAAGCGAAAGAATGAGGAACGATAGTAGAGGAGGCGATAGAGGGAGGAACGAACGAGGCGGAGGCGATAGACGGAGGAACGGTAGAGGTGGAGGTTATAGAGTAGAGAATGGGAGTGGGGGAAGAGATAGAGGGAGGAACGGTAGTAGAGGAGGCGATAGAGGGAGGAACGATCGAGGTGGAGGCTATAGAGTGGAGAATGGTAGTGGGGGAAGCGATAGAGGGAGGAACGATAGTAGAGGATGCGATAGAATGAGGAACGATCGAAGTGGAGGCGATAGACGGAGGAACGATAGAGGTGGAGGCTATAGAGTGGAGAATGGTAGTGGGGGAAGCGATAGAGGGAGGTACGATAGTAGAGAGGCGAAAGAGGGAGGAACGATCGAGGTGGAGGCGATAGACGGAGGAACGATAGAGGTGGAAGCTTTAGAGTGGAGAATGGTAGTGGGGGAAGCGATAGATGGAGGAACGATAGTAGAGAATGCGATAGAGGGGGGAACGATCGAGGTGGAGGCGATAGACGGAGGAACGATAAAGGTGGAGGCTATAGAGTGGAGAATGGTAGTGGGGGATGCGATAGAGGGAGGAACGATAGTAGAATATGCGATAGAGGGAGGAACGATCGAGGTGGAGGCGATAGACGGAAGAACGATAGAGGTGGAGGCTATAGAGTGGAGAATGGTAGTGGGGGAAGCGATAGAGGAGGAATGATAGTATAGGATGCGATAGAGGGAGGAACGATCGAGGTTGAGGCTATAGACGGAGGAACGATAGAGGTGGAGGCTATAGAGTGGAGAATGTTTAGGGGGGGAAGCGATAGAGGGAGGAACGAAAGTAGAGGATGCGATAGAATGAGGAACGATCGAGGTGGAGGCGATAGACGGGGGAACGATAGAGGTGGAGGCTATAGAGTGGAGAATGGTAGTGGGGGAAGCGATAGAGGGAGGAACGATAGTAGAGGAGGCGATAGAGTGAGGAACGATCGAGGTGGAGGCGAAAGACGGAGGAACAATAGAGGTGGAGGCTATAGAGTGGAGAATGGTAGTGGGGGAAGCGATAGAGGGAGGAACGATAGTAGAGGATTCGATAGAGGGAGGAACGATTGAGGTGGAGGCGATAGACGTAGGAACGATAGAGGTGGAGGCTATAGAGTGGAGAATGGTAGTGGGGGAAGCGATAGAGGGAGGAACGATAGTAGAGGATTCGATAGAGGGAGGAACGATTGAGGTGGAGGCGATAGACGTAGGAACGATAGAGGTGGTGGCTATAGAGTGGAGAATGGTAGTGGGGGAAGCGATAGAGGGAGGAACGATAGTAGAGGATGCGATAGAGTGAGGAACGATAGAGGTGGAGGCTATAGAGTGGAAAATGGTAGTGGGGGAAGTGATAGAGGGATGAACGATAGTAGAGGAGGCGATAGAGGGAGGAACGATCGAGGTGGAGGCGATAGACGGAGGAAAGATAGAGGTGGAGGCTATAGAGCGGAGAATGGTAGTGGGGGAAGCGATAGAGGGAGGAACGATAATAGAGAATGCGGTAGAGGGAGGAACGATCGAGGTGGAGGCGATAGACGGAGGAACGATGGAGGTGGAGGCTATAGAGTGGAGAATGGTAGTGGGGGATGCGAAAGAGGGAGGAACGATAGTAGAGGATGCGATAGAGGGAGGAACGATCGAGGTGGAGGCGATAGACGGAGGAACGATAGAGGTGGAGGCTATAGAGTGGAGAATTTTAGTGGGGCAAGCGATAGAGGAGGAATGATAGTAGAGGATGCGATAGAGGGAGGAACGGTCGAGGTTGAGGCGATAGACGGAGGAACGATAGAGGTGGAGGCTATAGAGTGGAGAATGGTAGTGGGGGATGCGATAGAAAGAGGAACGATAGTTGAGGATGCGATAGAGGGAGGAACGATCGAGGTGGAGGCGATAGACGGAGGAACGATAGAGGTGGAGGCGATAGACGGAGGAACGATAGAGGTGGAGGCTATAGAGTGGAGAATGGTAGTGGGGGAAGCGATAGAGGAGGAATGATAGTATAGGATGCGATAGAGGGAGGAACGATAGAGGTGGAGGCTATAGAGTGGAGAATGGTAGTGGGGGAAGCGATAGAGGAGAAATGATAGTAGAGGATGCGATAGAGGGAGGAACGAACGAGGTGGAGGCGATAGACGGAGGAACGATAGAGGTGGAGGCTATAGAGTGGAGAATGGTAGTGGGGGAAGCGATAGAGGGAGGAACGATAGTAGAGGAGGCGATTGAGTGAGGAACGATCGAGGTGGAGGCGAAAGACGGAGGAACGATAGAGTTGGAGGCTATAGAGTGGAGAATGTTTAGGGGGGGAAGCGATAGAGGGAGGAACGATAGTAGAGGATGCGATAGAATGAGGAACGATCGAAGTGGAGGCGATAGACGGAGGAACGATAGAGGTGGAGGCTATAGTGTGGAGAATGGTAGTGGGGGAAGCGATAGAGGGAGGTACGATAGTAGAGAGGCGAAAGAGGGAGGAACGATCGAGGTGGAGGCGATAGACGGAGGAACGATAGAGGTGGAGGGTATAGAGTGGAGAATGGTAGTGGGGGAAGTGATAGAGGGAGGAACGATACTAGAGGAGGCGATAAAGGGAGGAACGATCGAGGTGGAGGCGATAGACGGAGGAACGATAGAGGTGGAGGCTATAGAGTGGAGAATGTTTAGGGGGGAAGCGATAGAGGGAGGAACGATAGTAGAGGATGCGATAGAATGAGGAACGATCGAGGTGGAGGCGATAGACGGAGGAACGATAGAGGTGGAGGCTATAGAGTGGATAATGGTAATGGGGGAAGCGATAGAATGAGGAACGATAGTAGAGGAGGCGATAGAGGGAGGAACGAACGAGGCGGAGGCGATAGACGGAGGAACGGTAGAGGTGGAGGTTATAGAGTAGAGAATGGGAGTGGGGGAAGAGATAGAGGGAGGAACGGTAGTAGAGGAGGCGATAGAGGGAGGAACGATCGACGTGGAGGCGATAGACGGAGGAACGATAGAGTTGGAGGCTATAGAGTGGAGAATTGTAGTGAGGGAAGCGATAGAGGGAGGAACGATAGTAGAGGATTCGATAGAGGGAGGAACGATTGAGGTGGAGGCGATAGACGTAGGAACGATAGATGTGGAGGCTATAGAGTGGAGAATGGTAGTGGGGGAAGCGATAGAAGGAGGAACGATAGTAGAGGAGGCGATAGATGGAGGAACGATCGAGGTGGAGGCGATAGACGGAGGAAAGATAGAGGTGGAAGCTATAGAGTGGAGAATGGTAGTGGGGGAAGCGATAGATGGAGGAACGATAGTAGAGAATGCGATAGAGGGGGGAACGATCGAGGTGGAGGCGATAGACGGAGGAACGATAAAGGTGGAGGCTATAGAGTGGAGAATGGTAGTGGGGGATGCGATAGAGGGAGGAACGATAGTAGAATATGCGATAGAGGGAGGAACGATCGAGGTGGAGGCGATAGACGGAAGAACGATAGAGGTGGAGGCTATAGAGTGGAGAATGGTAGTGGGGGAAGCGATAGAGGAGGAATGATAGTATAGGATGCGATAGAGGGAGGAACGATCGAGGTTGAGGCGATAGACGGAGGAACGATAGAGGTGGAGGCTATAGAGTGGAGAATGTTTAGGGGGGGAAGCGATAGAGGGAGGAACGAAAGTAGAGGATGCGATAGAATGAGGAACGATCGAGGTGGAGGCGATAGACGGAGGAACGATAGAGGTGGAGGCTATAGAGTGGAGAATGGTAGTGGGGGAAGCGATAGAGGGAGGAACGATAGTAGAGGAGGCGATAGAGTGAGGAACGATCGAGGTGGAGGCGAAAGACGGAGGAACAATAGAGGTGGAGGCTATAGAGTGGAGAATGGTAGTGGGGGAAGCGATAGAGGGAGGAACGATAGTAGAGGATTCGATAGAGGGAGGAACGATTGAGGTGGAGGCGATAGACGTAGGAACGATAGAGGTGGAGGCTATAGAGTGGAGACTGGTAGTGGGGGAAGCGATAGAGGGAGGAACGATAGTATAGGATGCGATAGAGTGAGGAACGATCGAGGTGGAGGCGATAGACGGAGGAACGACAGAGGTGGAGTCTATAGAGTGGAAAATGGTAGTGGGGGAAGAGATAGATCGATGAACGATAGTAGAGGATGCGATAGAATGAGGAACGATCGAGGTGGAGGCGATAGACGGAGGAACGATATAGGTGGAGGCTATAGAGTGGAGAATGGTAGTGGGGGAAGCGATAGAGGGAGGAACGATAGTAGAGGATGCGATAGAGGGAGGAACGATCGAGGTGGAGGCGATAGACGGAGGAACGATAGAGGTGGAGGCTATAGAGTGGAGAATGTTTAGGGGGGGAAGCGATAGAGGGAGGAACGAAAGTAGAAGAGGCGATAGAGGGAGGAACGATCGAGGTGGAGGCGATAGACGGAGGAACGATAGAGGTGGAGGCTATAGAGTGGAGAATGGTAATGGGGGAAGCGATAGAATGAGGAACGATAGAAGAGGAGGCGATAGAGGGAGGAACGAACGAAGTGGAGGCGATAGACGGTGGAACGATAGAGGTGGAGGCTATAGAGTGGAGAATGGTAGTGGGGGATGTGATAGAGGGAGGAACGATAGTAGAGGAGACGATAGAGTGAGGAACGATCGAGGCGGAGGCGAAAGACGGAGGAACGATAGAGGTGGAGGCTATAGAGTGGAGAATGTTTAGGGGGGGAAGCGATAGAGGGAGGAACGATATTAGAGGATTCGATAGAGGGAGGAACGATTGAGGTGGAGGCGATAGACGTAGGAACGATAGAGGTGGAGGCTATAGAGTGGAGAATGGTAGTGGGGGAAGCGATAGAGGAGGAATGATAGTAGAGGATGCGATAGAGGGAGGAACGATCGAGGTTGAGGCGATAGACGGAGGAACGATAGAGGTGGAGGCTATAGAGTGGAGAATGGTTAGGGGGGGACGCGATAGAGGGAGGAACGATAGTAGAGGATGCGATAGAATGAGGAACGATCGAGGTGGAGGCGATAAACGGAGGAACGATAGAGATGGAGGCTATAGAGTGGAGAATGTAACGGGGGAAGCGATAGAATGAGGAACGATAGTAGAGGAGGCAATAGAAGGAGGAACGAACGAGGTGGAGGCGATAGACGGAGGAACGATAGAGGTGGAGGCTATAGAGTGGAGAATGGTAGTGGGGGAAGCGATAGAGGGAGGAACGATAGTAGAGGAGGCGATAGAGTGAGGAACGATCGAGGTGGAGGCGAAAGACGGAGGAACGATAGAGGTGGAGGCTATAGAGTGGAGAATGGTAGTGGGGGAAGTGATAGAGGGAGGAACGATAGTAGAGGAGGCGATAGAGGGAGGAACGATCGAGGTGGAGGCGATAGACGGAGGAACGATAGAGGTGGAGGCTATAGAGTGGAGAATGGTAGTGGGGGAAGCGATAGAGGGAGGAACGATAGTAGAGGAGGCGATTGAGTGAGGAACGATCGAGGTGGAGGCGAAAGACGGAGGAACGATAGCGGTGGAGGCTATAGAGTGGAGAATGTTTAGGGGGGGAAGCGATAGAGGGAGGAACGATAGTAGAGGATGCGATAGAATGAGGAACGATCGAAGTGGAGGCGATAGACGGAGGAACGATAGAGGTGGAGGCTATAGTGTGGAGAATGGTAGTGGGGGAAGCGATAGAGGGAGGTACGATAGTAGAGAGGCGAAAGAGGGAGGAACGATCGAGGTGGAGGCGATAGACGGAGGAACGATAGAGGTGGAGGGTATAGAGTGGAGAATGGTAGTGGGGGAAGTGATAGAGGGAGGAACGATACTAGAGGAGGCGATAAAGGGAGGAACGATCGAGGTATAGGCGATAGACGGAGGAACGATAGAGGTGGAGGCTATAGAGTGGAGAATGTTTAGGGGGGAAGCGATAGAGGGAGGAACGATAGTAGAGGATGCGATAGAATGAGGAACGATCGAGGTGGAGGCGATAGACGGAGGAACGATAGAGGTGGAGGCTATAGAGTGGATAATGGTAATGGGGGAAGCGATAGAATGAGGAACGATAGTAGAGGAGGCGATAGAGGGAGGAACGAACGAGGCGGAGGCGATAGACGGAGGAACGGTAGAGGTGGAGGTTATAGAGTAGAGAATGGGAGTGGGGGAAGAGATAGAGGGAGGAACGGTAGTAGAGGAGGCGATAGAGGGAGGAACGATCGACGTGGAGGCGATAGACGGAGGAACGATAGAGTTGGAGGCTATAGAGTGGAGAATTGTAGTGAGGGAAGCGATAGAGGGAGGAACGATAGTAGAGGATTCGATAGAGGGATTAACGATTGAGGTGGAGGCGATAGACGTAGGAACGATAGATGTGGAGGCTATAGATTGGAGAATGGTAGTGGGGGAAGCGATAGAAGGAGGAACGATAGTAGAGGAGGCGATAGATGGAGGAACGATCGAGGTGGAGGCGATAGACGGAGGAAAGATAGAGGTGGAAGCTATAGAGTGGAGAATGGTAGTGGGGGAAGCGATAGATGGAGGAACGATAGTAGAGAATGCGATAGAGGGGGGAACGATCGAGGTGGAGGCGATAGACGGAGGAACGATAAAGGTGGAGGCTATAGAGTGGAGAATGGTAGTGGGGGATGCGATAGAGGGAGGAACGATAGTAGAATATGCGATAGAGGGAGGAACGATCGAGGTGGAGGCGATAGACGGAAGAACGATAGAGGTGGAGGCTATAGAGTGGAGAATGGTAGTGGGGGAAGCGATAGAGGAGGAATGATAGTATAGGATGCGATAGAGGGAGGAACGATCGAGGTTGAGGCGATAGACGGAGGAACGATAGAGGTGGAGGCTATAGAGTGGAGAATGTTTAGGGGGGGAAGCGATAGAGGGAGGAACGAAAGTAGAGGATGCGATAGAATGAGGAACGATCGAGGTGGAGGCGATAGACGGAGGAACGATAGAGGTGGAGGCTATAGAGTGGAGAATGGTAGTGGGGGAAGCGATAGAGGGAGGAACGATAGTAGAGGAGGCGATAGAGTGAGGAACGATCGAGGTGGAGGCGAAAGACGGAGGAACAATAGAGGTGGAGGCTATAGAGTGGAGAATGGTAGTGGGGGAAGCGATAGAGGGAGGAACGATAGTAGAGGATTCGATAGAGGGAGGAACGATTGAGGTGGAGGCGATAGACGTAGGAACGATAGAGGTGGAGGCTATAGAGTGGAGACTGGTAGTGGGGGAAGCGATAGAGGGAGGAACGATAGTAGAGGATGCGATAGAGTGACGAACGATCGAGGTGGAGGCGATAGACGGAGGAACGACAGAGGTGGAGTCTATAGAGTGGAAAATGGTAGTGGGGGAAGAGATAGATCGATGAACGATAGTAGAGGATGCGATAGAATGAGGAACGATCGAGGTGGAGGCGATAGACGGAGGAACGATATAGGTGGAGGCTATAGAGTGGAGAATGGTAGTGGGGGAAGCGATAGAGGGAGGAACGATAGTAGAGGATGCGATAGAGGGAGGAACGATCGAGGTGGAGGCGATAGACGGAGGAACGATAGAGGTGGAGGCTATAGAGTGGAGAATGTTTAGGGGGGGAAGCGATAGAGAGAGGAACGAAAGTAGAAGAGGCGATAGAGGGAGGAACGATCGAGGTGGAGGCGATAGACGGAGGAACGATAGAGGTGGAGGCTATAGAGTGGAGAATGGTAATGGGGGAAGCGATAGAATGAGGAACGATAGAAGAGGAGGCGATAGAGGGAGGAACGAACGAAGTGGAGGCGATAGACGGTGGAACGATAGAGGTGGAGGCTATAGAGTGGAGAATGGTAGTGGGGGATGTGATAGAGGGAGGAACGATAGTAGAGGAGACGATAGAGTGAGGAACGATCGAGGCGGAGGCGAAAGACGGAGGAACGATAGAGGTGGAGGCTATAGAGTGGAGAATGTTTAGGGGGGGAAGCGATAGAGGGAGGAACGATAGTAGAGGATTCGATAGAGGGAGGAACGATTGAGGTGGAGGCGATAGACGTAGGAACGATAGAGGTGGAGGCTATAGAGTGGAGAATGGTAGTGGGGGAAGCGATAGAGGAGGAATGATAGTAGAGGATGCGATAAAGGGAGGAACGATCGAGGTTGAGGCGATAGACGGAGGAACGATAGAGGTGGAGGCTATAGAGTGGAGAATGGTTAGGGGGGGACGCGATAGAGGGAGGAACGATAGTAGAGGATGCGATAGAATGAGGAACGATCGAGGTGGAGGCGATAAACGGAGGAACGATAGAGATGGAGGCTATAGAGTGGAGAATGGAAACGGGGGAAGCGATAGAATGAGGAACGATAGTAGAGGAGGCAATAGAAGGAGGAACGAACGAGGTGGAGGCGATAGACGGAGGAACGATAGAGGTGGAGGCTATAGAGTGGAGAATGGTAGTGGGGGAAGCGATAGAGGGAGGAACGATAGTAGAGGAGGCGATAGAGTGAGGAACGATCGAGGTGGAGGCGAAAGACGGAGGAACGATAGAGGTGGAGGCTATAGAGTGGAGAATGGTAGTGGGGGAAGTGATAGAGGGAGGAACGATAGTAGAGGAGGCGATAGAGGGAGGAACGATCGAGGTGGAGGCGATAGACGGAGGAACGATAGAGGTGGAGGCTATAGAGTGGAGAATGTTTAGGGGGGAAGCGATAGAGGGAGGAACGATAGTAGAGGATGCGATAGATTGAGGAACAATCGAGTTGGAGGCGATATACGGAGGAACGATAGAGGTGGAGGCTATTGAGTGGAGAATGGTAATGGGGGAAGCGATAGAATGAGGAACGATAGTAGAGGAGGCGATAGAGGGAGGAACGAACGAGGTGGAGGCGATAGACGGAGGAACGATAGAGGTGGAGGCTATAGAGTAGAGAATGGGAGTGGGGGAAGAGATAGAGGGAGGAACGATAGTAGAGGATGCGCTAGAGGGAGGAACGATCGACTTGGAGGCGATAGACGGAGGAACAATAGAGTTGGAGGCTATAGAGTGGAGAATGGTAGTGAGGGAAGCGATAGAGGGAGGAACGATAGTAGAGGATTCGATAGAGGGAGGAACGATTGAGGTGGAGGCGATAGACGTAGGAACGATAGAGGTGGAGGCTATAGAGTGGAGAATGGTAGTGAGGAAGCGATAGAGGGAGGAACGATAGTAGAGGATGCGATAGAGTGAGGAACGATCGAGGTGGAGGCGATAGACGGAGGAACGATAGAGGTGGAGGCTATAGAGTGGAAAATGGTAGTGGGGGAAGAGATAGAGGGATGAACGATAGTAGAGGAGGCGATAGAGGGAGGAACGATCGAGGTGGAGGCGATTGACGGAGGAAAGATAGAGGTGGAGGTTATAGAGTGGAGAATGGTAGTGGGGGAAGCGATGGAGGGAGGAACGATAATAGAGAATGCGATAGAGGGAGGAACGATCGAGGTGGAGGCGATAGACGGAGGAACGATGGAGGTGGAGGCTATAGAGTGGAGAATGGTAGTGGGGGAGGCGAAAGAGACAGGAACGATAGTAGAGGATGCGATAGAGGGAGGAACGATCGAGGTGGAGGCGATAGACGGAGGAACGATAGAGGTGGAGGCTATAGAGTGGAGAATGGTAGTGGGGGAAGCGATAGAGGAGGAATGATAGTAGAGGATGCGATAGAGGGAGGAACGATCGAGGTTGAGGCGATAGACGGAGGAACGATAGAGGTGGAGGCTATAGAGTGGAGAATGGTAATGGGGGAAGCGATAGAATGATGAACGATAGTAGAGGTGGCGATAGAGGGAGGAACGATCGAGGTGGAGGCGATAGACGGAGGAACGATAGTAGAGGAGGCGATAGAGAGAGGAACGAACGAGGTGGAGGCGATAGACGGAGGAACGATAGAAGTGGAGTCTATAGAGTGGAGAATGTTTAGGGGGGAAGCGATAGAGGGAGGAACGATAGTAGAGGATGCGATAGAATGAGGAACGATCGAGGTGGAGGCGATAGACGGAGGAACGATAGAGGTGGAGGCTATAGAGTGGAGAATGGTAATGCTGGAAGCGATAGAATGAGGAACGATAGTAGAGGAGGCGATAGAGGGAGGAAAGAACGAGGTGGAGGCGATAGACGGAGGAACGATAGAGGTGGAGGCTAAAGAGTGGAGAATGGTAGTGGGGGAAGAGATAGAGGGAGGAACGATAGTAGAGGAGGCGATAGAGGGAGGAACGATCGAGGTGGAGGCGATAGACGGAGGAACGATAGAGGTGGAGGCTATAGAGTGGAGAATGTTTAGGGGGGGAAGCGATAGAGGGAGGAACGATAGTTGAGGATGCGATAGAATGAGGAACGATCGAGGTGGAGGCGATAGACGGAGGAACGATAGAGGTGGAGGCTATAGAGTGGAGAATGGTAATGGGGGAAGCGATAGAATGAGGAACGATAGTAGAGGAGGCGATAGAGGGAGGAACGATCGAGGTGGAGGCGATAGACGGAGGAACGATAGAGGTGGAGACTATAGAGTGGAGAATGTTTAGGGGGGAAGCGATAGAGGGAGGAACGATAGTAGAGGATGCGATAGAATGAGGAACAATCGAGGTGGAGGCGATATACGGAGGAACGATAGAGGTGGAGGCTATAGAGTGGAGAATGGTAATGGGGGAAGCGATAGAATGAGGAACGATAGTAGAGGAGGCGATAGAGGGAGGAACGAACGAGGTGGAGGCGATAGACGTAGGAACGATAGAGGTGGAGGCTATAGAGTAGAGAATGGGAGTGGGGGAAGAGATAGAGGGAGGAACGATAGTAGAGGAGGCGATAGAGGGAGGAACGATCGACGTGGAGGCGATAGACGGAGGAACAATAGAGTTGGAGGCTATAGAGTGGAGAATGGTAGTGGGGGAAGCGATAGAGGGAGGAACGATAGTAGAGGATTCGAAAGAGGGAGGAACGATTGAGGTGGAGGCGATAGACGTAGGAACGATAGAGGTGGTGGCTATAGAGTGGAGAATGGTAGTGGGGGAAGCGATAGAGGGAGGAACGATAGTAGAGGATGCGATAGAGTGAGGAACGATCGAGGTGGAGGCGATAGACGGAGGAACGATAGAGGTGGAGGCTATAGAGTGGAAAATGGTAGTGGGGGAAGAGATAGAGGGATGATCGATAGTAGAGGAGGCGATAGAGGGAGGAACGATCGAGGTGGAGGCGATAGACGGAGGAAAGATAGAGGTGGAGGCTATAGAGTGGAGAATGGTAGTGGGGGAAGCGATAGAGGGAGGAACGATAATAGAGAATGCGATAGAGGGAGGAACGATCGAGGTGGAGGCGATAGACGGAGGAGCGATGGAGGTGGAGGCTATAGAGTGGAGAATGGTAGTGGGGGATGCGAAAGAGGGAGGAACGATAGTAGAGGATGCGATAGAGGGAGGAACGATCGAGGTGGAGGCGATAGACGGAGGAACGATAGAGGTGGAGGCTATAGAGTGGAGAATGGTAGTGGGGGAAGCGATAGAGGAGGAATGATAGTAGAGGATGCGATAGAGGGAGGAACGATCGAGGTTGAGGCGATAGACGGAGGAACGATAGAGGTGGAGGCTATAGGGTGGAGAATGGTAATGGGGGAAGCGATAGAATGATGAACGATAGTAGAGGTGGCGATAAAGGGAGGAACGATCGAGGTGGAGGCGATAGACGGAGGAACGATAGTAGAGGAGGCGATAGAGAGAGGAACGATCGAGGTGGAGGCGTTAGACGGAGGAACGATAGAGGTGGAGGCTATAGAGTGGAGAATGTTTAGGGGGGAAGCGATAGAGGGAGGAACGATAGTAGAGGATGCGATAGAATGAGGAACGATCGAGGTGGAGGCGATAGACGGAGGAACGATAGAGGTGGAGGCTATAGAGTGGAGAATGATAATGGGGGAAGCGATAGAATGAGGAACGATAGTAGAGGATGCGATAGAGTGAGGAACGATCGAGGTGGAGGCGATAGACGGAGGAACGATAGAGGTGGAGTCTATAGAGTGGAAAATGGTAGTGGGGGAAGAGATAGAGCGATGAACGATAGTAGAGGATGCGATAGAATGAGGAACGATCGAGGTGGAGGCGATAGACGGAGGAACGATATAGGTGGAGGCTATAGAGTGGAGAATGGTAGTGGGGGAAGCGATAGAGGGAGGAACGATAGTAGAGGATGCGATAGAGGGAGGAACGATCGAGGTGGAGGCGATAGACGGAGGAACGATAGAGGTGGAGGCTATAGAGTGGAGAATGTTTAGGGGGGGAAGCGATAGAGGGAGGAACGAAAGTAGAAGAGGCGATAGAGGGAGGAACGATCGAGGTGGAGGCGATAGACGGAGGAACGATAGAGGTGGAGGCTATAGAGTGGAGAATGGTATTGGGGGAAGCGATAGAATGAGGAACGATAGTAGAGAAGGCGATAGAGGGAGTAACGAACGAGGTGGAGGCGATAGACGGAGGAACGATAGAGGTGGAGGCTATAGAGTGTAGAATGGTAGTGGGGGAAGCGATAGAGGGAGGAACGATAGTAGAGGAGGCGATAGAGTGAGTAACGATCGAGGTGGAGGCTATAGAGTGGAGAATGTTTAGGGGGGGAAGCGATAGAGGGAGGAACGATAGTAGAGGATTCGATAGAGGGAGGAACGATAGAGGTGGAGGCTATAGAGTGGAGAATGGTAGTGGAGGATGCGATAGAGGGAGGAACGATAGTAGAGGATGCGATAGAGTGAGGAACGATCGAGGTGGAGGCGATAGACGGAGGAACGATAGAGGTGGAGTCTATAGAGTAGAAAATGGTAGTGGGGGAAGAGATAGAGGGATGAACGATAGTATAGGAGGCGATAGAGGGAGGAACGATCGATGTGGATGCGATAGACGGAGGAATAATAGAGGTGGAGGCTATAGAGTGGAGAACGGTAGTGGGGGAAGCGATAGAGGGAGGAACGATAATAGAGGATGCGATAGAGGGAGGAACGATCGAGGTGGAGGCGATAGACGGAGGAACGATAGAGGTGGAGGCTATAGAGTGGAGAATGGTAGTGGGGGATGCGATAGAGGGAGGAACGATAGTAGAGGATGCGATAGAGGGAGGAACGATCGAGGTGGAGGCGATAGACAGAGGAACGATAGAGGTGGAGCCTATAGAGTGAAAAATGGTAGTGGGGGAAGAGATAGAGGGATGAACGATAGTAGAGGAGGCGATTGAGGGAGGAACGATCGATGTGGATGCGATAGACGGAGGAATAATAGAGGTGGAGGCTATAGAGTGGAGAACGGTAGTGGGGGAAGCGATAGAGGGAGGAACGAAAGTAGAGGATGCGCTAGAGTGAGGAACGATCTAGGTGGAGGCGATAGACGGAGGAACGATAGAGGTGGAGGCTATAGAGTGGAAAATGGTATTGGGGGAAGCGATAGAGGGAGAAACGATTGTAGAGGATGCGATAGAGTGAGGAACGATCGAGGTGGAGGCGATAGACGGAGGAACGATAGAGGTGGAGGCTATAGAGTGGAAAATGGTAGTGGGGGAAGAGATAGAGGGATGAACGATAGTAGAGGAGGCGATAGAGGGAGGAACGATCGAGGTGGAGGCGATAGACGGAGGAAAGATAGAGGTGGAGGCTATAGAGTGGAGAATGGTAGTGGGGGAAGCGATAGAGGGAGGAACGATAGTAGAGAATGCGATAGAGGGAGGAACGATCGAGGTGGAGGCGATAGACGGAGGAACGATGGAGGTGGAGGCTATAGATTGGAGAATGGTAGTGGGGGATGCGATAGAGGGAGGAACGATAGTTGAGGATGCGATAGAGAGAGGAACGATCGAGGTGGAGGCGATAGACGGAGGAACGATAGAGGTGGAGGCGATAGACGGAGGAACGATAGAGGTGGAGGCTATAGAGTGGAGAATGGTAGTGGGGGAAGCGATAGAGGAGGAATGATAGTAGAGGATGCGATAGAGGGAGGAACGATAGAGGTGGAGGCTATAGAGTGGAGAATGGTAGTGGGGGAAGCGATAGAGGAGAAATGATAGTAGAGGATGCGATAGAGGGAGGAACGAACGAGGTGGAGGCGATAGACGGAGGAACGATAGAGGTGGAGGCTATAGAGTGGAGAATGGTAGTGGGGGAAGCGATAGAGGGAGGAACGATAGTAGAGGAGGCGATTGAGTGAGGAACGATCGAGGTGGAGGCGAAAGACGGAGGAACGATAGAGGTGGAGGCTATAGAGTGGAGAATGTTTAGGGGGGGAAGCGATAGAGGGAGGAACGATAGTAGAGGATGCGATAGAATGAGGAACGATCGAAGTGGAGGCGATAGACGGAGGAACGATAGAGGTGGAGGCTATAGAGTGGAGAATGGTAGTGGGGGAAGCGATAGAGGGAGGTACGATAGTAGAGAGGCGAAAGAGGGAGGAACGATCGAGGTGGAGGCGATAGACGGAGGAACGATAGAGGTGGAGGGTATAGAGTGGAGAATGGTAGTGGGGGAAGTGATAGAGGGAGGAACGATACTAGAGGAGGCGATAAAGGGAGGAACGATCGAGGTGGAGGCGATAGACGGAGGAACGATAGAGGTGGAGGCTATAGAGTGGAGAATGTTTAGGGGGGAAGCGATAGAGGGAGGAACGATAGTAGAGGATGCGATAGAATGAGGAACGATCGAGGTGGAGGCGATAGACGGAGGAACGATAGAGGTGGAGGCTATAGAGTGGAGAATGGTAATGGGGGAAGCGATAGAATGAGGAACGATAGTAGAGGAGGCGATAGAGGGAGGAACGAACGAGGCGGAGGCGATAGACGGAGGAACGATAGAGGTGGAGGTTATAGAGTAGAGAATGGGAGTGAAGGAAGAGATAGAGGGAGGAACGGTAGTAGAGGAGGCGATAGAGGGAGGAACGATCGACGTGGAGGCGATAGACGGAGGAACGATAGAGTTGGAGGTTATAGAGTGGAGAATGGTAGTGAGGGAAGCGATAGAGGGAGGAACGATAGTAGAGGATTCGATAGAGGGAGGAACGATTGAGGTGGAGGCGATAGACGTAGGAACGATAGATGTGGAGGCTATAGAGTGGAAAATGGTAGTGGGGGAAGCGATAGTAGGAGGAACGATAGTAGAGGAGGCGATAGAGGGAGGAACGATCGAGGTGGAGGCGATAGACGGAGGAAAGATAGAGGTGGAAGCTATAGAGTGGAGAATGGTAGTGGGGGAAGCGATAGATGGAGGAACGATAGTAGAGAATGCGATAGAGGGGGGAACGATCGAGGTGGAGGCGATAGACGGAGGAACGATAAAGGTGGAGGCTATAGAGTGGAGAATGGTAGTGGGGGATGCGATAGAGGGAGGAACGATAGTAGAATATGCGATAGAGGGAGGAACGATCGAGGTGGAGGCGATAGACGGAAGAATGATAGAGGTGGAGGTTATAGAGTGGAGAATGGTAGTGAGGGAAGCGATAGAGGAGGAATGATAGTATAGGATGCGATAGAGGGAGGAACGATCGAGGTTGAGGCGATAGACGGAGGAACGATAGAGGTGGAGGCTATAGAGTGGAGAATGTTTAGGGGGGGAAGCGATAGAGGGAGGAACGAAAGTAGAGGATGCAATAGAATGAGGAACGATCGAGGTGGAGGCGATAGACGGAGGAACGATAGAGGTGGAGGCTATAGAGTGGAGAATGGTAGTGGGGGAAGCGATAGAGGGAGAACGATAGTAGAGGAGGCGATAGAGTGAGGAACGATCGAGGTGGAGGCGAAAGACGGAGGAACAATAGAGGTGGAGGCTATAGAGTGGAGAATGGTAGTGGGGGAAGCGATAGAGGGAGGAACGATAGTAGAGGATTCGATAGAGGGAGGAACGATTGAGGTGGAGGCGATAGACGTAGGAACGATAGAGGTGGAGGCTATAGAGTGGAGACTGGTAGTGGGGGAAGCGATTGAGGGAGGAACGATAGTAGAGGATGCGATAGAGTGAGGAACGATCGAGGTGGAGGCGATAGACGGAGGAACGACAGAGGTGGAGTCTATAGAGTGGAAAATGGTAGTGGGGGAAGAGATAGATCGATGAACGATAGTAGAGGATGCGATAGAATGAGGAACGATCGAGGTGGAGGCGATAGACGGAGGAACGATATAGGTGGAGGCTATAGAGTGGAGAATGGTAGTGGGGGAAGCGATAGAGGGAGGAACGATAGTAGAGGATGCGATAGAGGGAGGAACGATCGAGGTGGAGGCGATAGACGGAGGAACGATAGAGGTGGAGGCTATAGAGTGGAGAATGTTTAGGGGGGGAAGCGATAGAGGGAGGAACGAAAGTAGAAGAGGCGATAGAGGGAGGAACGATCGAGGTGGAGGCGATAGACGGAGGAACGATAGAGGTGGAGGCTATAGAGTGGAGAATGGTAATGGGGGAAGCGATAGAATGAGGAACGATAGAAGAGGAGGCGATAGAGGGAGGAACGAACGAAGTGGAGGCGATAGACGGTGGAACGATAGAGGTGGAGGCTATAGAGTGGAGAATGGTAGTGGGGGATGTGATAGAGGGAGGAACGATAGTAGAGGAGACGATAGAGTGAGGAACGATCGAGGCGGAGGCGAAAGACGGAGGAACGATAGAGGTGGAGGCTATAGAGTGGAGAATGTTTAGGGGGGGAAGCGATAGAGGGAGGAACGATAGTAGAGGATTCGATAGAGGGAGGAACGATTGAGGTGGAGGCGATAGACGTAGGAACGATAGAGGTGGAGGCTATAGAGTGGAGAATGGTAGTGGGGGAAGCGATAGAGGAGGAATGATAGTAGAGGATGCGATAGAGGGAGGAACGATCGAGGTTGAGGCGATAGACGGAGGAACGATAGAGGTGGAGGCTATAGAGTGGAGAATGGTTAGGGGGGGACGCGATAGAGGGAGGAACGATAGTAGAGGATGCGATAGAGTGAGGAACGATAGAGGTGGAGGCGATAGACGGAGGTTCGATAGAGGTGGAGTCTATAGAGTGGAAAATGGTACTGGGGGAAGAGATAGAGCGATGAACGATAGTAGAGGAGGCGATAGAGGGAGGAACGATCGATGTGGAGGCGATAGACGGAGGAACGATATAGGTGGAGGCTATAGAGTGGAGAATGGTAGTTGGGGAAGCGATAGAGGGAGGAACGATAGTAGAGGATGCGATAGAGGGAGGAACGATCGAGCTGGAGGCGATAGACGGAGGAACGATAGAGTTGGAGGCTATAGAGTGGAGAATGTTTAGGGGGGGAAGCGATAGAGGGAGGAACGAAAGTAGAAGAGGCGATAGAGGGTGGAACGATCGAGGTGGAGGCGATAGACGGAGGAACGATAGAGGTGGAGGCTATAGAGTGGAGAATGGTAATGGGGGAAGCGATAGAATGAGGAACGATGGTAGAGGAGGCGATAGAGGGAGGAACGAACGAGGTGGAGGCGATAGACGGAGGAACGATAGAGGTGGAGGCTATAGAGTGGAGAATGGTAGTGGGGGAAGCGATAGAGGGAGGAACGATAGTAGAGGAGGCGATTGAGTGAGGAACGATCGAGGTGGAGGCGAAAGACGGAGGAACGATAGAGGTGGAGGCTTTAGAGTAAAGAATGTATAGGGGGGGAAGCGATAGAGGGAGGAACGATAGTAGAGGATGCGATAGAATGAGGAACGATCGAAGTGGAGGCGATAGACGGAGGAACGATATAGGTGGAGGCTATAGAGTGGAGAATGGTAATGGGGGAAGCGATAGAATGAGGAACGATAGTAGAGGAGGCGATAGAGGGAGGAACGAACGAGGCGGAGGCGATAGACGGAGGAACGATAGAGGTGGAGGTTATAGAGTAGAGAATGGGAGTGGGGGAAGAGATAGAGGGAGGAACGGTAGTAGAGGAGGCGATAGAGGGAGGAACGATCGACGTGGAGGCGATAGACGGAGGAACGATAGAGTTGGAGGCTATAGAGTGGAGAATGGTAGTGAGGGAAGCGATACAGGGAGGAACGATAGTAGAGGATTCGATAGAGGGAGGAACGATTGAGGTGGAGGCGATAGACGTAGGAACGATAGAGGTGGAGGCTATAGAGTGGAGAATGGTAGTGGGGGAAGCGATAGAAGGAGGAACGATAGTAGAGGAGGCGATAGAGGGAGGAACGATCGAGGTGGAGGCGATAGACGGAGGAAAGATAGAGGTGGAGGCTATAGAGTGGAGAATGGAAGTGGGGGAAGCGATAGAGGAGGATCGATAGTAGAGAATGCGATAGAGGGAGGAACGATCGAGGTGGAGGCGATAGACGGAGGAACGATAAAGGTGGAGGCTATAGAGTGGAGAATGGTAGTTGGAGATGCGATAGAGGGAGGAACGATAGTAGAATATGCGATAGAGGGAGGAACGATAGTAGAATATGCGATAGAGGGAGGAACGATCGAGGTGGAGGCGATAGACGGAAGAACGATAGAGGTGGAGGCTATAGAGAGGAGAATGGTAGTGGGGGAAGCGATAGAGGAGGAATGATAGTAGAGGATGCGATAGAGGGAGGAACGATCGAGGTTGAGGCGATAGACGGAGGAACGATAGAGGTGGAGGCTATAGAGTGGAGAATGTTTAGGGGGGGAAGCGATAGAGGGAGGAACGATAGTAGAGGATTCGATAGAGGGAGGAACGATTGAGGTGGAGGCGATAGACGTAGGAACGATAGAGGTGGAGGCTATAGAGTGGAGACTGGTAGTGGGGGAAGCGATAGAGGGAGGAACGATAGTAGAGGATGCGATAGAGGGAGGAACGAACGAGGTGGAGGCGATAGACGGAGGAACGATAGAGGTGGAGGCTATAGAGTGGAGAATGGTAGTGGGGGAAGCGATAGAGGGAGGAACGATAGTAGAGGAAACGATAGAGTGAGGAACGATCGAGGCGGAGGCGAAAGACGGAGGAACGATAGAGGTGGAGGCTATAGAGTGGAGAATGTTTAGGGGGGGAAGCGATAGAGGGAGGAACGATAGTAGAGGATTCGATAGAGGGAGGAACGATTGAGGTGGAGGCGATAGACGTAGGAACGATAGAGGTGGAGGCTATAGAGTGGAGAATGGTAGTGGGGGAAGCGATAGAGGAGGAATGACAGTAGAGGATGCGATAGAGGGAGGAACGATCGAGGTTGAGGCGATAGACGGAGGAACGATAGAGGTGGAGGCTATAGAGTGGAGAATGTTTAGGGGGGGAAGCGATAGAGGGAGGAACGATAGTAGAGGATGCGATAGAATGAGGAACGATCGAGGTGGAGGCGATAAACGGAGGAACGATAGAGGTGGAGGCTATAGAGTGGAGAATGGTAATAGGGGAAGCGATAGAATGAGGAACGATAGTAGAGGAGGCAATAGAAGGAGGAACGAACGAGGTGGAGGCGATAGACGGAGGAACGATAGAGGTGGAGGCTATAGAGTGGAGATTGGTAGTGGGGGAAGCGATAGAGGGAGGAACGATAGTAGAGGAGGCGATAGAGTGAGGAACGATCGAGGTGGAGGCGAAAGACGGAGGAACGATAGAGGTGGAGGCTATAGAGTGGAGAATGGTAGTGGGGGAATGACGGAGGAACGATAAAGTTGGAGGCTATAGAGTGGAGAATAGTAGTGGGGGAAGTGATAGAGGGAGGAACGATAGTAGAGGAGGCGATAGAGGGAGGAACGATCGAGGTGGAGGCGATAGACGGAGGAACGATAGAGGTGGAGGCTATAGAGTGGAGAATGTTTAGGGGGAAGCGATAGAGGGAGGAACGATAGTAGAGGATGCGATAGAATGAGGAACAATCGAGGTGGAGGCGATATACGGAGGAACGATAGAGGTGGAGGCTATAGAGTGGAGAATGGTAATGGGGGAAGCGATAGAATGAGGAACGATAGTAGAGGAGGCGATAGAGGGAGGAACGAACGAGGTGGAGGCGATAGACGGAGGAACGATAGAGGTGGAGGCTATAGAGTAGAGAATGGGAGTGGGGAAGAGATAGAGGGAGTAACGATAGTAGAGGAGGCGATAGAGGGAGGAACGATCGACGTGGAGGCGATAGACGGAGGAACAATAGAGTTGGAGGCTATAGAGTGGAGAATGGTAGTGGGGGAAGCGATAGAGGGAGGAACGATAGTAGAGGATTCGATAGAGGGAGGAACGATTGAGGTGGAGGCGATAGACGTAGGAACGATAGAGGTGGAGGCTATAGAGTGGAGAATGGTAGTGGGGGAAGCGATAGAGGGAGGAACAATAGTAGAGGATGCGATAGAGTGAGGAACGATCAAGGTGGAGGCGATAGACGGAGGAACGATAGAGGTGGAGGCTATAGAGTGGAAAATGGTAGTGGGGGAAGAGATAGAGGGATGAACGATAGTAGAGGAGGCGATAGAGGGAGGAACGATCGAGGTGGAGGCGATAGACGGAGGAAAGATAGAGGTGGAGGCTATAGAGTTAAGAATGGTAGTGGGGGAAGCGATAGAGGGAGGAACGATAATAGAGAATGCGATAGAGGGAGGAACGATCGAGGTGGAGGCGATAGACGGAGGAACGATGGAGGTGGAGGCTATAGAGTGGAGAATGGTAGTGGGGGATGCGATAGAGGAGGAATGATACTAGAGGATGCGATTGAGGGAGAAACGATCGAGGGTGAGGCGATAGACGGAGGAACGATAGAGGTGGAGGCTATAGAGTGGAGAATGGTAATGGGGGAAGCGATAGAATGATGAACGATAGTAGAGGTGGCGATAGAGGGAGGAACGATCGAGGTAGAGGCGATAGACGGAGGAACGATAGTAGAGGAGGCGATAGAGAGAGGAACGATCTAGGTGGAGGCGATAGACGGAGGAACGATAGAGGTGGAGGCTATAGAGTGGAGAATGTTTAGTGGGGAAGCGATAGAGGGAGGAACGATAGTAGAGGATGCGATAGAATGAGGAACGATCGAGGTGGAGGCGATAGACGGAGGAACGATAGAGGTGGAGGCTATAGAGTGGAGAATGGTAATGGGGGAAGCGTTAGAATGAGGAACGATAGTAGAGGAGGCGATAGAGGGAGGAAAGAACGAGGTGGAGGCGATAGACGGAGGAACGATAGAGGTGGAGGCTATAGAGTAGGGAATGGTAGTGGGGGAAGAGATAGAGGGAGGAACGATAGTAGAGGAGGCGATAGAGGGAGGAACGATCGAGGTGGAGGCGATAGACGGAGAAACGATAGAGTTGGAGTCTATAGAGTGGAGAATGGTAGTGGGGGAAGCGATAGAGGGAGGAACGATAGTAGAGGATTCGATAGAGGGAGGAACGATTAAGGTGGAGGCGATAGACGTAGGAACGATAGAGGTGGAGGCTATAGAGTGGAGACTGGTAGTGGGGGTAGCGATAGAGGGAGGAACGATAGTAGAGGATGCGATAGAGTGAGGAACGATCGAGGTGGAGGCGATAGACGGAGGAACGATAGAGGTTGAGTCTATAGAGTGGAAAATGGTAGTGGGGGAAGAGATAGAGCGATGAACGATAGTAGAGGATGCGATAGAATGAGGAACGATCGAGGTGGAGGCGATAGACGGAGGAACGATATAGGTGGAAGCTATAGAGTGGAGAATAGTAGTGGGGGAAGCGATAGAGGGAGGAACGATAGTAGAGGATGCGATAGAGGGAGGAACGATTGAGGTGGAGGCGATAGACGGAGGAACGATAGAGGTGGAGTCTATAGAGTGGAGAATGTTTAGGGGGGGAAGCGATAGAGGGAGGAACGAAAGTAGAAGAGGCGATAGAGGGAGGAACGATCGAGGTGGAGGCGATAGACGGAGGAACGATAGAGGTGGAGGCTATAGTGTGGAGAATGGTAATGGGGGAAGCGATAGAATGAGGAACGATAGTAGAGGAGGCGATAGAGGGAGGAACGAACGAGGTGGAGGCGATAGACGGAGGAACGATAGAGGTGGAGGCTATAGAGTGTATAATGGTAGTGGTGGAAGCGATAGAGGGAGGAACGATAGTAGAGGAGGCGATAGAGTGAGGAACGATCGAGGTGGAGGCGAAAGACGGAGGAACGATAGAGGTGGATTCTATAGAGTAGAAAATGGTAGTGGGGGAAGAGATAGAGGGATGAACGATAGTAGAGGAGGCAATAGAGGGAGGAACGATCGATGTGGATGCGATAGACGGAGGAATAATAGAGGTGGAGGCTATAGAGTGGAGAATGGTAGTGGGGGAAGCGATAGAGGGAGGAACGATAATAGAGAATGCGATAGAGGGAGGAACGATCGAGGTGGAGGCGATAGACGGAGGAACGATAGAGGTGGAGGCTATAGAGTGGAGAATGGTAGTGGGGGATGCGATAGAGGAAGGAACGATAGTAGAGGATGCGATAGAGGGAGGAACGATCGAGGTGGAGGCGATATACGGAGGAACGATAGAGGTGGAGGCTATAGAGTGGAGAATGGAAGTGGGGGAAGCGATAGAGGAGGATCGATAGTAGAGGATGCGATAGAGGGAGGAACGATCGAGGTGGAGGCGACAGACGAAGGAACGATAGTGGTGGAGTCTATAGAGTGGAGAATGGTAGTGGGGGAAGCGATAGAGGGAGGAACGATCGAGGTGGAGGCAAAAGACGGAGGAACGATAGAGGTGGAGGCTATAGAGTGGAGAATGGTAGTGGGGGAAGCGATAGAGGGGGGAACGATAGTAAAAGAGGCGATAGAGTGAGGAACGATCGAGGTGGAGGCGATAGACGGAGGAACGATAGAGGTGGAGGCTATAGAGTGGAGAATGTTTAGGGGGGGAAGCGATAGAGGGAGGAACGATAGTTGAGGATGCGATAGAATGAGGAACGATCGAGGTGGAGGCGATAGACGGAGGAACGATAGAGGTGGAGGCTATAGAGTGGAGAATGGTAATGGGGGAAGCGATAGAATGAGGAACGATAGTAGAGGAGGCGATAGAGGGAGGAACGAACGAGGTGGAGGCGATAGACGGAGGAACGATAGAGTTGGAGTCTATAGAGTGGAGAATGGTAGTGGGGGAAGCGATAGAGGGAGGAACGATAGTAGAGGAGGCGATAGAGTGAGGAACGATCGAGGTGGAGGCGAAAGACGGAGGAACGATAGAGGTGGAGGCTATAGAGTGGAGAATGTTTAGAAGGGGAAGCGATAGAGGGAGGAACGATAGTAGAGGATGCGATAGAATGAGGAACGATCGAGGTGGAGGCGATAGACGGAGGAACGATAGAGGTGGAGGCTATAGAGTGGAGAATGGTAATGGGGGAAGCGAAAGAATGAGGAACGATAGTAGAGGAGGCGATAGAGGGAGGAACGAACGAGGTGGAGGCGATAGACGGAGGAACGATAGAGGTGGAGGCTATAGAGTGGAGAATGGTAGTGGAGGAAGCGATAGAGGGAGGAACGATAGTAGAGGATGCGATAGAGGGAGGAACGATCGAGGTGGAGGCGATAGACAGAGGAACGATAGAGGTGGAGTCTATAGAGTGAAAAATGGTAGTGGGGGAAGAGATAGAGGGATGAACGATAGTAGAGGAGGCGATTGAGGGAGGAACGATCGATGTGGATGCGATAGACGGAGGAATAATAGAGGTGGAGGCTATAGAGTGGAGAACGGTAGTGGGGGAAGCGATAGAGGGAGGAACGATAGTAGAGGATGCGCTAGAGTGAGGAACGATCTAGGTGGAGGCGATAGACGGAGGAACGATAGAGGTGGAGGCTATAGAGTGGAAAATGGTAGTGGGGGAAGCGATAGAGGGAGAAACGATTGTAGAGGATGCGATAGAGTGAGGAACGATCGAGGTGGAGGCGATAGACGGAGGAACGATAGAGGTGGAGGCTATAGAGTGGAAAATGGTAGTGGGGGAAGAGATAGAGGGATGAACGATAGTAGAGGAGGCGATAGAGGGAGGAACGATCGAGGTGGAGGCGATAGACGGAGGAAAGATAGAGGTGGAGGCTATAGAGTGGAGAATGGTAGTGGGGGAAGCGATAGAGGGAGGAACGATAGTAGAGAATGCGATAGAGGGAGGAACGATCGAGGTGGAGGCGATAGACGGAGGAACAATGGAGGTGGAGGCTATAGATTGGATAATGGTAGTGGGGGATGCGATAGAGGGAGGAACGATAGTTGAGGATGCGATAGAGGGAGGAACGATCGAGGTGGAGGCGATAGACGGAGGAACGATAGAGGTGGAGGCGATAGACGGAGGAACGATAGAGGTGGAGGCTATAGAGTGGAGAATGGTAGTGGGGGAAGCGATAGAGGAGGAATGATAGTAGAGGATGCGATAGAGGGAGGAACGATAGAGGTGGAGGCTATAGAGTGGAGAATGGTAGTGGGGGAAGCGATAGAGGAGAAATGATAGTAGAGGATGCGATAGAGGGAGGAACGAACGAGGTGGAGGCGATAGACGGAGGAACGATAGAGGTGGAGGCTATAGAGTGGAGAATGGTAGTGGGGGAAGCGATAGAGGGAGGAACGATAGTAAAGGAGGCGATTGAGTGAGGAACGATCGAGGTGGAGGCGAAAGACGGAGGAACGATAGAGGTGGAGGCTATAGAGTGGAGAATGTTTAGGGGGGGAAGCGATAGAGGGAGGAACGATAGTAGAGGATGCGATAGAATGAGGAACGATCGAAGTGGAGGCGATAGACGGAGGAACGATAGAAGTGGAGGCTATAGAGTGGAGAATGGTAGTGGGGGAAGCGATAGAGGGAGGTACGATAGTAGAGAGGCGAAAGAGGGAGGAACGATCGAGGTGGAGGCGATAGACGGAGGAACGATAGAGGTGGAGGGTATAGAGTGGAGAATGGTAGTGGGGGAAGTGATAGAGGGAGGAACGATACTAGAGGAGGCGATAAAGGGAGGAACGATCGAGGTGGAGGCGATAGACGGAGGAACGATAGAGGTGGAGGCTATAGAGTGGAGAATGTTTAGGGGGGAAGCGATAGAGGGAGGAACGATAGTAGAGGATGCGATAGAATGAGGAACGATCGAGGTGGAGGCGATAGACGGAGGAACGATAGTGGTGGAGGCTATAGAGTGGAGAATGGTAATGGGGGAAGCGAAAGAATGAGGAACGATAGTAGAGGAGGCGATAGAGGGAGGAACGAACGAGGCGGAGGCGATAGACGGAGGAACGGTAGAGGTGGAGGTTATAGAGTAGAGAATGGGAGTGGGGGAAGAGATAGAGGGAGGAACGGTAGTAGAGGAGGCGATAGAGGGAGGAACGATCGACGTGGAGGCGATAGACGGAGGAACGATAGAGGTGGAGGCTATAGAGTGGAGAATGGTAATGGGGGAAGCGATAGAATGAGGAACGATAGTAGAGGAGGCGATAGAGGGAGGAACGAACGAGGTGGAGGCGATAGACGGAGGAACGATAGAGGTGGAGGCTATAGAGTGTAGAATGGTAGTGGGGGAAGCGATAGAGGGAGGAACGATAGTAGAGGAGGCGATAGAGTGAGGAACGATCGAGGTGTAGGCGAAAGACGGAGGAACGATAGAGGTGGAGTCTATAGAGTAGAAAATGGTAGTGGGGGAAGAGATAGAGGGATGAACGATAGTAGAGGAGGCAATAGAGGGAGGAACGATCGATGTGGATGCGATAGACGGAGGAATAATAGAGGTGGAGGCTATAGAGTGGAGAACGGTAGTGGGGGAAGCGATAGAGGGAGGAACGATAATAGAGAATGCGATAGAGGGAGGAACGATCGAGGTGGAGGCGATAGACGGAGGAACGATAGAGGTGGAGGCTATAGAGTGGAGAATGGTAGTGGGGGATGCGATAGAGGGAGGAACGATAGTAGAGGATGCGATAGAGGGAGGAACGATCGAGGTGGAGGCGATAGACGGAGGAACGATAGAGGTGGAGGCTATAGAGTGGAGAATGGTAGTGGGGGAAGCGATAGAGGAGGAACGATAGTAGAGGATGCGATAGAGGGAGGAACGATCGAGGTGGAGGCGACAGACGAAGGAACGATAGTGGTGGAGTCTATAGAGTGGAGAATGGTAGTGGGGGAAGCGATAGAGGGAGGAACGATCGAGGTGGAGGCAAAAGACGGAGGAACGATAGAGGTGGAGGCTATAGAGTGGAGAATGGTAGTAGGGGAAGCGATAGAGGGGGGAACGATAGTAAAACAGGCGATAGAGTGAGGAACGATCGAGGTGGAGGCGATAGACGGAGGAACGATAGAGGTGGAGGCTATAGAGTGGAGAATGTTTAGGGGGGGAAGCGATAGAGGGAGGAACGATAGTTGAGGATGCGATAGAATGAGGAACGATCGAGGTGGAGGCGATAGACGGAGGAACGATAGAGGTGGAGGCTATAGAGTGGAGAATGGTAATGGGGGAAGCGATAGAATGAGGAACGATAGTAGAGGAGGCGATAGAGGGAGGAACGAACGAGGTGGAGGCGATAGACGGAGGAACGATAGAGTTGGAGTCTATAGAGTGGAGAATGGTAGTGGGGGAAGCGATAGAGGGAGGAACGATAGTAGAGGAGGCGATAGAGTGAGGAACGATCGAGGTGGAGGCGAAAGACGGAGGAACGATAGAGGTGGAGGCTATAGAGTGGAGAATGTTTAGAAGGGGAAGCGATAGAGGGAGGAACGATAGTAGAGGATGCGATAGAATGAGGAACGATCGAGGTGGAGGCGATAGACGGAGGAACGATAGAGGTGGAGGCTATAGAGTGGAGAATGGTAATGGGGGAAGCGATAGAATGAGGAACGATAGTAGAGGAGGCGATAGAGGGAGGAACGAACGAGGTGGAGGCGATAGACGGAGGAACGATAGAGGTGGAGGCTATGGAGTGGAGAATGGTAGTGGAGGAAGCGATAGAGGGAGGAACGATAGTAGAGGATGCGATAGAGGGAGGAACGATCGAGGTGGAGGCGATAGACAGAGGAACGATAGAGGTGGAGTCTATAGAGTGAAAAATGGTAGTGGGGGAAGAGATAGAGGGATGAACGATAGTAGAGGAGGCGATTGAGGGAGGAACGATCGATGTGGATGCGATAGACGGAGGAATAATAGAGGTGGAGGCTATAGAGTGGAGAACGGTAGTGGGGGAAGCGATAGAGGGAGGAACGATAGTAGAGGATGCGCTAGAGTGAGGAACGATCTAGGTGGAGGCGATAGACGGAGGAACGATAGAGGTGGAGGCTATAGAGTGGAAAATGGTAGTGGGGGAAGCGATAGAGGGAGAAACGATTGTAGAGGATGCGATAGAGTGAGGAACGATCGAGGTGGAGGCGATAGACGGAGGAACGATAGAGGTGGAGGCTATAGAGAGGAAAATGGTAGTGGGGGAAGAGATAGAGGGATGAACGATAGTAGAGGAGGCGATAGAGGGAGGAACGATCGAGGTGGAGGCGATAGACGGAGGAAAGATAGAGGTGGAGGCTATAGAGTGGAGAATGGTAGTGGGGGAAGCGATAGAGGGAGGAACGATAGTAGAGAATGCGATAGAGGGAGGAACGATCGAGGTGGAGGCGATAGACGGAGGAACGATAGAGGTGGAGGCGATAGACGGAGGAACGATAGAGGTGGAGGCTATAGAGTGGAGAATGGTAGTGGGGGAAGCGATAGAGGAGGAATGATAGTAGAGGATGCGATAGAGGGAGGAACGATAGAGGTGGAGGCTATAGAGTGGAGAATGGTAGTGGGGGAAGCGATAGAGGAGAAATGATAGTAGAGGATGCGATAGAGGGAGGAACGAACGAGGTGGAGGCGATAGACGGAGGAACGATAGAGGTGGAGGCTATAGAGTGGAGAATGGTAGTGGGGGAATCGATAGAGGGAGGAACGATAGTAGAGGAGGCGATTGAGTGAGGAACGATCGAGGTGGAGGCGAAAGACGGAGGAACGATAGAGGTGGAGGCTATAGAGTGGAGAATGTTTAGGGGGGGAAGCGATAGAGGGAGGAACGATAGTAGAGGATGCGATAGAATGAGGAACGATCGAAGTGGAGGCGATAGACGGAGGAACGATAGAGGTGGAGGCTATAGAGTGGAGAATGGTAGTGGGGGAAGCGATAGAGGGAGGTATGATAGTTGAGAGGCGAAAGAGGGAGGAACGATCGAGGTGGAGGCGATAGACGGAGGAACGATAGAGGTGGAGGGTATAGAGTGGAGAATGGTAGTGGGGGAAGTGATAGAGGGAGGAACGATACTAGAGGAGGCGATAAAGGGAGGAACGATCGAGGTGGAGGCGATAGACGGAGGAACGATAGAGGTGGAGGCTATAGAGTGGAGAATGTTTAGGGGGGAAGCGATAGAGGGAGGAACGATAGTAGAGGATGCGATAGAATGAGGAACGATCGAGGTGGAGGCGATAGACGGAGGAACGATAGAGGTGGAGGCTATAGAGTGGAGAATGGTAATGGGGGAAGCGAAAGAATGAGGAACGATAGTAGAGGAGGCGATAGAGGGAGGAACGAACGAGGCGGAGGCGATAGACGGAGGAACGGTAGAGGTGGAGGTTATAGAGTAGAGAATGGGAGTGGGGGAAGAGATAGAGGGAGGAACGGTAGTAGAGGAGGCGATAGAGGGAGGAACGATCGAGGTGGAGGCTATAGAGTGGAGAATGGTAGTGGGGGAAGCGATAGAGGGAGGAACGATAGTAGAGGATGCGATAGAATGAGGAACGATCGAAGTGGAGGCGATAGACGGAGGAACGATAGAGGTGGAGGCTATAGAGTGGAGAATGGTAGTGGGGGAAGCGATAGAGGGAGGTACGATAGTAGAGAGGCGAAAGAGGGAGGAACGATCGAGGTGGAGGCGATAGACGGAGGAACGATAGAGGTGGAAGCTTTAGAATGGAGAATGGTAGTGGGGGAAGCGATAGATGGAGGAACGATAGTAGAGAATGCGATAGAGGGGGGAACGATCGAGGTGGAGGCGATAGACGGAGGAACGATAAAGGTGGAGGCTATAGAGTGGAGAATGGTAGTGGGGGATGCGATAGAGGGAGGAACGATAGTAGAATATGCGATAGAGGGAGGACGATCGAGGTGGAGGCGATAGACGGAAGAACGATAGAGGTGGAGGCTATAGAGTGGAGAATGGTAGTGGGGGAAGCGATAGAGGAGGAATGATAGTATAGGATGCGATAGAGGGAGGAACGATCGAGGTTGAGGCTATAGACGGAGGAACGATAGAGGTGGAGGCTATAGAGTGGAGAATGTTTAGGGGGGAAGCGATAGAGGGAGGAACGAAAGTAGAGGATGCGATAGAATGAGGAACGATCGAGGTGGAGGCGATAGACGGGGGAACGATAGAGGTGGAGGCTATAGAGTGGAGAATGGTAGTGGGGGAAGCGATAGAGGGAGGAACGATAGTAGAGGAGGCGATAGAGTGAGGAACGATCGAGGTGGAGGCGAAAGACGGAGGAACAATAGAGGTGGAGGCTATAGAGTGGAGAATGGTAGTGGGGGAAGCGATAGAGGGAGGAACGATAGTAGAGGATTCGATAGAGGGAGGAACGATTGAGGTGGAGGCGATAGACGTAGGAATGATAGAGGTGGAGGCTATAGAGTGGAGAATGGTAGTGGGGGAAGCGATAGAGGGAGGAACGATAGTAGAGGATTCGATAGAGGGAGGAACGATTGAGGTGGAGGCGATAGACGTAGGAACGATAGAGGTGGTGGCTATAGAGTGGAGAATGGTAGTGGGGGAAGCGATAGAGGGAGGAACGATAGTAGAGGATGCGATAGAGTGAGGAACGATAGAGGTGGAGGCTATAGAGTGGAAAATGGTAGTGGGGGAAGTGATAGAGGGATGAACGATAGTAGAGGAGGCGATAGAGGGAGGAACGATCGAGGTGGAGGCGATAGACGGAGGAAAGATAGAGGTGGAGGCTATAGAGTGGAGAATGGTAGTGGGGGAAGCGATAGAGGGAGGAACGATAATAGAGAATGCGATAGAGGGAGGAACGATCGAGGTGGAGGCGATAGACGGAGGAACGATGGAGGTGGAGGCTATAGAGTGGAGAATGGTAGTGGGGGATGCGAAAGAGGGAGGAACGATAGTAGAGGATGCGATAGAGGGAGGAACGATCGAGGTGGAGGCGATAGACGGAGGAACGATAGAGGTGGAGGCTATAGAGTGGAGAATTTTAGTGGGGGAAGCGATAGAGGAGGAATGATAGTAGAGGATGCGATAGAGGGAGGAACGATCGAGGTTGAGGCGATAGACGGAGGAACGATAGAGGTGGAGGCTATAGAGTGGAGAATGGTAATGGGGGAAGCGATAGAATGATGAACGATAGTAGAGGTGGCGATAGAGGGAGGAACGATCGAGGTGGAGGCGATAGACGGAGGAACTATAGTAGAGGAGGCGATAGAGAGAGGAACGATCGAGGTGGAGGCGTTAGACGGAGGAACGATAGAGGTGGAGGCTATAGAGTGGAGAATGTTTAGGGGGGAAGCGATAGAGGGAGGAACGATAGTAGAGGATGCGATAGAATGAGGAACGATCGAGGTGGAGGCGATAGACGGAGGAACGATAGAGGTGGAGGCTATAGAGTGGAGAATGGTAATGGGGGAAGCGATAGAATGAGGAACGATAGTAGAGGAGGCGATAGAGGGAGGAAAGAACGAGGTGGAGGCGATAGACGGAGGAACGATAGAGGTGGAGGTTATAGAGTGGAGAATGGTAGTGGGGGAAGAGATAGAGGGAGGAACGATTGTAGAGGAGGCGATAGAGGGAGGAACGATCGAGGTGGAGGCGATAGACGGAGAAACGATAGAGTTGGAGTCTATAGAGTGGAGAATGGTAGTGGGGGAAGCGATAGAGGGAGGAACGATAGTAGAGGATTCGATAGAGGGATGAACGATTGAGGTGGAGGCGATAGACGGAGGAACGATAGAGGTGGAGGCTATAGAGTGGAGAATGTTTAGGGGGGGAAGCGATTGAGGGAGGAACGAAAGTAGAAGAGGCGATAGAGGGAGGAACGATCGAGGTGGAGGCGATAGACGGAGGAACGATAGAGGTGGAGTCTATAGAGTGGAAAATGGTAGTGGGGGAAAAGATAGAGCGATGAACGATAGTAGAGGATGCGATAGAATGAGGAACGATCGAGGTGGAGGCGATAGACGGAGGAACGATATAGGTGGAGGCTATAGAGTGGAGAATGGTAGTGGGGGAAGCGATAGAGGGAGGAACGATAGTAGAGGATGCGATAGAGGGAGGAACGATCGAGGTGGAGGCGATAGACGGAGGAACGATAGAGGTGGAGGCTATAGAGTGGAGAATGTTTAGGGGGGGAAGCGATAGAGGGAGGAACGAAAGTAGAAGAGGCGATAGAGGGAGGAACGATCGAGGTGGAGGCGATAGACGGAGGAACGATAGAGGTGGAGGCTATAGAGTGGAGAATGGTAATGGGGGAAAAGATAGAATGAGGAACGATAGTAGAGAAGGCGATAGAGGGAGTAACGAACGAGGTGGAGGCGATAGACGGAGGAACGATAGAGGTGGAGGCTATAGAGTGTAGAATGGTAGTGGGGGAAGCGATAGAGGGAGGAACGATAGTAGAGGAGGCGATAGAGTGAGGAACGATCGAGGTGGAGGCTATAGAGTGGAGAATGTTTAGGGGGGGAAGCGATAGAGGAAGGAACGATAGTAGAGGATTCGATAGAGGGAGGAACGATCGAGGTGGAGGCGATAGACGGAGGAAAGATAGAGGTGGAGGCTATAGAGTGGAGAATGGTAGTGGGGGAAGCGATAGAGGGAGGAACGATAGTAGAGAATGCGATAGAGGGAGGAACGATCGAGGTGGAGGCGATAGACGGAGGAACGATAGAGGTGGAGGCTATAGAGTGGAGAATGGTAGTGGGGGATGCGATAGAGGGAGGAACGATAGTAGAGGATGCGATAGAGGGAGGAACGATCGAGGTGGAGGCGATAGACGGAGGAAAGATAGAGGTGGAGTCTATAGAGTGGAGAATGGTAGTGGGGGAAGCGATAGAGGGAGGAACGATAGTAGAGGAGGCGATAGAGTGAGGAACGATCGAGGTGGAGGCGAAAGACGGAGGAACGATAGAGGTGGAGGCTATAGAGTGGAGAATGTTTAGGGGGGGAAGCGATAGAGGGAGGAACGATAGTAGAGGATGCGATAGAATGAGGAACGATCGAAGTGGAGGCGATAGACGGAGGAACGATAGAGGTGGAGGCTATAGATTGGAGAATGGTAATGGGGGAAGCGATAGAATGAGGAACGATAGTAGAGGAGGCGATAGAGGGAGGAACGAACGAGGTGGAGGCGATAGACGGAGGAACGATAGAGGTGGAGGCTATATAGTGGAGAATGGTAGTGGAGGAAGCGATAGAGGGAGGAACGATAGTAGAGGATGCGATAGAGGGAGGAACGATCGAGGTGGAGGCGATAGACAGAGGAACGATAGAGGTGGAGTCTATAGAGTGAAAAATGGTAGTGGGGGAAGAGATAGAGGGATGAACGATAGTAGAGGAGGCGATTGAGGGAGGAACGATCGATGTGGATGCGATAGACGGAGGAACGATAGAGGTGGAGGCTATAGAGTGGAAAATGGTAGTGGGGGAAGCGATAGAGGGAGGAACGATAGTAGAGGATGCGCTAGAGTGAGGAACGATCGAGGTGGAGGCGATAGACGGAGGAACGGTAGAGGTGGAGGCTATAGAGTGGAAAATGGTAGTGGGGGAAGAGATAGAGGGAGGAACGGTAGTAGAGGAGGCGATAGAGGGAGGAACGATCGACGTGGAGGCGATAGACGGAGGAAAGATAGAGGTGGAGGCTATAGAGTGGAGAATGGTAGTGGGGGAAGCGATAGAGGGAGGAACGATAGTAGAGAATGCGATAGAGGGAGGAACGATCGAGGTGGAGGCGATAGACGGAGGAACAATGGAGGTGGAGGCTATAGATTGGAGAATGGTAGTGGGGGATGCGATAGAGGGAGGAACGATAGTTGAGGATGCGATAGAGGGAGGAACGATCGAGGTGGAGGCGATAGACGGAGGAACGATAGAGGTGGAGGCGATAGACGGAGGAACGATAGAGGTGGAGGCTATAGAGTGGAGAATGGTAGTGGGGGAAGCGATAGAGGAGGAATGATAGTATAGGATGCGATAGAGGGAGGAACGATAGAGGTGGAGGCTATAGAGTGGAGAATGGTAGTGGGGGAAGCGATAGAGGAGAAATGATAGTAGAGGATGCGATAGAGGGAGGAACGAACGAGGTGGAGGCGATAGACGGAGGAACGATAGAGGTGGAGGCTATAGAGTGGAGAATGGTAGTGGGGGAAGCGATAGAGGGAGGAACGATAGTAGAGGAGGCGATTGAGTGAGGAACGATCGAGGTGGAGGCGAAAGACGGAGGAACGATAGAGGTGGAGGCTATAGAGTGGAGAATGTTTAGGGGGGGAAGCGATAGAGGGAGGAACGATAGTAGAGGATGCGATAGAATGAGGAACGATCGAAGTGGAGGCGATAGACGGAGGAACGATAGAGGTGGAGGCTATAGTGTGGAGAATGGTAGTAAGGGAAGCGATAGAGGGAGGTACGATAGTAGAGAGGCGAAAGAGGGAGGAACGATCGAGGTGGAGGCGATAGACGGAGGAACGATAGAGGTGGAGGGTATAGAGTGGAGAATGGTAGTGGGGGAAGTGATAGAGGGAGGAACGATACTAGAGGAGGCGATAAAGGGAGGAACGATCGAGGTGGAGGCGATAGACGGAGGAACGATAGAGGTGGAGGCTATAGAGTGGAGAATGTTTAGGGGGGAAGCGATAGAGGGAGGAACGATAGTAGAGGATGCGATAGAATGAGGAACGATCGAGGTGGAGGCGATAGACGGAGGAACGATAGAGGTGGAGGCTATAGAGTGGATAATGGTAATGGGGGAAGCGATAGAATGAGGAACGATAGTAGAGGAGGCGATAGAGGGAGGAACGAAAGAGGCGGAGCCGATAGACGGAGGAACGGTAGAGGTGGAGGTTATAGAGTAGAGAATGGGAGTGGGGGAAGAGATAGAGGGAGGAACGGTAGTAGAGGAGGCGATAGAGGGAGGAACGATCGACGTGGAGGCGATAGACGGAGGAACGATAGAGTTGGAGGCTATAGAGTGGAGAATTGTAGTGAGGGAAGCGATAGAGGGAGGAACGATAGTAGAGGATTCGATAGAGGGAGGAACGATTGAGGTGGAGGCGATAGACGTAGGAACGATAGATGTGGAGGCTATAGAGTGGAGAATGGTAGTGGGGGAAGCGATAGAAGGAGGAACGATAGTCGAGAATGCGATAGAGGGGGGAACGATCGAGGTGGAGGCGATAGACGGAGGAACGATAAAGGTGGAGGCTATAGAGTGGAGAATGGTAGTGGGGGATGCGATAGAGGGAGGAACGATAGTAGAATATGCGATAGAGGGAGGAACGATCGAGGTGGAGGCGATAGACGGAAGAACGATAGAGGTGGAGGCTATAGAGTGGAGAATGGTAGTGGGGGAAGCGATAGAGGAGGAATGATAGTATAGGATGCGATAGAGGGAGGAACGATCGAGGTTGAGGCGATAGACGGAGGAACGATAGAGGTGGAGGCTATAGAGTGGAGAATGTTTAGGGGGGGAAGCGATAGAGGGAGGAACGAAAGTAGAGGATGCGATAGAATGAGGAACGATCGAGGTGGAGGCGATAGACGGAGGAACGATAGAGGTGGAGGCTATAGAGTGGAGAATGGTAGTGGGGGAAGCGATAGAGGGAGGAACGATAGTAGAGGAGGCGATAGAGTGAGGAACGATCGAGGTGGAGGCGAAAGACGGAGGAACAATAGAGGTGGAGGCTATAGAGTGGAGAATGGTAGTGGGGGAAGCGATAGAGGGAGGAACGATAGTAGAGGATTCGATAGAGGGAGGAACGATTGAGGTGGAGGCGATAGACGTAGGAACGATAGAGGTGGAGGCTATAGAGTGGAGACTGGTAGTGGGGGAAGCGATAGAGGGAGGAACGATAGTAGAGGATGCGATAGAGTGAGGAACGATCGAGGTGGAGGCGATAGACGGAGGAACGACAGAGGTGGAGTCTATAGAGTGGAAAATGGTAGTGGGGGAAGAGATAGATCGATGAACGATAGTAGAGGATGCGATAGAATGAGGAACGATCGAGGTGGAGGCGATAGACGGAGGAACGATATAGGTGGAGGCTATAGAGTGGAGAATGGTAGTGGGGGAAGCGATAGAGGGAGGAACGATAGTAGAGGATGCGATAGAGGGAGGAACGATCGAGGTGGAGGCGATAGACGGAGGAACGATAGAGGTGGAGGCTATAGAGTGGAGAATGTTTAGGGGGGGAAGCGATAGAGGGAGGAACGAAAGTAGAAGAGGCGATAGAGGGAGGAACGATCGAGGTGGAGGCGATAGACGGAGGAACGATAGAGGTGGAGGCTATAGAGTGGAGAATGGTAATGGGGGAAGCGATAGAATGAGGAACGATAGAAGAGGAGGCGATAGAGGGAGGAACGAACGAAGTGGAGGCGATAGACGGTGGAACGATAGAGGTGGAGGCTATAGAGTGGAGAATGGTAGTGGGGGATGTGATAGAGGGAGGAACGATAGTAGAGGAGACGATAGAGTGAGGAACGATCGAGGCGGAGGCGAAAGACGGAGGAACGATAGAGGTGGAGGCTATAGAGTGGAGAATGTTTAGGGGGGGAAGCGATAGAGGGAGGAACGATAGTAGAGGATTCGATAGAGGGAGGAACGATTGAGGTGGAGGCGATAGACGTAGGAACGATAGAGGTGGAGGCTATAGAGTGGAGAATGGTAGTGTGGGAAGCGATAGAGGAGGAATGATAGTAGAGGATGCGATAGAGGGAGGAACGATCGAGGTTGAGGCGATAGACGGAGGAACGATAGAGGTGGAGGCTATAGAGTGGAGAATGGTTAGGGGGGGACGCGATAGAGGGAGGAACGATAGTAGAGGATGCGATAGAATGAGGAACGATCGAGGTGGAGGCGATAAACGGAGGAACGATAGAGATGGAGGCTATAGAGTGGAGAATGGTAACGGGGGAAGCGATAGAATGAGGAACGATAGTAGAGGAGGCAATAGAAGGAGGAACGAACGAGGTGGAGGCGATAGACGGAGGAACGATAGAGGTGGAGGCTATAGAGTGGAGAATGGTAGTGGGGGAAGCGATAGAGGGAGGAACGATAGTAGAGGAGGCGATAGAGTGAGGAACGATCGAGGTGGAGGCGAAAGACGGAGGAACGATAGAGGTGGAGGCTATAGAGTGGAGAATGGTAGTGGGGGAAGTGATAGAGGGAGGAACGATAGTAGAGGAGGCGATAGAGGGAGGAACGATCGAGGTGGAGGCGATAGACGGAGGAACGATAGAGGTGGAGGCTATAGAGTGGAGAATGTTTAGGGGGGAAGCGATAGAGGGAGGAACGATAGTAGAGGATGCGATAGAATGAGGAACAATCGAGGTGGAGGCGATATACGGAGGAACGATAGAGGTGGAGGCTATAGAGTGGAGAATGGTAGTGGGGGAAGCGATAGAGGGAGGAACGATAGTAGAGGATTCGATAGAGGGAGGAACGAACGAGGTGGAGGCGATAGACGGAGGAACGATAGAGGTGGAGGCTATAGAGTAGAGAATGGGAGTGGGGGAAGAGATAGAGGGAGGAACGATAGTAGAGGATGCGCTAGAGGGAGGAACGATCGACGTGGAGGCAATAGACGGAGGAACAATAGAGTTGGAGGCTATAGAGTGGAGAATGGTAGTGGGGGAAGCGATAGAGGGAGGAACGATAGTAGAGGATTCGATAGAGGGAGGAACGATTGAGGTGGAGGCGATAGACGTAGGAACGATAGAGGTGGAGGCTATAGAGTGGAGAATGGTAGTGAGGAAGCGATAGAGGGAGGAACGATAGTAGAGGATGCGATAGAGTGAGGAACGATCGAGGTGGAGGCGATAGACGGAGGAACGATAGAGGTGGAGGCTATAGAGTGGAAAATGGTAGTGGGGGAAGAGATAGAGGGATGAACGATAGTAGAGGAGGCGATAGAGGGAGGAACGATCGAGGTGGAGGCGATTGACGGAGGAAAGATAGAGGTGGAGGTTATAGAGTGGAGAATGGTAGTGGGGGAAGCGATGGAGGGAGGAACGATAATAGAGAATGCGATAGAGGGAGGAACGATCGAGGTGGAGGCGATAGACGGAGGAACGATGGAGGTGGAGGCTATAGAGTGGAGAATGGTAGTGGGGGATGCGAAAGAGGGAGGAACGATAGTAGAGGATGCGATAGAGGGAGGAACGATCGAGGTGGAGGCGATAGACGGAGGAACGATAGAGGTGGAGGCTATAGAGTGGAGAATGGTAGTGGGGGAAGCGATAGAGGAGGAATGATAGTAGAGGATGCGATAGAGGGAGGAACGATCGAGGTTGAGGCGATAGACGGAGGAACGATAGAGGTGGAGGCTATAGAGTGGAGAATGGTAATGGGGGAAGCGATAGAATGATGAACGATAGTAGAGGTGGCGATAGAGGGAGGAACGATCGAGGTGGAGGCGATAGACGGAGGAACGATAGTAGAGGAGGCGATAGAGAGAGGAACGAACGAGGTGGAGGCGATAGACGGAGGAACGATAGAAGTGGAGTCTATAGAGTGGAGAATGTTTAGGGGGGAAGCGATAGAGGGAGGAACGATAGTAGAGGATGCGATAGAATGAGGAACGATCGAGGTGGAGGCGATAGACGGAGGAACGATAGAGGTGGAGGCTATAGAGTGGAGAATGGTAATGCTGGAAGCGATAGAATGAGGAACGATAGTAGAGGAGGCGATAGAGGGAGGAAAGAACGAGGTGGAGGCGATAGACGGAGGAACGATAGAGGTGGAGGCTAAAGAGTGGAGAATGGTAGTGGGGGAAGAGATAGAGGGAGGAACGATAGTAGAGGAGGCGATAGAGGGAGGAACGATCGAGGTGGAGGCGATAGACGGAGGAACGATAGAGGTGGAGGCTATAGAGTGGAAAATGTTTAGGGGGGGAAGCGATAGAGGGAGGAACGATAGTTGAGGATGCGATAGAATGAGGAACGATCGAGGTGGAGGCGATAGACGGAGGAACGATAGAGGTGGAGGCTATAGAGTGGAGAATGGTAATGGGGGAAGCGATAGAATGAGGAACGATAGTAGAGGAGGCGATAGAGGGAGGAACGATCGAGGTGGAGGCGATAGACGGAGGAACGATAGAGGTGGAGACTATAGAGTGGAGAATGTTTAGGGGGGAAGCGATAGAGGGAGGAACGATAGTAGAGGATGCGATAGAATGAGGAACAATCGAGGTGGAGGCGATATACGGAGGAACGATAGAGGTGGAGGCTATAGAGTGGAGAATGGTAATGGGGGAAGCGATAGAATGAGGAACGATAGTAGAGGAGGCGATAGAGGGAGGAACGAACGAGGTGGAGGCGATAGACGTAGGAACGATAGAGGTGGAGGCTATAGAGTAGAGAATGGGAGTGGGGGAAGAGATAGAGGGAGGAACGATAGTAGAGGAGGCGATAGAGGGAGGAACGATCGACGTGGAGGCGATAGACGGAGGAACAATAGAGTTGGAGGCTATAGAGTGGAGAATGGTAGTGGGGGAAGCGATAGAGGGAGGAACGATAGTAGAGGATTCGATAGAGGGAGGAACGATTGAGGTGGAGGCGATAGACGTAGGAACGATAGAGGTGGTGGCTATAGAGTGGAGAATGGTAGTGGGGGAAGCGATAGAGGGAGGAACGATAGTAGAGGATGCGATAGAGTGAGGAACGATCGAGGTGGAGGCGATAGACGGAGGAACGATAGAGGTGGAGGCTATTGAGTGGAAAATGGTAGTGGGGGAAGAGATAGAGGGATGATCGATAGTAGAGGAGGCGATAGAGGGAGGAACGATCGAGGTGGAGGCGATAGACGGAGGAAAGATAGAGGTGGAGGCTATAGAGTGGAGAATGGTAGTGGGGGAAGCGATAGAGGGAGGAACGATAATAGAGAATGCGATAGAGGGAGGAACGATCGAGGTGGAGGCGATAGACGGAGGAACGATGGAGGTGGAGGCTATAGAGTGGAGAATGGTAGTGGGGGATGCGAAAGAGGGAGGAACGATAGTAGAGGATGCGATAGAGGGAGGAACGATCGAGGTGGAGGCGATAGACGGAGGAACGATAGAGGTGGAGGCTATAGAGTGGAGAATGGTAGTGGGGGAAGCGATAGAGGAGGAATGATAGTAGAGGATGCGATAGAGGGAGGAACGATCGAGGTTGAGGCGATAGACGGAGGAACGATAGAGGTGGAGGCTATAGGGTGGAGAATGGTAATGGGGGAAGCGATAGAATGATGAACGATAGTAGAGGTGGCGATAGAGGGAGGAACGATCGAGGTGGAGGCGATAGACGGAGGAACGATAGTAGAGGAGGCGATAGAGAGAGGAACGATCGAGGTGGAGGCGTTAGACGGAGGAACGATAGAGGTGGAGGCTATAGAGTGGAGAATGTTTAGGGGGGAAGAGATAGAGGGAGGAACGATAGTAGAGGATGCGATAGAATGAGGAACGATCGAGGTGGAGGCGATAGACGGAGGAACGATAGAGGTGGAGGCTATAGAGTGGAGAATGATAATGGGGGAAGCGATAGAATGAGGAACGATAGTAGAGGATGCGATAGAGTGAGGAACGATCGAGGTGGAGGCGATAGACGGAGGAACGATAGAGGTGGAGTCTATAGAGTGGAAAATGGTAGTGGGGGAAGAGATAGAGCGATGAACGATAGTAGAGGATGCGATAGAATGAGGAACGATCGAGGTGGAGGCGATAGACGGAGGAACGATATAGGTGGAGGCTATAGAGTGGAGAATGGTAGTGGGGGAAGCGATAGAGGGAGGAACGATAGTAGAGGATGCGATAGAGGGAGGAACGATCGAGGTGGAGGCGATAGACGGAGGAACGATAGAGGTGGAGGCTATAGAGTGGAGAATGTTTAGGGGGGTAAGCGATAGAGGGAGGAACGAAAGTAGAAGAGGCGATAGAGGGAGGAACGATCGCGGTGGAGGCGATAGACGGAGGAACGATAGAGGTGGAGGCTATAGAGTGGAGAATGGTAATGGGGGAAGCGATAGAATGAGGAACGATAGTAGAGAAGGCGATAGAGGGAGTAACGAACGAGGTGGAGGCGATAGACGGAGGAACGATAGAGGTGGAGGCTATAGAGTGTAGAATGGTAGTGGGGGAAGCGATAGAGGGAGGAACGATAGTAGAGGAGGCGATAGAGTGAGGAACGATCGAGGTGGAGGCTATAGAGTGGAGAATGTTTAGGGGGGGAAGCGATAGAGGGAGGAACGATAGTAGAGGATTCGATAGAGGGAGGAACGATAGAGGTGGAGGCTATAGAGTGGAGAATGGTAGTGGAGGAAGCGATAGAGGGAGGAACGATAGTAGAGGATGCGATAGAGTGAGGAACGATCGAGGTGGAGGCGATAGACGGAGGAACGATAGAGGTGGAGTCTATAGAGTAGAAAATGGTAGTGGGGGAAGAGATAGAGGGATGAACGATAGTATAGGAGGCGATAGAGGGAGGAACGATCGATGTGGATGCGATAGACGGAGGAATAATAGAGGTGGAGGCTATAGAGTGGAGAACGGTAGTGGGGGAAGCGATAGAGGGAGGAACGATAATAGAGGATGCGATAGAGGGAGGAACGATCGAGGTGGAGGCGATAGACGGAGGAACGATAGAGGTGGAGGCTATAGAGTGGAGAATGGTAGTGGGGGATGCGATAGAGGGAGGAACGATAGTAGAGGATGCGATAGAGGGAGGAACGATCGAGGTGGAGGCGATAGACGGAGGAAAGATAGAGGTGGAAGCTATAGAGTGGAGAATGGTAGTGGGGGAAGCGATAGAGGGAGGAACGATAGTAGAGAATGCGATAGAGGGAGGAACGATCGAAGTGGAGGCGACAGACGAAGGAACGATAGAGGTGGAGTCTATAGAGTGGAGAATGGTAGTGGGGGAAGCGATAGAGGGAGGAACGATCGAGGTGGAGGCGAAAGACGGAGGAACGATAGAGGTGGAGGCTATAGAGTGGAGAATGGTAGTGGGGGAAGCGATAGAGGGGGGAACGATAGTAAAAGAGGCGATAGAGGGAGGAACGATCGAGGTGGAGGCGATAGACGGAGGAACGATAGAGGTGGAGGCTATAGAGTGGAGAATGTTTAGGGGGGGAAGCGATAGAGGGAGGAACGATAGTTGAGGATGCGATAGAATGAGGAACGATCGAGGTGGAGGCGATAGACGGAGGAACGATAGAGGTGGAGGCTATAGAGTGGAGAATGGTAATGGGGGAAGCGATAGAATGAGGAACGATAGTGGAGGAGGCGATAGAGGGAGGAACGAACGAGGTGGAGGCGATAGACGGAGGAACGATAGAGGTGGAGTCTATAGAGTGGAGAATGGTAGTGGGGGAAGCGATAGAGGGAGGAACGATAGTAGAGGAGGCGATAGAGTGAGGAACGATCGAGGTGGAGGCGAAAGACGGAGGAACGATAGAGGTGGAGGCTATAGAGTGGAGAATGTTTAGGGGGGGAAGCGATAGAGGGGGGAACGATAGTAGAGGATGCGATAGAATGAGGAACGATCGAAGTGGAGGCGATAGACGGAGGTACGATAGAGGTGGAGGCTATAGAGTGGAGAATGGTAATGGGGGAAGCGATAGAATGAGGAACGATAGTAGAGGAGGCGATAGAGGGAGGAACGAACGAGGTGGAGGCGATAGACGGAGGAACGATAGAGGTGGAGGCTATAGAGTGGAGAATGGTAGTGGGGGAAGCGATAGAGGAGGAATGATAGTAGAGGATGCGATAGAGGGAGGAACGATCGAGGTTGAGGCGATAGACGGAGGAACGATAGAGGTGGAGGCTATAGGGTGGAGAATGGTAATGGGGGAAGCGATAGAATGATGAACGATAGTAGAGGTGGCGATAGAGGGAGGAACGATCGAGGTGGAGGCGATAGACGGAGGAACGATAGTAGAGGAGGCGATAGAGAGAGGAACGATCGAGGTGGAGGCGTTAGACGGAGGAACGATAGAGGTGGAGGCTATAGAGTGGAGAATGTTTAGGGGGGAAGAGATAGAGGGAGGAACGATAGTAGAGGATGCGATAGAATGAGGAACGATCGAGGTGGAGGCGATAGACGGAGGAACGATAGAGGTGGAGGCTATAGAGTGGAGAATGATAATGGGGGAAGCGATAGAATGAGGAACGATAGTAGAGGATGCGATAGAGTGAGGAACGATCGAGGTGGAGGCGATAGACGGAGGAACGATAGAGGTGGAGTCTATAGAGTGGAAAATGGTAGTGGGGGAAGAGATAGAGCGATGAACGATAGTAGAGGATGCGATAGAATGAGGAACGATCGAGGTGGAGGCGATAGACGGAGGAACGATATAGGTGGAGGCTATAGAGTGGAGAATGGTAGTGGGGGAAGCGATAGAGGGAGGAACGATAGTAGAGGATGCGATAGAGGGAGGAACGATCGAGGTGGAGGCGATAGACGGAGGAACGATAGAGGTGGAGGCTATAGAGTGGAGAATGTTTAGGGGGGTAAGCGATAGAGGGAGGAACGAAAGTAGAAGAGGCGATAGAGGGAGGAACGATCGCGGTGGAGGCGATAGACGGAGGAACGATAGAGGTGGAGGCTATAGAGTGGAGAATGGTAATGGGGGAAGCGATAGAATGAGGAACGATAGTAGAGAAGGCGATAGAGGGAGTAACGAACGAGGTGGAGGCGATAGACGGAGGAACGATAGAGGTGGAGGCTATAGAGTGTAGAATGGTAGTGGGGGAAGCGATAGAGGGAGGAACGATAGTAGAGGAGGCGATAGAGTGAGGAACGATCGAGGTGGAGGCTATAGAGTGGAGAATGTTTAGGGGGGGAAGCGATAGAGGGAGGAACGATAGTAGAGGATTCGATAGAGGGAGGAACGATAGAGGTGGAGGCTATAGAGTGGAGAATGGTAGTGGAGGAAGCGATAGAGGGAGGAACGATAGTAGAGGATGCGATAGAGTGAGGAACGATCGAGGTGGAGGCGATAGACGGAGGAACGATAGAGGTGGAGTCTATAGAGTAGAAAATGGTAGTGGGGGAAGAGATAGAGGGATGAACGATAGTATAGGAGGCGATAGAGGGAGGAACGATCGATGTGGATGCGATAGACGGAGGAATAATAGAGGTGGAGGCTATAGAGTGGAGAACGGTAGTGGGGGAAGCGATAGAGGGAGGAACGATAATAGAGGATGCGATAGAGGGAGGAACGATCGAGGTGGAGGCGATAGACGGAGGAACGATAGAGGTGGAGGCTATAGAGTGGAGAATGGTAGTGGGGGATGCGATAGAGGGAGGAACGATAGTAGAGGATGCGATAGAGGGAGGAACGATCGAGGTGGAGGCGATAGACGGAGGAAAGATAGAGGTGGAAGCTATAGAGTGGAGAATGGTAGTGGGGGAAGCGATAGAGGGAGGAACGATAGTAGAGAATGCGATAGAGGGAGGAACGATCGAAGTGGAGGCGACAGACGAAGGAACGATAGAGGTGGAGTCTATAGATTGGAGAATGGTAGTGGGGGAAGCGATAGAGGGAGGAACGATCGAGGTGGAGGCGAAAGACGGAGGAACGATAGAGGTGGAGGCTATAGAGTGGAGAATGGTAGTGGGGGAAGCGATAGAGGGGGGAACGATAGTAAAAGAGGCGATAGAGGGAGGAACGATCGAGGTGGAGGCGATAGACGGAGGAACGATAGAGGTGGAGGCTATAGAGTGGAGAATGTTTAGGGGGGGAAGCGATAGAGGGAGGAACGATAGTTGAGGATGCGATAGAATGAGGAACGATCGAGGTGGAGGCGATAGACGGAGGAACGATAGAGGTGGAGGCTATAGAGTGGAGAATGGTAATGGGGGAAGCGATAGAATGAGGAACGATAGTGGAGGAGGCGATAGAGGGAGGAACGAACGAGGTGGAGGCGATAGACGGAGGAACGATAGAGGTGGAGTCTATAGAGTGGAGAATGGTAGTGGGGGAAGCGATAGAGGGAGGAACGATAGTAGAGGAGGCGATAGAGTGAGGAACGATCGAGGTGGAGGCGAAAGACGGAGGAACGATAGAGGTGGAGGCTATAGAGTGGAGAATGTTTAGGGGGGGAAGCGATAGAGGGGGGAACGATAGTAGAGGATGCGATAGAATGAGGAACGATCGAAGTGGAGGCGATAGACGGAGGTACGATAGAGGTGGAGGCTATAGAGTGGAGAATGGTAATGGGGGAAGCGATAGAATGAGGAACGATAGTAGAGGAGGCGATAGAGGGAGGAACGAACGAGGTGGAGGCGATAGACGGAGGAACGATAGAGGTGGAGGCTATAGAGTGGAGAATGGTAGTGGAGGAAGCGATAGAAAGAGGAACGATAGTAGAGGATGCGATAGAGGGAGGAACGATCGAGGTGGAGGCGATAGACAGAGGAACGATAGAGGTGGAGCCTATAGAGTGAAAAATGGTAGTGGGGGAAGAGATAGAGGGATGAACGATAGTAGAGGAGGCGATTGAGGGAGGAACGATCGATGTGGATGCGATAGACGGAGGAATAATAGAGGTGGAGGCTATAGAGTGGAGAACGGTAGTGGGGGAAGCGATAGAGGGAGGAACGAAAGTAGAGGATGCGCTAGAGTGAGGAACGATCTAGGTGGAGGCGATAGACGGAGGAACGATAGAGGTGGAGGCTATAGAGTGGAAAATGGTATTGGGGGAAGCGATAGAGGGAGAAACGATTGTAGAGGATGCGATAGAGTGAGGAACGATCGAGGTGGAGGCGATAGACGGAGGAACGATAGAGGTGGAGGCTATAGAGTGGAAAATGGTAGTGGGGGAAGAGATAGAGGGATGAACGATAGTAGAGGAGGCGATAGAGGGAGGAACGATCGAGGTGGAGGCAATAGACGGAGGAAAGATAGAGGTGGAGGCTATAGAGTGGAGAATGTTAGTGGGGGAAGCGATAGAGGGAGGAACGATAGTAGAGAATGCGATAGAGGGAGGAACGATCGAGGTGGAGGCGATAGACGGAGGAACGATGGAGGTGGAGGCTATAGATTGGAGAATGGTAGTGGGGGATGCGATAGAGGGAGGAACGATAGTTGAGGATGCGATAGAGAGAGGAACGATCGAGGTGGAGGCGATAGACGGAGGAACGATAGAGGTGGAGGCGATAGACGGAGGAACGATAGAGGTGGAGGCTATAGAGTGGAGAATGGTAGTGGGGGAAGCGATAGAGGAGGAATGATAGTAGAGGATGCGATAGAGGGAGGAACGATAGAGGTGGAGGCTATAGAGTGGAGAATGGTAGTGGGGGAAGCGATAGAGGAGAAATGATAGTAGAGGATGCGATAGAGGGAGGAACGAACGAGGTGGAGGCGATAGACGGAGGAACGATAGAGGTGGAGGCTATAGAGTGGAGAATGGTAGTGGGGGAAGCGATAGAGGGAGGAACGATAGTAGAGGAGGCGATTGAGTGAGGAACGATCGAGGTGGAGGCGAAAGACGGAGGAACGATAGAGGTGGAGGCTATAGAGTGGAGAATGTTTAGGGGGGGAAGCGATAGAGGGAGGAACGATAGTAGAGGATGCGATAGAATGAGGAACGATCGAAGTGGAGGCGATAGACGGAGGAACGATAGAGGTGGAGGCTATAGAGTGGAGAATGGTAGTGGGGGAAGCGATAGAGGGAGGTACGATAGTAGAGAGGCGAAAGAGGGAGGAACGATCGAGGTGGAGGCGATAGACGGAGGAACGATAGAGGTGGAGGGTATAGAGTGGAGAATGGTAGTGGGGGAAGTGATAGAGGGAGGAACGATACTAGAGGAGGCGATAAAGGGAGGAACGATCGAGGTGGAGGCGATAGACGGAGGAACGATAGAGGTGGAGGCTATAGAGTGTAGAATGGTAGTGGGGGAAGCGATAGAGGGAGGAACGATAGTAGAGGAGGCGATAGAGTGAGGAACGATCGAGGTGGAGGCTATAGAGTGGAGAATGTTTAGGGGGGGAAGCGATAGAGGGAGGAACGATAGTAGAGGATTCGATAGAGGGAGGAACGATAGAGGTGGAGGCTATAGAGTGGAGAATGGTAGTGGAGGAAGCGATAGAGGGAGGAACGATAGTAGAGGATGCGATAGAGTGAGGAACGATCGAGGTGGAGGCGATAGACGGAGGAACGATAGAGGTGGAGTCTATAGAGTAGAAAATGGTAGTGGGGGAAGAGATAGAGGGATGAACGATAGTATAGGAGGCGATAGAGGGAGGAACGATCGATGTGGATGCGATAGACGGAGGAATAATAGAGGTGGAGGCTATAGAGTGGAGAACGGTAGTGGGGGAAGCGATAGAGGGAGGAACGATAATAGAGGATGCGATAGAGGGAGGAACGATCGAGGTGGAGGCGATAGACGGAGGAACGATAGAGGTGGAGGCTATAGAGTGGAGAATTGTAGTGGGGGATGCGATAGAGGGAGGAACGATAGTAGAGGATGCGATAGAGGGAGGAACGATCGAGGTGGAGGCGATAGACTGAGGAAAGATAGAGGTGGAAGCTATAGAGTGGAGAATGGTAGTGGGGGAAGCGATAGAGGGAGGAACGATAGTAGAGAATGCGATAGAGGGAGGAACGATCGAGGTGGAGGCGACAGACGAAGGAACGATAGAGGTGGAGTCTATAGAGTGGAGAATGGTAGTGGGGGAAGCGATAGAGGGAGGAACGATCGAGGTGGAGGCGAAAGACGGAGGAACGATAGAGGTGGAGGCTATAGAGTGGAGAATGGTAGTGGGGGAAGCGATAGAGGGGGGAACGATAGTAAAAGAGGCGATAGAGGGAGGAACGATCGAGGTGGAGGCGATAGACGGAGGAACGATAGAGGTGGAGGCTATAGAGTGGAGAATGTTTAGGGGGGGAAGCGATAGAGGGAGGAACGATAGTTGAGGATGCGATAGAATGAGGAACGATCGAGGTGGAGGCGATAGACGGAGGAACGATAGAGGTGGAGGCTATAGAGTGGAGAATGGTAATTGGGGAAGCGATAGAATGAGGAACGATAGTGGAGGAGGCGATAGAGGGAGGAACGAACGAGGTGGAGGCGATAGACGGAGGAACGATAGAGGTGGAGTCTATAGAGTGGAGAATGGTAGTGGGGGAAGCGATAGAGGGAGGAACGATAGTAGAGGAGGCGATAGAGTGAGGAACGATCGAGGTGGAGGCGAAAGACGGAGGAACGATAGAGGTGGAGGCTATAGAGTGGAGAATGTTTAGGGGGGGAAGCGATAGAGGGGGGAACGATAGTAGAGGATGCGATAGAATGAGGAACGATCGAAGTGGAGGCGATAGACGGAGGAACGATAGAGGTGGAGGCTATAGAGTGGAGAATGGTAATGGGGGAAGCGATAGAATGAGGAACGATAGTAGAGGAGGCGATAGAGGGAGGAACGAACGAGGTGGAGGCGATAGACGGAGGAACGATAGAGGTGGAGGCTATTGAGTGGAGAATGGTTATGGAGGAAGCGATAGAGGGAGGAACGATAGTAGAGGATGCGATAGAGGGAGGAACGATCGAGGTGGAGGCGATAGACAGAGGAACGATAGAGGTGGAGCCTATAGAGTGAAAAATGGTAGTGGGGGAAGAGATAGAGGGATGAACGATAGTAGAGGAGGCGATTGAGGGAGGAACGATCGATGTGGATGCGATAGACGGAGGAATAATAGAGGTGGAGGCTATAGAGTGGAGAACGGTAGTGGGGGAAGCGATAGAGGGAGGAACGAAAGTAGAGGATGCGCTAGAGTGAGGAACGATCTAGGTGGAGGCGATAGACGGAGGAACGATAGAGGTGGAGGCTATAGAGTGGAAAATGGTATTGGGGGAAGCGATAGAGGGAGAAACGATTGTAGAGGATGCGATAGAGTGAGGAACGATCGAGGTGGAGGCGATAGACGGAGGAACGATAGAGGTGGAGGCTATAGAGTGGAAAATGGTAGTGGGGGAAGAGATAGAGGGATGAACGATAGTAGAGGAGGCGATAGAGGGAGGAACGATCGAGGTGGAGGCGATAGACGGAGGAAAGATAGAGGTGGAGGCTATAGAGTGGAGAATGGTAGTGGGGGAAGCGATAGAGGGAGGAACGATAGTAGAGAATGCGATAGAGGGAGGAACGATCGAGGTGGAGGCGATAGACGGAGGAACGATGGAGGTGGAGGCTATAGATTGGAGAATGGTAGTGTGGGATGCGATAGAGGGAGGAACGATAGTTGAGGATGCGATAGAGAGAGGAACGATCGAGGTGGAGGCGATAGACGGAGGAACGATAGAGGTGGAGGCGATAGACGGAGGAACGATAGAGGTGGAGGCTATAGAGTGGAGAATGGTAGTGGGGGAAGCGATAGAGGAGGAATGATAGTAGAGGATGCGATAGAGGGAGGAACGATAGAGGTGGAGGCTATAGAGTGGAGAATGGTAGTGGGGGAAGCGATAGAGGAGAAATGATAGTAGAGGATGCGATAGAGGGAGGAACGAACGAGGTGGAGGCGATAGACGGAGGAACGATAGAGGTGGAGGCTATAGAGTGGAGAATGGTAGTGGGGGAAGCGATAGAATGAGGAACGATAGTAGAGGAGGCGATTGAGTGAGGAACGATCGAGGTGGAGGCGAAAGACGGAGGAACGATAGAGGTGGAGGCTATAGAGTGGAGAATGTTTAGGGGGGGGAGCGATAGAGGGAGGAACGATAGTAGAGGATGCGATAGAATGAGGAACGATCGAAGTGGAGGCGATAGACGGAGGAACGATAGAGGTGGAGGCTATAGAGTGGAGAATGGTAGTGGGGGAAGCGATAGAGGGAGGTACGATAGTAGAGAGGCGAAAGAGGGAGGAACGATCGAGGTGGAGGCGATAGACGGAGGAACGATAGAGGTGGAGGGTATAGAGTGGAGAATGGTAGTGGGGGAAGTGATAGAGGGAGGAACGATACTAGAGGAGGCGATAAAGGGAGGAACGATCGAGGTGGAGGCGATAGACGGAGGAACGATAGAGGTGGAGGCTATAGAGTGGAGAATGTTTAGGGGGGGAAGCGATAGAGGGGGGAACGATAGTAGAGGATGCGATAGAATGAGGAACGATCGAAGTGGAGGCGATAGACGGAGGAACGATAGAGGTGGAGGCTATAGAGTGGAGAATGGTAATGGGGGAAGCGATAGAATGAGGAACGATAGTAGAGGAGGCGATAGAGGGAGGAACGAACGAGGTGGAGGCGATAGACGGAGGAACGATAGAGGTGGAGGCTATTGAGTGGAGAATGGTTATGGAGGAAGCGATAGAGGGAGGAACGATAGTAGAGGATGCGATAGAGGGAGGAACGATCGAGGTGGAGGCGATAGACAGAGGAACGATAGAGGTGGAGCCTATAGAGTGAAAAATGGTAGTGGGGGAAGAGATAGAGGGATGAACGATAGTAGAGGAGGCGATTGAGGGAGGAACGATCGATGTGGATGCGATAGACGGAGGAATAATAGAGGTGGAGGCTATAGAGTGGAGAACGGTAGTGGGGGAAGCGATAGAGGGAGGAACGAAAGTAGAGGATGCGCTAGAGTGAGGAACGATCTAGGTGGAGGCGATAGACGGAGGAACGATAGAGGTGGAGGCTATAGAGTGGAAAATGGTATTGGGGGAAGCGATAGAGGGAGAAACGATTGTAGAGGATGCGATAGAGTGAGGAACGATCGAGGTGGAGGCGATAGACGGAGGAACGATAGAGGTGGAGGCTATAGAGTGGAAAATGGTAGTGGGGGAAGAGATAGAGGGATGAACGATAGTAGAGGAGGCGATAGAGGGAGGAACGATCGAGGTGGAGGCGATAGACGGAGGAAAGATAGAGGTGGAGGCTATAGAGTGGAGAATGGTAGTGGGGGAAGCGATAGAGGGAGGAACGATAGTAGAGAATGCGATAGAGGGAGGAACGATCGAGGTGGAGGCGATAGACGGAGGAACGATGGAGGTGGAGGCTATAGATTGGAGAATGGTAGTGTGGGATGCGATAGAGGGAGGAACGATAGTTGAGGATGCGATAGAGAGAGGAACGATCGAGGTGGAGGCGATAGACGGAGGAACGATAGAGGTGGAGGCGATAGACGGAGGAACGATAGAGGTGGAGGCTATAGAGTGGAGAATGGTAGTGGGGGAAGCGATAGAGGAGGAATGATAGTAGAGGATGCGATAGAGGGAGGAACGATAGAGGTGGAGGCTATAGAGTGGAGAATGGTAGTGGGGGAAGCGATAGAGGAGAAATGATAGTAGAGGATGCGATAGAGGGAGGAACGAACGAGGTGGAGGCGATAGACGGAGGAACGATAGAGGTGGAGGCTATAGAGTGGAGAATGGTAGTGGGGGAAGCGATAGAATGAGGAACGATAGTAGAGGAGGCGATTGAGTGAGGAACGATCGAGGTGGAGGCGAAAGACGGAGGAACGATAGAGGTGGAGGCTATAGAGTGGAGAATGTTTAGGGGGGGGAGCGATAGAGGGAGGAACGATAGTAGAGGATGCGATAGAATGAGGAACGATCGAAGTGGAGGCGATAGACGGAGGAACGATAGAGGTGGAGGCTATAGAGTGGAGAATGGTAGTGGGGGGAAGCGATAGAGGGAGGTACGATAGTAGAGAGGCGAAAGAGGGAGGAACGATCGAGGTGGAGGCGATAGACGGAGGAACGATAGAGGTGGAGGGTATAGAGTGGAGAATGGTAGTGGGGGAAGTGATAGAGGGAGGAACGATACTAGAGGAGGCGATAAAGGGAGGAACGATCGAGGTGGAGGCGATAGACGGAGGAACGATAGAGGTGGAGGCTATAGAGTGGGGAATGTTTAGGGGGGAAGCGATAGAGGGAGGAACGATAGTAGAGGATGCGATAGAATGAGGAACGATCGAGGTGGAGGCGATAGACGGAGGAACGATAGAGGTGGAGGCTATAGAGTGGAGAATGGTAATGGGGGAAGCGATAGAATGAGGAACGATAGTAGAGGAGGCGATAGAGGGAGGAACGAACGAGGCGGAGGCGATAGACGGAGGAACGATAGAGGTGGAGGTTATAGAGTAGAGAATGGGAGTGAAGGAAGAGATAGAGGGAGGAACGGTAGTAGAGGAGGCGATAGAGGGAGGAACGATCGACGTGGAGGCGATAGACGGAGGAACGATAGAGTTGGAGGCTATAGAGTGGAGAATGGTAGTGAGGGAAGCGATAGAGGGAGGAACGATAGTAGAGGATTCGATAGAGGGAGGAACGATTGAGGCGGAGGCGATAGACGTAGGAACGATAGATGTGGAGGCTATAGAGTGGAAAATGGTAGTGGGGGAAGCGATAGTAGGAGGAACGATAGTAGAGGAGGCGATAGAGGGAGGAACGATCGAGGTGGAGGCGATAGACGGAGGAAAGATAGAGGTGGAAGCTATAGAGTGGAGAATGGTAGTGGGGGAAGCGATAGATGGAGGAACGATAGTAGAGAATGCGATAGAGGGGGGGAACGATCGAGGTGGAGGCGATAGACGGAGGAACGATAAAGGTGGAGGCTATAGAGTGGAGAATGGTAGTGGGGGATGCGATAGAGGGAGGAACGATAGTAGAATATGCGATAGAGGGAGGAACGATCGAGGTGGAGGCGATAGACGGAAGAACGATAGAGGTGGAGGCTATAGAGTGGAGAATGGTAGTGAGGGAAGCGATAGAGGAGGAATGATAGTATAGGATGCGATAGAGGGAGGAACGATCGAGGTTGAGGCGATAGACGGAGGAACGATAGAGGTGGAGGCTATAGAGTGGAGAATGTTTAGGGGGGGAAGCGATAGATGGAGGAACGAAAGTAGAGGATGCAATAGAATGAGGAACGATCGAGGTGGAGGCGATAGACGGAGGAACGATAGAGGTGGAGGCTATAGAGTGGAGAATGGTAGTGGGGGAAGCGATAGAGGGAGAACGATAGTAGAGGAGGCGATAGAGTGAGGAACGATCGAGGTGGAGGCGAAAGACGGAGGAACAATAGAGGTGGAGGCTATAGAGTGGAGAATGGTAGTGGGGGAAGCGATAGAGGGAGGAACGATAGTAGAGGATTCGATAGAGGGAGGAACGATTGAGGTGGAGGCGATAGACGTAGGAACGATAGAGGTGGAGGCTATAGAGTGGAGACTGGTAGTGGGGGAAGCGATTGAGGGAGGAACGATAGTAGAGGATGCGATAGAGTGAGGAACGATCGAGGTGGAGGCGATAGACGGAGGAACGACAGAGGTGGAGTCTATAGAGTGGAAAATGGTAGTGGGGGAAGAGATAGAGCGATGAACGATAGTAGAGGATGCGATAGAATGAGGAACGATCGAGGTGGAGGCGATAGACGGAGGAACGATATAGGTGGAGGCTATAGAGTGGAGAATGGTAGTGGGGGAAGCGATAGAGGGAGGAACGATAGTAGAGGATGCGATAGAGGGAGGAACGATCGAGGTGGAGGCGATAGACGGAGGAACGATAGAGGTGGAGGCTATAGAGTGGAGAATGTTTAGGGGGGGAAGCGATAGAGGGAGGAACGAAAGTAGAAGAGGCGATAGAGGGAGGAACGATCGAGGTGGAGGCGATAGACGGAGGAACGATAGAGGTGGAGGCTATAGAGTGGAGAATGGTAATGGGGGAAGCGATAGAATGAGGAACGATAGAAGAGGAGGCGATAGAGGGAGGAACGAACGAGGTGGAGGCGATAGACGGAGGAACGATAGAGGTGGAGGCTATAGAGTGGAGAATGGTAGTGGGGGATGTGATAGAGGGAGGAACGATAGTAGAGGAGACGATAGAGTGAGGAACGATCGAGGCGGAGGCGAAAGACGGAGGAACGATAGAGGTGGAGGCTATAGAGTGGAGAATGTTTAGGGGGGGAAGCGATAGAGGGAGGAACGATAGTAGAGGATTCGATAGAGGTAGGAACGATTGAGGTGGAGGCGATAGACGTAGGAACGATAGAGGTGGAGGCTATAGAGTGGAGAATGGTAGTGGGGGAAGCGATAGAGGAGGAATGATAGTAGAGGATGCGATAGAGGGAGGAACGATCGAGGTTGAGGCGATAGACGGAGGAACGATAGAGGTGGAGGCTATAGAGTGGAGAATGTTTAGGGGGGGACGCGATAGAGGGAGGAACGATAGTAGAGGATGCGATAGAATGAGGAACGATCGAGGTGGAGGCGATAAACGGAGGAACGATAGAGGTGGAGGCTATAGAGTGGAGAATGGTAATGGGGGAAGCGATAGAATGAGGAACGATAGTAGAGGAGGCAATAGAAGGAGGAACGAACGAGGTGGAGGCGATAGACGGAGGAACGATAGAGGTTGAGGCTATAGAGTGGAGAATGGTAGTGGGGGAAGCGATAGAGGGAGGAACGATAGTAGAGGAGGCGATAGAGTGAGGAACGATCGAGGTGGAGGCGAAAGACGGAGGAACGATAGAGGTGGAGGCTATAGAGTGGAGAATGGTAGTGGGGGAAGAGATAGAGGGAGGAACGATAGTAGAGGATGCGCTAGAGGGAGGAACGATCGACGTGGAGGCGATAGACGGAGGAACAATAGAGTTGGAGGCCATAGAGTGGAGAATGGTAGTGGGGGAAGCGATAGAGGGAGGAACGATAGTAGAGGATTCGATAGAGGGAGGAACGATTGAGGTGGAGGCGATAGACGTAGGAACGATAGAGGTGGAGGCTATAGAGTGGAGAATGGTAGTGGGGGAAGCGATAGAGGGAGGAACGATAGTAGAGGATGCGATAGAGTGAGGAACGATCGAGGTGGAGGCGATAGACGGAGGAACGATAGAGGTGGAGGCTATAGAGTGGAAAATGGTAGTGGGGGAAGAGATAGAGGGATGAACGATAGTAGAGGAGGCGATAGAGGGAGGAACGATCGAGGTGGAGGCGATTGACGGAGGAAAGATAGAGGTGGAGGTTATAGAGTGGAGAATGGTAGTGGGGGAAGCGATGGATGGAGGAACGATAATAGAGAATGCGATAGAGGGAGGAACGATCGAGGTGGAGGCGATAGACGGAGGAACGATGGAGGTGGAGGCTATAGAGTGGAGAATGGTAGTGGGGGATGCGAAAGAGGGAGGAACGATAGTAGAGGATGGGATAGAGGGAGGAACGATCGAGGTGGAGGCGATAGACGGAGGTACGATAGAGGTGGAGGCTATAGAGTGGAGAATGGTAGTGGGGGAAGCGATAGAGGAGGAATGATAGTAGAGGATGCGATAGAGGGAGGAACGATCGAGGTTGAGGCGATAGACGGAGGAACGATAGAGGTGGAGGCTATAGTGTGGAGAATGGTAATGGGGGAAGCGATAGAATGATGAACGATAGTAGAGGTGGCGATAGAGGGAGGAACGATCGAGGTGGAGGCGATAGACGGAGGAACGATAGTAGAGGAGGCGATAGAGAGAGGAACGATCGAGGTGGAGGCGATAGACGGAGGAACGATAGAGGTGGAGTCTATAGAGTGGAGAATGTTTAGGGGGGAAGCGATAGAGGGTGGAACGATAGTAGAGAATGCGATAGAATGAGGAACGATCGAGGTGGAGGCGATAGAGTGGAGAATGGTAGTGGGGGAAGAGATAGAGGGAGGAACGATAGTAGAGGAGGCGATAGAGGGAGGAACGATCGAGGTGGAGGCTATAGAGTGGAGACTGGTAGTGCGGGTAGCGATAGAGGGAGGAACGATAGTAGAGGATGCGTTAGAGTGAGGAACGATAGTAGAGGATGCGATAGAGTGAGGAACGATCGAGGTGGAGGCGATAGACGGAGGAACGATAGAGGTGGAGGCTATAGAGTGGAAAATGGTAGTGGGGGAAGAGATAGAGGGATGAACGATAGTAGAGGAGGCGATAGAGGGAGGAACGATCGAGGTGGAGGCGATTGACGGAGGAAAGATAGAGGTGGAGGTTATAGAGTGGAGAATGGTAGTGGGGGAAGCGATGGATGGAGGAACGATAATAGAGAATGCGATAGAGGGAGGAACGATCGAGGTGGAGGCGATAGACGGAGGAACGATGGAGGTGGAGGCTATAGAGTGGAGAATGGTAGTGGGGGATGCGAAAGAGGGAGGAACGATAGTAGAGGATGCGATAGAGGGAGGAACGATCGAGGTGGAGGCGATAGACGGAGGAACGATAGAGGTGGAGGCTATAGAGTGGAGAATGGTAGTGGGGGAAGCGATAGAGGAGGAATGATAGTAGAGGATGCGATAGAATGAGGAACGATCGAGGTGGAGGCGATAGACGGAGGAACGATATAGGTGGAGGCTATAGAGTGGAGAATGGTAGTGGGGGAAGCGATAGAGGGAGGAACGATAGTAGAGGATGCGATAGAGGGAGGAACGATCGAGGTGGAGGCGATAGACGGAGGAACGATAGAGGTGGAGGCTATAGAGTGGATAATGTTTAGGGGGGGGAAGCGATATAGGGAGGAACGAAAGTAGAAGAGGCGATAGAGGGAGGAACGATCGAGGTGGAGGCGATAGACGGAGGAACGATAGAGGTGGAGGCTATAGAGTGGAGAATGGTAATGGGGGAAGCGATAGAATGAGGAACGATAGTAGAGGAGGCGATAGAGGGAGGAACGAACGAGGTTGAGGCGATAGACGGAGGAACGATAGAGGTGGAGGCTATAGAGTGTAGAATGGTAGTGGGGGAAGCGATAGAGGGAGGAACGATAGTAGAGGAGGCGATAGAGTGAGGAACGATCGAGGTGGAGGCGAAAGACGGAGGAACGATAGAGGTGGAGTCTATAGAGTGGAAAATGGTAGTGGGGGAAGAGATAGAGCGATGAACGATAGCAGAGGATGCGATAGAATGAGGAACGATCGAGGTGGAGGCGATAGACGGAGGAACGATAAAGGTGGAGGCTATAGAGTGGAGAATGGTAGTGGGGGAAGCGATAGAGGGAGGAACGATAGTAGAGGATGCGATAGAGGGAGGAACGATCGAGGTGGAGGCGATAGACGGAGGAACGATAGAGGTGGAGGCTATAGAGTGGATAATGTTTAGGGGGGGGAAGCGATATAGGGAGGAACGAAAGTAGAAGAGGCGATAGAGGGAGGAACGATCGAGGTGGAGGCGATAGACGGAGGAACGATAGAGGTGGAGGCTATAGAGTGGAGAATGGTAATGGGGGAAGCGATAGAATGAGGAACGATAGTAGAGGAGGCGATAGAGGGAGGAACGAACGAGGTGGAGGCGATAGACGGAGGAACGATAGAGGTGGAGGCTATAGAGTGTAGAATGGTAGTGGGGGAAGCGATTGAGGGAGGAACGATAGTAGAGGAGGCGATAGAGTGAGGAACGATCGAGGTGGAGGCGAAAGACGGAGGAACGATAGAGGTGGAGGCTATAGAGTGGAGAATATTTAGGGGGGGAAGCGATAGAGGGAGGAACGATAGTAGAGGATTCGATAGAGGGAGGAACGATAGAGGTGGAGGCTATAGAGTGGAGAACGGTAGTGGAGGAAGCGATAGAGGGAGGAACGATAATAGAGGATGCGATAGAGGGAGGAACGATCGAGGTGGAGGCGATAGACGGAGGAACGATAGAGGTGGAGGCTATAGAGTGGAGAATGGTAGTGGGGGATGCGATAGAGGGAGGAACGATAGTAGAGGATGCGATAGAGGGAGGAACGATCGAGGTGGAGGCGATAGACGGAGGAAAGATAGAGGTGGAAGCTATAGAGGGGAGAATGGTAGTGGGGGAAGCGATAGAGGGAGGAACGATAGTAGAGAATGCGATAGAGGGAGGAACGATCGAGGTGGAGGCGACAGACGAAGGAACGATAGAGGTGGAGTCTATAGAGTGGAGAATGGTAGTGGGGGAAGCGAAAGAGGGAGGAACGATCGAGGTGGAGGCGAAAGACGGAGGAACGATAGAGGTGGAGGCTATAGAGTGGAGAATGGTGGTGGGGGAAGCGATAGAGGGGGGAACGATAGTAAAAGAGGCGATAGAGTGAGGAACGATCGAGGTGGAGGCGATAGACGGAGGAACGATAGAGGTGGAGGCTATAGAGTGGAGAATGTTTAGGGGGGAAGCGATAGAGGGAGGAACGATAGTTGAGGTTGCGATAGAATGAGGAACGATCGAGGTGGAGGCGATAGACGGAGGAACGATAGAGGTGGAGGCTATAGAGTGGAGAATATTTAGGGGGGGAAGCGATAGAGGGAGGAACGATAGTAGAGGATTCGATAGAGGGAGGAACGATAGAGGTGGAGGCTATAGAGTAGAGAATGGGAGTGGGGAAGAGAAAGAGGGAGTAACGATAGTAGAGGAGGCGATAGAGGGAGGAACGATCGACGTGGAGGCGATAGACGGAGGAACAATAGAGTTGGAGGCTATAGAGTGGAGAATGGTAGTGGGGGAAGCGATAGAGGGAGGAACGATAGTAGAGGATTCGATAGAGGGAGGAACGATTGAGGTGGAGGCGATAGACGTAGGAACGATAGAGGTGGAGGCTATAGAGTGGAGAATGGTAGTGGGGGAAGCGATAGAGGGAGGAACAATAGTAGAGGATGCGATATAGTGAGGAACGATCAAGGTGGAGGCGATAGACGGAGGAACGATAGAGGTGGAGGCTATAGAGTGGAAAATGGTAGTGGGGGAAGAGATAGAGGGATGAACGATAGTAGAGGAGGCGATAGAGGGAGGAACGATCGAGGTGGAGGCGATAGACGGAGGAAAGATAGAGGTGGAGGCTATAGAGTTTAGAATGGTAGTGGGGGAAGCGATAGAGGGAGGAACGATAATAGAGAATGCGATAGAGGGAGGAACGATCGAGGTGGAGGCGATAGACGGAGGAACGATGGAGGTGGATGCTATAGAGTGGAGAATGGTAGTGGGGGATGCGAAAGAGGGAGGAACGATAGTAGAGGATGCGATAGAGGGAGGAACGATCGAGGTGGAGGCGATAGACGGAGGAGCGATAGAGGTGGAGGCTATAGAGTGGAGAATGGTAGTGGGGGAAGCGATAGAGGAGGAATGATAGTAGAGGATGCGATTGAGGGAGGAACGATCGAGGTTGAGGCGATAGACGGAGGAACGATAGAGTTGGAGGCTATAGAGTGGAGAATGGTAGTGGGGGAAGCGATAGAGGGAGGAACGATAGTAGAGGATTCGATAGAGGGAGGAACGATTAAGGTGGAGGCGATAGACGTAGGAACGATAGAGGTGGAGGCTATAGAGTGGAGACTGGTAGTGGGGGTAGCGATAGAGGGAGGAACGATAGTAGAGGATGCGATAGAGTGAGGAACGATCGAGGTGGAGGCGATAGACGGAGGAACGATAGAGGTTGAGTCTATAGAGTGGAAAATGGTAGTGGGGGAAGAGATAGAGCGATGAACGATAGTAGAGGATGCGATAGAATGAGGAACGATCGAGGTGGAGGCGATAGACGGAGGAACGATATAGGTGGAAGCTATAGAGTGGAGAATAGTAGTGGGGGAAGCGATAGAGGGAGGAACGATAGTAGAGGATGCGATAGAGGGAGGAACGATTGAGGTGGAGGCGATAGACGGAGGAACGATAGAGGTGGAGTCTATAGAGTGGAGAATGTTTAGGGGGGGAAGCGATAGAGGGAGGAACGAAAGTAGAAGAGGCGATAGAGGGAGGAACGATCGATGTGGAGGCGATAGACGGAGGAACGATATAGGTGGAGGCTATAGAGTGGAGAATGGTAGTTGGGGAAGCGATAGAGGGAGGAACGATAGTAGAGGATGCGATAGAGGGAGGAACGATCGAGCTGGAGGCGATAGACGGAGGAACGATAGAGTTGGAGGCTATATGGGTGGAGAATGTTTAGGGGGGGAAGCGATAGAGGGAGGAACGAAAGTAGAAGAGGCGATAGAGGGAGGAACGATCGAGGTGGAGGCGATAGACGGAGGAACGATAGAGGTGGAGGCTATAGAGTGGAGAATGGTAATGGGGGAAGCGATAGAATGAGGAACGATGGTAGAGGAGGCGATAGAGGGAGGAACGAACGAGGTGGAGGCGATAGACGGAGGAACGATAGAGGTGGAGGCTATAGAGTGGAGAATGGTAGTGGGGGAAGCGATAGAGGGAGGAACGATAGTAGAGGATGCGATAGAATGAGGAACGATCGAAGTGGAGGCGATAGACGGAGGAACGATAGAGGTGGAGGCTATGCAGTGGAGAATGGTAGTGGGGGAAGCGATAGAGGGAGGTACGATAGTAGAGAGGCGAAAGAGGGAGGAACGATCGAGGTGGAGGCGATAGACGGAGGAACGATAGAGGTGGAGGGTATAGAGTGGAGAATGGTAGTGGGGGAAGTGATAGAGGGAGGAACGATACTAGAGGAGGCGATAAAGGGAGGAACGATCGAGGTGGAGGCGATAGACGGAGGAACGATAGAGGTGGAGGCTATAGAGTGGAGAATGTTTAGGGGGGAAGCGATAGAGGGAGGAACGATAGTAGAGGATGCGATAGAATGAGGAACGATCGAGGTGGAGGCGATAGACGGAGGAACGATAGAGGTGGAGGCTATAGAGTGGAGAATGGTAATGGGGGAAGCGATAGAATGAGGAACGATAGTAGAGGATGCGATAGAGGGAGGAACGAACGAGGCGGAGGCGATAGACGGAGGAACGATAGAGGTGGAGGTTATAGAGTAGAGAATGGGAGTGGGGGAAGAGATAGAGGGAGGAACGGTAGTAGAGGAGGCGATAGAGGGAGGAACGATCGACGTGGAGGCGATAGACGGAGGAACGATAGAGTTGGAGGCTATAGAGTGGAGAATGGTAGTGAGGGAAGCGATACAGGGAGGAACGATAGTAGAGGATTCGATAGAGGGAGGAACGATTGAGGTGGAGGCGATAGACGTAGGAACGATAGAGGTGGAGGCTATAGAGTGGAGAATGGTAGTGGGGGAAGCGATAGAAGGAGGAACGATAGTAGAGGAGGCGATAGAGGAAGGAACGATCGAGGTGGAGGCGATAGACGGAGGAAAGATAGAGGTGGAAGCTATAGAGTGGAGAATGGTAGTGGGGGAAGCGATAGAGGGAGGAACGATAGTAGAGAATGCGATAGAGGGAGGAACGATCGAGGTGGAGGCGATAGACGGAGGAACGATAAAGGTGGAGGCTATAGAGTGGAGAATGGTAGTGGGAGATTCGATAGAGGGAGGAACGATAGTAGAATATGCGATAGAGGGAGGAACGATAGTAGAATATGCGATAGAGGGAGGAACGATCGAGGTGGAGGCGATAGACAGAAGAACGATAGAGGTGGAGGCTATAGAGTGGAGAATGGTAGTGGGGGAAGCGATAGAGGAGGAATGATAGTAGAGGATGCGATAGAGGGAGGAACGATCGAGGTTGAGGCGATAGACGGAGGAACGATAGAGGTGGAGGCTATAGAGTGGAGAATGTTTAGGGGGGGAAGCGATAGAGGGAGGAACGATAGTAGAGGATTCGATAGAGGGAGGAACGATTGAGGTGGAGGCGATAGACGTAGGAACGATAGAGGTGGAGGCTATAGAGTGGAGACTGGTAGTGGGGGAAGCGATAGAGGGAGGAACGATAGTAGAGGATGCGATAGAGTGAGGAACGATCGAGGTGGAGGCGATAGACGGAGGAACGATAGAGGTGGAGTCTATAGAGTGGAAAATGGAAGTGGGGGAAGAGATAGAGCGATGAACGATAGTAGAGGATGCGATAGAATGAGGAACGATCGAGGTGGAGGCGATAGACGGAGGAACGATATAGGTGGAGGCTATAGAGTGGAGAATGGTAGTGGGGGAAACGATAGAGGGAGGAACGATAGTAGAGGATGCGATAGAGGGAGGAACGATCGAGGTGGAGGCTATAGAGTGGAGAATGTTTAGGGGGGGAAGCGATAGAGGGAGGAACGAAAGTAGAAGAGGCGATAGAGGGAGGAACGATCGAGGTGGAGGCGATAGACGGAGGAACGATAGAGGTGGAGGCTATATAGTGGAGAATGGTAATGGGGGAAGCGATAGAATGAGGAACGATAGAAGAGGAGGCGATAGAGGGAGGAACGAACGAGGTGGAGGCGATAGACGGAGGAACGATAGAGGTGGAGGCTATAGAGTGGAGAATGGTAGTATGGGAAGCGATAGAGGGAGGAACGATAGTAGAGGAAACGATAGAGTGAGGAACGATCGAGGCGGAGGCGAAAGACGGAGGAACGATAGAGGTGGAGGCTATAGAGTGGAGAATGTTTAGGGGGGGAAGCGATAGAGGGAGGAACGATAGTAGAGGATTCGATAGAGGGAGGAACGATTGAGGTGGAGGCGATAGACGTAGGAACGATAGAGGTGGAGGCTATAGAGTGGAGAATGGTAGTGGGGGAAGCGATAGAGGAGGAATGACAGTAGAGGATGCGATAGAGGGAGGAACGATCGAGGTTGAGGCGATAGACGGAGGAACGATAGAGGTGGAGGCTATAGAGTGAAGAATGTTTAGGGGGGGAAGCGATAGAGGGAGGAACGATAGTAGAGGATGCGATAGAATGAGGAACGATCGAGGTGGAGGCGATAAACGGAGGAACGATAGAGGTGGAGGCTATAGAGTGGAGAATGGTAATGGGGGAAGCGATAGAATGAGGAACGATAGTAGAGGAGGCAATAGAAGGAGGAACGAACGAGGTGGAGGCGATAGACGGAGGAACGATAGAGGTGGAGGCTATAGAGTGGAGATTGGTAGTGGGGGAAGCGATAGAGGGAGGAACGATAGTAGAGGAGGCGATAGAGTGAGGAACGATCGAGGTGGAGGCGAAAGACGGAGGAACGATAGAGGTGGAGGCTATAGAGTGGAGAATGGTAGTGGGGGAATGACAGAGGAACGATAGAGGTGGAGGCTATAGAGTGGAGAATGGTAATGGGGGAAGCGATAGAATGAGGAACGATAGTAGAGGAGGCGATAGAGGGAGGAACGAACGAGGTGGAGGCGATAGACGGAGGAACGATAGAGGTGGAGGCTATAGAGTAGAGAATGGGAGTGGGGAAGAGAAAGAGGGAGTAACGATAGTAGAGGAGGCGATAGAGGGAGGAACGATCGACGTGGAGGCGATAGACGGAGGAACAATAGAGTTGGAGGCTATAGAGTGGAGAATGGTAGTGGGGGAAGCGATAGAGGGAGGAACGATAGTAGAGGATTCGATAGAGGGAGGAACGATTGAGGTGGAGGCGATAGACGTAGGAACGATAGAGGTGGAGGCTATAGAGTGGAGAATGGTAGTGGGGGAAGCGATAGAGGGAGGAACAATAGTAGAGGATGCGATAGAGTGAGGAACGATCAAGGTGGAGGCGATAGACGGAGGAACGATAGAGGTGGAGGCTATAGAGTGGAAAATGGTAGTGGGGGAAGAGATAGAGGGATGAACGATAGTAGAGGAGGCGATAGAGGGAGGAACGATCGAGGTGGAGGCGATAGACGGAGGAAAGATAGAGGTGGAGGCTATAGAGTTTAGAATGGTAGTGGGGGAAGCGATAGAGGGAGGAACGATAATAGAGAATGCGATAGAGGGAGGAACGATCGAGGTGGAGGCGATAGACGGAGGAACGATGGAGGTGGATGCTATAGAGTGGAGAATGGTAGTGGGGGATGCGAAAGAGGGAGGAACGATAGTAGAGGATGCGATAGAGGGAGGAACGATCGAGGTGGAGGCGATAGACGGAGGAGCGATAGAGGTGGAGGCTATAGAGTGGAGAATGGTAGTGGGGGAAGCGATAGAGGAGGAATGATAGTAGAGGATGCGATTGAGGGAGGAACGATCGAGGTTGAGGCGATAGACGGAGGAACGATAGAGTTGGAGGCTATAGAGTGGAGAATGGTAGTGGGGGAAGCGATAGAGGGAGGAACGATAGTAGAGGATTCGATAGAGGGAGGAACGATTAAGGTGGAGGCGATAGACGTAGGAACGATAGAGGTGGAGGCTATAGAGTGGAGACTGGTAGTGGGGGGTAGCGATAGAGGGAGGAACGATAGTAGAGGATGCGATAGAGTGAGGAACGATCGAGGTGGAGGCGATAGACGGAGGAACGATAGAGGTTGAGTCTATAGAGTGGAAAATGGTAGTGGGGGAAGAGATAGAGCGATGAACGATAGTAGAGGATGCGATAGAATGAGGAACGATCGAGGTGGAGGCGATAGACGGAGGAACGATATAGGTGGAAGCTATAGAGTGGAGAATAGTAGTGGGGGAAGCGATAGAGGGAGGAACGATAGTAGAGGATGCGATAGAGGGAGGAACGATTGAGGTGGAGGCGATAGACGGAGGAACGATAGAGGTGGAGTCTATAGAGTGGAGAATGTTTAGGGGGGGAAGCGATAGAGGGAGGAACGAAAGTAGAAGAGGCGATAGAGGGAGGAACGATCGAGGTGGAGGCGATAGACGGAGGAACGATAGAGGTGGAGGCTATAGAGTGGAGAATGGTAATGGGGGAAGCGATAGAATGAGGAACGATAGTAGAGGAGGCGATAGAGGGAGGAACGAACGAGGTGGAGGCGATAGACGGAGGAACGATAGAGGTGGAGGCTATAGAGTGTAGAATGGTAGTGGGGGAAGCGATAGAGGGAGGAACGATAGTAGAGGAGGCGATAGAGTGAGGAACGATCGAGGTGGAGGCGAAAGACGGAGGAACGATAGAGGTGGAGTCTATAGAGTAGAAAATGGTAGTGGGGGAAGAGATAGAGAGATGAACGATAGTAGAGGAGGCAATAGAGGGAGGAACGATCGATGTGGATGCGATAGACGGAGGAATAATAGAGGTGGAGGCTATAGAGTGGAGAACGGTAGTGGGGGAAGCGATAGAGGGAGGAACGATAATAGAGAATGCGATAGAAGGAGGAACGATCGAGGTGGAGGCGATAGACGGAGGAACGATAGAGGTGGAGGCTATAGAGTGGAGAATGGTAGTGGGGGATGCGATAGAGGGAGGAACGATAGTAGAGGATGCGATAGAGGGAGGAACGATCGAGGTGGAGGCGATAGACGGAGGAACGATAGAGGTGGAGGCTATAGAGTGGAGAATGGTAGTGGGGGAAGCGATAGAGGAGGAACGATAGTAGAGGATGCGATAGAGGGAGGAACGATCGAGGTGGAGACGACAGACGAAGGAACGATAGTGGTGGAGTCTATAGAGTGGAGAATGGTAGTGGGGGAAGCGATAGAGGGAGGAACGATCGAGGTGGAGGCGAAAGACGGAGGAACGATAGAGGTGGAGACTATAGAGTGGAGAATGGTAGTGGGGGAAGCGATAGAGGGGGGAACGATAGTAAAAGAGGCGATAGAGGGAGGAACGATCGAGGTGGAGGCGATAGACGGAGGAACGATAGAGGTGGAGGCTATAGAGTGGAGAATGTTTAGGGGGGGAAGCGATAGAGAAAGGAACGATAGTAGAGGAGGCGATAGAGGGAGGAACGAACGAGGTGGAGGCGATAGACGGAGGAACGATAGAGGTGGAGTCTATAGAGTGGAGAATGGTAGTGGGGGAAGCGATAGAGGGAGGAACGATAGTAGAGGAGGCGATAGAGTGAGGAACGATCGAGGTGGAGGCGAAAGACGGAGGAACGATAGAGGTGGAGGCTATAGAGTGGAGAATGTTTAGGGGGGGAAGCGATAGAGGGAGGAACGATAGTAGAGGATGCGATAGAATGAGGAACGATCGAAGTGGAGGCGATAGACGGAGGAACGATAGAGGTGGAGGCTATAGAGTGGAGAATGGTAATGGGGGAAGCGATAGAATGAGGAACGATAGTAGAGGAGGCGATAGAGGGAGGAACGAACGAGGTGGAGGCGATAGACGGAGGAACGATAGAGGTAGAGGCTATAGAGTGGAGAATGGTAGTGGAGGAAGCGATAGAGGGAGGAACGATAGTAGAGAATGCGATAGAGGGAGGAACGATCGACGTGGAGGCGATAGACGGAGGAACGTTAGAGTTGGAGGCTATAGAGTGGAGAATGGTAGTGGGGGAAGCGATAGAGGAGGAATGATAGTAGAGGATGCGATAGAGGAAGGAACGATCGAGGTTGAGGCGATAGACGGAGGAACGATAGAGGTGGAGGCTATAGAGTGGAGAATGGTAGTGGGGGAAGCGATAGAGGAGGAATGATAGTAGAGGATGCGATAGAGGGAGGAACGATCGAGGTTGAGGCGATAGACGGAGGAACGATAGAGGTGGAGGCTATAGAGTGGAGAATGTTTAGGGGGGGAAGCGATAGAGGGAGGAACGATAGTAGAGGATGCGATAGAATGAGGATCGATCGAGGTGGAGGCTATAGAGTGGAGAATGGTAATGGGGGAAGCGATAGAATGAGGAACGATAGTAGAGGAGGCGATAGAGGGAGGAACGAACGAGGTGGAGGCGATAGACGGAGGAACGATAGAGGTGGAGGCTATAGAGTGGAGAATGGTAGTGGGGGAAGCGATAGAGGGAGGAACGATAGTAGAGGAGGCGATAGAGTGAGGAACGATCGAGGTGGAGGCGAAAGACGGAGGAACGATAGAGGTGGAGGCTATAGAGTGGAGAATGGTAATGGGCGAAGCGATAGAATGAGGAACGATAGCAAAGGAGGCGATAGAGGGAGGAACGAACGAGGTGGAGGCGATAGACGGAGGAACGATAGAGGTGGAGGCTATAGAGTGGAGAATGGTAGTGGGGGAAGCGGTAGAGGGAGGAACGATAGTAGAGGAGGCGATAGAGTGAGGAACGATCGAGGTGGAGGCGATAGACGGAGGAACGATATAGGTGGAGGCTATAGAGTGGAGAATGGTAGTGGGGGAAGCGATAGAGGGAGGAACGATAGTAGAGGATGCGATAGAGGGAGGAACGATCGAGGTGGAGGCGATAGACGGAGGAACGATAGAGGTGGAGGCTATAGAGTGGAGAATGTTTAGGGGGGAAGCGATAGAGTTAGGAACGAAAGTAGAAGAGGCGATAGAGGGAGGAACGATCGAGGTGGAGGCGATAGACGGAGGAACGATAGAGGTGGAGGCTATAGAGTGGAGAATGGTAATGGGGGAAGCGATAGAATGAGGAACGATAGTAGAGGAGGCAATAGAGGGAGGAACGAACGAGGTGGAGGCGATAGACGGAGGAACGATAGAGGTGGAGGCTATAGAGTGGAGAATGGTAGTGTGGGAAGCGATAGAGGGAGGAACGATAGTAGAGGAGGCGATAGAGTGAGGAACGATAGAGGTGGAGGCTATAGAGTGGAGAATGTTTAGGGGGGAAGCGATAGAGGGAGGAACGATAGTAGAGGATGCTCTGCACCTCTATAATGATGGTCACTTTGACTTGTGGACCGACCTCGACTGTTATTGGGTTGTCCACGGCTTGCAGAACGACCTCTGGACTGGTAGCGAACGGCTTGGCCCCGCTTGTCTGTCCTCTGCGGAGTCCATCTGTTCTTGTCGACTTTGCAAACGTCTCCCGTTCACTGGGCACCTGAGGCTGACTGACGAAGCTAAACGGAACTCTACATGACAGTATCCATGTGACGAACGATCTTGCAGGCATCTCCAAAAGACAACTTTTCATCTTCTGACAAGAGCTTGCGTGTCATAGACTCATTGAGCAGCCCACAGACCAATCTATCTCTCAGGGCTTCATCCAAAAACTGACCAAATTTGCAATTTATTGACAAACTCTTTATTGTTGATATGAAGTCGTACAATGACTCACCAGAGTGCTGGTTACGATTAAAAAACTCGTATCGCTCTGAGATCGTGCACGTTTCTGAAGCGAACTTATCCGTGAGAACTTTTACTCTCATCGAAACTGCAATCTTTTAGTTTCCTAGGGCTATGACTTTCCCGCAACAACTTGTACTTCTCTGCTCCCAAATATAGACACAGACGACTAACTCTCTCACTAGGATTGATTTGTGACACGTCAAAGTACAGGCCCAATCATTCCAAAAAAACCTCAACCGATTCCGATGATGGCTCGTAAACCGGAACAGGGAGATTGGTCGACACAACACTAATGATGGGTTTTGCATCGCTATCATCATGTCGATCACCATCAGAATCACCAGCCATGTGCACGTATAAGTACAATCATCCTCGTCGCCAAATGTTATGTATTCCGCGAATACTCGCGGAAATATGACGAGAGAGAGACCAATGCCGACGCCCGACAAGACCGGGCTAGACTGACAATCCGCACGACGACGCGCATGCACACAGCAGCGCGGCAGACGGCGAAAACAAAGACTAGTGTACTACATTGTACTACTATGGACGCTCAATACATAACAGTGACTTCTTACCAACCATGGCAAACTCTTTGTAAGTATTCTTTACTTTCTAGATAACACACAGCTAAGTAATTGCATTTACACACTCTTTATACCTGAATACAATATAATGTTATGGAAAATTGAGATTATAACTCTTTAATTACGTTTTATGGTTGCATAAACACAACCGACCTATATATAAGATGGTAGGATAATTCAAAGAAGTACCTATGTAAAAGCAGTTACTACTCTCCAACCTTACAGTGTTTATTCAGATATTGTTAGTACGTAATACTGCATTCAATCCAATACTAAGTTAAGCTTACTAGGGGAGGGCACGTTATGAATAATACGAATTTTCCTGCGAATGCATAGGTAGGTAGTGACTGACTCTAGAATCAAAGTTCAACTCTCATTTGGGAGTATGCGCACAGTAATTCTGTCACAAAATACAACTAATTCCTGCTCTGTTAAATAGAAGGTAAATTGACACCCTACCTTTCTGTAGGTAAGATCATCATCATCATCATCATGCTTCTGTCCGAAGATAGGTTTTAACTGAATTGCTGCCTCCATTTCTCTCTATCCCTAGAAGCCTCTTTTATACCTTTATAAGTATTATATCCCTGCTTTATATTATCTAATATTCCTATTCTTTTTCTCCCTCTTTCTCTTCTTCCACTAATTTTTCCTTCTAAGATCGTCCTTTGTTAACACTGTCTTCTCAATATGTGCCCTATCCAATTTGTTTTTCTTTTCCTGATTGTTTTTATTAGCATTCTTTCTTCTCCCACCATTTCTAATACTTCTTTGTTTCTCTTCCTCTCTGTCCATTTCACTTTCATCATTCTCCTCCATATCCACATCTCAAAACTTTCTAAATATTTTTCCTCCTTTCTCCTTACCGTCCACGTCTCTGCAGCACAAAGAGCTATGCTCTATGCTCTCTCCATTTGCCAACCGCACAATTAGCCCAATGGTTAACGTGCTCAACTTCGGATCCCAGGTTCAGGTGTTCGATCCCAACAACCTCCAAAATTTTCTCAGGTAAAATTTATTCTAATAATCATAGTTCCAGTTTTCGATATCCGAGGGCGCTACAAGTTTAATTTCAAGATGGCTACTTCCGAGGGCACTAGAAGCAACAATTTCAAGATGGCCGCCGCCCAAGTTTCAAAATGCCCGCCTTAAGGACTTCCGGGGGTGGGGAACTACGACATGCGATTTCAAATTTCGCGCCATCATGACGTCACTGGCGCCAGTGCGGGTATGCAGTCACGTGACCGGAGGAGGGGGTGGTGGTAGCTAGGGACCCGCCTGTGGCCACTGGCGCCAAAAGGGGGTGGGGGTATGCAGTCACGTGACCGGGGGAGGGGGTTGGGGTGGCTAGGGACCAGACTGTGGCCACTGGCGCCAAAAGGGGGTGGGGGTATGCAGTCACGTGACCGGGGAGGGGTGGGGGTGGCCAGGGACCAGCCTGTGCCCACTGGCGCCAAAAGGGGGTGGGGGTATGGAGTCACGTGACCGGGGAGGGGTGGGGGTGGCCAGGGACCAGCCTGTGGCCACTGGCGCCAAAAGGGGGTGGTGGGTGGTTTTTGTCTGCCTATCCTGTGTCTATTACTACTGATGTATCTCCACTCCTCATCTACATTCTTCCTATTTTATTCAGCTCTCTCCCCCAACCTTTCCTCCAGCTCAGTCATGATAGCCTCCTTGTTTTTAAGGAGTTCCTCTTGTTCACTCTTATGTTTCTCTTAACGCTCTTCAGTCTACATTGTGTATTTGCCACCAAAAGGTTGTGGTCAGAATCGATGTCTGCCCCTAGTAGTGCTTTCACATTTTTAATGCTATTTCTAAATATTTCATTGACAAGTATGTAATCTATCTGGTATCGTCTCTGGTCTCCTGGGCTTCTCCATGTGTAAAGTCTCCGCTGGTGATGCTTAAACCATGTATTAGTTACAATCAATCTATTTCTATGGCAGAATTCCACAAGTTTATCCCCTCTTTCATTTCTCTTCCCTAGTCCATATTTTCCCACTATGTTATCTTCCTGTCCCTCTCCGACTACACTGTTCCAATCTCCCATTACTATGGTGGTGATCCCTCCTTTTCCCTCCTCCTCCAATATCTCCATAATCTGTTCATAGATTTCATCTACCTCGTCGTCGCCAGCATTAGTTGTTGGCATATACACTTGAATTATAAGCATTTCCACTGGTTGCATCTGAAGTTTCACGGCTATTAATCTATCATTAACTGTCACTACCTTGCTAATTCTTTCAGCTATCTCTTTTCTTATTATAATCCCCACTCCCCTTTCCTTTTTCTCCCCTCCCGAGTAAATAATCTAAATTCGTCTGAATTTATCTCGCCCTCTCCTTCCCACCGAACTTCACTAAGACCTACTATACCTACATTATTCCTTCTCGTTTTCCTTTTTAAATTCTCTAGTTTACCCACTGAATTCATAGTCCTAACGTTCCATGAGCCTATTCTTAATTTCTCACTACTTGCTTTCTTATTAATGTTCCATTTCCTCTTTGCATCCCCTAGGGTAGTCCCCACCCGGAGATCCGATTGGGGGATTATTTTACCTCCGGAATATTTTACCCCAGAAAGATCCATAGAGGTATTTTCAGCTTTTCAGCCTATCATGGGAAATATAATGAGGTAGTTTCCCCTTGCTTTCCTCATCGCAGTTTCACAGAGTGATTACCCATCTGTAGCTGTTCAGATCCACATGATCACCACCTACAGAGGTACTGTGCAAGCTGCTGCCCTTGCACAGGGGATGTAAAACCCCCAAGACTGCTTCTTAGTCTGACTCTTCCCATCTGACCTTTCCGGCTTGGATGGTCCTACCAGGAGAATTATCTCCCGCCAGCATAGCTCTTTGGTTCGTAAGAGTACACAAACCCTCCCACCTCTGTAAGGTTATGCAGTCCTTAAGGAGGGGTAGGTAAGATAGTATAGTGAAAAAGCGATGTATTTTGGAGTGAAGGATACCGTGTTCGAGTCCTGGTCGTGCAAAATTTTTCCTTGATTTTATTAGCTCATTCTCGTTATTTTTCGCCATAAATCTTTACACGGGTCTGTAAAAGCTTCTTTATTTTTCTTTCCGTTTAGTATTTGTCCTTGTTCTTTTTTTGGCGTATTATTTGGTGCACAATGGGAGAGTATGGCCTTACTTCCACATTTGATCAGTCTTTTATTTATAATTTTGAACTGTGTGCTCTCAATGATATTCACATTACATTTAGGACTATCTACAAATTTTTTTGCCTACCTTATAACCCGTTATATTCGTCTTTAGCGTAAGAAATATAAGCCGAGAATATGCTAATGATGCAGGCTGGAGTATACTGATTTAGCATGGTCACAGAAATGCTTTACACACTTCTTGGACATTTCTTCATACACGTCAACTACATAACAACATACATATCAACATTCAGTAAAGTTCACATATGTAATTATATATATATTGTATATATTTGTCATATTCATGCAATAAGAGTGTGTAAATGAGAACAGCTTTAATTGTAGATATGGTTTTTGTAGGAAGCGCCACATTCGAGATGAAAAAGGACTTACTCTGGATGAAATCTTGAGCGTTCTAGAGGATGAAGAAACGAATATACCTTTCCCAAATATAGACATATTCATCTCTCCTCCGGATAATGCCACTGGGGATCACAGTGATTAAGACTCTGGTGAAGAAGATGCAGATTTAAACATAAACAATCTTCCTGGTAGTATTCTTCAAGCACCAGTGGAGATTAGAGGAATGGAAAATCACATGCCAATGGATCTGGGATCATCAGGTTTTAGCCATCGTCAAACAAAAAAAGCTAACAAGAAGCCGCCTAAGAAAAAGCAAAAGGCATGTATGACTTGGAAATTCGAGGACCTGCAACCAAATTGGCCTAAATGGGTACATATTGAAGCAGTTTCAAATGGTATACCACCTGTTGATTGGTATTTCCCAGTAATAATGCAGTGTATTGACATGGCAGAGCAGAATGTATGGCTCCTCCATAGACTAAATGGTGGAAAATTGGATCACTTGGCATTCAGGCGACGTATTGTTACTGCACTGTTAGAGACAAATAAACGTACAACAAAAAGAGGACACAGTAAACCATCTCGACTGGAACACATTGATTCCAGATATGACAGGCTAGACCATCTGGTTATCCCACAAGACAGTCAAACAAGGTGCCGACAGTATCATCAAAAGACCACAACATGCTACAGGAAATGTGATGTTGGTTTGCATGTCAAATGTTTTGTAGCATACCACACAAAGAAATGGGTATTTTTATCAGTTACTGTTCTTTTTTCTTTTGTGTATTATACTTCTAATTATATTTTTAATTGTGTATATGTCACTATAAATAGACTAAATCATATTAAATAATGTCTAAGTTCAAAATAAAGAAAAATAAACAGTACATTTACAAATGTGCTGTACTTCTGTACCTTAACCTACTGCCCTACATGTAGGATGCCACTATTTATCCTTATGTTCCTGTATGAAGCCTACTTTCCAAATATAGGACACCATTTTTTTTTCAAAAACCAGATTAAGAATTTAAAAAATGTTAAAACCGTTCACATAGGACCCTTTTGAGTGCATTTTAAAGTGTTAAATTAAAATTATTCAAAAAAGTTTCAGGATTATCTGGGTTAATGAATTGAACATTCTATCTTATAGAACGCATTACGTTCGTAAGTTGGAATCCACCAGCATTTTTATCTGGCACCCCTGGAAAGTAGGCGTCTAGCACTGCCTGTTAGGATGGTGAGCAGGTTCATAAGATTTCATCAGCTCATCACTGTATACATATACAAGTAGTTGGTGCTTACATTCTGCAAGCATTTCACCTGACCCTTATAAACATTAATATTTCAGAGAGATATAACATTATTAGAAATATTTTTTTAATTCAAAATATTTCACCTCTGCCCCAAATTTCCATATTTCCTTATTGAACAATATTTGATTAAAACAATGCCTTACATTTGCAATTTTAGAGTATTATACTTTATCCAATGTAAGCTACTAATTCTACACATTTTTGTCAAATTTGAAGTTGTAGCACATCTAAAAGTGAAATAATATTTATATAATTGTTTAAATTTTAAAAGTTTTATACGGCCGCAATAACACTTTGTTGGAGCTTTTCAAATGTTTGTTAGTTTCAATGCATTGAGCTCTACTTTACTTTAAAATTTCAGCTTCCTAGCTTGCCCCAAAGTACCTAAACGTTTATCTATTAGTTTAAATTTTAAGAATTTTTAACAGCCTAACAAATTACAAAAGGCCCCCAGCTCTCACTCATGGCTCCACGTGCCACACCCTGGTAACTGCATTGGTCTGCAGGCAAAACTGAGTGAGGGTAGCCAGATATGGCGAAAATGCAGCGTCTGTCCCATATTGGGCAGCTTGCAAACAGCGTCTGTCCCATATTGGGTGGCTGAATTAAGCTAGGCATCTTCTTCCTGTGTGGAAAGTAACGGGAAGCTACCACACTATCTAATTCCCAAGAAGCTCATGGTATGGACCTCTTTGCAAAAGATTCCGGAGGTAAAACTTCCTCTCAATCGGATCTCCGGGAGGGGAATACATCGAGGATTTGTACTAAGTGGAATGCTGAAAGGAAAGAAGTGGATATTAGAATGAAGGATGAGGGAAGAAAATAAAAGATAAGGGTAGGAACATGAAATGTTCTCACACTCCTACAAGGAGGAAAACTCGAAAACACCAAGCATGAAATGAAGAAAAACAAGCTGGATATACTAGGCATGAGCGAAATGAGATGGGGAGGATGTGGAGAAATGGAGAGCGGAGACTACAGATTGTATTACTCTGGTGAAGAGAGAAGTGGCAAATATGGAGTAGGAATATTAATATGAAAAAGGATGAAAGATAAGGTGATAAAGGTAGAGTATATTAATGGAAGACTAATGATGGTAAGACTGAAAGGGAAAAGCAAAGACCTAGTGATAATCCAAGTGTACATGCCATCCAGTCAGCATTTAGATGAAGAAGTGGAGGAATGTTATGAGAGGATAGAGTGAATCACTGAGAAGGAAAGAATAAATGCCTGTATAATAGTAATGGGAGACTGCAATGCAGTCGTAGGTGAAGGTAGTGATGGCAAAACAGTTGGAAAATTTGGTTTAGGAAATAGAAATGAAAGAGGACAAAGATTGGTGGACTTTTGTAAAGAGAATTGTATGGTAATTGGTAACACCTTGTTTGAAAACCATAAAAGGAGAAGGTACACTTGGACATCCCGAATAAATAGGGAAAGATATCAAATAGACTATATTATAATACAACAGAGATATAGAAATAGCATGAAAAATGCGAAAAGTTATCCCGGAGCAGATATCTACTCAGATCACAATCTAGTCATATCAGAGCTGTGTATAAAGTTAAAAAGGACATGGAAAGGGAGGACGAGGAAAGAAATGGATATTGAAAAGCTAAAGGAAGTAGGAAAATCTGAAGAAATGGAAAAACTGTTTATTGATAAGATAAAGACAAAAGGAAAGACGGATTGTATTAATGAAAGATGGGAAAACATCAGAAAAAGTCTGAAAGAAGCAGCAAGAGAGACTATAGGAATTAAGGAAAGAAATAAAATAAGAAAAGAGTAGGTTACAAACGAAATGTTAGATAAAATGGAGGAAAGAAGAAGATGGAAAAATGTGGGTACAGTGTAAGGTAGGAGAAAATATAGAAGACTAAATAATGAGCTAAGAAGAGAGACTGATAAGGCAAAAGAAAAGTGGATGAGGGAAAAGTGCAATGAAATAGAAAAGTTAGAAAACGAAGGTAGATATGATATGATGTATAAAGGGGCTATGGAGCTGGTATTTAAAGAACAAGGAGGCAGAAGCAGTCTTGAGATAGAAACTGAAGATGGAAGAATGGTAAGCGAGCCACAGGAGGAAATGAAGAGATGGAAGGAGTATATAGAATGGTTATCATCATCATCATCATCATCATGCTTCTGTCCGAAGACAGGTTTTAACTGAATCGCTGCCTCCATTTCTCTCTCTCCCTAGAAGCCTCTTTTATACCTCTATAAGTATTATATCCCTGCTTTATATTATCTAATATTCCAATTCTTTTTCTCCCTCTTCCTCTTCTTCCACTAATTTTTCCTTCTAAGATCGTCCTTTGTTAACACTGTCTTCTCAATATGTGCCCTATCCAATTTTCTTTTCTTTTCCTGATTGTTTTTATTAGCGTCCTTTCTTCTCCCACCATTTCTAATACTTCTTTGTTTCTCTTCCTCTCTGTCCATTTCACTTTCATCATTATTCTCCATACCCACATCTCAAAACTTTCTAAATATTTTTCCTCCTTTCTCCTTACCGTCCACGTCTCTGCACCATAAAGACCTATGCTCCATATGTATCATTTTGCTAATTTCTTCCTTGTTTCTAAATTTATTTTCTTGCTTGTGAGAAGCTCCTTCTTCTCGTTAAATGCTGCTTTTGCCATTGCAATCCTACTTCTGATGTCCTGTGTACTACTTCCATCCTGTGCTAAAATACTGCCGAGATATTTGAAACTACTTACTTGTTCCAATTTTTTGCCATTTACCATTATATTTAATTCTTTATGTTCCTTTAAAACCACCATGACTATCGTTTTCTCTGTATTGATCTTCATTCCATATTGTTGGCCAACCTCCACTAGTCTGTCTGTCATCCTCTGAAGCTCTTTCTCGCCTTCTGCTATTAAGCCCTGATCATCTGCGTATTTAATGGTGGTAATACTTTCACCTCCTATCTTAAATCCTTTCTCTTTCATCTACGCTTCTTCTGTTATTGTTTCTGCATAAATATTAAATATCGCTGGTGAAATAGGACAGCCCTGCCTCACTCCCCTCCCTATTGAAGTACTTTCTGTTTCTTCTCCTTCAATCCTGACTCTAATCTTTTGATCAAAGTAAAGGTTTTTAAGCAGTCTTTTATCTTTCCAATCTATTCCTATTTTGTTTAAAATACCCAGCATTTTATCCCATTTCACTCGGTCAAAAGCTTTCTCCCAATCTACAAAACAAAAATACATATCTTTATTGACTTCTAGCGCTCTTTCTATCATCATCCTCTTACATCCTATAGCATCTCTAGTCCCCCTTCCTCTTCTAAAACCAAACTGATTATCTTGCAGCTCCTTGTCTATTTTACATTCAATTATTTTGGTTATTATTCTGGTTAGAACTTTAGCTGTATGAGAAATTAAACTAATAGTTCTGTAATCCTTACAACATTTTGCATTGTTCTTTTTCTCCAGTGGTACCATCACAACATCTAAAAAATCTTCAGGCCATATGCCAGTATCATATACTTGGTTAAAAAATTTTGTGAGTTGCTTAACTGCTTTAGACCCCAAAACCTTAAGAACGTCCACGGGTATATCATCACTCTCAACAGCCTTCCTTATTTTCATGTCATCAATTGCTCTTTTAACTTCAGACTCGAGAATACTTGGTCCTAGCTGATCTTCTTCCACATCCTCTTTTTCATTTAATTCAATATTTCTTGGCTTTCCTTCTTTGTCGTACAGAACCTCAATGTATTCTTTCCAGACATTCTTTACATTGTCTGGCTCCGATACTATTTTACCACTTTTGTTCATGATTCCTTTACGTCCTATCTTTCTTGCTTTTTTCTTGAATAGTTCCCTTGCTTTGCTATACATGAGGTCTGTTCTACAAATTCTTTCACATTCGACAATCTCCTCGCATTTCTCATTTATCCACTGTTCTCTGGCTTTATCTGTTTCCCTTCTTAAAGCATAATTTAACTCCTTGTACTTTCTTTGGCCTTCTTCAGTGTTTATGTTCTTCCACTTTCTCCGCTCTTCCATTTTTTGCAGCATGGCTGCTGTGATCCAGGGTTTTTTGTTTCTTTGACCCGTTATCTTTCCTACCTTCTTTTCCATTACATCTTTAATGTTGCTATGGATGTATCTCCACTCCTCATCTACACTCTTCCTATTTTCTTCAGATCTCTCCCCCAACCTTTCCTCCAGCTCAGTCATGATAGCCTCCTTGTTTTTAAGGAGTTCCTCTAAGTTCCATTTCTTGTTAACTCTTATGTTTCTCTTAACGCTCTTCAGTCTACATTGTGTATTTGCCACCAAAAGGTTGTGGTCGGAATCGATATCTGCCCCTAGTAGAGCTTTCACATTTTTAATGCTATTTCTAAATATTTCATTGACAAGTATGTAATCTATCTGGTATCGTCTCTGGTCTCCTGGGCTTCTCCATGTGTAAAGTCTCCGCTGGTGATGCTTAACCCATGTATTAGTTACAATCAATCTATTTCTATGGCAGAATTCCACAAGTTTATCCCCTCTTTCATTTCTCTTCCCTAGTCCATATTTTCCCACTATGTTATCTTCCTGTCCCTCTCCGACTACACTGTTCCAATCTCCCATTACTATGGTGGTGATCCTTCCTTTTCCCTCCTCCTCCAATATCTCCATAATCTTTTCATAGATTTCATCTGCTTCGTCGTTGCCAGCATTAGTTGTTGGCATATACACTTGAATTATAAGCATTTCCACTGGTTCCATCTGAAGTTTCACGGCTATTAATCTATCATTAACTTTCACTACCTTGCTAATTCTTTCAGCTATCTCTTTTCTCATTATAATCCCCACTCCCCTTCCCTTTTTCTCCCCTCCCGAGTAAATAATCTTAAATTCGTCTGAATTTATCTCGCCCTCTTTTTCCCACCGAACTTCACTAAGACCTACTATACCTACATTATTCCTTCTCATTTTCCTTTTTAAATTCTCTAGTTTACCCACTGAATTCATAGTCCTAACGTTCCATGAGCCTATTCTTAATTTCTCACTACTTGCTTTCTTATTAATGTTACATTTCCTCTGTGCATCCCCTAGGGTAGTCCCCACCCGGAGATCCAATTGGGGGACTATTTTACCTCCGGAATATTTTACCCCAGAAAGATCCATAGAGGTATTTTCAGCTTTTCAGCCTATCATGGGAAATATAATGAGGTAGTTTCCCCTTGCTTTCCTCATCGCAGTTTCACAGAGTGATTACCCATCTGTAGCTGTTCAGATCCACATGATCACCGCCTACAGAGGTACTGTGCAAGCTGCTGCCCTTGCACAGGGGGATGTAAAACCCCCAAGACTGCTTCTTAGTCTGACTCTTCCCCTCAGACCTTTCCGGCTTGGATGGTCCTACCAAAAGAATTATCTCCCACTGGCATAGCTCTTTGGTTAGTAAGAGTACACAAACCCTCCCACCTCTGTAAGGTTATGCAGTCTTTAGGGAGGGTGGTTATATGAATGAGAAAAAAGACCGGGGGAGGAAGAACTGGAGGTGGAAGAGGAGAGCAGTGTGCCAGATGATGAGAAAGGATATGATATACTAGAAAGTGAAATAGAAAAAGCTATAAAGGAAATGAAAAACTGCAAAGGAACAGGAATTGATGAGATACCAATTGAGATGTTGAAGGCATTGGATGGAGAATGGAAGAAGGAGATAATTGATATGTGCAATGAAATATACAGAAAGGGGAAATGGCCTAAAGACTTTAGAGGCATAATAATGATACCAATTGGAAAAAAGAGAAATACCAAGAAATGTGAAGAACACAGGACATTGAGTTTGATATCCCAAATGGCCCAAATCTTATTAAGAACAATGAATAGAAGATTGTACGGAAAGCTTAACAATATAATTGGAGAGGAACAGTATGGATTCAGACAAGGAGTGGGGACAAGAGATGTGATAGGTCTATTGAGGGTGATCGGAGAGAGATATGTTGAGAAGAATAGGAAAGTGTACGCTGTAATCATTGACTTAGAGAAGTCATTTGACCAAGTGAGATGGGACAAACTCATGCTGATATTGAAAAAACATGGAATTGACTGGAGAGAGAGGAAACTGGTAAAAGACCTATATCTGGACCAGAGAGCAAGGTTAAGAATAGGAGGAGAGGTAACTGAGGAGATTGGATTAGGAAGAGGGGTTAGGCAGGGATGCTGCCTGTCACCCACTCTATTTAATATCTATTTGGAAGGAATAATCGAAGAATGTTTTGATGGAAGGAGAGAAGTGAGTATGGGTGGAAGAAATGTGGAGTGCATTAGGTTTGCAGATGATATGGCTGTGTTGGCTGATAATAAGGAAAAAGTAATTGAGATGTTAGAGGATCTTAATAAAAAATGCAAGGAATATGGAATGAGAATGAATAAGAGAAAGACAAAGAGTATGATACTAGGAGGGAAAGGGGAAAGAATTAACATCAGATTGGATGGTGAAGAGATTGAAAAGGTAGGATGGATCAGGTATCTAGGGAGCATTATCTCTGAAGACATGCTTTGCTCCAAGGAAATAAGATTGAGAATAGCAATGGCGAAGGAAGGATTTAATAGGAAAAGGAAATTATTATGCGGGCCGCTGAATAAAGAATTGAGGAAGAGATTGGCGAAGTGTTATGTCTGGAGTGTAGTAATGTATGGTGCAGAGACGTGGACACTCAGGAAAGAAGATGAAAGAAGGTTAGAAGAGCTGGAAATGTGGATTTGGAGAAGAATAGAAGGAGTAAACTGGGAGGATGGAGTCAGAAACGAGGAAGTGTTGAGAAGAATTGGCGAAGAAAGACAGATGTTAGGAAAAATTAGGAAAAGAAAGATGAATTGGCTTGGACACTGTATGAGAAGAGAATGCCTGCTGAAGACTGCAATTGAAGGAATGGTAAATGGAAAGAGAGGAAGAGGAAGAAGGAGGTACCAGATGCTGGATGCAATTAGGGTTGGAGGCAGGTATGATAATACCAAGAGACTGGCCCAGGATCGAGAAGCTTGGTGGGCTGCCATGACTGGACCTGCCGAGTGGCAGAATTACATATGATGATGAACAAATTAAAATATCAAAACTTCTATAATTTTTTATCTCGTTTTTTTACAAAATCTACCGGTAAAAAAATTTCAGCTTCCTAGCACATTCTTTAATACATAGACCTCAAAAATATGTTTAAACAATTGCGAATTTTTAGCGGTCAAAATGCTGAAGTTTTTCAAAATTTCATTTTCTTTTATGTATAATTTGTTACAAAATGATTTCAAAAATTTTAGCATATTGTTTCTAAGAAAAAATTATTAAACTTTAATGTACAAATGGGGTTAATACAACTCCTAAAAATTAACAATTTTGAAATTTTCGATTTTTATAGTTGGTTTTGAAAAAAATTTTATAATCCTGCAAAATTTCAGCTTCCTAAACTTATTAGATTGGTCTACACACTGGGATAACTTTTTCCCATGCTAACTTATGGGAGATATTCCGAGGTATCTGGAGTCGAACCCAGGACACTGTAAATAAAAATAACAATAATTCTCAATAGATATTGCAGCCATCTATCTACACTGATAATTTCATTTTTCTAGACTACGGGCAAGTGCCCAAAATTAATTTAAAAAAATGGCGCAATGCTTTTCTTATGGGAAAAAACACAACTTTCAGATTTTCTGGAGTCGAACTCATGTCACTTAGGTGAGTTGTCTCATTTTATCTGTAAGTTTCTCCATCATATCTACAACAACTGAAAATTTCAGCTCTCTAGCTCTTGTAGTTTGGGCTTCTACCTCTTATATGTTATCATTATATATCGACGTTTCTTACAGAGGAGGAGGATATAACATACTAGTAGAAGGTGCTTGCATACTGCAAGAATTTCATCTCACCTTGAAAAAACATTAATTTTTCAGACATATTTCATCATTACAATTATTCTATTAATTCTAAAGATTTCACCTCCGCAGCGATTTACGTTTTTTCCCACATGTAAAAATAATAGTTTAAAACAATCCCCAAATGTGGCAATTTTAAACATTTTACACTTTCTCCATTATGGGGTACTAATGCAACACATTTCCGCCAAATTTTAAAGTTGTAGCACTTCTAGAAGTAAAATAATATTTTTCAAATTGTTTAAAATTTAAACATTTTTAACGGTTTCCGCAATATATATAGAGAGATTGAAATGTTTATTTGTGCAAATGCACTGCTCTGTAAATAATTTGAAAATTGCAGCTTCCTAGCTCATCCCGTAGTACCTAAACCGTTATATATTTGTTTAAAATTTAAGAATTTTTAAAGGCAACACAAATTAAAATATCAAAATTTTTGTAATTCATGTTCGTTTTTTACAAATCCTACCACTAAAAAGAATTTCATCTCCGTAGCACATTTGGAAATACATTAACCTTGAAAAATTGTTTAAACAATTGCTAATTTTTAGCGGCCGAATTGTTGCACTTTTCAAGATTTTCATTTGTTCTACTCGGTTTTGCACAAAATACCACCTAAGAAAAAATTTTTAAATCTTCTTAAACTTTAAATAAATAGATAACTATTTATGTACTACGGGATGAACTAGGAAGCTGAAAGTCTCAAGTTATTTACATAGTAGTGCATTTGCACTAATAAACATTTGAATTTCTGCATAAATATATTGCGGTGGCAGTTAAAAATGCATAAAATTTAAAAAAATAGGAAAATATTATTTCACTTTTAGAAGTGCTACAACTTTAAAATATGCCATAAATGTGTAGCATTAGTACCCCATATTGGTGAAAGTATAAAATTGCAAAGTTTTAGGAGTTTTAACCTATTATTTTACATAAGGGAAAAATGAAAATCGCTGCGGAGGTGAGATCTTTTGTATGAAAAATTATTTCTAGTATAAAAATATCTCACTGAAAATGTTTTTTCAAGGTGGGATGAAATGCTTGCAGAATGCAAGCACCTTCTACTAGTATGTTATATCCTCATCCTCCTTTGTAAGGAACATCTATAGAATATGTTATGTATAGGCATATCCTGTATATATCTAGGTTATGGATTTTTCGGGTTTAATAAAATTTCATTCGGAGTCTAAATACCGGGTTTTATTATTTTGCTTTTCATTTGGCTAAAAATCAGGTACAAATGAGTTACAGATTTTTGGAAGTTTAAAATAATTTTCTATTACGGGTAATTTTATGGTTTTATTATTTTGTAATTCGGATAAATGATTTTTAAATAAAAATCCTGTTTAAAAATTTAAAAGTTTTATCATATTCATAAATTTTTAATATACCTACCCCAAGTATTGTTGAGGGTGTGATATCTTGTGTTAAATGCCTCCAGATGGAGAGGAACAGCTTGGAGGCTGCACAAATATCTTGCTTCTCATTCAACATCTTTTGAAACCCCCCCTTATAATAAAAAGCTATGTTGGTTGGTTGGTTGGTCTATGACATGCTCTTAAAATGCGAATAACTTGATTTAATATGAACGTAAAATTTGGCAGAGATAATCTACTCGGATATAAAAATGTTGTGACGAAAGAAAATTTACTAACAACGCCCATGTTTCTAATCCAGACGATGATTTGCATTCCCCATAAGATAACACGTAAAAATCGACTTCTTGACATGCAGGCTTTTCTTCTTTATGAGAGTAAATTAGAAAAACTAACCTATGATCTTCGAATCTAAACTATTTTAAAGAAAACATTATATAGTTTCTTATTCTGTTCATGTTTTCCTTTCTACAGTTCGAAATTACTCATGTTAAACGTTTAATTCACATATTTTGGGGAAATCTTGCCATTTTAGCGGAATGTTGCCATGCCTACCAATTACATTGTTAAACCTTGAAATCCTATTGTTATCTCTTATAAGATTTTAAGCACGTATTGAAGGCTTTTAATACGAAAAGGAGAGAAAGATGGAAGGAGAAGGAAATGATATTCTGCTAGCAACATTCATTGCGTTATTTATGAGAAAGAATACTACAAGAGCTGAAATACTCTTCATAAAGATTAAAAATAGGAATAATGAGCTAAATGTAATATTAATGGAATAGAAATGGTATGAAAATCTGAGTAACATGTATTAAGTGAACGATTGCGCGATAGGTTATAGGAGTTGTATAGAATGACGGTTTGGGAAACTTTAAAAGAATCACCAAAAATAATAATAAAAGGCTAATTTTGTAGTCAGTTGGTCTGAGTGTAAAGTAATTAAAACTCGTATAACTCAGTCAAGAATGTAGATAGAAAATTGAATTTTGGCAGAAATTTATATAATGAGCTAATCAGAATTAGTTTACTTACGGTATGTAATAACTGTTGGTTTGTGGCCATATTTTGAGGTGGGAGGGATATATTACACTTCCTTCAGATAAAACTAATAAATTTTGATTTAATGAAACATTTTATGTAGAGTGAAAATTAAAATATATATAATTCACATTATAGTATGTTCTGGAGAGTTGAATTATATTCTTTGTCTCATATTAATGCTTAATAAATGCACCATTTATTGCTTTAATATGGATCAGTCTTTTATGCAATGGTAAAACATATACACTGAATCTATTAAGTAATTAGAGGGAGGAAGTAAAAGAGAATGGGAATGAGCAGAAATTGAGGAAGAGGACATAGCATTCGTATAGGATTAAAAGGAGCTGAAGCACAAAAATAACAATAATAAATTATAAATCATTATAAAACATTTTATACGATCTAACATGCGCCATTTCCAAATGGTGAGATATCGTAAAACTAAATATAACGTTATTTTCAATGGATTCCTTTAAATGAATATACAGAAAATATTTCGAACCAAATTTCTAATAGGATTGACAAAATAACATTCTATGACATTTATTTAATTTTCTTTAAATAAAGACAATTTTCTGAAAAAATTTCAAACCTACTATAGTTAAAAGAAAATTGCACCCTTAAATATAGTTCAAACTTATTGCAGTTCATGTAAGTATTTAGTTCACAATAAGTTACTACACATTTTTCCTTTGATAGAAAATTGACTGTTCATTAATATTTTATCCTGTTTTTATGCATAAGAGTAAAACAATTCATTATTCTATGCTTGAAATAAATTATAATTTGCTCAAATATTTCAAGTTAATTTCTGTAGATTCTTCATACATTATATCTTATTATTTTGATTTTACTCTTATTAAAAAAAAATATTTGGACAAGAATTTGGTCTCACTGATAATAATTTTTAAACAATATAACAAAGTTAACTTTCAAAAACACTGATTTGGTTGTGCATTAAAGCTAAACCAGATAAGCAAATTTTACTGATTTTTCATAACGAAATCTTATATCTTTGAAATAATTTTATGATGACTTGATACGAGAGAGAGAGGAAGAATGAAGGAGAGAGAGACAAAATTAAATGTTCCATAAATTAAAAATAGTTTTGGAAATATAATAATTCTATAGTGTCATGAATTTCTTTGTAATAAAATTTCTATTAGCCCAAAACTATTTTTACTCTCTGGAACACTCAATTTTGTGAGTATTATATCCATTGATTACTTTTTAGTGCATATAAAAGTTAGTTTCATTAATATTTTATTTCAATTTTATTTTAACTTAATACTTAATTCACGCATACCCTTCATATTTGATGGGCAATTTTTCTAGTTAGTGAAATAATTTTTCTTTCGTAGTGTTTTCAACTAACTGACACACAGGCTCTTTTTACACACTTTTATTAAACTTACTCTGTTACATATTTGTATATGTTTCTTTAAAATCTTTCTCGCTTTATATCTCTGCCCCTATAAATGCTACAGGCCTGAAATTTCGGATATATTCTTATTTCAGATGACAACCTACGAGAAAAATCGAGAATCATAAAAAAAGTAATATTTAAGGGGACTTTTTATACCCAATGTTCCATTTCAATATCCCATAAGAAAAGCATGAGACTCAGTGCAGGGCTTTCTTAAAATGCATTTTAAAATTACTTAAAACTGGGATACGAATTCGGAAATTGTTTAGCTGAAAGAACAGAGTTCTTAATTTTTTAATGCAGAAGTCAAATACATACTGAATTAGCATAAATATCAGCTTTTAATCAGAAAAACTTGTGAATTTTTCCTCTCTTCAACAATGGAAATGTATATAAACAATGGCAATGACTTTATTGTTTTTAAAGAGACCTTTAATGCTCTTCATGGAAATTAAAGACGTTTTTATGCTTTTAAGGGAAATTAATGCCGTCATAATGAATTATAATGGAACTTACAAATATTTTCAGAATTTTTCTATATTGAAATAAACTTTGAAAATTCAATTTATAATCTTTGCAATTTTCATTAATCCAAAAACTCAACTTTATAATATAAGAAGACTAAAAAGGAGAAAATAAAATATTAAAAAAAATGTTTTTCAGTATATAGATATCAATTTATTTTACCAGATTTGCATCTGGGGACTGGTTGCAATGAAAAAAATCACAGGGCAATGAGGTCGCTAATTCTCTATGCCGTATCATTAACAAGGACCATAATCCTTACAAATGAGTGTCTCTATTAACAGGACAGGAAAAGAGTCACCTCCACGAGGAAAATGAAAATGAAAAAACAAGACCAAAACACAATCACCCAAAGACACTTCTCATGCTTGCATATCTAAACAAGCTTACAAAACTTAAAATAATTCTGAAAATTTGATTACAATGGGTGATTAATTAACTGAAAAGACAAAAAAAAATGTCACACTGTTATTTGATACCAACATAATGTTTCTTAAATTGACTAACAATGGTATGTGGTAAGTGAGAATGACAAATATTACCTAATGGCCATAAAATATTTCATAAATTTCTTTAACACTGATACAAAATAATTGAAAATAACTAATTATTGCTCAATCGCAGAAAAATATCTCATAATATAAATAATATTGACAAATGATAATAAAAAATAACAAATTATTGCCTACCAGGAGGAAAATATTTCTTAACTTGGCTAACATTTACTATACGACAATAATTTGGGTTGTCTGGCTTCCTTAGAGAGAGAGTTACAGGAGTGATTATCATGTTGACCACGAAGGGTCCTTCCCATATGGGAGAAATTTTGGCGGAACTTTTATTAACTTTGGAAACTTTAGGGACAGCTCTAAACACAACCTGTTCACCTGGTGAAAAGGCTTGTGGAGAATGTCTAGCATTATGTTTACTAGCAACATGCTGTTGTGATTTGGCCAAATTACTTACAAGGGAAGCCCCCAAGGTGTGACACTCGCATCGGATTGAGACTTTGCAGAATGAAGGTATATGTAAAATAACAGACTCGTGTTTCTAGCTCGGTGCCAACTCGACCAACGCGTTGGTCTAGGGGAAACGAGCTGGATTTCAAATATGTTTTGCCCGGGTTCGATTCCCGAAGGGACCAAATTTTTTTTCTGATTTATTAAGTTTTTTTTTCGCAATTTCCATCATATCGTCGATAAAACATGCACAACATTTTTAAAAAATTTATTCCATGCATTACAACTACTATTTTCTTCATCGTAATGCAGTTTTTATTGCCCCAAAAACTTAAGATCACTCGCAAAACACGAACAAAGACAAACAATTCCAATCGCCACTCCAAAATGTGCCCTCTAACAATAAATCGCTTGGCAATATTCTGACGTTGACTGTGGTCGAGAGACAAGGACGTCTGCTTATAAGGCCACGAAAAACTGCTTCTAGTCATCTTATAATGTTGTTATTAATGTTACGGTGTTGTTGTTAAAGGGATTCGTTATCATTTGCAGGTGTCAATTATTGTCATTATAATTGAAATTATGTCACAATAGTGTTGGGTTATTTCGATGCATTGTTCTTTATTCCTCCTTTCAAATCTCGTCATGTATTGTTCATTATGATAAATCGGTTGCTGGTGTCAATTATTGCCATTATAATTATAATTGGCATAATGTCACAATATTGTTGGGTTATTTCGGTGCATTGTTCTTCATTCCTCCTTTCAAATCTCGTAATGTATTGATCATGATGGTAAAGCATATGGGTAGTGATCCATAAAATTACGTTCGTGAAGAATTACGGTGAAGAATTACGATGAAGAAAATAGTAGTTATAATGCATGGAATAAATTTTTTAAAAATGTTGTGCAAGTTTTATCGACGATATGCTGGAAATTGCGAAAAAAACTTTTTAATAAATTTAAAAAAAACTTTGGACCCCTCGGGAATCGAACCCCGGCAAAAAATATATGAAAACCAGCTTGTTTCCTCTAGACCAACGCTCCTAGATAACTTTGAGAGGACTTTTAACATTCTTATTTCGTTGACTCTCGGATCGCGATTTCAAAGGTCATTTTCTCGTAAACGACGTCGAGTTTGGACCTAGGTAGAAACACGAGTCCGTTATCTTACATATACTTTCATTCTGCAAAGTCTCAATCCGATGCGAGTGTCACACCTTGGGGGCTTCCCTTGTTAGCACCTTATTCCCAAGTTCCTGCCCTGAAGCTGATGCCAACTCGTATGGCAATTTCCATTGACGCGACAATGGATGGGGTAGCTCATGACCCAAAAATGGTGGCGTAGTAAGTCACCTTGCAAGGAATAATTCTGAATGGTTTTCCCTCACCTGATTTGCTCTATTATTTTGTACAAGTCTCTGTCCGAAGGCTGATGATGGCGAATATTGGTGAAAGACAATGGAACATGTTGCAATAAACAGGAAATTTGAAAGGGGGTTGTATCAGAATGGTGATCCAAGATTCTAACCCAAGATAAGCAATCAGCAGCCCTATTACAAGAAGCAGATACATGATGAATTGTAAAACGGAAACAAGACAGCTTTATGAATATATGACCAATTTTACTTAATTGTTTAGTGTGATTAAAAAGCCAAGTGAGTGCTGCATGATCAGTATACAAATGAAATGGTCTTGCCTGCAAGTATGGCTTAAATTTTTGAGAGGTGAAACAACAGGCCATATATTCCAATTCATAAGTGCACAGATGAGACTCTTGAGCATTAAGTGCTTTGCTAGCATAAGCCACCAGTTTAAAATTAGCATCGATCAGCTGATTGAGAGTGGCTCCCAAAGCAATATTGCTAGCATCCACATTGAGATGGAAATCTGCATTAAAATTATGCAAATTAAGAACTGGAGGAGAGGACAAGACATTTTTAAACTTCATAATAGTATCACAATGGGAATCGGTCCAATGAAAAGTGGCATTCTTTCTCCTCAAAGCATTTAAGGGAGCGGCCAATTTAGCAAAATTAGGAATAAACTTTGAATAAATACCTGACATACCGAGAAAGGAAATGACCTGTTTCAGTAAAGTAGGCACCGGAAAATTCATTATAGGCTTCACCCTCTTGGGATCTATCTGCAGGGTACCACATGTTATCTGATGTCCCAAGAAGTTAACAGCTGACTGAACAACTTTCATTTTGTCTGGTTGGACCTGCATGGTGAAGTCTCTGCAGTACCTTGCCGATGTGGTACAGGTGTTCTCATAAGATTCAGAATAAATACATAAGTCATCAATATAAGGAAATGCACAATTATATTTTAAGTCCCCTAAAACCTTATTGATTAATCTTGAAAAAATTCGGGGGCTAGTACAGAGGCCAAATGGTAATATTCTATAATGATAAAGACCAAAAGGGGTAGTAAACGCAGTGATGGGTTTACTCTGGTGTGACAAAGGAATCCGATGAAAAGCAGAATTGAGATCTAAAATCGAAAAGAGCCTGGCGGAACCAAGGTAAGCGAATGCTAGCTCAATCGAAGGTACCGGATAATTATCATATTTAACCCTTTTATTAATTTTGCGGTAGTCGATTACATTGCGATCTGATCCATTTCTCTTTGGGATGAGAAAGGCCGGCTAGCAAATGGGGAGTTTGATTCTTCGATCACGCCTTTCTCTAACAGTGACGTCACCTGCTTCTGCATTGAAGCCAGTTTAGACGGAGACAATTGATACGGATGTGAACGAATTTGGGTAGAATCAGACAATTCGATTTAGTATTCAATTAAGGTTGTGTGCCCAATATCCGGTGTGATGACGTCCGGATATCGCGAGAAAGGGGAAAAGATTTCGCGACAGATGTCCTTCGAAGGGAGGAGAGGTAAACCTAGGTTGCCGTTGCATGAGCCATCCTTAGCCTGGTCGAAAAAATGCGCGCTGGTTGATAGACTTTCTCCAAAGGCATGCGAGCAGGGGGAGATGACAAAGGGCATGGAAAACCTCGAATTGAAAGAAAAAAATGCCTTACGCCTTTCGATTATCATGGACAATTTCAATATAAAATCATGACCTAGCGTGTAAGGAAAGGTTAGGTCGGCCAAATAAAACCACTGCTTCCACAAAAATTTATGGATTCGAACTATAAACTGAACCCTAGATCGAAACAGAGAGGGATGAGGCGAGGGACCACTGCATTTTACGAAGCAATTTTGAAGCGCTCGCCTTCTGCTGCATCTTTATTTGGCGCATTCTTTACGATCTATGAGGGAAATTGACGAACCGTTATCGAGTAGAGCCTGGCGTGGTTGCGAGTTCATGGACACTTGAAGTAATGGTGTGACGGAAGAATCCGACCAATTAAAAAAAGAATGACCCGGAGGGTTACGCGAATCACGCCGAAAACGGTGATTTTGATCAGACTGCAATGTAACCTTTGGCGGGGTTCGGGGCGCTCTGGGTGACGAAACACCCGTGAATAATTCTAACTGGACTTACTTTAAGTCCTTCCGATCCTGAGGACCAATTTTGTCCATTTTCGGCTCAAAAGCGTGTCTTATCACAACATTGATATTGAAGGTGCATTCATCAAATTCGGTCTTTTGTCTGCTGAGGTATCTACAAAAAACCGATATTAGGTACGACCGTTGCATGGGGATCTCTTGAACCCGTGAAATTTGGACCGGCTCTTACATTACGACCCTTCGATTCCTGAGACGCAACTGTCTCATTTTACGTAATTCGCAAAGTACGTGGAATAGAAAAACTATACGACACCTCTTAGGTGACACTGCTGCTGCCAACAGGAAATCAAATATAACACAATGGTAAAGTGAGAAGAAAATGCTTACAACTATATTGGAGTGGCGTCATACAAAGCAGAAATATATAAATATACTTAATAGAATTGTCCACTTGGAGGGATAACAAACGATACGAAAAGTAATGGAGTAATGGATCTTCCGCTGGCCGGTTTAAGGCTGCTCTCTCTCGCTTCTGCCTCATTCTCTCTCTCTCTGTGTCTCCTTCCTCGTACTCAGCTTCGACACTCGTGACTGACGGCTGCCAGTCCACAACGTTGCCAGGTCGGAAGTCCGCTAGTTTGGCCTGTTCTCCGGGAAAAGGGCGCACCACTCGCGAAAGTCTATTGGTTAAATCGCACGATGGTAGCGTTCTCTTGTGGGCTAATGTCTGTTGCTTATAAAAGTAGAGACTCTGTACGTACGAGCACAGCCGAAGTACTCGCTTTTGCAGAAGTACGAGCGTTTGCAGTGGTGCGTCGTTTGATCGAGTTCAAACACAAAAACTTCTGGCGAACACGTAAAACTGAGGAGGAACTCGATAAATTGTCAGAGGGTAAAATGTTCTATAATTAATTGTTTACAGAGAGAATAAACATACTGATCACGAACATCTCGGACTGCACTCAAGTGCTGAGGTGCTTACAAGTGCCAGAATAGAAATTCTGTGACCAAATCGAAGAAAATTATGATTAAGGAAAACTAATAATTTCGGGTTTTTTTCGAGTTTTGCCCAAAATTTAAAAAAGGCAATCGGAGGGTAAAAGACTGGTAAAAACTGGGTAAAACCCGAAATATGCATACCCTATATCTAGGCATAGGATAGGATGCGATTTTAAATCGGAAAAAGTCGATACACGTCGATTTTTTTAAATCACTCATCATGCCATTCACCCTTACACATGCCCTACTTTCAGTATACACTACTTTTATAGCATTCAGCAACCAACCATTCACTCCATACTCGCTCAGAACATTCCACAATTCATTACGATTCACTCTGTCATATGCTTTCTCCAGATCAACAAATGCACAGTACACTTTCTTTCTTGCATCCATGCACTTCTCAACCACTTGCTGTAGGGCAAATATTTGGTCGGTGCAACCCCTTCCAGGCATGAAGCCACATTGCACTCCCCACATTTTATCCATAGTTACCTTTTGTACTCTTTCAATCAAAACCTTCCCATACACCTTTCCAGGTATACTTAGCAAACTAATCGCTCTATAATTCTTACATTCAGTCCTATCTCTTTTACCCTTGTAGAACGGTACAATTGCACCATTCTTCCATTCAGCAGGCACTCTCGAACTCCTTGCACACAGATTGCACAGATCACACATCCAACACATAAGCAAATCACCTCCATACTTCAACATCTCTCCCGTTATGCCATCCACACCTGCAGCTTTTCCATTTTTCAACATATTTACTGCTTTAACTACCTCGTTCTTACTAATCCCCTCATATTCATTAATATTCACTCCAACAGATTCACTCGAATTTTTATACCCATTCACAACATTTCCATACAACTATTCAAAATACTTTTTCCAACACTCCCTTACATCACTCTCATTCCACACCATATCACCATTCTTTCCTTGAATTCCGCTCACACCCTTACTCACTCCTTGCCTTGCTCTCTTCACCCATTTCCAGAACAACTTCTTATTTCCCTCAAAATCATTCTGCATTTTCTCAGCTTCATTCATCCGCAATTGTTCTTTACTCTCTTTCACAATATGTTTTGCAGCTCTCCTTTTCTCTTAATACATTTCATACAGTGCCTTTCGCTCATTTTCATTCTTAGCAGCAATCATTCTCACATATGCCTCCTTTTTCTCATTCACAGCCACTTTAACTCTCTCATTCCACCATGCATCACCTCTCATTCTTCCAACAACTGCAGTTCCACACACCTTAGTAGCACATTGCAAGATGATACCTTTCAATCTGTTCCAAGCCTTCTCCACATTCTCTTCTCTCATTTCCTCCTTCCATTCACTCTCTTCGGCCATTAGCCTTTCTTTTAGCACACTTTCATATTCCCACCTATTCATTTGCTCTTGCAGTCTTTCCACTTTTACTCTAGTTACCTTCTCCCCTTTCCTCTTTCTCACAATCCATTTTCTCCCAAGATCTACTCTAGAGATCACTAAATAGTGGTCTGATCCACATTCCACAACTCTCGTATCATTCACAAGCTCCCTCAACCGTTCATCATACACAACAAAATCTATCACACTCTTTGCTTCCCCTCTTGTCCATGTATACAAGTGGATTGACTTGTGCTTGAACCATGTGTTCGAAACAAACAATCCCATTTCCATACATACATTCACCAAGCATTCACCATTATCATTCACTCTTGGGTCACCAAATGGTCCAAGGACCCTTTCCGTGCCTTCTCGTTTTACTCCCACCCATCCATTCATATCTCCGAGCATAATTACTCTTTCTCCTTGTTCACACTCACTCAAAATGTCTCTCAATTCTTCCCAAAATTTATTCTTATCATATTCATTCTCACCGTCAACCGGAGCATAACATGCAACAAGCATTATCCTGCGCGCACCCACTTTCATCCGCACCCACAACAGCCTTGGTGACACTAATTCATGCTTTCTCACATGCATCTTAGCTCTTTCATTCAGTATCAATCCCACACCTTGAGTACCGTGCACGCATTCATCTACTCCAGACCAAAAGACCAAACTACCGTTATTCATTTCTATCACATCCCTCCCTTTACGCTTAGTTTCACTCACACACAAAACATCTATCCTCCTTTTATCCATTTCATTCATCAATTCACTCTCTTTCCCATACACACCTCTTACATTCCATGTTGCAATCTTCCATACCGGTTCATCATCAGATGGGCCAACCTGCTTCGACCTACGCCGCCCATCATGGTTTCCGTCGTCCGAGGCATTCTTATAGCACATTCATCATCATAGGTAGTCTGCCCGTAGACAGGTCCGTGATTATTCTTGGTTAAACCTGGTTCTCCATATACTCCTATTTTCCGCTGTCCTCTTTATATCTTGATAACTCTCTTTCCCTTTCAAATCGTCTATCAGCTGAAACCTTTTCCTACCTCTTTCCCTTTTCCCATCTAGTTTTCCTTCTAACACGTCTTTAATCATACTCTCTCTCCTCAGGTAATGTCCAACCCAGTTAGCCTTCCTCCTTCTGATAGTCTGTATAATCATTCGCTTCTCTCCTATTCTTCGTAGCACTTCATCGTTTTTCATCCTATCTGTCCATTTTATCTTCAGCATTCTCCTCCAAGTCCACATTTCAAAGCTTTCCAAGTATTTGATGTCATTTTTCCTTAGCGTCCATGTTTCTGCCCCATACAATGCTATACTCCATACGTAGCATTTTATCAACTTCTTCTGGATATCTTCCCTTATATTCCCTGTAAGTAGTTGTTTCTTTCTCCTGAAAGCCGCTTTTGCTTTTCCTATTCTAGTTTTGATCTCATCCGTACATTTTGCCTCTCGTGTTATGATACTTCCAAGGTATTTATATTCTGAAACTTGTTCTAATGGCTTTCCCCCAATAGTTATGTTCAGATTCTCTTCTTTACCCGATATTCGAATGACCTTGGATTTTTCTGTATTTATTTCCATACCGTATTTTCTACCTGTTATCACTAGTCTATTTATCATTTTTTGTAGCTCCACTTCCTTTCTTGCTAGAAGTACTTGATCATCTGCGTATTTTACTGTTCTTATAATCCTTCCTCCAATTTTGAAATCCCCTGTGCCTTCTAAAGCTTCTTGCATTAGACTTTCTCCATATATATTGAATAGGGTTGGCGATAGGCAGCAGCCTTGTCTTACTCCTCTACCGATGTGTATTCCGCAGGTGTCCACATTCTCAAACCTGACCTTTACAACTTGATTCTCATATAGATTCCTAATCAGTCTCCTGTCTTTCCAGTCTACACCTATATCCTTTAATATCTTCATCAACTTTACCCAATTTACTCTATCAAAGGCCTTCTGCCAGTCTACGAAACATGCGCAGATATCTTGACTGTATTCTATTGCCCTTTCTGATATGATTCTAACTACTCCTATAGCATCTCTAGTTCCTCGTCCTTTTCTGAAACCGAATTGATCTTCCCCTATTATTTCTTCTGCCTTTTTCTCCAGCCTTTTATTAAGAATCCTCGTGATGATCTTCGATGTGTGTGACAGAAGGCTTATAGTTCTGTAATCTTTACACTGCATTGCCTTTGGCTTCTTCTTTAGAGGGATCATTGTTACTTCTAGGAAATCCTGAGGCCACTCTCCCGTGTCGTAAATCTTATTAATTAATTTCGTGATCGCTTTTAGTCCTTCTGATCCTATGACTTTAAGTATCTCAGCCGGTATTCCATCGCTGCCTGTGGCTTTCCCCTTCTTTAGTTCCACTATCGCCTTTTCTACTTCGCTCTCCATAATACTTGGTCCTAAGTTGTCTTCTTCAATGTTTTCCTCATTTTCCAGTTCTATTTTTGCCGCTCCTGCCTGTTTGCTGTATAATTCCTTAATGTATTCTTCCCATACCTGTGCTACATCCTTTGTTTCTGAGACTATCTTCCCATCCGTATTCATAATTCCTTTACCACAAATTCCATTAGACTTCTTATCTTCTAATTCCAGTGCCCTAGCGTACATCATATCGTACCGTCCTAACTTCTCCATTTGTTCTATTTCATCACATTTTCCTTTTATCCAATTTTCTCTAGCTTTATCTGTTACCCTTCTCAACTCATTGTTTATACGCCTATAGTTGGCTCTACCTTCTTCACTGTTAACGTTTTTCCATTTTCGTCTCTCATCCATTTTCTCCAGCATTTCCTTCGTGATCCATGGTTTTCTGATTTTCTTCTCTTGTTTTCCAATCTCTTTATCCAAGGTATCCTTGATACTGGTTTTAATTTCATCCCATTCTATATCAACGGTCTTCGGTTTGTTTTCCAACTTTCTTAGGTTATCTTCCAACTTCATGCTGACTACATCCTGCCTTTCTTTCAGTTTTTCTAGGTCCCAGGTCTGTCTTTCTCTTCTCGTTTTTCTTATTTGTTTGAGCTTTGTACTCACGTCAATTATTAGAAGGCTGTGATCTGAATCAATGTCCGCTCCTTGAAATGCCTTGGCGTTCTTTATGCTGTTCCTGAATCTTTGTTTTACAAGGATGTAATCTATTTGGCATCTCATTCTATCTCCTGGGCTTTTCCATGTGTATAACCTTCGTTTATGGTTTTTGAACCATGTATTAGTCACTACAAGGTCATTACTGATGCAGAATTCTACGAGTTTCTCCCCTCCTCGATTTCTCTTCCCAAGTCCGTATTGCCCGACAACATTTTCTTCCTGTCCTTCTCCGACTATGCTATTCCAATCTCCCATTATTATGCAGTTTACCTTTCCTCTTCCGTCTTCTTCGTAAATTTCATTAATTTGCTCATAGATCTCATCTATTTCTTCATCGTCATGAGCTGACGTTGGCATATATACCTGGATTATCAGCATGTCCACTGGGACTGCTTTTAGCTTTATTGCCATCAGTCTATCGTTCGTTGCTATTATCTTTGTCACGCTTTTCATCATATCTTTCCTAAGTACCAGAGCTACTCCCCTTTCCCCACTATTTCCTCCAGAATAAACTACCGTGAATTCTTCCGAGTCGAACTGTCCTTCTCCCTCCCATCTAGTTTCGCTTAGCCCTATAATGTCAACTCTCTTTCTTCTCATTTCTTCTTTCAAGTTCTCTAGCTTTCCTGCCTTTCTCATAGTTCTTACGTTCCAAGTCCCTATTCGTAATTTACTTTCGACAAATGTTTTCCTCAAGGCAGTCCCCGCCCGGAGATCCGATTGGGGGACTATTTTACCTCCGGATTGTTTTACCTCGAGAGAACTCATATTGTCCAACCATATAATCTTTACTAGGGATTGTAATGTGGTAGTTTCCCTCTTGCTTTCCACATCGCAGTACTGTAGCCGTTCAAATCGTCCTGATCACGCCTACAGCTGTATTGGATATAGACCCAACCAACATCATTTGTTTTCGGCTCTATACCATACTGACAGTACTGCTGCCTACTGCCAGGCACTGATGACAGTTTTTTTTTTTTTTTAATAAAACCTCCATTCGAGGGGTTTGAACCCCCGAACTTTGCAATAGAAAGCCGACACGCTAACCACTACACCACCAGTGCATATAGCACATTGTAGTAACGTTAAAAATAGGGTAAGCAAGGTTACCAGCCTATACTGTACCCGTGCCACATGCAGCATTCCCTACTAACGGTAAGGGCATAATACCGGTCAGTTTTGGCACAATTTAGCCTTCATGCTACAAGCGAAACCAACACCCAGTATTACACCAGGTATGCTTACGTTATTCTACACAAGCTAGGATCTGTACTCTAGAGACTAACAGGTTAGTAAATTTCAATTTATATATAATTTTTTAAAGAAGTCCACATAAATTAGCAATCCAGCAACGCCCAAGTCTCTGAACTAGAGCAATCACAACTAAAACAATAAATCTCAACTCAATTTCCAAATAAAAACCCTCACCAACAATTATTGAGAATCCACCAAACCTCCCAAATCGCCCTTCACAAACAAAACACGTCCCCGTAGTCAGAAAACACGAAATTAACGGCAAACCGAAGGACCGCACACAACACCAACTCTACCCAATATAGCCTAAACTAAAAAAAAAAATAATAATAATATGTATACTCCCTGGGTAAATTTTCAAATGAGGCACTTGATTTGTCTTTGAAAAATCGTTTAGTTAAATTAATTTTTTTGGTTATAATAATTGATTCGTTTAACTTCGAAATCGTTTAAAGCAAACTCGTTCAAGGTGAGGGAGACCTGTAACAGTAACTTTTGGACGCTTTTCAGTTTTCAGTTAGTTAGCGCACTGAAGAGTCCAATCCCATCTTGTTCCCATTTTTAGTTGGAAAAAGATCCTTGAACTGAATTACTGTGATACGTATGCTACTCCTATGTATATAATCGAAAATTACGATATTTATATATCTAATATGATTACTAACGAGTAAAATAATTTATTTTATTTTTGAATAGTGGTGGCTCTTAAACATTTCAGAAACACCCCTCATTAATAATGGCGTCGCTTAAAAGGAAGTGTAAATTCTCCAGTAATCTAAAATCAAAGTTTCCTTGTTTCGATATCGGGCGTAACGAATGAGGCGAAGTGTTGTTTTTGATTGTTACGTTTCTGTTGAATATTAGGGATTCTTGGATTTGGAGCGTCACATTCAATGGGAAAAACAGAAAAATGGTACGAATTACGTCTTTATGTGGAAAAGTGACATCCTTCTGTATCCAAAACAATTAGTTCAAGAAAAAAGCTGAGGGAACCATGGCTTTCCATACGGTGAAACAAAATCAGTCTTTCAAATCTATGGACTGCACTGCAAGTCTGTTAAGAGAATTATTTTAAGACTCGGAAACTGCCCTCAACACAACATGCGCAAGAACGAAAACTAAAGCAATAATGAATAAAGCGATCGCTCCCCATACTATCGATTTGATTTTGAAGACAATGGGTGAAATATCTTGTTTCGAAGTTGCAACGGATGCCAGCAATCATGGCTCACTTAACCCTTGAAATACCAAGGGGTGTCTATTTTTGTCCAAGCATTAGTTTAGGAATATTTTGGGATATCGAAATCATAGATACTGGGTTTTTTCCATCTTTTATACATTACATTTTACAAATAAATATCTTTTTCTCATATATATGCTCAGATTTTTTTATTTACCCATATTTATAGATAGGTCAACGTTGGACCAAAATGGACACCCCTTGTTTTTACTTGTCACAATATTTTAAAACTGGCAACATTTATTTTTTTGTGGTTTTTTGCATTTCGAAACGTCTAGTGATAACACAAAATATTGACTTGACTTGACACATATATCATTCATGTACTAACTTAAAGTAAAAGTTTTTTTGTTTCAGATTAGGTTTTTTCAGACGAGTACCTCTGGGGAGTGCTTTAGATACCTACGTAATATTGAACCCCTTCTCTCACCACTATCATACGGTCATAGCCTTTAATTGTACTTTCATCACCCCTTAGGTGACGATTGCAGTACATGTGTATGACGGTAAATTTTTATAATTTATTTATTTATTTTGGTCCACATTGGCCTTTAAATTGGATACACCCAAAACAATATAAAAAATATATATATAACAAAATACCTATACATATCAAAATACATATAAAAACAGAAATTAAAACACATATAAGATGGACGTAATGAGAATTAAAATTGCAGGAACAAGACAGCATTTCCAGAGATATTCGCCACCCGTGGAGGCACGGGGGAGAGAGGACCTACATGAAACATAAGAACTTAGTCTTTTAGAAATGAAGTTTTCAAAAATGAAGAGGGAATATGGAGGCAGGGTCTAATTTTCCCAAGAAAACACTTCTCTCTTCATTGGGTAGGCCACCTCCATTCCTTTGATATTTAGCGACAAGCAGCGGTAAACTGTGATTAATATATGTCCACATTTCTTTGCCTTTGCCAATAGGGATTTCCGAGCAGCAAAGCCCCGGGATGCGCCTTTGCGGGGTCTGCCTGAGAAATTTTGAAATAAAATGAATGTTTTGTGTGTAATAAATAGATAGTTAGTGTTTTATATCATTAATGTCTATAATATGTAGTGAAAACATACAAGTGAAGTATAGACCAAAAAGGTCCCCCCCTGGTACCTAATGGTAGTTTTGGACCTTGGTATTTCAAAGGTTAAGATCTTCCCAATCCTTGTGCAGTATTTTGATTGGAAAGATGGTGGAAAACAAACAAAAGTGCTTGAATTAACTGCTACTCCCGATGAAACCTCGAAAACCATATCATAGTATGTGTTGACGACTCTGGAGAGATTTAGTTTACCTTTGAAGTGTGTTTCCTTTACAGGTGGCAATGCAAACGTAAATTTTGGAGGGGTGAATAGAGAGAAGGGAAGCAATGTATTCTCATGCCTTAGGGAGATGCTGAATAGGAAAATAGTTGGTATCGGGTGTACTGCTCATATTCTCCACAATTGTATTCAACATGGTGCAGATGTGTTAAAAATTGATGTGGAATCTCTCGTTTTCAAGATATTTAATTATTTTTCTGTATATACTGTTCGAACTAAGGCGTTGAAAGATATTTGTGAATTCATAGAAATTAACTATCAACCACTGTTATCTTCAACTAACAAGGGAAGCCCCCAAGGTGACACTCGCATCGGATTGAGACTTTGCAGAATGAAAGTATATGTAAAATAATGGACTCCTATTTCTACCTAGGTGCCAACTTGTCGTCATTTACGAGAAAATGCCCTTTGAAGATCGAGATCCGAAAGTCAACGTAATAAGAACGTTAAAAGTCCTTTTCTATTTATCTAGGAGATTTGGTCTAGGGGAAACAAGCTGGACTCAAACTATTTTTGCCGGGGTTCGATTCCCGCAAGGACCAAAATTTTTTCTGATTAAAAAAAAATGTTTTCGCAATTTCCAGCATATCGTCGATAAAACTTGCACATCATTAAAAAAAATTATTTCATGCATTATAACTACTATTTTCTTCATCGTAATTCTTCACTGTAATTCTTCACCGTAATCCTTCACGAGCATAGTTTTATGGATCACTACCCATTCGCTTTACCATCATGATCCATACATGACGAGATTTGAAAGGAGGAATGCAGAACAATGCACCGAAATAGCCCAACAATATTGTGACATAATGGCAATAATTGACACCGGCAACCGATTTATCATAATGAACATTACATGACGAGATTTGAAAGGAGGAATAAAGAACAATGCATCGAAATAACCCAACACTATCGTGACAATTTCAATTATAATTATAATGACAATAATTGACAATTGCAACTGATAACGAATCCCTTTAACAACAACACCGTAACTTTAATAACAACATTATAAGATGACTAGACGCAGTTTTTCGTGGCCTTATTAGCAGACGTCCTTGTCTCTCTACCACAGTCAACGTCAGAATATTGCCGAGCGATTTATTGTTCGAGAGCACATTTTGGAGTGGCAATTGGAATTGTTTGTTTTTATTTGTGTTTTGCGAGTGATCTTCAGTTTTTGGGGCAATAAAAACTGCATTACGATGAAGAAAATAGTAGTTATAATGCATGGAATACATGTACCAAGGCGTCGATATTCGTTGAAAATCTCTCGGGAAAATAAAATTAAAAAAATAAAGGTCGAATCCTACCAAGCCTACCTATAACTCTAAAATATGGCAGAAATGTTTGGCATTACTACCCTTTAATGGAAAAGTATAATATTAGGGATTGTTTTACTCCAATATTTTTCCATAAGTAAAGAAAGACAATCAATCGTTGCAGACGTGATATCTTTATAATTAAAAACATATTACTAATAAAGAAATATTTCGGAAACATTAAAGTTTTTTCAAGGTATATATATATATATATATATATATATATATATATATATATACATATATATAAACATATAACAAGAAGTTGTTGGGATAAGGAAGCCCAGTGATCACTTACCAATAAAATGACTTCAGTTTGGCGAGTTGCTGGGGGTGTCGAAGTGACACGTAAAAAAACATCACAAAACGCAACGACAAAATTGTTATTCTCCCTGCAGACAAAGGTACCACCACCGTGGAAATGAACCGCTCGTATTACAAAGACGAAGCTCTCCGCCAACTATCTGACCAAACATCTTACCTTTCTCTCACCTCCAACCTCACTGACCGCCACTCCTCCGAAATTTCTGCATATCTGCGATCCGTGGGAAAGCAAGAAAGCCTCTTTGATTTCACCATTTCCCTGATGATCCTCAATAAATCCCGGACCACAACCTTCTACCTTCTCCCAAAACTCCACAAACCCAGAAACTCCGGCCATCCCATTGTCGCCAGTTTTAACTCTCCCACGAAACGCATCTCTGTTTTTGTTTACTCCCACCTACAACAATTTCGTTCTTTTATTTAACAAGATTGGAAAGGAGTACTGCATGTCGGAGTACAATTTCCAAATGCGTTCTTTGAGATCTCACAATATTCTCAATATTTATCGGTGAGAAGAGTATTTAACGATAAGCTAGCAAAGGTACGTTGTAAAATACACGTAGGTCTTCATGAAAGGTGGTCGTCATTGTTGTCCGATTTTTACCAAAATTGGAATTGTTTGATAAATTTTACTAAAACTCTCTAATACCAAGATTCATCAATATATGTCCAGCGGTCCTCGAGTTGAAACAAAGGAACATTGTAAACTACATATAGGTCATCATGTAAAATGGTTGTAATTGTTTTCCAATTTTAACCAAAATTGAAATTGGTCGACCAATTTAAGCAAAACTCCCCAAAACCGAATTTCATCAAAATACGTCCAGCGAATCCTAAGTTAAAACAAAGGAACATTGTAAACCATGTGTAGGATTTCGTGTAAAGTGTCTTAATTGTAGGCCGATTTAACCAGAATTGGAATCGATCAACCAATTTTAGTAAAACTTCCCAATACGAAATTTCATCAAAATATATCAAGCGGTTCTTGAGTTGAAACAGGAATATTGTTAACTACATCTACATCTACAGTTTACCCTGCAAGCCACCGCAAGGGTGTGTGGCAGGGGGTGCATTAACACTAAGGGGAAAACTCCAAAATTAGGTCTGGGTTTACGCCCCTACGCGAGGTTACTTTTGATCGCAAGTTTTACTCTGCTCAGCTTTCAAGGGGAAAATGAGCCTTTGTATCTCTCCGTCCTACAGGCTATCTCTCTTATTTTACGAGGATGGTCCATTCTACCGATATAGGTGGGAGTTCTTATTATTTCTTCGACGTCGCTGGAGAAAGTACACGTTCTAAATCTTTCAAGAAGTTTTAACCTAGCACGTAATCGGCGCTCAGCTAGTGATTCCCATCCTAAGTCCTGTATCAAGCCTGTAACGCTTTTATTTCTATCATAACAATTTTTTGACGAATCTAGCAGCTTTTCGCTGCACTTTCTCTAACTCGGTGATTAATCCTTTCTCGTACGGATCCCATATGCTCGACGCATACTCTAGCAGCGGTCTAACTAAAGAAAAGTAACATGTCTCTTTGACTTTTTCTTCGCTTTTACCTACTATCCGTTTGATGAATCCTAGTTTTTGCTTAGCTTTCCCGGATATATTTCGTATGTGTGTGTCCCACGAGAGGTTACTTGTTAAAATGACACCTAAGTATTTGACGGATTCGGATAATTTTAGATGTACGCCTTCTATACTGTAATTCATCGCCTCAATTTCTTTGTTTCTCCAGAATCTCATGACGGAACACTTACCTAAGTTCAGCTCTAATTGCCACTCTTTAAACCACTCGAGAATTGCGTGTAGGTCGTTAGAAAGTAATGCTTGATCAGCAGGACTGTTAATCTCTCTGTAAACTACCGTATCATCCGCGAATAACTTGATTTTACTTGTAATAACCTTATCTAAGTCATTTATGTATATAAGGAATAATAGGGGACCGATGACACTTCCCTGTGGAACGCCGGAGGACACGCTGACCGAATCTGATTTAAATCCATTTATGACTACCATTTGTTCCCGATCATTGAGAAAGTCCCTGATCCACTCGATTATCTTTCGATTTATTCCACAGGCTTGTAATTTTTTCAATAACTTAACATGAGGGACTTTATCGAATGCCTTCTTGAAGTCAAGAAAAACCGCGTCTAGCTGGGTCTTTCGATCACCGGATCGTAGTATATCATGTGCAAACAGAGCGGGCTAAGTTTCACAAGATCTTGCCTTCCTAAAACCGTGCTGATATTTACTGAGCAAGTCCTGGCTATCTAAGAAGTCCATCACAGAACTAACGATGATGTGCTCTAGAATCTTGCAAGATATTGAGGTTAACGAAATCGGCCTGTAGTATTCTCGGTCGTCTTTTTTCCCGCCTTTATGTAGTGGAGTTATAAACGCTAATTTCCATTCCTTAGGTATAACGCCATGACTAAATGACTTACTGAAAACAGTTTCTAGATAAGTTGCTATTTCTAACGCTAATTCCTTTAATACTCTAGCTGGTATCTCTTGCGGTCCCGGGGATTTATTTGCATTGATGATTTTGAGCTGTTCTGCTATCCCTTTCGCTTATATAAGTATATCGTTCATCTTCTCTTCGCTACTACATGTAGGTCATCATGTAAAATGGTTGTAATTGTTGTCCAATTTTACCAAAATTGGATTCGGTCGACCAATTTTACCAAAACTCCCCAATACCAAATTTCATTAAAATACGTCCAGCGGTTTTCGAGTTTTAACATGCGGACGGATGGACAGACAGAAGGACGGACGGATACGACCTCCCCTATATGCGTTCACTTCGTGCAAAGAACGCATAATAACATATCGCGTTTTAAGATTATGACGTCACCATATCTATACGTATTTGGTTGAACTCGATAGGACAAAAAGAATTACCCTATTAAAAATGCATTATAGCGATGCCATTATAATACGGATTACCATTTCCCATTTAAAAGCATTGTCCTGGTTGCTATGGCAGCTGAAATTCTTTATTGTTGAGCATTTGCTTTTTTCCGATTTCTTCGTCAATTCGGCACCGATTTGAATTTAGTCTTCAAAAATAAGAAACTTCATTTTTTTAGCTATAGAACTGTTTTCATTTCCAGTTTCTTTCTGAATCAGAACTAATTTAAAAATGCAAATACCGTATATGAAAATCTGCACAGATTTCCAGTTTTTTTTGAGGATCGAAATGGAATATTGGGGTCAAAAATACCCCACTAAAAATTAAAATATTTTGAATTTTTGAGTATTCTGGTTGGTTGTACCAAATTACCTACCATCCTGCCAAATTTCAGGTCTGTGGCATATGTAGAAATACCTTAGATTTTATATCATATATATATCCTGCGTAAGAAGCAGTTATTTATAATACTAGTAGAAGTTGCTTGCATTCTGCAAGAATTTCTTCTCACCTTGAAAAACATGAATTTTTCTGAGAGATAATTCATATTAGAAATATTTTTTATTCAAAATATTTCGCCTCTGTACCAATTTTCTTTCTTATGGAAAAATATTGGAGTAAAACATTGCCTAAAATTGCAATTTTAAAATTATTATACTTTTCCCATTGCGTGATACTAATGCCACAATTTTGTGCAAAATTTTAATGTTACAGCATATCTAGAAGTGAAATAATATTTATCTAACTTTTTAAACTTTAAATATTGTTAACTGCAATAACAACTTGATGGAGATATTCAAATATTTATTTGTGCATTTACACTAAGCTCTAAATAACTTTAAAATTTCAGCCCGTTGTACCTTAGCATTTACCAATTTGTTTAAAGTTTAAGAATTTTTAACGGCCAAACAAATTAAAATATCTAAATTTTTATACATCCTATTTCTATTTTTTTACTAATTCTACCTTTAAGAATTCTTGAAAATTGGTTTACACAATTGCGAATTTTTAGCGGCCCCTTTTATGAAAAAATTTAAGATAGTTATCTTTCCTATAGTATTGAATCTGCTACAACGTGTTTGCAAAATCTCGTAGCTACAACTTATAGTTACCGTGAAAAATATTAATAAACTTTATTGTACAAATGGAGTAAGAACGACCCCTAAAAATGAACAATTTTGATATTTTCGATTTTTCTAATTGGTTATGATTAATTTTGAAGCTAGAAAAAAGTCTACTATGACTGGGAATCAACCCCGGGGCTTCCACTTAGCCGGGCGGATATTCTACCACTGAACTATCGTATCAGATCAATTTTCTCGTTTCTTAACGCGGATGTTTTCTTGGTTGGGATGGAACAGGCCAAGCTAGTATCAAACTGCCCCAACGGATGTCCTCGAAGAGATACATCGAAGAAAACTCCTCCCTCTCAAATGGTGAGATTGCCAAGCAAGAAATTGATAGATAATAATATAGTCTATGAATATTTTTCAAGTGAGTCAAATGATTTTTAAGGAATATTAGAACATTCTTATCTTTTACCATTAACGTTGAAATATTTATCGCAAAATAAATCGATATATCTACTTACATTTGTTCGGTAACCATGATGTTGTTTATTGTTTACGTTTTGGCTAATAATATTAACATAATCCACATAATATTTTTGCTGCTTTCAAGGCTTCGGTGTATCTATCCATGTGAATATAAGTAAGACGTTAATGCGTAATTACATTAATGACTAGCAGATGTACCCGGCTTCGCTCGGGATATTAAAGCGGTACAGTATTTATTTTGTTTAAGGTTAAAATAACATTACTGAAAAAGAAGTCCGAGAACGAAACAAAACACAGATACCGGAGGCGGTCCGAAAATAATCTAAAATTGTAATATATCATCATACTTTACCTTTCGTTTATAATACTTCCTTGTAAACAATATTTGTTTTTTTCCTCCAGATGCTAGGATGGTTAAGTTACGCGGGCTAAAATCTAAAATAAAAATCTAACCTGGATGTATTCCTCAACTTTGGCACAAATGTAACACACAAAAAATCTGGTGCACTCTGGGGGTTACCAATTTTAAAAAATCCAAAATTTTCTGCCTGCAATACACACGGGTGAACCATACAATCAAACTTATCTACAATTAATTAAGTTTCAATCTATCACAATCTATTACGTTTGACGTTGCTACAACAATAATTTTGATACTTCATAAAAAGCGCGAACGAATAACGTAATTATTTCGTCTATTTGAAGGTTTAATAGACGGTAATTCAATCGGAGGCAACAATGCGGGATGCCTTGGCAACACCCGGAAAGAGTACGAAAATGCGATAAAATTTCGAAAAGAAATGCGCATTTCTGACAAATTCCCCAATATAACATCTAAACATAGCAAGAATAAGGTATTTTATAGTTTTAGTCGTAGAATTAAGCAAAAATGGAGAAAATTGGTCTATATTTACGTATTTTGATGAATGAAAGAAAAAATCTTGCACATTGAAAAATCGAAAATCATCTGTAAACTTATGGGAAAATATAATTGTCTCTCGGAGTCGAATCCGGGACTTTTTCCAGGATGTTAGATTTTTCTAGGGGCCACCTTATGGTAGGTTAACGATTATGAAAATTTCATCTTGTTAAGCTGAATAGATCCGAAGATAGTAAGCGAGAAATATTTGAAGGAAACGGCAGACTTCCAGCCAGCAAGTCAGACTGGTTGAGTTTTATATAGATAGAGAAGATAAAACTTTACAATATAATACATAACATAGTAAATGTTAATGTAAACATCCCTTGCGTAATTAAGGAATGTGGAACGTTAGTCGAGTATATTTAAGGTTTTCAGCAAAGCGATAGTGACGCCACCTGTCGGTGGAACTGTGAGCTAAAGATAAACAAAAGATGATCCTAATGACGTCATAACAAAAACGAACGTAATGCGCAATGTTAGGTTGGTATCTTGGAAGGCGGCGGATTCGAATCGAGTTAAAATTATGCTGTTGGTATTTTGGATGGCGGCGGATTTGAGTACGTTAAAATGAAGCAAAATATTGAGCAGGTTGATCAAGTTTTTTTATTTTCAATAAAATACAATCATTATTACTTTATAAATACACACAACACAAATAACAATCTTTTTTCAAAGGAGGTGGTCCATCGATACGAATTTCTCCTTTATTGTAGTGTTCCAGGCATGCCTGATATCGTTCCCTCTGACGCCAATCTTCTAATTCTTGTAATTCGGGAAATGTGGCGGTTATCTGATGGATGTCACGTGGTTGATACAGTTCAATATAATCAATAGGTATAAATTTCAGATCCTCTAACTTCATCGTCTTCCAACCACGTTCATGATAGGTCCGAAGAGCCTACCCAACTTTATGTATAATTGCGAGTTTTTTTAAGTCCATAACTGAAAATTAGTTATTATCAAATCAATGATTGCTTAGATTTATAATATATTAATAATTTTAAATATAAATTAAATTACCTTTGGAGAGCGATCTTATGCGTAAAATATCTGGATGCGTCTTTCTTCGAGAAACTCACTTTATGAACGCGTCCGTCCTCTGCCGAGACTCAAATCCGAATGAAACCTTCTAAGTGCGAGATAGCAAAAATGCTGAAGTTTCACGTCCGCCCCCAGCGAAACTCTGCGTAGCGATCTTGAGTGAGCAAACCGGACGTGATCACTGCAAAATGTCGAGTTCGTGCATACACCGCATGTGATCTGGAGAGTGGGGGTTAACGCAAAAGTATCACGTCAACACATTCCCAACTTTCGATTTGAAGAAAGAGTACCACGCCATAACGCTTTGAGTCTTCGACTTGATGTGACGTTTTCTCAGCATCGGACCTCGTGTCATATATTTTGCTGCAGCAGTATTCACAAACAAAATCGTTTCCAAAGAATACCTTCAATAGCTACGCCATCTGGTAAGCATATTTTCATTCGAAATACTTAATCGTTGTGGAATAATTCTTTTAAAATTGAGTTTATTTCATAAGTTCTGAAAATCATCACATCCTTGAAAAATGTGTTCAATGAGGGCTAAATGTAACCTCTCAAGATTTTATAATTGACGATTTTAGTATTAGCAGTGATATAAGTGATAGTGATTATTTCTTTACGAAAAAAATTAGTGATAATATTTCTACGGTAAAATATTATTGCAATCAATGTATTTCATATAGAATATATATAGATATATTGCATTGATGCCGGATGATAAAGTTTTATTATGAGCCAGTAAAATACCCGGATTCACATTAAAGTGTCGAACGTATAAAGTAGCGTCAAGAATTTTTAGAATTGAATTTCCATTATTTTTCTCCATTATGTAAAAACTAGGTCTCGCGCGAGTCAGTTTAATTACCAACTCGATTCCATTCAGGAGCGACCGAGATTGATTAAACACATCTGCATGGGGTCTACCTACAAGTTCTACGGTAGAACTGTCGGCGTATTGTTTCTTTCTCTCTACAAATTCTGGATTAGTTGAAGTTTGCGAATTAATATCTGTTCCACTATCTGGTAACCATCCACCAAATCTCAAATGTGTAGATGCAGCATCTTGTCCATAATTTAGGAGAGTTTCTTTATAAGTACGATAATGGTAATATATAAGACGGAACGATATCAGCCCTGCCTGGAACACTACAATAAAGGAGAAATTCGTATCGATGGACCACCTCCTTTGGAAAAAGATTGTTTTTTGTCTTGTGTGTATTTATAAAGTAATAATGTTTGTATTTTATTGAAAATAAAAAAAACTTGATCAACCTGCTCAATATTTTGCTTCATTTTAACGTACTCAAATCCGCCGCCATCCAAAATATCAACCCAGAAAGTTTAATTCGATTCGAATCCGCCGCCATCCAAAATACCAACAGCAAAACTTTAACTCGATTCAAATTTACCGCCTTCCAAGATACCAACCTAACATTGCGCATTACGATCGTCTTCTGTTATGACGTCATTAGGATCATCTTTTGTTTATCTTTTGCTCACAGTTCCACCGACAGTTGGCGTCACTATCGCTGTGCTGAAAGCCTTAAATATACTCTACTAACGTTTGGTAAACTTGGGGTACCCAACAGCGAAAGTAAGTAAATTTCAGAATTTATTGTATTAGTTTTATTGTAATATGACATCAAGAATGATATATCCATAAAAATAATAAATTATAAAAATCTTTTGCTAATTAAAAGTATACTTTCCCCAGCGAAGTCGGGCGTTTCAACTAGTCCTATCTATATACTTCGTAAGAAGCAGCTATTTATAATAAACGAGTTGTTGGTGCTTGCTTACTGTAAGCGCTTAAAAAATCACCGTACACCAATATCTAAACTTCTAAATAAACCAACGTGACATCATTTGAACTGCACACAGCCTATTTGTATAAGATAATAGTTTTCACTTTCCCAGAAATGAAGGTATCTATCCGGAATTTCTAAAGTCTCTGTCAATCGGCTTCGTGTCTAAATTTTCCAAGTAAAATTTTCATGGCTCAGATCGCCCTTTTAAAGCAATAATTATAAACATCATTAAGGCAGTAGCTTATATGTTACACTAAAATGTATGTAAAAATTAGGATATTTTGTGTGTTAGGATTATGGCTTCTTCATCCGTGCCTTTTAGTACGTATCTCGATAAAAAATTAATTTAAAATTATCACGTCATCACATTTATGCGTCGTTGGCTGAAATTTAATGGGTTATAATGCAGCATAAGCAGTAACTCGATGCTCTTGTAGTATGGAAAATCAATTCCCATTGAAATGCATTGGAGTCGTTGCTGTGGTAGTTTATATTTTTCATTGCTGAAGATTTTCGTAATTTCATGATTAAAATCAAATTTTCACGCAAATTCATCATCATCTCTCTTTCTTCCATAGTACGATGTACGTGTCGAATTTGTATCTTAATTTTTAATAATTTAAAAAAGCAATTTCATATAGCCCTAGTTTTCAATGCTTTTCATATGGGTGTGTAAAATTCGACTTTGAAGTCAAAATACCACTTAAATATAACTTTTTCTGAAAATAAATATATACATATATATATGTTTATATCATTATAAATAGCTGCTTATTACATATATAGGATATATATATATACTTCTAGCTGAAAAGCTCGGCTTCGCTCGGGAAAGTTTTCTTTTAAGTAGCAAACGATTTTTATTATTTATATTTTGTATTGATATATCACTTTTGATATCACATTACAATAAAAAATTATACAATAAATTTTGAAATTTATTTAGTTTTGATGTTGGGTACCCGAAGTTTTAAATTGCTGTTTCGGGTGTTTGGGGGCGATTTCCCCACAAAAAGATCCAAACTTTACTAAACGTTCCCCATTCCTTAATTTCGCAAGCGACGTATAATTAACATTTTCCTTTTTATGTATTGTTTTGTAAAGTTTTACTGTTAATAAAATTACACATTAACGTCTTACATAATATTCACATGGGTTGATGCACCTAAGTCTTTAAAGCAGCAAAAAATTATGTGGATTATGTCAATACTATTAGCCAAAACGTAAACAGTAAAAAACATCTTGGTTATACGTTTAAATCGCATTTATTGGAAAATTTTAAGCTTTTTAAAGATATGTTGTCTTGCCGATCGTGTCATTGTTAAATCTCGACATTGTATAATAATATGCGTAAGGAAAGTGTGTCTGTCCATCCGCCCGTCTGTCAGTCCATCCGTTGGTCCGCCCGAACGCTCTACAGAAATCTCCAAATTTTAAGTAATATTACAATAAATAATACCATTTTTCAGCGTTTTTTGCAATTTGTTTCAATATTGTTCAAATCACATCCATTTTCCTATTATGGAGTTTTACCGAACATCGGCCTCCTCAGTGAATTGTGCCTTTTCGTTGGTTTTATGTCAGTTTTACTTGTCTCTTGTATTTCTGAGACGTTTTTAGAAGGAAATTTATTTTCATTTGCCCACCTCGTGAACTTTTCTTCTGTAAGTATACTTCCTAAGTTTTTGTAGGTAATATTAACCATGTAATGTAACGGTAATTAAAGTATGAGTGGTAAGCACAGTCACTCTCAAATCCACTTCGTTTTTGGTAAAAATGAGGTTGCCTTACATTGGCAGTCGAATCGAATATTGCTCGGAGTGTGGAATTTGAATTATATTATGCATAACGCTTCCAGTAAGAGAATTTTACAGCATACGTTGAATCATTGGAAATTTTGTTTTAAAAAAGGTGACATTTTGACGAAGAAATTCTCGTTCTGTGGTGTGGAACTTTATCAGTGATGATTTGTGGCTACGTTCTGTTCTGGTGGGGTGGCCTTTGAAGACGAAAATATCCATATTAACATGTATAATTGACCGAGAAAGCTCTAAATTTATATAATTCTGCGTTAAAAACAAACTTCAGTGAGTAATTCAAATCTAAATTGATATAAATTTACACAAAATAATGACTAATTAGGTAGAAATGTTTTGCAAGTGTACTTCGTACAAAGTTACTTAAGGTTAGGTTTTGAAATTGTATATTGATATTATTCCTGTAGAAATTTCCAAGTCATCGATTTATAAGTAATTGTAACAATGAGCTGTGGCATCTCGGAGTACCCTGTTGATTGAGCCGCGGCACATTTTCAAAGATAAAGAGGATAGGGAAGGAGAGGGAGAGAAAGTAAGGAAGAGAAAGATAAAGGGAGATAGAGGGACGAAGACAGAGTAGGAGGTAAAGGGAGGAAGAGGGGGAGATAGATAATGTTGTTTGTTAGGGCAATATTGAGACTAGGAAGTCTATTTTTCAAGAGCAAGTGAGAGGGGATGGATGGAAGAGAGGAGAGAAAATGGGGAATAATGGGAAGTGCCTTAAATTTTATACTTATGCCATGCTTACCCGTCATATTTGACGAGCAATTACGCTAGTATATGCTAGCGTAATTGCCCGTGAAACATGACGGGATTATCTTAAAAATATCCCAAATATATATGATTTCAATATGAAAAATCATATATGCTATGATCTAGTTTGGCTTTCATGCACAATCAAATCAGTGTTTTTGAAAGTTATCTTTGTTTTATATATTCTGTTTAAGTAATCATTAGCAGAGAGGCCAAATAATTATCCGAATAGTTGCTGAAAATAAGAGGAAAATCGAAATAATAACATATAATGCATAAAGAAGTAGCTGAAATTTACTTGAAATATTTGAGCAAATTATAAGTTATTTAAAATAAGAGGAAAATTGAAATAATAACATATAATGCATAAAGAAGTAGCTGAAATTTACTTGAACTATTTTAGCAAATTATAAGTTATTTAAAACATATAGAATTTACTTAATAAATGAATTATTTTACTCTCATTAAGTGTTGACAGCCATTAAGATATGCAGGACAACGGACGTACATATTTATTTATTTATTTACTCTTTACGTTCATATTGTATTATTTATTCTGTAAGATATATATTCGCATATTACCTATTAAAATGGTTAATATGATAAAGAATCAGAACTGATTCCTTGACATAAATGTCTAAAACATTTTGCAATAGTACTTCGAGTTTTATTATTTACTTTGATAATTATTTTGGACAATATTGTTTTGGTTACTCATAAGAATAATTCTGTTATCATTTGCTGTAGAGTTCCTTTTTGGTGTACGTCGTTATAGTATAAGCGAGTTAAACATCTATTAAGGAACATATTTAGTCTTTGGAATAATTCCAAGGAAGTTATTATTCCGTACTTACTAAGTAAAAGTTTTGAATTATACTTTTTCAGTCGTTGTGTTACTCAACAATAAAACTGAATATAAAAAATATTCGTATCTAAATAATTAACCATTTAATTCTATAAAGATCTTATTTAAATTTTTATTATTTTCACCATTGATGGAATGAAGCGATCTGAAGATCCTATGCAGACAGGCATAAGCTGTAATGTTGGGATTCATTTTGAAACAAGAAAAATGTCTGCTATGACCGGGAATCGAACCGTCCCAACCAAGAAAACATCCGCGTTCAGAAATGAGAAAATGAATCTGCTACGATATATCGCTTCATTCCATCAATTTCTTGCTTGGCAGTCTCACCATTTGAGAGGGAGTAGTGATTCGCGAGATCGATTGTAGAACCTATCGATATAGAGGTCCGTTTTTTCTTAGGATGATAAGACAACATCTATACTATATATAAAGAAAACGCATTTTTGCGTGCAACAAATTACTACGTTGCTATCTACAACCAGTAAATAAACAAATTACTTCGTTGCTATTCACAACCAGTCCAAAACCAGTAAATAAACAAAGATTAATTTAGTTTAATACTTTATTTCAATGAAAATATTAATAAATTGAGTGCGGAACAAGAATTGATTTATACAAATATCATCACTACAATTGATTCATCAAACCAAAGGATCAAAAGGCTCTTTTTGATCGATGGGTCGGGGGTTTCCGGTAAAACATTCATCTGCAAATTGGTCTTAGCAAAAGTTAGATAAAGAGGATTTATTGCTCTGCCTGTTGCATCTTCTGGAATTGCTGCAGTTTTACTACCGAAAGGATCCTTATGAAAGAATGTTCTGACGGAACTAAACATTCAGATCAGGAATTTGTTCCATATCTTTTACGACTCGGAAAAGGGAAGATAATGACAGTGTAGATCATATAACTTTACCTAATGATCTGTTGTCACGTCTTTCTAATTTCGAAACTTTCGTCGACCAATTGATTGATAAGAAAGAATTACATAACTGGACAATTTTAACAACAAAAACAATTTGTAGGTGAAATTAACACAGACATTCTCGGGAAAACTCGAGGATCACAAATAACTTTATTAAGTTCGAACTCAATTGTTGAAGAAGAAAGTCAAAACTTATATCCTGCATAATTTTTTAATACTATTAATATTAGTGGAATCCCTCCTCATAAGTTAATGCTTAAAAAACTGTCGAGTCATACTTATGAGAAACCTTAATCCAACTCTTGGTTTATATAATGGAACTCAATTAAAGCTTCTAGAAATTCCTCCTTCAAATAAATTAATCAAAGCTGAAATCCTTGGTGGAACATTCAATGGAAATATTGTTTTGATTTCTAGAATTATTTTGATGTCTTTGCATTCGAGTCTTCTTTTTAAACTCAAACTAAAACAATTCCCCCTTAGACATGGCTTTGCCATAACAATAAATAAAAGTCAAGGCCAAACTCTCACAAATGTTTTGATTTATTTGAAAGAAGACGTATTCTCTCACGACCAATTATCTGCTACAATGTCACGTGTTACTAATCGATAAAACCTCAAAATATTCTTTAAACAATCTAATAATTCATGGAAAATCAAAAATGTTGTCTATAAAGAGATATTCAATAATCAGTAATCAATTTTTGTAACATAATTAATAGTAAAGATTAAACATTTTTTAAATCTTTTCTTCCAACCAGAACATGCGGTATTGCCCTAGTAATAGGAAAAGATAACATAGGAAAACTAGTGAAAATTTGGTGCACTGCGCCCCCTGCCATCCGCCAAAAAGGTGACTTGCAGGGCATCATGTATGTAGATTAGAAATAAGTATACCATAGAGATTTCTCATTTTGATTATCGTATATTATGTGTTTTATTTTAAAATATTTTTAATTATTTTCAGAAATTGTTAACTTGGATATTTCTTGTTTCTCATTATGCGTTTCCTTGTATTCCTTAACGTTAAGATATTTCTTCTATCTTTGTTTCTAAACATATTTAGAAGTATACGTTTTTCAATCCAGAAATTGAAATTTCCATATTAAAAGTTTTCCTTTTTATTTGATGAATACATACGTATATATATTAAATGGCCTAACTGTAACTTCTACGAACACCTAAACGTCAGCAAATACAACTATGCTTAGAAAAAATTATAAATAAATAAAGTGGACATTTTGTAGTGCAATGTGAGTTATTTAATTTTACACATGGTAATGTGATCTTCATAGAAAAATTGTTTATGAACCGCAAGGGGCCGTAAGCGCATTTGCCTTGTGTTATATTTACTGCAACATTTGAAGCATGTCCATTGCCTCCTGCATCAATTTCATTAGGCTTAGCAGGTTTAACGATTGACAATATTTGAAATTCATTTTCATTCTTCTTACAGGTGGAACAGAAAGAGAACTGTGTTCCAGAGCCTTTGGATCCTAAAGTGAAGTTGAGTTGCTTACTTAATATTTCCGTCCGAACACGAGGCTTTCACCGAAGAAATCACTTTACCATAGATTTTTGGTTGATCCACAAATTCGTTCTTGACGTGAACATTTGACGTTTCCCGTCGTCCACATGAATTTCCTTTAAATACATTTTCATGCAGAAAAGGTATTAACGTTATAAAAGTTGATTACAATAATTCATTTTAATATCTGTATTGTATTTATGTACAAATATCTCACTGTTATGTAATATGATAATGACTTTGTACTCTCGCAATGTGTGATATACGCTAATAAAATATATTTTTAAAATTCAATTCAACATTCTTTCATTTAAGTTCATTTCTTCTGTCCATCCAATTTATATTTACTACGATTATCGTATTAAAACGGGAGGAGGAGGTGAGCGACATCCCGTGGTGACGTCACGATAGCCATCGTGAACACGTAGCTCCAAATTTTCCCGTGACCAATCATTTGCTTCCCCCCCCCCTCCCCATGTAAAACCTGGGCATCGTTTCATAGCATTAAGCTACCGGTCTTTCCGTAGGTATAGTAATATTTAGATTGAACGATTCGGAAAAATCCTTTGAGCGGGCAAAACTTTCACTAGACAAAAAACAGCCTGGCCTGTGTCCGTCTTGGGGGTGTGTGTCGAGCAGGGCCAGGCCGACCGCCTCAGGCCTCTCGCGAGGGGTGCCAAAGTTTGAACACAATGAAAATTACGATTTGGAATAAAGAATATCCAATAATTGGAAACTCACCCCAAGGTAGATCTTACACATCTTTAAAATTAGAAACAAGACCAACAGTGATCTCGGTCCAGTTCTATGCTCTCCTTCATATTTCTTAGCAAAACACATGACACGTGATTTTTTTTCTTAGAAAAATCTTTCGGGTTTAACACAGGTTACAAACCCTCCTCCCTCTCGTTCCCTAAGGTTTAAATTCGCACACCCCAGACTTCTTTTATTTTCGCAGTTCAGTTTCTTTTTGTCTCCTCTTTCAGTGGATCGTCTGTTCGAGTTTGCTAGGCAGTATTTCTCAATCAATGGGCCGCGGCCCCCAGTAGAGCCGAAAATATTTTGGAAGTACGGAGAAATGCCAAAAAATAAAAATTGTCACGTATCATAATATTTGATCGGAGAATTTTTGGAAAAAACGATGTTTTGTTGCACGCAAAAATGCGTTTTCTTTATATATAGTATAGATGTTGTCTTATCATCCTAAGAAAAAACGGACCTCTATATCGATAGGTTCTACAATCGATCTCGCGAATCTAATTCTCGCTGTCCTGCCTTCCGAGATACACTAATCATTTACAAGCACAATTATATCCCCGGTCGTCTACGTTGCAGTTTAACTTCTAAAGAACTAACTCAAATCTACGAATAACCACGAGAAGTTTGAAATCGATATTCCAATTACTCAATCTAAAATTATGGCTTATATTTTGAAATATTGACTCGTAATATATTCACTCTCAGGGCAATGGATGGTACAGCTAGGAGTGGCGGCCGGTGGACGTTTCAACTGGTAGGGCCAACATATGTTTAAAAAACCTAAAATTATATTACAAACAAGTATTTAAATTTTTACTTACAGAAAAATGTAGAGTAGTGAGTTGATGAAAAAAGTGTCTTGCAGCTAAAATGAGCGGTAAACAAAGTCCAGTCGGCGATCTTTCTTGTTAGAAAATAAATCAATAACTTTTCTGTTAAAGCTATCTATGTTATTTACATAATTTTTTTAACACGATAGCATGCCTAAAGCACTTATTCTTTCTTCTTTTATACTATTCCTAAGAAAAGTCTTTATTCTTTTCATCATTGAAAAACACCGTTCTGCTTCTGATGTCAACATTGGTATCGTGTTCAACACTTTTAAAAGCTTTATTGTCTCTTGAAATGTTTCACACAAATCATCACCCAAAATTAGCGACAGAAATGGCATCGCACCAGAAACTGCTCTCAATTCCTCTCTTTCGTAAAAAAACTTGAAATTCACTCTTCAGTCTCATTTTTTCCAAAAAAAATACTTTTCAATTATTTCACTGAGATACGTGTCAGAGATTTTTTGCTGTAATTATCAAATTATTCGACGATAAATAGATTCGTAGCCACGAAGTGCCCAGTAAATTGAAATCTATCTTCTATTTCTGTGATTATTGTCACAAACTTCTTTACCTTCTCTCTTCCTGCAAGCAGAGTCGCTGTCAGTGATCTGCGGTCTTTTTGGTCGAATTTATTCCTCTTCATTTTCTAACTTGACTTAAACCTGTTCGGTAATCACATTGACTTATTTTCTGACTCTCTATGATATTCTCGAAATGCTGCATTGCTTGCTGTACTTTAACTGGATCGATGATTCGTTTTTGAACCCTGAAAAAAAATTATCTCCACGCGAGGCATTATTCGGTGAAAAAGGGTTAACCAAAAGGCAAAGTTATATTCTTGCAGCCTAAGTTTATATGCACCTGCTTGTGTTATAGTAGACTGCAACTTTATGTCATCACTGATTTCAATAATTTCCATAACCGTTATGAGTTCTTTCCTATATTCATAAACTGTGCTGACTCCACGAGAATGGAAATTCTATCTAGTCTGTGATACACGGGGCAATCCTCTCTGTACGTCATCCAACACTTGTTCTTAGGGACGAATTAGAAAAAATGAACAGATTCTAGACAAATGTGCAAAAAAGATACGGGTTTGGCGGTTGATGGACTCTGCGTTAGAAATAATGATATTCAGCTGGTGGGCGTAACAGTGGACGAAATTAGCAAGTGAATAATTGTCTTTTATCAGTTTCTGAACGCCATTTAAACGTCCGCTTATAACAGAAGCACCAAAAACTTTGTGCTCTAATTGTAAGTTTATTCGGACTGTCACCAATTAGAGGGTCGAGTTGTTTTAAAATACAATCTGCGATTGTACGAGCAGCATGTCCGTCAGGATTAACCAGAACCTTTCTACCGGTTATCCGCGTACAATATAACGTAATTCAATTACTAAATGAAATTGACATGGCACGTCAGTAGTTTCATTGGCTATCAATGCTACATAATCTGCTTTTTAAATTCCTTTGCGATTTTTTTCTACAGCTACATGATACCCTGCTAGTCACCTTTTTGGTGGATGGCAGAGGGTGCAGTGCACCAAGGATCCATAGTTTTCCTACTTTACATTTTGCTATTATGTTCTTTTATCGTCCTAGGGAAAAACCTCTATATCGCTCCGTTCTACAATCGATCTCGCGAATCTTATCCTCGTTATCCTGCCTTCCAAGATACGTCGGGCTTCTGATAAGTCCTACTACCTCATTCGCTAGTCCCTCCGACATAAATTTTTCCAGTAGTTTAATTCTAGCCTGCAGCCCACGTTTCTCTAAAGATGTCCATTTCAAATTTTCTATCAATGATGTTACGCTTTGTTTACTATCGTAATTTCTCTTTACAAATGTAGCTGCCCTGTGCTGAACGTTTTCTATCTCGTTAGTGAGTCCCTTTTCATAGGAATCCCACACAGCTGACGCATATTCGACCTGCGGTCGAACCAAGGATAAATAACATATTTCTTTCACTTTTTTGGAGTTATTTCGAACTATTCTCCCTATAAAGGCCAGCTTTTTGTTAGCGGCACCTATCAATCGGCGAATGTGGGTGCCTTCGTGGTAAACCTCTAACACGTATTCCAGCAACTCACTCCGTATAGTTTTAGACGTACCTTTAAGCAAAGCTGATTGACTAAGGCGAACATTTAAGTTTGTATCTAACTCAGAACTAAATTAGATTAAATCATGAAAAATTCCCTTATTTTGTTACTCATCCGATTCATCATTCACTCTCAATGCTAATTCTAATGCCCCAAAAACGTATACAGTTTATAATCAAATTTAATACGCACCTATTTTTGTCTATATGTTCCTTGTTTAGATATATCTAGCCGATACTGTGAGTTCAACTGACTTTGAATATTTGTTTTACCCAGAACCGATAAACTCAAAGCATTGTTCGTGTGTTGTTTAGATTTTTCGCGAGCACTCATTTTTCGCAAATGTGTACCAAGTCCAAAATCCCGTTCTTCGACCAGCTGACATTAGATTGGGAAAGAAAACAAGGAAAACAAAAAACGCATTTTTTTCATCACATTCGCACAGCCAATTGTTCTTCCAATAAATATCGGCATTAAATTTACGACATCTTTCCTGTTTGTTGGCACACTGTTGCTTTTTAGCTAAATTCAAATTAGGGAGGGGTCTTCCCATTCGTTTTATTTCTAGTTTATCATCGTAAGACAAGGACGAAAACGGCTGTTTTAATAAAGCACTTATCGTATTAATTGCGGAGAATTGAAACATTTACGCTCTCCAATACTACTGGGAAGGTGGGAGGTAGGGAGGCAGGGAGGGCGGGAGGGAGATAAGGAGAGGGGGAAGGAGGGGAAGAAAAGGAAAAGGGGGGGAAAGAGAGAGAGAGGAGGAGAGAGGGGGGAGGAGGAGGGAGAAGGAGAGAGAATGGGAGAGAGGAGGAGAGAGAAGGAGAGAGGGAGGGGAGAGGGAGGGGGGATGTAGGCAGGAAGGAGGGAGAGAGAGGGAGAGAGGGGGAGAGGAGGAGAGAGAGGGAAGCGGGAGAGAGAGAGAGGGAGGGTGGAGGAGAGGGAGGGAGAGAGAAAGGGAAGGAGGGAGGGGAAGGGAGGGAGGGAGAGAGAGAGGGGAAAGGAGGGAGAGAGAGAGAGAGGGAGGAAGAGAGAGAGGGAGGGAGGGAGGGAGGGAAGGAGGGAGAGATTGATTGATTGATGTGGTCTTTATTTGGGGCGAGATTGAGACTAAAAAGTCCTATCTTCCACCTAACTCCTCTTCATGAAACATATATAATAATACATAGCACTTTATGTAAATACAAGTAACAATAAAAATACGGGAATTGGAAAGGAAAAGATGCAATTTTGTGGGAAAAAATAAGGACTTCTGAAATAAGAAAATCCACGTAAGAAAACCCACAACAGGAAAAGACCCACAAAGGAAGGGGATGTGAAAAACCTGCAAAACCTACGAGATTCACTAAAGACATTAATAACTGAATATTTAGGACAAAAGATGAATACATGAAAAACTTAGTTATGCATCAGGAAAAATTTGGCACAATACGAATATTAAATATAAAGTACTCCTTTAGCCAAACAATTAGAGGGTTACAACACCCAATGCATTTCGCCCACAAGGTGGACATCTTCAAGGGCAAAACCTGTCTCAATAGTGACTGGGAGTCGACTGCGAAGATTTGAACGGAAAGAATTTTCATAACAACCGAGAAACACTTGAAGCGCGGAGAGATTTTCGGCGTGTGTGTTGTTTTCATCAGTCAGTTTGTATAAGGTCTTGTTAAAATCTGTGTCAGTGTTCATAAGTGTATCCAGGTTTTTGTAAATGTGAAGGTTTTCTAACGAGTTTAGTGAGTTGTTGGCTGAAGTTATCAATTTTAAATCGTTTACGTGTATACTGTGACCTGTTTCTAAAATGTGGTTGGCAACGATTGATTTTTCAAAACGGTTATATTTATAGTGAGCCATGTGTTCCTTGAAGCGTGTTATTAGTTCCCTTCTTGTTTGTCCTATGTACTTTTTGTCACAGAGTGAGCATCGTATTTTATAAATTCCGGACTTGCTCAAAGTTTCTTTTGTGTCTTTTGTATTGCCCAGTAAATTTTTCAAATTATATGGATTTGTATATGTTATGGTATAATTCTTATGCTTAAAAATTTTGTTCAAGCCCCTGTTTAATGGTGGGAAAGAAGGCAATTTTACATATTTGTCCTCTTTTTTGTTGTCTAATTTGAGGGAAGTGGCATTGGACAAGGTTTTATTAAAGTTAAGTTTTCTAACTAATTTATTAATTAAATTGTTATCGTATCCAAGTTTAGTGGCAATTTGTTTTATGTGTTTGAGTTCCTTTGCATTTCTAATTTTATTAAAGGGGATGTTGCATAATCTATGTGTGAAAAATTGAAACAGCTATTTTTTGGTTCATACAGTGAAAAGAGTCATTAGGAATGAAGTTATCAGTATGTTACTGTTCCAACGGTCTCCACCCCCTTGGTTTTATTTCGTTTTGTCAATTTTAAATCGCCTCTAAGTCCTTGTTGTTGTTTTCTCACACATTTTACCTAATATCAAGAACATTAGGTTTTTACTATTTGCTTTTAATAACAACGGTTGACAACTACATACAGTCGTTTTATATATCCACAACCCTCTTTTGCGTTTTTTTTAATTTTGACTACAACGATCATTTTTCCAAATCGTTGAATTATAAACCTCACTCAATTACCTCTCCAGATCCTGCTTAGATACTTCGTCGTCCATGGTTTTCTTTTGACTTTTCTTGTTTTTACACACCACTGTGATTGTTGTTCTCCTGGTTTTTATACTTTAGACATGTCTTTACATAAAGATACACCAGTTGTTCTGAAAACTTCCTAAATGATCCGAGAAATTTCACATATGAACTTACTTCACGTCTTTATTGATCACTTAAAGTTAAAAACAATCGTAACTATTTATCAATAAACAGCATTGTTTCATTAAAGCCAACGATCATCGTATGGCAACTGAATAAATAAATCCAACATCCTCCCACCTTTGCAAAAGAGAAGGTTTTGCAAACCAAACAAAATCCCTTTAAAATCAGAATAAGGATTCTTAAAGGTCCAGCAATTCACGAGGCCGCCGCACCCGACGTCTTCTCCGCGTCCCCAGGTCACTTTGATGCATGGCACTCCCACCGACGGCGTCTCCAGAATCCAGTTTGGCCTCCCCTTCAGTCTCTTCACAGCCCGACGTGGTCGGTGCATCCTTCTGGGTTGACCTGGGAGCCCTGGAATGAAAGGGTCCTGATGCCTCCTATGTCAACTCCAGGGAATACAGTCTTTGCACCGGTCTCAGTTGAATCTCTTTCGCAGTCTTGACCCGAACCAGCCTGTTCACTCTGTCTCTCCCCGGTTACAATTCCACTACTCTGCCAAGAACCCAATCTAACCGCCTTTTATCATCACAGCCGACTAACACTATGTCCTCAATCTGCACGCCATCCCGCTCATTTGTTTTCCTAGCACAGGAATGCAGGAGGCCCAAATCTCTCACCCTTTGTAAATATCGCCATCTTATGACAAGACACGACCTCTCCAAGTGATCAAAGTCAATCACCTCACTCCCAGGAAGGCATTGGATAAAGGAGGATGGTCTCAAAGGCAGGAGTTCACCAGGTTCCTCAGAAATATATATCAGTGGTCGATTGTTTAACACTGCCTCGCAGTCACACAACAAGGTGTTCAGCTCTTCATAACCCAGTGATGCACTACCCAGATTTCTACGCAGGAGTCCCTTCAGCATTCCGATGAGGCGCTCCCAAAATCCTCCCCACCATGCTGCCGTTGGAGGGTTGAACTTTCATGTTATCTCCCGCAGACCGCATTCTTTCTCTATCTCAGCCCAGTCTAATTGCCTAAGAGCTTTATATGCCCTACAAAATTTGTGCCATTATCGGAGTAAATAACTGAAACTATGCCCCTCCGCGCAATGAAACGTCACAGAGCCTAAATAAAGGCACCTGTGCTGAGAGATTGAATTAAATCTAAATGCACTGCTCTATATACCACACAGGTAAAAAGTACAACCCAACATTTTTCGAGTCTTTGTAAAGAGAGGGCCTGATAAATCTAATCCAGTGACCTGAAAATAGCCGAAGTATTAATTCTATCAGCAGGAAGGGGTGGTGCTGGCACGCGAAGAACCTTTGCTTGATTCCTTCGACAGATCAAACATTTCCCTAAGGCCGACATAACAGATTTCCTGCCCTTTAAAATCCAAGCTCTTTCTCGAAGAATAGCCAATAATGTTTAGACACCTACGTGTTTATGCAGGATGTGCTGATACTTTATTAACTTCTTGACATCCGGATGAGTTGATGGGAGAATTATAGGACATACATACTTTTCGCTCTCTTCCCCGTGTAGCAAACGGGATTTCAGTCGTATTATGCCCTCTTTGTGCACAAAGACTTGAAGATTCTTCAAAGCCGTGTCGTCGCTGACACTTTCCAACTGTAGACAGCGGAAGAACACCTTTTTTGCCCGTAAGAACTCTTCTCCAGTGATGTAGTGTCCACCCTTTGATTACGAGGCAAAACGCAACACCCAGGCTATGGTTCTAACCATCTTTGGGTATTTTGACAATCTTTGACTCAATTGCCCGATGATCGTCTCATGAAGGGTGTCTTCTTCTTTTCTTCTTCTACCTCCTCAGAAGGGGGTAACAGTTTTGTCTTTGGCCACTAACTGGGAGGTTGTAACCATTACGGCCTCTCACACCATCAGGAAAAGAGAAGTTGACGAGGTGTACAACCCCGTGAGGGCAGATCTGCTGGGTTGGTAACTCCCTGAACATGTCTCCATTGTTCCGGTCGGCTAAACTGGCGAATTTCTCTTACTCTGTTTTCCACAAACACCGACCAACATCCTTGTTTTGAAATCCACGCCAACGTCACTGTGGAGTCCGACCAATAGAAAAGAGGAATGTCTTCCCTGTTTGAACCCCTTTTGACTTGCAAGGAAAGACGCATTCCTATTAGGGCTGCCATCAGTTCTAACCTAGGAAGGGTGAGATTTTTTGCTGGTGCCACTCTCGATTTCGCTTGAACCAAACTGAGGTGTAACTTTCCCTCTCGTTTCGTCCGCAGAAATATACAACAAGCATACGCCAACTTACTTGCGTCGCAAAAAACATGTAAGGTAGTACTTTTGTCGACATCAAGCAGGCGAGGTATCTTACAGTCAGTCAGAACCCCAAGTTGACTAGCCCATGTATCGAATTCTTTCCTGATGGCTTCAGGTAATGCCTCATACCACCCTAGTTTCAACTGCCAAGTACGTTGAAGTAATAATTTTGGAATGAGTCCCACCGAACAGTGAAGCCAATCGGGTGGAAAATTTTCTGAGCACACGATAGCAACGTTCTCTTGGTTAATGATCCGATAGTCTGGCTTAACTTTTCGACGTTACATCCCAGTTCATCTGTAGAACAAAACCATTTTAATCCAAGAACATTTTCCACCGCAGTTACCTGATCAGCGCTGCTCACCCATCCTCTCAGATTGAAGCCGGCAGGTAACAACAATCTCTGAGATTCGCATATAAATCTCTCGAGCTCCGCCTCCGACGAAACCCCTGTGATGCAATTATCAACGTAAAAGGACCTCTTCAATTTCTCAGCGGTGTTTTTCAACTCGAGGGGAGCGTTGTCCAACAAGTGAGTCAAAACAGCAGCTAACAAGAATGGACTGCATGCCACTCCGAAGACCACTCTACAATGACGAAAAGCAATTATCTGGTCTTCTTCCCACCAGAGAAAACGCAGCATGTCTCGGTCATTTGAGTCTATAGAAATCTGAAGAAAGGCCTTTTCAATGTCAGCAGTAAGACCAATGGCAAATTGTCGAAAACTAATCAAAATGAGTGGTATAAGTACTATCAGATTTGGTCCTTTTTCCAGACAGTTATTGAGCGGGAGATCGTTTTCATCCCTATTGGAAGCGTCAAATACGGGCGGGACCTTTGTGGTTCCTTGCTCCTTCAACACAGCTCTGTGTGGCAAGTAATGTACCCTCTCCGTGCCTTCCCCATCTTCAACCCTCTCAATGATGCCTTCATTTAGCCATTCCTTAACCCCTCAACGCCGTCAAGTGTACTATTACGTCCTTCGGCAGCCCTAATTTATTTTATCTTCTGACGCTAGAGACTTCATTAAATCTAAATAACCTATATATATTTTGAAAGAGGAAGCTTTGAACTTCCTATCTATGTTTGTCCTGTATTTTTTTTCTCTTTTAAAAATATATAATCAACGTTGAATTTTGCGATAGAATTTTCAATTTTGCTATGATATGATGGTATTTCTCCGTATAAAAGTCGCTTTTCAATGCAGCAAGGGACCTTTCCTTGGTGTTCGAAATGCAATGTAGGAACTTTGGATCATTTCAAAGGAGAGCACGTTTTTTCTCCTCTTTTTTCCTGGTGAAGATATTCGGCTTATGTCATGCGAAAAAGGTCTTCGTCGGTATGTAAAGAAAGAAAGGAAAACATCTTATGTCTGTCTATGCACAGCTTATTACAAATGTTTACAATGCAATTGATGAAGAATGGAATTAGTTTGAGTAAAAACATTTCTGTAAACATTCCCTTTCATTACCGCGCGATCCTTCGTTCATCGCTTCATAGGAGAGCGTCAACGTCAAAAACGCTGATTTCAAAATCCAAGGCCGACATTCTTCCGATAATTTAGTGCCACGCCTCAAAGAGAGGCATTTTGTGAGAAGGATAATATCTGTCATATAATTTTAAAGACCTTTAGAATTTTATTTTAATCTCGACGAAAATTGCGGGGAATTGAGTATATCTATTTGTAAGTATTTGTTTACATATAATATACGTTTAGTTTTGTGATGGAATTTTAGTTTATACCACGGACCTACGGATTTTCGGTTTCTATAGTTGACCCATAAATACCTGAGGAAAGGGAACCCACCAAATTGGGTTCCTTTTCTTTGACATTTGAAAGAAGACGAGGTCTGTTTTCCTCTTCAGATTAGTGCTTCGCTGTTGTGCTAGCAGGGCCAAAGCAGCGATGAAGCGAGTAGGTGAGAAGAGGACACGCCAGCAAAATCACGAAAAGCTCTTCTATATATTTACACAATAGATTACTAGAAGTGTTTACTAAGCTATAAGGCATTTGCTGAATCCAATTACGCATGTTAAATTTTCTGAAAATATTTGGGAAGGACCTATAAGCTAAAGTTTTCGGTGTTTTATACAACGTCATATCTCCATTTCCAATGAACGAAATGCAACTATTTCTTCTATGTGACTTTTGTAATGACTAAGAATGATGACTGTATAACTAAAACGTTTATATTATAAATAAATCATCTTTTAATAAATCAATAATACTACATCTACTTAAAAATTTCCAGTCAAGACATGAAAAAGTTGAGATGCGAAAAACTTTTCACCTAATTAATTTAGATAAATAGACTTGCAGATTGAAATAGTTACTAATTTAAGCTATTTTTTATTAAGATTGCACACCAATGTCTTCCATAGATTTTCCGGTGCTAAATGTTATATATAAAGCGCGAATGCACGCCGGAAAATTAGCGATTGGTGTATATTCTCTTCTGCTCCAACAATCTTTGTATGTAAAATATTCTACGCAAAATAGATATTTACAAATTTAATGTTTTTCATAAATCCAAAAAAAATTCAGAAAAATCAAGAGAAAACTTCCCAAGTTATGATTATTTTAATATTTTCGAACGTTTTTGCAACGCAATCGTGAAAATTTAAAAACCTCATCCGGCCGTACGGGCGGGATTTAATAAATCTCCTCCGGGCTTGAGGGGTTAAAAACCAAATCGTACTCTGTAAATTTACCCAGACGGCGCAACCTACGTGTGGTTGAACGTAGCCGACCCTCTGCTGATTCCCGATTCGTTTGCAGCAGCTGGGGACGACCCTCAATTTAAGGAAGCCGCACCACATAATGACCAGAGGGGTCTCTTCTAACTTTTTTCCGAAAAAATTCGGAGACCTCCCGGTCCTTCTCTTCCTGGATTTTCTTTTTCTCCGGGTCCAAAATTCCCAACGTTTCCATGTCCCAGAGTTTCGTTATCTCGGCTGAATTCAGCAGGGTTACCAGTAGTGCCGCGGAAGCTGAATGATTCTGCACGGCCGAACCCAAGAGTGTCCAACCAAGTCTGGTCCTGATAGCAACTAAACTGCCATCTAGCCTGATTAACTCGGGCGTAAGTATTTGAGACCAAACGTCGGCGCCCAATAGTACCTGCACGTCTTCTGAATCTTCGGCTGCCGATGAGGAAAAGTCTGATAAAATAATTCCCTTTTCCTTCAATTTTCGATACAATTTTTCGTCAGTGACGTTGGGTACGAAATTACAAATTCTCTCTTGCTCCAGTGCATCTATCTCACATTGAACATTTGAATCCAACCCTCGGAGGACTATCTTGTAAACTCCGTGCGTCGAAGGTGCAGTCGTTCCACCCCCAAACAGCTCCTGTCGAACAGAGAGTTGGCCAACCCGCGACAAAGCTTGTTCCTTTACATAACTCTTGAGGACATACGATCTCTGCAGACCGGAATCGGTTAATACCCTGACCCTCTTGAATTTATTTCCTCCACCGACTAGATGGGCCACAAGAGATTGTAAATAAGTCACAGGGTTACTCGTCGACAAGCTCACTGTTGTTTTTGCTGACTTCTCTGAGTTTTCTTCCGCTATTTTCGGGCACATCGCGTAATGCCGCGCCTTGCAAACCTGATATATATCTGGAGAGGACCCGCTCTTCAACTCCCTCACGGTGGGCACTGGATAACAGGGGTGCCATCACACGCCGAACATTAGCGCTACCTAACACTAACAACCCCCCCTTCCCAACTCGACGCCCCTTGGGCCGGCCTCCATCGAAGAGACGGGAGTGGGTACGGGCGCAATGGCCGTGGAGTCGTCCTCCGACAACACTTCGAACCTATTACTGACAGGAAGCGAGTCCGCCGAAGCATTCCCAACTCCCTGCCTCCGCAGCACCACCCCACGATCTCCCCGAGTGGACACCACTCTCCACTCATCGGATTTCCCAGCCCGAGGACCCTCAGCCCGCGGTAAGGAGTCAGGGGCAACCCCGATCGCTCAACCGGCTACCGCACCCAGGCGAACCCGAGCCGCCAATTTGGCACTGCGAGTTTTCAGGGATGACCCCGCACCCCCCACACGAACCAAGGCTGCCTCGAACCTTCCACCCTCTGAAGGAGATCCGCAACCACCCTCTCCAGCTTCGTGATTCGAGCCCTCATGGCCTCGCAACCAGCGACGCACAAGGAGGAAACGAGAGTCCTCGGTGAAGCCATCCTAAACTTACCTAATTTATATACTAACGCAAAAGAGTTACAATATAAAAACAAAAGCTGAAATGAGATAAGGCTAAAGAATCTGGTCTAGGTTTTAACGCGGGAAAGTTATTCGTGGAGCATACGAGAAAGGGTCAAACGCAGGTATAACGTGAAAGGCGTAAACAACACAAGCAAGATTAGATTACGCACAGAAGATGGTAGTACTCAACAACAAAAATATATACATCTACATCTACAGTTTACCCTGCCAGCCACCGCAAGGGTGTGTGGCAGGGGGTGTATTAACACCAAGGGGAAAACTCCAAAATTAGGCCTTGGTTTACGCCCCTACGCGAGGTTACTTTTGATCGCAAGTTTTATTCTGCTCAGCTATCGTTCTAGGGAAAAATGAGCCTTTGTATCTCTCTGTCCTACAGGCTATCTCTCTTATTTTACGAGGATGGTCCATTCTACCGATATAGGTGGGAGTTCTTATTATTTCTTCGACGTAGCTGGAGAAAGTACACGTTCTAAATCTTTCAAGAAGTTTTAACCTAGCACGTAATCGGCGCTCAGCTAGTGATTCCCATCCTAAGTCCTGTATCAAGCCTGTAACGCTTTTATTTCTATCATAACAATTTTTTGACGAATCTAGCAGCTTTTCGCTGCACTTTCTCTAACTCGGTGATTAATCCTTTCTCGTACGGATCCCATATGCTCGACGCATACTCTAGCAGCGGTCTAACTAAAGAAAAGTAACATGTCTCTTTGACTTTTTCTTCGCTTTTACCTACTATCCGTTTGATGAATCCTAGTTTTTGCTTAGCTTTCCCGGATATATTTCGTATGTGTGTGTCCCACGAGAGGTTACTTGTTAAAATGACACCTAAGTATTTGACGGATTCGGATAATTTTAGATGTACGCCTTCTATACTGTAATTCATCGCCTCAATTTCTTTGTTTCTCCAGAATCTCATGACGGAACACTTACCTAAGTTCAGCTCTAATTGCCACTCTTTAAACCACTCGAGAATTGCGTGTAGGTCGTTAGAAAGTAATGCTTGATCAGCAGGACTGTTAATCTCTCTGTAAACTACCGTATCATCCGCGAATAACTTGATTTTACTTGTAATAACCTTATCTAAGTCATTTATGTATATAAGGAATAATAGGGGACCGATGACACTTCCCTGTGGAACGCCGGAGGACACGCTGACCGAATCTGATTTAAATCCATTTATGACTACCATTTGTTCCCGATCATTGAGAAAGTCCCTGATCCACTCGATTATCTTTCGATTTATTCCACAGGCTTGTAATTTTTTCAATAACTTAACATGAGGGACTTTATCGAATGCCTTCTTGAAGTCAAGAAAAACCGCGTCTAGCTGGGTCTTTCGATCACCGGATCGTAGTATATCATGTGCAAACAGAGCGAGCTGTGTTTCACAAGATCTTGCCTTCCTAAAACCGTGCTGATATTTACTGAGCAAGTCCTGGCTATCTAAGAAGTCCATCACGGAACTAACGATGATGTGCTCTAGAATCTTGCAAGATATATAAATACTATGGAGCGTAAAAATAAAACAACCTTACAAATGTAACGAGAATATTCTAATACACAGTAACTACTATGATATAAATATTATTTTCAAAAGGGGAGAATGAAATTTCTAACAAAAACTACGAGAAATATTATAGTAGAAATATTACGGTAGAGAAAAAACTATAACGTAGATATTATAACATAACAAATTAGGTAACTTAAACGAATGTTAAATAAAATTTCCAGACGATAACAAATAGAATAAAGTAAATGTTAGGTCTACTTAACACTACAGCTAGTCTAATGCTACTGCTATTCTAGTCGCTCGAAGATTCGTAGGAGCTCGCGGAAGCAAGTGAAAGGCACGTCCCTTCACTTCAATAGCCAGGTAAAGAATGACTCGTGTGCCGTTATTCATGATAGCGTAGAGAAAGCCAACCTGTTAAAAGGTCATTTTGTAAAAGCATTTACAGCCATCGGCGACCATTGCGTACATTATGCACCCGCAATAAGGAGGGACCTGATGGAGGATATAGTATTTTCTGAGGTGGGAATAGCAAAGCAATTAAGTTCCATCAGACATAACAAAGCCACTGGCCCAGAAGAAATTCCTGCTAGCGTTTTAAAAGAATTTGCTGAAGAATTAGCACCTATTCTTCGGATAATATTCGAGAAATCCATTTCTCGCGCAGAGGTCCCTAGCGACTGGAGGTAAGCGCACGTTACCCCAATTCATAAGGGCGGCGACAAGGAGAACCCAGAAAATTACAAGCCGATTTCTTTAACTTCGATATCGTGTAAGATTCTCGAGCATATACTCGTTAGCAACATAATGTGAATTCTTGATAGTAATTTATAGTTAGATGATTGTCAACATGGCTTCAGGAAAGGTAGGTCTTGTGATACTCAGCTCGGTCTTTTTGTGAATTGTATACTGAGAAGCGGAGAAAAGAATACGCAGGTCGATTCCATCTTCTTAGATTTTAGGAAAGCCTTTGATAAGGTACCTCACAGGAAGTTAATAACAAAATTAGAAACCTTCGGCGTTAATTCTAAAATCATTAGTTGGATCCGTCAATTTTGAAAACTTAGGAAGCAGAAGGTTGTTATAGATGGGAAATCTGCGAACTTAGTGGAGGTTGTCTCTGGCGTTCCGCAGAGTACTGTAATTGGTCCATTATTATTTCTAATTTATATAAACGATATCAGCTCAGTAGTCAGAAGTAAAATTAGGCTTTTCGCGGACACCGTCATCTATAAAGAAATAAGCAATCCGGAAGACCACCAGTATCTCCAAAATGATCTAGAAGCTACTTTTGCATGGTGTAAGGCATGGCAGTTAGAGATCAACCAAAAGAAAAGCTGAGTCATCAACTTCTGGAGAACCAAGAGGATCTCGTTGGATATTATTATTCGTTGGACGGAGTAGAGATTCCAGTTTCAAACTCTGTTAAATATCTCGGAGTCACGATCCATCGTGATCTCTCGTGGGACACCAACATTTGCTAATTGATAGGTGTCGCTAACAAAAAGCTGGCCTTTATAGGGAGAATAGTTTGAAATATATCCGAAAAAGTGAAAGAATTACGTGATTTATCCTTGGTTCGACCGCAGGTCGAATATGTTCAGCTTTGTGGGATCCCTACGAAAAGAGACTCACTAACGAGATAGAAAAGGTTCAGCGCAGGGCAGCGAGATTTGTAAAGGGGAATTACGATAGTAAACAAAGCGTAACATCATTAATGGAAAATCTGAAATGGACATCATTAGAGGAACTTAGGCTGCAGGCTAGAATTAAACTACTGGATAAAATTATGTCGGAGGGACTGGCGAATGAGATAGTCGGACTTATCAGAAGCCCGATCTATCTCGGACCGCAGGACAGTGAAGTCAAGATTTGCGATATCGACTGTAGAACTGAGCGATATAGAGGATCATTTTTTCCTAGGACGATAAGAGAACATAAGAGGAAAAGTTAACATAAGAAAACTATGGATCTTTGGTGCACTGCACCCCCTGCCATCCACCAAAAAGGTGACTTTCCGTGTATCATGTGGATGTAGATGTGGAAGTGAATTTCTTGGGTTTTGTTGAAGTTTCGGAAACAACAGGAGAAGTGTTATTAAAATGTTTAATTCAAAAGTTGCAAAGTTTTCACTTAGATGTAAAACATTTGCGTGGTCAAGGATATGACAATGCAGATAATATGCGAGGCAGACAAAACGTCGTGCAGAAACATATTCTTGACATCGATCCCAGAGCAGGTCGAATATGCTTCACCTGTGAGGGATCCCTGCTAAAAGGAACTCACTTACGAGATAGAAAAGGTTCAGCTCAGGGCAGCTAGATTTACAAAGAGGAATTACGATAGTAAACAAAGCGTTACATCATTAATGGAAATCTGAAATGGACATCGTTCGAGGATCGTAGGCTATAGGCTAGATTTAAACTACTGGTAAAATTTATGTAGGAGGGAATAGCGAATGAACTAGTAAGAGTTATAGTAGCCCGTCGTATCTCGGAAGACAGGACAGTGAGGGTACGATTCGCGAGATCGACTGTAGAATGAAGCGATATAGAGGATCGTTTTTCCCTATGACGATAAAAAAACATAATAGGAAAAGATAACAGGAAAATTATTGATCATTGGCGCCCTGCACCCGCTGCCATAAACCAAAATGTTGATTTTCAGTGTATCATGTAGATGTAGATGTTGATGTAGAGCATTTGTTGTTACGTGCTCAGCGCACAATTTAAATTTGGTAATCAATGATTCCGTTAAATTAATTCTGAGACTAAGTTTTTTGGAACAGTTCAAGAATTACATAATTTCTTTTGCACATCAACAAAGCGTTGGGATGTTTTGAAAAAAGATTCCCTGTTGACACTTTACCCTTAAATACTACTGTCATATAATCACAGTAACACTATTACGGGGTGAAAATTCACCCCAGTGCACCTAGTCTGATTTTTGTTATTTACATGAAATTGAATTATTATTTTTTTAAACAAAATAAATTACAATTAAGATTACATTTTTAATAATTCAAATACTACATAAAAACACGATAAAATTCAAAGAAACACATATCTGGACCTTTATAATACAGCAGACTAATTTAAGTGTTTTATACCAAAATACCATTATAAGTTACTTACAATTGTTACAAATTGTGCTTCTATGATGGCCACATAAATTTGAAGCAGATGGAACAACACCTTTTATCATCATTTCGTGGACAAATCATACATATCCCTTGTTTGGCGGTTGATGAATGGTCTTCATTTATAGTATTGACCGAAGAACGATCTTCATTTAGTAGAAAGATATTACCCACCCCTTCCTAACAGCTACGATATATTTCTCAATAAGCCAGGCAGTAATTGCTCGAAAAAGTATAAGGTCGCTGACTAAAAAATATAAAGGAATCTCTTTCAAGCAATCGACTTGGAATGCGTGCTGGAGGAAATTGTTGCCTGATGCGCTGAAAGACTTAAAAGGCTTCTCACCGGTAGAATAAGAGTCGCGGACGATTGTGAGTTTGGCACATGATGTAGGGTGGGAGGGGATTTTGACGATATTTAAGAAAGCAAGGTGGAGGAACTCCTCCACTTCCATAAAGAAGAATGGGCCGAGGAGGACCTTGCGGTTTTCATACGCTCAAGAGAAAAGAGCGAGGAGTGATGTGATTCCAAAGCCTCAGCTGTCGCTTAAAGCATTGGCTGACAAGATATTTGAAATAGACTTTTTGATGGAGCGTATTATAAAATTTAAAAGAGAATTGGAGGCTCTACAGCCCCTTACAAGAACGTATACAGGGATTTTCAACGAAAGATGAAGCTAACATCCATAAGAAGTTTTTTTTAAATCATCGCAACTTTACCTTCTTCCTCTGCAGACTCTTGTAAATCACCTTCACGGAAAGGGCTTCAGAAGGACCTCACCGCTCTCTAATCCATTACAAACTCGCGGATCCTGTGGTACATGTGGTATATTTCTGCTGTCCGCGGAGTAAGCTACCTAGTTTACGATAGACAGCCAAACCTCAAATATTTTCTTATAAAATATTTATCATAAATCTTAGAAATTTAATAATTATATTAAATCAGCACTTATGAAATAAATGCAGTTTATTTATCATTCATATTTATAAAAATTTTGCGTAGCTGGAGTATTATATCTACATCTATATGATACCCTGCAAGTTACCTTTTTGGCGGATGATTTTCCTAAGTTGTCTTTTCCTATTATGTTCTTTTATCGTCCTAGGGAAAAACGGTTCTCCATATAGCTCCGTTCTACAACCGATCTCGCCAATCTTATCCTACATTTCCTGCCTTCCGAGATACGCCAGGTTTTCGACATCACCTACTACCTCATTCGCTAGTCTCCCCGACATAAATTTTACCAGCAGTTTAAATCTAGCCTGCAGCCTCCAATCCTTTAACGATGTCCATTTCAGATTTTCTATAAACACTAGAACGCCCGGACGGGTCAATTTGCCCCGAAGGAGAATTTGAATCAGTTTTTCTACTGTAATATGATCTTGAACCCAATTTTTTCTCGTGACAATTAATAATTTTAGAAAGCATTTTCCCACAAGAGATTTTAATCTTGTCATGACAGTATGTCATGAATTATAAAGAAATTTACCTGGGACGTCCGAACGGGTCATTTTGACCCGAGTGTAGAATGAAACGTGTTTTCTTCAACATGAAATGCCAAAACGCTTCCATGTTATCGCAGCTAATGATATTGAATAACTACCTCTATCTCTCTCCCTCTATTTCTCTCCCTTCCACCCTCTCCAGGGTTAAATGTAAGAATGGACCTTATGGTCTAAATTTCGCCCGAATAAAGACGATTATCTATCTATCTCCGATTTATTCTCTCTCTCTCGCTCATAATCATCACTCGATCGTCTTCTGTCCCTAAAATGCAACATTGTTGGCATTCAGGTTTGAACCTGCAGATACTGTCTTCCACTCATTTTATCTCAATATGCCCTTTGCTCAGTCCCTGGCGGTATTTCGATGCGAAATAAAGTGCAGGCAGCTTCGCGTGCATTTGCACAAAATTGTTTCAGAAAAATGACTCGTAGGTGCAATTTATATTCTGATGAGATTCTCGCGGAACTCAATAACTTCCTCGAGGATGTGTCGGGCGGACATACATTTTATAACATTCTTGATTTGGCGTCAATAAATGCTGCCTTGATATATACAGTTGTCACTGGTAAGAATTTCGCGGAGAAAATTCATCAGACAGCTTTCAGAGAAGCTACGAGTGAGGTAGGTACCTATGTGAAATACAGTAGAAGATCGTTTATCCGAAAACCCAAACAACGGAAACATCCAAACAACGAACAACTGAGGATCGATTTATAGTAGTTCCGAACGCCACCGCTATCTCGGCTATTTCCTGTAGATTCTTATCACGTGCGTTATAACGTCATTCAAAAACATTCGAAGTATTCTGTTATTGGTGTGAATATATAGATATAAATATATTATTTTTATCACCCCTTATAATGGAACAAAGAAAGAAGAGAATGTGTCCAGAAGATCTTGTAGCTGGAACGAGCAGTGACAAAACCAAGAGAAAAAGACAGGTGTTGACGATAAAGCAAAAAGTTGACATCGTAAGAAAACTAGGTCGTGGTGTCAGTGCATCTAATCTTCAGCAAGAGTATAAGGTTGGCCGGACAACTATATATGACATTAAATCGCAGAAGGACCAAATTCTTCAATTTGTGGCGGAAGCTGACTCAATGGTAGGCATTTCCAAAAGAAAAACCTTACGGGGCCCCAGTAACGCTAGTTTGGACAAAGTGCTGTACGAGTGGTTTTGCCAGCGTAGGAGTGAAGGCGTTCCTATATCTTGACCTATGTTGATAGAGAAGGCAAAATCCTACCACGAGGAATTAAAAATTGAAGATCCTTGTGATTATAAGAGTGGATGGTTCTAGAAATTTAAAAACCGCCATGGAATTAGATAGTTGAAGGCATCCGGCGAAAAAATGTCTGCAAACCATGAACTTTCGGAGGAATTTGTGAAGGATTTCTCGAATTTGATGGAGAAACATGACATTACTCCTGAGCAGATTTACAACGCAGACGAGACGGGTTTGTTTTGGCGCTCTCTTTCGCGACAGAGTTTTGTTTGCTGCGATGAAAGATCAGCACCGGGAATAACGGACTCCAAGGAAAGAATAACTGTTTTGTCATGTGCTAATGCTGCAGGCACTCAAAAATGTAAGCTAATGGTCATCGGAAAAAATGCAAAACCCCGTGCATTCAAGGGCATTAAAATTTTACCTGTAATTTACAGGTCAAATAAACGTGCGTGGGTAACGCAACAAATATTTAGTTATTGGTTTGCAAATCATTTTGTTCCTGAAGTAAGGGAGCATGCTAAGAATGTTGGACTGCCAGATAATGAAAAAATTTTGTTGTTGCTGGATAACTGTCCAGCTCATCCACCAGCAGAAACTATGTCCAGTCAAAATGTTTTTGTTATGTATCTGCCTCCGAACTGTCCGCATTGATCCAGCCTATGGATCAAGGCATAATTAGGAGCATGAAGTGCCATTATCGTAGTGAAATGCTGAAAATTATTGTGAATTTAGAGGGACCTTTCAGTTTCGATTATTTAAAAAAAACGGTTACGATGAAAGAAGCAGTATGGTATATATCAGCTGCATGGAATAAGCTTACATCCATAGTTCTGAAACGGTGTTTTCATGTTATTTTACCAGAAAGAGTTTCAAATGACGAGACTGAATTTTACGGGTTTGATATGTCAAGTAATAATCATGAATCTTCTGAAATGATCAGCTTTTTAAAGTTTGCAAATGATGAACCTCTGAATCTGAGTGAAAGTGAATTAACAGAATGGATCGAATGTGATAAAAGCGCTCCCGTTTTCCAAACGTTAACGGACTCGGAAATTGTCAATGCTGTTTTAGACCCAAAATCAAATGATAATGAAGATAGTGAAGACAGCGATGTGGCTATTGATGACAAAAAAGAAATCACCATAGCAGAGGCCATTTCCTGCTGTGATAATCTTATCAGTTTTATGGAGCAAAAAACATTTACAACCGAGCAGGAAATATTGCAAATATATAGGCTGAAAGATAAATTTGAGAAGGAAAGGCGTGATAGAAGTAAGCAGCTAACACTAACGGATATGTTTAACAGAGCATTCACATCATCCTGCCCTTCGAGCTCGGTGGATTCTGCTATGCCTAATTCTAAGCAGCAATAACTGGACTACAGCACATTGACAAGGATTTTATGGTAAATATTTTATATCATTTTACTCTAACATTACGTTATTTATCAGTTTTTCGTAAATGCTTACGCTTTACAATTTGCTGGATTTCCATGCGAGATTAATGACGTAAATTGTATTTAACGATAAACTACTCACGTTATAGTTTTGTTAAATAATGTTTTCCAGTAATTATACTTCTAAAATATTCCATTTTATTAATTTACAGGTTAACACGGGGTTTTTTGGCGGATTTAAGATGACAACAGGCATTTTGTCCATGATTTAATAAATTAACCATGTTTACGATATTTACATTAAATAAAATAGTTTTTAAGCATATAAGTGCGTAAACATCGTTTATTTCATACCATAGCTCATTAAAACATTTTTTCAGTACGTTTTTCTCATGAATGGTTAAGATATCGAATATCCGAAAATATCGTTTAATCGGAACGGGTCCAGTCCCGGCCATTTCGGATAAACGATCTTCTACTGTAGTAGCCAAATTATGATAATCAAGGCGAAGAATCTGGTTTGGAAGAGGAAGTTGTTCCAAAACGTCGAAGATGCCAGATCATGTAAAATTGCAGAGAAAATAAAACCTCAACCAAATGCACAGTATGCAAGAAAATGGTTTGTTGGAAGTTCATGGGCAAAATGCGTTGCGTTTGCTTCAGCGGCACTAACGCGATGAATGAATAATAATTTTGTTATACTATTTTGAAACTTTGTATGTTCGTCACAAATATGTGTCAAAGAAATCTATTTTCAGGTCCGAAAGATTTTTGTTGTTATATGGTAGAGTAAAATACTTGCTATATATAATTAGCGTTAGTTTATTAAATTAATTATAAATCAACCTTTTAGTCGTATTTGTAAGCGAAATGAGTGGCTTCAACCTGAATGCATTACCGCTATGCATATCCGACTAATAATGGCTTTTTATTATTAGCTGTTTATCTCTGTAAATTATAATTATGTACATTTTGTTGTTACGCGTACCTAATTTATTCTATATGTTGGTAAATATGGGTCTGCCTTATATTACTGGAGAATAGGTTTTTAACGTTCTTCACTGTTATGCAATCCTTGCGTGATTTTCAAATGTCTTTCAAAATTGACATTTTGAAGGTGTATGTAGGTACATATTTTTTTAAGTTTCGAATAGAGAATGTACCGGCTCATGCTATCTATAAACAGTAGTTAGTGTAAATAGAAAATGTATACCTTATTTAAATGCAATAAATACTCATGAAGTAATAATTGCTTTATTTTTTGGTAGTTTCTTAACACATACATACTAACGGTTTATCACTAATATATCCGGTTTCTTACAGTGCCATATCCCAACATATAACTATATGAAAAATGATGTCTTTCTTTAGACTTACATTCTCATAAAAGAAAAGTAAAATATTTATCACGTTGAAAATTACTATAAAACAAATTTCTTTTTGAAAAAAATGTTACAAACAATATTTTTGACCATGAATGTATCAGTTTGTAAAATTTTATTAACATAAACATAACTTATAATTGTTTAGATAACGAAAATAATGTACCTCCTTTAGCTTCGGAATTTTAAGGTATAAAAACTGATATTTTATAGTACGGGTCAAATTGACCCGGTTGGGCATCCGGGCGTCTGAGTGTTAATGATGTTACGCTTTGTTTACTATCGTAATTTCTCTTTACAAATCTAGCTGCCCTGCTCTGAACCTTTTCTATCTCGTTAATGAGTCCCTTTTCGTAGAGATCCCACACAGCTGACGCATATTTGACCTGCGGTCGAATAAAGGTTAAATAATACAATTCTTTCATTTTTTGGAGTTATTTCGAACTATTCTCCCTATAAAGGCCAGCTATCTGTTAGCGGCACCTATTAATCGACGAATGTGGGTGTCCCACGAGAGATCACGATGCATCGTGACTACAAGATATTTAATTGAGTCTGAAACTAGAATCTCTACTCCGTACAACAATCATTATAATCCAAGGAGATATCCTTGGTTCTCCAGAAATTGATGGTTGATTGGTTGATCTCTAACAGCCATTTCTTACACCATGCAGAAGTAGTCTCTCGATCATTTTGGAGCTACTGATGGTCTTCCGGATTGCATATTTATCTATAAATGACGGTGCCGTCCGCGAAAAGCATAATTTTACATCTGACTACTGAACTGATATCGTTTATATGAATTAGAAATAATAACGGATCAATTACACTACCCTGTGGATTTCCCATCTATAACAACCTTATGCTTCTTATGATTAAAAAATTCAAGGATCAAACTATGTTCTTCCCGCTGTCACCGTATTTATTGCGTGTCAAAAGAACCTAGAATACGCATAAAATAGTTGAGGCAATTTCTTCCTTGTGTACGGGGAGAAATGACCAAATAATATGAAACGGCGTGAGAAATGGGAAACTATGCGGCCCGCGGACATCTATTGGGCCTTAATGCAACCCGCATGTTCCGTGGAGAGCCTTCTTCATTCGCACTGATATGAGTTTGAGACCCCTACTCTAAGCCATCCTCCTATTTATTTATTTTTAGCTCATAAACAGCCGTTAACGGCCTTTTACAATGAGAGTAATAACTTTAACAAAGACTAACACATGCAACCATGCCCTAGACAGGATTCGAACCCGCGACCCTAGCATTGGGAGCCAGACACGCTGACCACCCCTCTACCGCCACCCCATTATCTTTTCAATATCGTCATCGTCGGTTAGTTAAATGCTATTATTGCATTTATTTTGTTATCTATTCTTCATATATAACATATTCATAGTGTTTATATTTATTTTTATAATAAGCATGGTTATTACATATATTACAGGTTAATTCTTATTCATCATGAACATTCGCCTAGGTATATTTCCATTGGAAAGGTCCACCTAAACCCCCATTTTCAAAAGGCTTCGGATTCCCGCGATAGTTGAGAGTTTCCTGTAATTTAAGAAAAACATACCGCACAATTTATTCCTTGGCGAAACAATTTTGTAAAATGGATGCTTTATTGGTAACGAGTCGACAATTAACTCAGAATTATGGGACAACAAATCATCAGGCAGTGTGCCACGAACGTCATTCGCACTGCTTCCCCTCACGCGGCTGCCGCATCACTCCGATGATGCACCACTTTCATCATAGACGGAGGCTTCCGTTTCAAGCATCCGCAAAGGTATCACTCGTCTCATTTTTCGATGTCATCCTGTTCGAATGCGTCGATTCCGGTAGCAACGCCAGCTGCAAGATGAGATTACGCATCACGTCCAGTGATCGACCGGACGCTCAACGGGAACAAGTGAATGGGGGCGACGGCAGGAGAGGGGATGAGAGGACGGGGAGGGAAAACGCATTCACTCAGGAAAGTGAGGAAGAAATCGCATGATCGAGTAGCCTCACGTCGTTCGCGTGTACGGCACACCGCTAGGAGGCCTCACCTCCCACGGCCGACCGCGGATATCGAGAGGCCAAGACAATGGGAGGAGGTCGAGAGGGCTTTTCCCCCGCACTCTTCCACATTCCATCCTCGCGTCCCTCGTTCCATCTCGCCTAAAATTTGCCACGGCAGTGCCGTGCCTCTTTCCCCTCGGCTCCCTCCCAACCCTCTCTCCCTCCTCTTTCTCCCTTCCCCTCTTACCCGGCGACTCGCCACGGACTGCCTCTCGCTCGTACCGTAGTCTCTCGTTCTCCTCCGGTCTGGTAGGTCGGCTGCTCTCGTGTATTTCATTCTCCGCGGGTGTCGGTGACCATTCTGTGGTTACGGTGTCGTCGGGACGTTGTGTTGTTACGCGGGAGTTTCCGAGAGAGAAGTTCGATACTCGCTTCTTCGCCTTCAAATGTTTTGTGGACTTGGCCGCCTACATCGGAGAGAGAAAAAAGCTCGGAGATTTTAACGCTCGGTTTTTAAAGAATCCCGTGGAGAACGTCTCTCCGGACGATCGGCCGATTTGCTTCCGATAGATCTCGGCCGCCCGAATCTTCTGCCGAGGCCCCGCGTCGGGTGCGGTTCGCGTCGCTCGCCCGGATCTGCCGAAAATCCCGCGCCCGCCCGACCGACGGAGCAGCAAAATTTGCCGCTCCTCGTTTCGAATCTAGGCCACGAGAACGGTACGGAGTGAGAGAGGGGCGAGAGAGAGAGAATGGGAGAAGAAGGAGCGGCCGGAGGAAGGAGTGGGGGTAAGTGACCGCTCATCGCCACGCCTCGTGCCCACCTGGGCCAGCGGCCGGTTCCATTCGGAAGACGCTTCCTCCTTTATTAATACTACTCGTCGATATGAATCCTTCTTCTTACGATATACCGTTGTTTTTCGAAATCTCATAAACCTCTCCTGCATTCTCTAGCATGCGATTTAGGTACGAAGGGTTCTCCCTTCCTCCGTCGCGCAGCCGGACACTGATATCCTTCGTCCGGACGCAGAGTGCAGAGAGGGCAGGGAGGGGAGGGTACGTTAAGAGAGAGAGAGGAATTTGGTCGGACGGGGTCAGTGGGGGAGACGATCCATTTGGCTCTTTTGTATTCTTTTCCGGGGTGGATTCTTTACCTTCTGGCAAAAGCGCTCGTCGTGAGAGTCTTACGATAAAGGATCACCTGTTGCTCTCTCGTCGTGCTTTGGCCGACCGAAAAAGGGACATTCACATTAACCGTTCCGGCATAGACGGTTAAAAAATCTTCTCGACTTTTTTGATTTACGCGAAGGTAGATCCGCCGCTTTGTAGAATTGATCGCTTGCGTCGAATCCAGTGGGAATCGTCTTCGTCGTAGATGTCGCTAATCGGTTGATGCGTTTGCGGGTTGAAGAAAACGGAGGGGAGAGAACGATCTTGAACGAGGATCGAACCCGGTGCGTCCACATGCCGGGCACGCGCTGCCTCGGTAACGGAGAGGGAGGTCGAGGGGTGGGGGGATGTGGAGGAAGGGGAGACGTTCGGCCAGCGACCCCTGTGTCTCCGTGTTGACGATGGCGGCGCTTAAATCGTCCTGTCCCGAAATCGACGACATGGTCCATGGGAATGGTTTCAGCGTGTTTTGCAAGCGTCATAATTTAACGATTTGAAAATTATGTTGCGAACAAAGATTTTTTATGCTTGTAATTTCAGATCTAGATGAAATGTTTATATTCATCTCACTTTAAATTCTTGCAGCAGTGATGAATGAGATGAATGATTGCGATATCTTGGTGGTAACGCCTTTTTTATGATTTGTATATATATTTTCGTACGGTAGGATAGGAAAAGAGTGAACGATTATTATTAGCCCTCCAGTATTTTAAAATTTGCCAAAATAAGATTTTATTTTTATGCTCGAGGGAATATTGTTCGCCAAAATGACCAAAAGTCGATGGGCAATTTAATTCCGTGAATTTAAAGTTTTCGAGGATCACAGAATGAAAGGGATTACATTATTGCTAGACGGAGTTTGGTAAGAAGTAATTCAAGTTGTGTATTTTTTCATTGGGACTATGATCACGTTTTAGGCCGTTGGGGCTCAAGTTTTTCGATTCGAGAGCCACATAACCCATTTCTGCACTCATCGCGGGCCACAGAGGCCACCTTCGTGGGCCAAGTACAATCGAAAATAGAGTAAGAATAACTTGAGGATCTAAAGGGTTTAGTTGTAGGTCAATATTAACAGAATTAAAAATGTAATTATCTATAATGGGAATATATGGGTAGAGACAAAATACATTGTTTTTAGCCTGGTTTCCAAAGGAAACATAACCTTATGAAATGGTCCTATCTATGTCTGTGTGTCTCCTACTAACAACGTTTGCACCAATAGACCGATTTTCAGGAAACTTGGTATGAGGCTGCCAGGACCCATCTCCGGGCTATATTTTACTAGGCGATGATTGAAATCCCGAGTTCGATTCCAGGAACTATTTTCCCTTTTTGTTTTACATAGGAAGTCTCAAATCCATCGTGCGGAGATGTTTTCTTTAATACTTTAAAATATCCTATGATTGTGATATCGGAGCAAGGTTTGTACTGTTCTAAGGAGAAAAGAATGCAAATTTAAATTATTACCACGAAATTTTGATTATTGATCGTATTTTCTTGAATTTATACTAAAACAGCGTTTTTGCGTTTTAAATCGCATTTTATTGGATTGCTGCCATAGAGACGATTATTACCGATCTCGTCTTGAGCATGGACGAGTGAACAAATGGGTTTCTACTCGACTACCCTTCAGCAGTAGACAGTTGATCTATACATATTATCTGATAAATAGTAACATTTATGAAATTCGTTTATTAAAAAAACATCCAAAATATGTCAGAAAGAGATTGCGACATTTCTTTTAGTATTTTTAACATGATAATGCTCTATTAATTTGTTTTCCAATTTTTCTCTACCAGTGATAAACTATGAATTACAAATGGTATTTATGGTATGAGAATTCCTTGGAATGACTAACACATACAGAAACATTTTCTGTCAATATAAGTAATCAACTCGGGGCGTCAACTATGGGAAACCAGCCTGCATTAGCCCTGGTTTGGACTTCTTGTTATAATTTTATACATTTATTTTGTTATATACAGTCATTTAATTATAAAACTCATGACGGGCTGGACGTGGCTCTTGGGCCGTAGTTTGAGCACCACTGGCTTTAAGGAGAACTCCGCCGAGTTTTTGCGTACACCAAAACCATAAAATTTTTAAAACGCTTGCGCCCATTTTAAGTAATATTACAATAAATAATACCATTTTTCAGCGTTTTTTGCAATTTGTTTCAATATTGTTCAAATCACATCCATTTTCCTATTATGGAGTTTTACCGAACATCGGCCTCCTCAGTGAATTGTGCCTTTTCGTTGGTTTTATGTCAGTTTTACTTGTCTCTTGTATTTCTGAGACGTTTTTAGAAGGAAATTTATTTTCATTTGCCCACCTCGTGAACTTTTCTTCTGTAAGTATACTTCCTAAGTTTTTGTAGGTAATATTAACCATGTAATGTAACGGTAATTAAAGTATGAGTGGTAAGCACAGTCACTCTCAAATCCACTTCGTTTTTGGTAAAAATGAGGTTGCCTTACATTGGCAGTCGAATCGAATATTGCTCGGAGTGTGGAATTTGAATTATATTATGCATAACGCTTCCAGTAAGAGAATTTTACAGCATACGTTGAATCATTGGAAATTTTGTTTTAAAAAAGGTGACATTTTGACGAAGAAATTCTCGTTCTGTGGTGTGGAACTTTATCAGTGATGATTTGTGGCTACGTTCTGTTCTGGTGGGGTGGCCTTTGAAGACGAAAATATCCATATTAACATGTATAATTGACCGAGAAAGCTCTAAATTTATATAATTCTGCGTTAAAAACAAACTTCAGTGAGTAATTCAAATCTAAATTGATATAAATTTACACAAAATAATGACTAATTAGGTAGAAATGTTTTGCAAGTGTACTTCGTACAAAGTTACTTAAGGTTAGGTTTTGAAATTGTATATTGATATTATTCCTGTAGAAATTTCCAAGTCATCGATTTATAAGTAATTGTAACAATGAGCTGTGGCATCTCGGAGTACCCTGTTGATTGAGCCGCGGCACATTTTCAAAGATAAAGAGGATTTCGCGGCACCCGTCTTGTGACAAGTTTTATATATTTTTAGATAAGGGTATTATAAGCTTTGGACACGCCCATTTATTGATGCTACTATATAATCAATTTATAAGAAGAAAAATTATTGCCCTAATTACCCACCAACACATGCAAATAGTTGATTTATTTACTAAAGAAAGTTTATCGCGTCACCCCTAAATATCTACTAGGGTACACCAGTGTGCCGCGGCACGCAGTTTGAGAACCACTGCTCTAGGCATTGAAGTAGCACATTTTAATAAAGAATTACATTTATTATATACATAATATCCTTATTCTGTGCGTCCATCCGTCTGTCAGTCCGTCCGTAGGTCCGCCCGAACGCTCTACAGAAATCTCCATAAGAGAACACTTAAAAATACCTTTTTTCACTTGTAGGCTTTTTTTTTCTCTTGCAAAATTAAATTAGACGTAATTGACCTAGGATCTTCGGACCTGGACCATTTTAAAGAAACATAAAAATAGATTCTTATTCTTATCGTCGACTTTTGCCGTCGGTTCCAAATCGCTCAAGTTATACGGTTAAATCACATTTATTGTAAAATTTTAAGCTTTTTAAAGATATGTTGTCTTGCCGGTCGTGTCATTGTTAACCCTCGAGATTGTATTGTCTTCCCTATACTATATGCGTAAGGAAAGTGTGTTTTGAATGCTTTATTACGAGAGTAAGAAGGCACCCGAATTATTTATAATAAAAATCGTGTTTTTCATTAATTTCTATTCAGTAAACTTGCTATTAAAATTTTTGGTAATTAACTATTTTTATAGTTATTTTCATAGCTTTTTTGCAGTGCTTCTTATAATTAACCGGAGTTATAAATCCGTATCGCATACATGAATCACGCAAAATGCCATTCCTAAACATGCAGACCTTTTTCGTTCACATTTTAAAATATTTCAAGGATGAGGTATTTAACTTAGTTATGCAAGGAGAACAATTTAAATCTCATTCGTAAATCTTCAAAAATTACGTTTTAATACTTTTTTCACGTTTTCACGCATTTTGTTTATATTGGACCACCGTTGTCCCAATTGTTGAATTCTATTCTTGACTTCATAATAAATGCACCAATTTAGTGCTTTAACACAGATCTGACTTTTATACATGGGTATAACTCATTTACTGAATCTATTAAGTAATTAGAGGGAGGAAGGAAAAGAGAATGGGAATGAGCAGAAATTGAGAAAGAGGACGTAACATTTGTATAGGATTAAAAGGAGCTGCAGTACAAAAATAACAATAATAAACTATAATTGATTATAGAAAATAATATACTATTGAATCATGCGCCATTGCCAAATGGTGGGAATTCAAAAAATTTAATATAGGTCACGTGATTCTCAATGGATTTCTTTAACTGATAGCACAGCAAATATTTCGAAATGAGAGTGATAAAATAACATTTTATGACTTATATTTAAATTCCTCTAACTAAAGTGATTTTTCTAGAAAAATTTCAAAACTAATATAGTTAAAAGAAAAGTGCGATCTTAAAATATAGTTAAACTCATTGCAGTTCATGTAAGTACTTCTATCCCCTCTCACTTGCTCTGGAAAAATAGACTTCCTGTTCTCAATCTTGCCCTAACAACAAAATTATCTATCTCCCCTTCTCCCTCCTACTCTGTAAAACAAAGATAACTTTCAATAACACTGATTTGATTGTGCAGGAAAGCCAAACCAGATCATTGCATATCTGATTTTTCATATTGAAATCATATATATTTGGAATACTTTTATGATAATCCCGTCATATTTGACGTTTAATTACGCTGGTAATCTAATCATTGACTTAATTGATCCTTACAAATGTTCAAATAAAGTGTTCATATAGGTATTTAAGAAAGAAAGAAGTTAAGGGTTATATTTAGGTTGAAATTAAAGAATTGTTACAGAAGTTTTCTTATTGTACCTTTTGTGATATCTTTCACTTTCTTGATTCTTGAAGTCGTGAATCCCTTTGGTCATTAGTTTCTTTCTCTCTTGCACTCGCCTGTCTCAGTCTTTCTTTTTTCATGTCTTAAATTCCTTTGGTCAGTAGTCTTTGTTGCTCTGACGTTCGCCTGCCTCACTCTTTGCTCTTCAAGTCATTTATATCTTTGATCGACATTTTCTGCTTCTCTGGTGAGAACCATTCATTTGGAATTGATCCTATTTGAATCTGAGAATAATCTTCGGTTTCTTTTAGACATGGTTTCTTATTTGAACAATTGATTTGGTGAAAATTGGGATTAATTATTAAACAAGAAAAATGTCTGATGACCGGTAATCGAACCCGGGGCTTCCACTTGCCGGGCGGATATTCTACCACTGAACTATCGTAGCAGACCAATTTTCTCGCTTCTGAACGCGGATGTTTTCTTGGTTGGGACGGAACTAGCCAAGATAATATCATACTGCCCCAACGGGTGTCCTCGAAGAGATACATCGAAGAAAACTACTCCCTCTCAAATGGTGATACTGCCAAGCAAGAAATTGATGGAATGAAGCGATATATCGTAGCAGATTCATTTTCTCATTTCTGAACGAGGATGTTTTCTTGGTTGGGACGGTTCGATTCCCGGTCATAGCAGACATTTTTCTTGTTTCAAAATGAATCCCAACATTACAGCTTATGCCTGTCTGCATAGGATCTTCAGATCGCTTCATTCCATCAATGGTGAAAATAATAAAAATTTAAATAAGATCTTTATAGAATTAAATGGTTAATTATTTAGATACGAATATTTTTTATATTCAGTTTTATTGTTGAGTAACACAACGACTGAAAAAGTATAATTCAAAACTTTTACTTAGTAAGTACGGAATAATAACTTCCTTGGAATTATTCCAAAGACTAAATATGTTCCTTAATAGATGTTTAACTCGCTTATACTATAACGACGTACACCAAAAAGGAACTCTACAGCAAATGATAACAGAATTATTCTTATGAGTAACCAAAACAATATTGTCCAAAATAATTATCAAAGTAAATAATAAAACTCGAAGTACTATTGCAAAATGTTTTAGACATTTATGTCAAGGAATCAGTTCTGATTCTTTATCATATTAACCATTTTAATAGGTAATATGCGAATATATATCTTACAGAATAAATAATACAATATGAACGTAAAGAGTAAATAAATAAATAAATATGTACGTCCGTTGTCCTGCATATCTTAATGGCTGTCAACACTTAATGAGAGTAAAATAATTCATTTATTAAGTAAATTCTATATGTTTTAAATAACTTATAATTTGCTAAAATAGTTCAAGTAAATTTCAGCTACTTCTTTATGCATTATATGTTATTATTTCAATTTTCCTCTTATTTTAAATAACTTATAATTTGCTCAAATATTTCAAGTAAATTTCAGCTACTTCTTTATGCATTATATGTTATTATTTCGATTTTCCTCTTATTTTCAGCAACTATTCGGATAATTATTTGGCCTCTCTGCTAATGATTACTTAAACAGAATATATAAAACAAAGATAACTTTCAAAAACACTGATTTGATTGTGCATGAAAGCCAAACTAGATCATAGCATATATGATTTTTCATATTGAAATCATATATATTTGGGATATTTTTAAGATAATCCCGTCATGTTTCACGGGCAATTACGCTAGCATATACTAGCGTAATTGCTCGTCAAATATGACGGGTAAGCATGGCATAAGTATAAAATTTAAGGCACTTCCCATTATTCCCCATTTTCTCTCCTCTCTTCCATCCATCCCCTCTCACTTGCTCTTGAAAAATAGACTTCCTAGTCTCAATATTGCCCTAACAAACAACATTATCTATCTCCCCCTCTTCCTCCCTTTACCTCCTACTCTGTCTTCGTCCCTCTATCTCCCTTTATCTTTCTCTTCCTTACTTTCTCTCCCTCTCCTTCCCTATCCTCTTCAGTTCTCTTGAAACATATACTTCCTAATCTCAATCTCAACCTAATAAATACATATATAGATTTTGTCTTTTAGGCACAATGTGACGATAAGAAGAAGAATAAGAGACGTTATTTATTTTTCGTTAGCACGGTCCAGGTTTGAAGATTGTAGGTCAGTTATATATAATTTTAATTTGCAAAAGACTAAAAGCCTGTAAATCGTAAAATTGATTTTTACGTGTTATCTTATGGGAAATAGAAATTATCTAGTGTAATCGAACCCGGGTCTTTTTTTGGGATTTTGTTCCCTAAATGGATTTTAAGATAAGAATAAAACATTCCTACAAAATTTCTATTTTAAACCTACTCTGAAAGTTGGTTTAAAATAGTATTACTCTCAGTACTCCCATAGTCGAGCGCGCCATAGTCGAGCGTGAGCGACAAACGTAGCTTATTATATAACAAGATAATTGACGGTCATTTCTAGTTTGAAGGCCATTGTAATCATCATCTATAATAATAAAAGAATCTCTGTGTGTGCGTGTGTTGGGTGCCACTGTTTATCAATATTCATTATATCTGACACTCCGCGCGTGCCACCCTAAAATTCATTTGGTCCGAAACCCTTACGAAAAGTGGTTCTTATATAAAAAACATCCTGAATGTAACGCGCTATAAGTACAATACTGATTACAATTGAAATAAAAGTAGCATTAATTTAAAAATAGTTATTTTTGTATTTCTCCTGAAATATCGTGCCATGTAAAAGCACTTCGCATGCCACCTTTTGGCACGCGTGCCATATGTTGCCGACCCCTGTTCTACTCAGTAATTCGCACCCCTTATTCACGAAATCGTGATCTTTACTAAGAAATTAACTTAACGTGAGTATAATGCACAACCTAATGTTGTATGAATGAATATTTTGATGAAAAATATATCGCGTTGTTTAGTAATAAATGACTATGATTGCGAAAAAAGCCCCGAGTGCGTATATGGAACGATGCTCCTTTAACAGCAATGCAGATTAAATTAAGCACGGGGGACACTCTCAGGTGGATTGTATAATTTTTTTAACAAGGTGCTTTTAGAAATTCCATAAGGCCATATATTGATCGATATTCATTTTTCAGTCCGGGGAAACCATTCATTTCGTCTCTTGGAATAGGTCGGCAGATAATGTCGCGCCGAGGACGCAATATACATCCCCCAACTTTTCGGTGAATGGAGTCCAAAGTGCGTATGCATTATCGGATCTGGCCGAGGGTAAATAAAGGCCAAAAAACCATCATAATATGTTGTCCTTTACCTTTGGATTCCACGGCTGCTCAGTATGTGCCCTTAAGACAGTGTCATAATCTGCATTAAAAAGCAAATTCCGAATGTTGTGTGGGCGTTTGGTATGACAAATATAGACTGTATCTACCGTTTTGGATGTTTGATGGTAAGATATGTTAGGTTTGAGAACGGATAACAAAGTTTTAAAATCGTGACGCATAAATTTCGGAGAAAATGTAGTGATGAAAATCGACAATTATCGGTGAAAATTAATTTTCGTCGAATTTTAAATAAAAAAAAATTCGAAGTTTATAGACATTTATCGTTTTTAATCGAATTCTACCAAGCCTAGGAATAGGGGAATGGTGCGCGACGTTTTTTTAACCGCTACCTCCATATTTTTGTGCTAATAAGAATTGTTTTAAAACTAGTCATACGAAATAATTTACCAGAACATTTCATATGAGGACATATACTATTTTTATTTTTATTAGATTATTTTATAGGAATCGTTCTATTATATAAGTATATTTGTACACACTGGATTTTGTAACAAGTATATAAATTCTTTCTATATTGCACTTAAAATAAACGGCGCAATGTACATTACACAAACTTTCTCATGTAAGTTTGGTCGGCTGTGTAGGTTTTTAAAAGAAAATGCTTATAAATCAATGTTAACCGTAGTTTAGTGTATATTTTAATGTCACTGGTCGATATTTAGTAATTGTTTTGGATATATGACTTAGTAAGTATTATTTGTAAGATCAGGCTGTATGACTGGGTGGATTTTAATCAAAATATAGCCATTTTTGAGTAAATCGAATTTCGTTTCAAAACATCCTAAAATAAAGTACCCTTAATTGTTGCGCAATATCGTTCATCTCTTCCGTGTCTATTATTAATGATATTATCCACAAATAAGATATATCACTCGATTTAGTTTAACCATTTAGGCTGTAATAAGATTTTTGGATAAGGTTGATCAGCGTACATTGTAATGCCATTGGACGCCATATAGTGATTTTAAGAGATATATGGCTTGCGTAGTATTATTTGTGGCATCAGGCTCTACAATTGGATTGATCTGTAATTAAATTCTCTGGAGCAATTTTTAGTAAATAAAAGTTTTCTAAAACCGCCAAGAATAAACTACCCTTAATTTTTGCGCAATATCATTTTCATGAAAAAAGAGTCTGCAAAAGATAATATATTGCACAAATACGAAATAACATTCGATTTCATGCAAGCGTTTGGGCCTTAGAACAGCAAAAACACCGACAGACAGACAGCATGGTGAAAACCACTTTTGTGGACTCAGGTACACCTAAAACGTGTATTTCCATCAAAATCTCGAAGTTGAATTTTTTCACCATAACAATACTTTCTCAATATACTACGTATATGAGAAAGTAAAAGTAGGAAAGGCAAAATTTAGTGGGGAACTTAAGAATCTTGGATATTATGATATCCATTTCCAGATTTATAGTTGCAGCTGCCATTCGTAGATCTGCCTCCACATTTAATTTTGCTTTTATTCCAATTAGAGCTGAAGTTCACATTAATTCATATTGGTCGATTTATTTGTCATAGTTAATAATTTTTAGCGACCCACAAGTTGAGCATCACTGGTATAGAGGATAAAAATCTGTACCGTTGAGTGTAAATTTCCACTTTGATGTCAATTATTTTCGAATAATTTGAGTTAGAAAAACTTTACAGATGCGGAAAGGGAAACGTTCAAAATTAAAATTCAAAGTTGATTGCGTTCCAAACTAAAATTTCATTTGGAATTATTCCAAAAATATATTTTTATTTAAATTATATGTTTATGTAGAATGATGACGAGCAATAAAACGCTAACTTAGCTACGAATACACTCTCATGTAAACGCTAACCTCACCTTCATTTTATTTAACTGACAAGGCTCCAGGGACAATGTGGAACGGTATAACAACATGAAAAATAAAAAATGCACTAATGTTAGCAATGTTCATTGTTAAGAACACTTTTTTACTTTCTCATATACGTAATATATTGAGAAGGTATTGTTATCGTGAAAAAATTCGACTTCGAGATTTTGATGGAAATACATACACGTTTTAGGTGTCTCTGAGTCCATAAAAGTGGGTTTCGCCGTGTCGTCCGTCTGTCTGTCTGTCGGTGTGTTTGATTTTCTAGGGCCCAAACGCTTGCATGAAATCGAATGTTATTTCGTATTTGTGCAATATATTATCTTTTGCAGACTCTTTTTTCATGAAAATGATATTGCGCAAAAATTAAGGGTAGTTTATTCTTGGCGGTTTTAGAAAACTTTTATTTACTAAAAATTGCTCCAGAGAATTTAATTACAGATCAATCCAATTGTAGAGCCTGATGCCACAAATAATACTACGCAAGCCATATATCTCTTAAAATCACTATATGGCGTCCAATGGCATTACAATGTACGCTGATCAACCTTATCCAAAAATCTTATTACAGCCTAAATGGTTAAACTAAATCGAGTGATATATCTTATTTGTGGATAATATCATTAATAATAGACACGGAAGAGATGAACGATATTGCGCAACAATTAAGGGTACTTTATTTTAGGATGTTTTGAAACGAAATTCGATTTACTCAAAAATGGCTATATTTTGATTAAAATCCACCCAGTCATACAGCCTGATCTTACAAATAATACTTACTAAGTCATATATCCAAAACAATTACTAAATATCGACCAGTGACATTAAAATATACACTAAACTACGGTTAACATTGATTTATAAGCATTTTCTTTTAAAAACCTACACAGCCGACCAAACTTACATGAGAAAGTTTGTGCAATGCGTATTGCGCTGTTTATTTAATATGCTTACAGTTTCACTTTAGCGTCTGTCTCTCCAGTTGTGCACTTCCTTAAATCTAAGTTCTGAAGAAACTGTAAAAGATAGAGAGCCGAAACTTTGCGCGTAGAATTCTATATTGCTGACACTTGCTTTTCCTTAGATTTACGTTTCGGAAGATAGGTATACAGGGTCGGATAGGACGGAATGAGACAGTTCGGCGCGACCGATTCGGCGCCGGGGCAACTCGGCGCCGGGACGATTCGGCACCGGGAGGATTCGGCGACTGGAGGGAAAAGCAACAACTTTTAGTTGGGCGGAGTGGTTGGAGGTTGGATTCGTTCTATTTCATCCACCCGGGTGGGGTTGAGAGGTTGGAGGTTGAATTCGTTCTATTTCATCCACGTGGGTGGGGTTGAGAGGTTGGAGGTTGAATTCGTTCTATTTCATCCACGTGGGTGGGGTTGAGAGGTTGGAGGTTGAATTCGTTCTATTTCATCCACGTGGGTGGGGTTGAGAGGTTGGAGGTTGAATTCGTTCTATTTCATCCACGTGGGTGGGGTTGAGAGGTTGGAGGTTGAATTCGCTCTATTTCATCCACGTGGGTGGGGTTGAGAGGTTGGAGGTTGAATTCGTTCTATTTCATCCACGTGGGTGGGGTTGAGAGGTTGGAGGTTGGATTCGTTCTATTTCTTCCACCCGGGTGGGGTTGAGAGGTTGGAGGTTGGATTCGTTCTATTTACTCCCCCGGGTTTGATTGAGAGGTTCTGTTGGATTCTTTCAATTTCAATTGACTTTCCTGGCACTTCTCCACAGTATAAAGTTATTTAGATGCAATGCACAACAGATGGATGGACAGGCACAAGAAATGATAAATAGGATTATGGATTCGTGAAAGAAATATACGATCATATACTTAAAACAATCGAGGCTCTAGTGACCGAATGCGTGTCGATATAATAACATAAAACGCGTTTATTAGCGGTATAAAAAATTCGCATATGCGTTTGGTTTGCCCGTCTGTATGACTCTGACGCGCTAACTACTCCTAAATGAAAGCAGATAGAGAATTTGTTTTTTTGCCTATAGATTCAGTATTCTCTCCCGTTGTTCACGTTTTTTTGTTGAGATTCGTCTGTCCGTTTGTCTGTCACTCCGACTTGCTAACTTGTAAACGTAAGCACCTGTAGACTTTGTTTTTAGCCTGTTGTTTCTGTCTCGTTGTGCTCGTTCTCTTGTTGAGACTACTGACTAACACAATGGGATTACAAATTTAATTGAAATTTCATTATTTCTATAAAGGTTTAAAAAAAAAATATTCTTCTTAATTATATTAAATCAGACCAATCATACTAGTAAAAATAAATTTGAACATTATGTATTAACAATTTTCTTTTATAAAAACAGCCATTTAGTGCTTCATAAGCTCTTTCTTTGTTTTATATGTTCATGTATAACACTACTTGTTTATTTTTAAAATTAAGTTATGTCTTTCTTCTTTAGTTACGGCTAGTCGTTAGGAAGATGATCTTATTTAACAGAATAAAAGTTTTTCGTCATATCTTTCTCTAACTTTAGGATGAATTGGGTCTAAAGATGACGTTTTCGAACACTTTTAAGGGTTTTTTTCGCCATCTATTCTCAGAATGGTGTAAGCAGAACGGGAATCTTCACGTCTAAGAGAAGAAACTAAATTTAAGTAACTCGGTTCAATAAATGTACAATTTCTTTCGTAATCAATAATCCGTAGATTCGTGCTCGTTCGTTGCTCGTTCATCTACTCATGTTCTTGTCTATTAAATGAAACAATTTTTTCTGAGAAATTAAAAAAAACATCTATGTCAATACTTTTGAATATTTTCCAATTCTTGATTGGCTTTACAGTCCTGTTAATCACTTTTCACGAAAAAAATAATTTAAACCTATTTAAATTAATGGTTTTGGAGCCAACAAATGCGTAAAATTTCAAGTAATACCAGCTCATGATAAATTACTTATTACGCTCGGTTTTTTGAACATGTCCTGCACCATTCTCCTGAGGTCACTTTAAATTGCCCTTCTCGATACGCGATATGAGAATTGATATACGTTTGCTCCGGAAGTCCGGAGCCGTCGACCCATAGACTCCGGAGGCGGTCTGTGAAGATTTTTATCGTTTATTACTGCTATAGTAATTTGCGTAGGATATTACCATGCAATCGGCTGAATCGGACAGGGTCATAATTGACTGATCGTTGAAAATGGGTCAATTACTCCATGAGTTGCTCGTGCTTTGTTCCGTTTGGGTTCGCCGGTTAGCAGAATGACACGCTTAGAACCTGGGATACATTATAAAAGAGTTCCGACGCGATATGATGACATTGACTCCTCGAACTGCGCCTGTGCGATTCGACATTTTTAGGGGTTCTAAGCTCTTTTGAAAAGCTTTAGGGAAGTCAGTTGTTCTTTAAAAAATGCTAATGCTACTGTAAATCAACGTACTTTGTTACATCTGTAATTTTTAACATTTTCTTAAAAGAAGAAAAACATGCTTATGTGATCACTTTGTCTGTCTGTGGCAATCGACTTTTTAAAAAGATATATTTAAAATATTCATTTAGAATTAGGTAGCTCTTATAAATCCATTGATTGAATTTTCGTCGAGTTTTTGCTAGATGGCTTTAAATTTGTAAATTTGAAATTGGAAATGTTGTTGTAGCCATACCACCGAAAATATCGGAGTAAAGTATTCAAGTATTGGGATATCTAATGAAGATCTAAATTATAATGTTGCAGGTTATTTCTTTTCTTCGCGATTCAATATATTAGGTAACTCTCAACGGAGCAGTATCAGACGTTGTATAAGTGACTTCTGGCGTGACCGAGGGAGACGTAAGTAAGCCTAAAGATCGGTTCACACTAGAGGGACGGTCGCGGCCGGGACGCGGACTGAGCTAGGACTCTTGTAGGATAGGCCTCGGGTCGCGGCACGGTCGCATTCCGGCCTCCACTTACAGCGTGACGTAGATTATGGACGCCATTAACTTGCAGAAAGATTCAAGCTCACTTCGGCTGTCACCGAGGATTTCCGATATTAACCGAAGAGGCAAGGACTTGAAGGAGCTTAGGACAAAATTTACCTCCTCGAGCGACCGAAGGGGTTCGTGCCGATACCGGGCCGCGCCTTCCCCTACAAGTGTGAACGCATTTGGGACTTCTCCATAGAATCCCCATTAAAAATAGGATTTTTATATTTTGTCTAAAATGTCCCAACCGCGACCGTACTCCGACCGTCCCTCTAGTGTGAACCAGCCTTAAGGGGTACATGCATTTTCATGTGGGCCCATGTAAATACTCAATATTGTAATTCTTCTCCTCATTTCAGCTTTAATGCATGGCAGTGTTCAAAGCAGACGTACACCAATTACATATAATTAGGCTTGGTAGAATTCGACGTTTATTTTTTTAATCAACGATTTAAATTCACGATTATTTTTCCGAGAGATTTTCGACAAATATCGACTCTTAAAATTGCTACTTGGTAGAATTCGACGTTTATTTTTTGAGAGTCGACGTTTATTTTCCCGAGATATTTTCGACGAATATCAACGATTAAAAATATTACTTACATATATGTATGGCTGGCAGTTTTCGGCCTCTCAATTTGATGAATTCAATTTAATTTTTATTTTGAAATTATTGATGTTCTTCATAAATTTTATTTTACGTATGCACATTTACACTTCTTCAATTTTAAATGTTAATATTAAAGAAAACAATAACGAATTTATTCAAATATTATTTTATCTTTTACTTACAGTAAAAAAGAATACAATACAAAGTAAGAAGTATATTTAAATCGTTCATTTGATCTTTTACTAATTAAATAAAAATATCGCCACATTTGAGCCGCCCACGAGATTTTGCGTGATTTTTTTGGGTTTATGACAAAATATTCAGAATACGATATATATATGTGTGTGTGTGTGTGTGTGTGTGTGTGTGTGTGTGTGTGTGTAGGGTTGCCGGTGGTGTAGTGGTTAGGACGCTGGCTGCAACTCGCGCGATGCTTGAAAAATGTCATCGGGTACGAATCCTGCGCGAGTACGATTTTTCTCGAGGTCACCCGGCCCCGTTTACGTGGGTTGAAGAGATCGCGCAAATTCAACTGTTCCGTCCTTCGGAAGGGACGTTGAGCCGTTGGCCCCCCTGGTGTTCTTCGTAAGAGCAGGCAAATGCCGGCACCGGGTTTCCCTCCTCCCTTGTGTGTGTGTGTTCGGTGTGGTAGGCAACGGGAAACCACCACACCGTGTATGTATATTCCCTAGTCAAAAACCAATTAATTAATTAATTGGTAGGACCTGTCGTAAGACAGAACACGAATGAATGATGAATATGTGTGTGTGTGTGTGTGTGTGTGTGTACACACACATCAAAAAATAGTTCGGTTAGAGCAGGAAAAGTTCATTGCGCTAACACGAAACGATATTCCTTGTTCTTGTATTTTCACTCCTTTCCTTAAAAATTTTGTCAAACGTGATGTCGACAATGAACCTAATATATGAGAAAACATATTAATAGTTAATTCACGTCTTTTATTAACTTTTAATCTTAAATATCGTAAGCTGGTAATTGTAAATCTAGACATTTTTGTTTTCGTATAATTCTTCCAAATATATAATATTGTGAATGTAGATAGTAAATTTATATAGATAGTAAATTATACCATACCTCTTGAAATTATGCAGTGAAAACTAGAAAATGCTTAATTTATGAAATCCGAACAATCTACTGTTGCTTTTGCCGAGAAACATTCTTAAAAAAAGAATATGCGAGTTCAGCTTAGAGGCGTTTAGACATTTGGCGATGAAAATTAAGGACTAATTAAGGAAAAAATAATATAATTATTGCAATAATATTTCAGTCGTTAAAAAAGAACTATCTTTGTATCATTTCATATATTTCATCACTGTACTAAATATTCTATTTATTTAACATAAAATATATAGAGAGAAAATTTAGACTTAATTATTCAGCGCTCGATCAAAAGTCATACTTCAAATCCTGATTAAAATGTATTTTTCCAATCGGCAAAATATTTTACAACAAATAAATATTAATCCTTAATCCTTGTTCAATTTTAAGTAACGCTTATTAATTTATGTGCACCTTGTTTGAACCATTATATTGAAATTTACTAACCTGTAGCAAAGAAGCCAATAGCATGAGAACGAAACGATTCCTCCTGAATAACTTACAGAGAAAGAGTGCCAAAAGATTGGGTTGTGTATACGGAGAAGAGGTGAATGTGCATACAACAACCCCATGTCTAGTAATAAACCTAGCAAGGAATTGAGAAGCATTTTGTTTCAGGAGTATACTCCACTGGGTTGATGCGTGGAAGAGGTATAAAAATGATTCAAACGACCACCGAAGTTCCTTTCTTCTAAACCTCGATTAACAGGGCTCGAGGAACTCTCAGCAGGACATAGCCATGACCTTATCTGTATAGAGAGTCTCGTAGCATATCGCACCATTAGGTCAGCATATGTAATCTCAAAAACCTCAAAAGAGCTAAGAAAGACGTGTTCCTAAAACTACGCTTGAGCCTTACGGTTACCTGATTGTTCAAAGTAGTAGCAAGAACTTTTCAAAAAGACGCATATTTGAGTGTAAGAAATACCCCTCTTTCAGTCCCTCTGTTAATGCAAGCCCAGAAATGGAAATAGGAAATAATATATTGAAAAAGGTAAACTGAAATGACTTCATTATTATAATTCAGAATAAAATAGGTTTTTAGACGCATGCTTTTCCATCTTGTTTGAAAATCGACTCTTATCGACGACTATTCATTTTCGTCGATTTGGAATTTTTTTTAAATCCACGTTTATCAATATTTTTGGTTTAAATCGAACCCTACCAAGCCTACATATAATTAACTGAATCATGCGGGACTTTGTGGAAGTCAATATTATTCATGTTAGAGGATGTGACATATATAGCTATGATATATATTACGAAAATGAAATCAGTTTTAACTCCCGAACCACCCCTAAGGCAGAGGGGTAGGGGTAGTTACCCCTTCCTTAGGATGGCTCGGGGGTTAAAACTGACTTCAATTTTGAAATCATCGGGGTCGAAAACTCCCTTCCCCCCAAATTTTCCCCCAAAATTAACAAGGGAGCCCTTTAAGCCTCCGTGACAAAAATTAATTTTACCCTAGAAATGGGTTAAAATCAACAACACACCAACCTGGAATTACCGTTTCCCTAAAAAAATCCACACCTTCCCAACTCGCAAACCACCTTTGAAGCTTTCCTACTCCCCGCACACCCATGCCACCACAATCACCAACTCATGCAAACCAGACGAAGTCGTGAACCTTTCTTCTCACCGCGACCAATACAACGAGGAAGACGAGCGCCAATTCTCCGTCGAAATCTTTTACCACCGCCTTACCTCCAAACCCACAGACCACCACTCCTACCAAGTATCGTCCTATCTTTACTCCACATGAAAACAGGAAGGTCTTCCCGATTCTGACATTGCTCAAATGCTTCCCGAAAAACCCCACACACCCACATCCTACTTTCTCCCTACAATCTATAAACCCAGCATTCCTGGCCGCCCCATTGTTGCGAGCTTTACTTCCCCCATTGAACGCATCTCCGCATTCCTGGTCTCCCTCCTACAACCTCTCCTCCATCAATTCCCAGCCGTCATCCAAGACCCTAACCACTTCCTCCAACGCCTAAAATACCCCACTCTCCTATTCCATCCAATACCATTTTGGCCAATATCGATGTCTGCTTCTTCTATATAAACATCCTCTAAGATCACCGGCCTTCAGAAAACTCATGAAAGCAAGACTACCCGACGTAAGGCCTTCTACCCATTTCTTAATGGATTTGGCGGAAATTGTGCTAAAAAGGAACAGCTTATCTTTCGGAGGAGCCCACTACTGCCAAATAAGATGTACTGCGATGGACAATCGCGCCCTCATACACCAATTGCTTCCTTGAAAAATGGGAGAGCCTCTTCCTTAACGTATCTCTCAGACCACTTTTGTGGCTAAGATATATCGACAACGTCTTCCTCATTTGGACGTATGGACCTCTCTCCTTCTGTCTCGCGCCTCTCCTCTCACTCTTTGCTCTCTTTCATCCAACATTCCTTTACCTCGAACATCATCTTGCTGGACGTCGACCTCTACATCGAAGACAAAAATTCGCACCGGCGTTCACATGACACCCAAAAACAGCCTCCAATACCTCTACTATGAAAGCTACTATCCCCTACATTCTATAGTTTCTATCCGTTACGCCCTCGCACGCCGAGAATAGAGGATTTTCTCGGATAGGGAGTCTCAAATTCAGTATTACTTCGTCCTCGAGGGTGTCCTTCTCAGGCGTGGCTACCCTCCATATCTGGTCCGTGAACAGATCCGGAGAGCGATCACGCCTACAACCAATAGATCCCACCCTCACACACCCACTACCCCTGCATTCACTCGCTCTAACCACACTTTTCCATCCTGCTATCCACGAAGTCCTCAAGATAAAAATCCATGCTGCCCATCCAGTTCTTACTTCTACCTCTCATCAGTCCCTCTTTACGAATCCCCCTCTCCTCTCCTTCCGCCGGCTCCCAATTTGGGAAATATCCTGTGGAAGAAAGGATCACTTACATCCACCCCTCCATTTGCTGTTGTGTCTCACCCTTGCGGAAAACCTCGCTGTCTTACTTGCCCAATCCACATATCCTCATCACATTTCTCTAGCCCCTCCACCAACATCATCTACTTCATCACCTCCATAAGCAATTGCACCATCTGTAACGTCATTTACCTCCTGATCTGTACCCTATGTCCATCATTTTTAGACATCAGTATGAACTGCCACCGGAATAGCGTAAACCTCAGACGCCCCCTCCCAGTTGCATCACACGCCAATGCCCACAATATCTCATTATTAGTTTCAGGAACTGCAAATTTACGTCTTGTTTAAACAAAATTGAGCAGTACCACACCGGTCTCTTTTTTTGAGGAACATTCTTGATAGAGATTTTCATGGGCGATGTATTGGTCGAGACGGGTCAATCGCTTGGCCACGACAGTCTCCGGCGTTAACTCCGCTGGACTTATGTGATGGATCTTCAGGACCTGCACAACAGAATCACAAATTTCAGTTCCACGATAACGCCAGATACGCTTCAATGCACATAGACTGAAATTCATTATCAATTAGAAATGGTCCGAGAAATTAAGTGTGCGCGCGTGGAAATTTGGAAATATAACTCCTATCTTTTCTAAATTTGAAACAGAAAGCGGAATAATGATATTTCTGTTAGTTGACGATTTATTACCATTTAATATTGTAGCGTTATTTTTTATACAGTTTGTATTTTGATGGACGTGTTTATCGCCTTCAAATGTAAAATGGAATACACGGCCATTAAAATGGTTCGAAAAATATCGATGACCTTAGTGTATCGATCAATCGGTTCCGGCAACGATCAAACAATATAGCAAGGTTACCTTCACGCAATTGTAAAGTGATTGTTGTTGATTTTTAATAGCAGTATAGCTAAGTCATTAAATAAAATTGTTGCGTATGTATTTTTACAAATCGATTTTACTATTAATTATTATTAATTTGTAATAAGTAAATAGCATATTTGTCGTTATTATGGGCAGTCACCATACAATTTTTGTTCACGCTGATATTAACGGTGGTAATGTGAAAACTCAGCGCAGAAGACAATATTCTGAAATAATTGCTGGGACAAATAGGTGTTACTGTTCATTTTCCAAAATGCCTAACAGTCTAACAGTGATTTTTCAACGTTTGTGTGGCGTAATGCTCTCCCCTGTGCCATACACTTATGGCGGCTTGCATTATAATAATGCAAAGTTAATGTAGGCATATCAATTCTCGTTCAAAATATTCTAAGAATTTATGAAATAGTGCAGTAACATACGTAAATTAGTAGGTATATATGTCAGGTGTATGACGTTAAGAATCGCATCGTAGCACTCACGAACTCCAAACTGGCCCCGTTGTACGTTGAGTTGCTGTTCTCTTGACCGTTCCGTGCCTTATCCCCGTCTTATCGCTTGCGCCGGTCTTGGCTTCGCTCTGGTGCCTCTCTTAGCCGCAATTAAACTCAACGGCACGTCGCACGCACAAATGGCTCCGGGTCATTTCCCTCATTCGCATCAGTCTTATGATCGCGCATTATGTGCTAATAAAAATCACCGAGAAACGATCGTACGAGCTCGATTTTAGCTAATTCTTGCACGCAGTCACCTGCAGAGCATTTCGGATGTGAAATTAAAAAGTTAGGAAAGTGTAGAGTAAATCGCAAATAGAGGCGTGTCGTGCGCGTGAGTATTTGAAACTGAACGCAATACCTTTAGGAACGACCTGGCGGACGATGGAGCACTTTCTGAGGGGAAAATTCTTAGGCAATTAAGTGTGGTTAGACTTACGAAGCTTTCGGCCCCGAAGAAATTCCTGCTCGTCTTTTCATAGAACTAACCGAAAACCTTTTCTTGGGTTAATATTCGAGAAATCAATTTCGCGTGTAGAGATCCCTAATGACTGAATGTCATCGCACCCCAATTCATAAAGGCAGCAACAGAGGGAATCCAGAAAATCACGGGCCAATTTCAAAGTGAATTACGATGTTCATGCTCGATTTTCTTGAAAACTGCTTCTCCTACGATAAACATGCATCATAGAGAAATATTCTATTTGGCATGTTCTACAAATTTTATTTTGATGTAACTAATATTTTACGAGATACGACGGAAAATTCATTTTTGTTCCCATAAAGTGGCACCCCTATCTGTGCTATGTGAACCATTTATTTCAATTCCTATGGCCATATGGCCTTATAACCAAATTTTAATAAAACTCGTTCGGTGGAAGCCGGGAACGAACAAACGTACGGACGGACAGATAAAACTAAACTAATCGACGCTATCGTTGAAAACGGAACGAGTTAAAAATCAGGTTTTACTGGAAAATCCCTTCGTTATAGTGGCGTATTTGCTGAACATAATGAAGTTTATGTACGATGGGAGTGGGTTATAATGGCAGCATCTATAATGTGGATGAGGTCAAAGTGTGGTCAGTTGGATAAAGGAGTAAAATCTAATTAATATTTACATGATACCCTGAAAGTCACCTAATTGGTGGATGGCAGAGGGTGCAGTACTCCAAAGCCCTAGTTTATCTGCAATAACTTTTCCTATTACGTCCTCTTATCGTCCTAGGAAAATACGATCCTATATGGATCTCGCTGTCTTCCGAGATACGTCGGGCTTCTGATACGATCTAGTATTTCATTTTTTAGTCCCTCCAGCATATATTTTTCCATCAGCTTAAATCTGCCCTGCAATCTACGTTTCTCTAACGAACACCATTTCGGATTTTCTAATGACGTTATGCTTTGTTTACCATTGTAATTTTCCTTTAAGAAACTACCTGTCTTGCGCTGCACCATCTCTATCTCTTCAGTGAGTCCTATTTCGTAATGACCACTCACAGCTGACGCATATTCGACCTGTGTTCCAACCATGAATAAATAACATAATTCCTTCACATTTTCGGAGCTACATACTTCGAACTATTCTGCCTATAATGGCCAACTTCTTGTTAACGGCACCTATCACTCGGCAAATATGGGTGTCCCACGGGAGATCACGTTGGATCGTGACTCCCAGATATTTAACTGAATCTGAAATGGAATCCTTACTCCATCGAACGAATAGTAAGGGAGCTATTTTTATTTCTCCAGGAACTGATGACGCATCTTTTCTTTTGGTCGGTTTTTAGCTGCTATTCCTTGCACCAGGCATAAATCGCTTAAGAACGTTTTGTAGATAATAATCCTCTTCCGAATTACTTAATTCTCTATAAATGGCTGTGTCCTTCGCGAAATGCATAAGTTCACGTCTAACTACTGAGTTGATATCGTTTATATAAATTATAAATATGAACGGATCAAGTACACTACCCTGGCTAACGCTAGAAACAGCCTCCAGTAAGCTCGAGGACTTCCCATCTATAACAACCTTCTATTTTTTGTGATTATAAAATCACCGATCCAACTATTAATCATGGAATTAACAAATTATTTTTTTATTTACTTTCCTAAAATCTAAGTAGATGACATCGACCTGCCTATTATTTTCTCCGCTTCTCACAAATACACCCAGCTGAGTATCACAAAGACTACCTTACCTGACGCCTTCTTGAAAACCGACCAACAATAAATTACAATAAAGAAATCGCATTTCGTTGCTAACAAGCATTTGCTCAAGTAGGTTCCCCGCTATCGAAGTTATGGAAATCGGCCTGTAATTTTCTGGGTTTTCTTTGTCGCCGCCCTTATGAATTTGGGTCACTTGCGCTAATTTCCAGTCGTTAGGGACCTCTCTGAGGGAATAGATTTCTCGAATATTATCCTAAGTAAAGTTGTTAATTCTTCGGCTATTTATATGAGAACACGAACTGGAATTTCTTCCGATCCGGAGTCTTCGTTAGGTCTAATGGGGCTTAATTGCCTTGCTTCCCCCATTATAAAGTACTATATCGTTCTTCAGGTCGTTTATCAACGTATATTATTTAGTTTCATATACCCCAGCGCATGAAAACGTCTATTTGTAAATGCTTTTCCAATATGACCGTTTAACAGGTTGACTTTCTCTACGGTATCATGAATGACGTCATACGAGTCATTATGCAGGGAAAGTATGCTAGGGCCTCTATGTTTGTCCTCTCTCACAGAGAACCAAAACACTTTATGTCCCTCCTTAAAATTATTATTTCCTATCTTATTCCTGAAATTATGAAAAGCCTTGCGCAAAGTATTTCTCGATTTAGAGCGCTATTCCTTATGTTTCTGAACTTTAGCTGTTCTATACTCGTTGGATGCTGTAAACCAGTGGTTATTAATCTGGTGCCAATAGAATAGGTCCAGGAAGATTAGATAATATATTTGCCCGTCAAAAATGACAGGTATGCATGAATCACATATTAAATAAAAATTTGGAAACTTCCCATTATCTCTTTCTCTATTATTACCAACTTTTATATTAATTTATATATATATATATAAATTAATATAAAAGCTGATTGTGGGGTTTGAATCACCTCACGTCGGCTAATACGAGTGATTTAACGAAGGATTTAGTCACCTGGGCCACCAAATCCTTCGCTGCAATAAATGTGTATTTAAATTCGCGTGCGAAGATAGACAAGCGTCAATCATAGCGACGAGATAAAAAAAACTAATGTAATTGTTGATGGTTTAAGAGAACTTAATTGTAACGTGGATTTGTATTGACATTAGCATTCTTACGTTTTTTCGTAATTGAGAGCACAATAGAGGAAAATGTAAGAAATCCGTGCGGTAACAGAATTATCGAAGGTATGGGGATAAACGATTTTCCATGCAACAGTTCCGTAGATAATGCGTGCGACCTTAATAGCGCCATAAACTCGACGATAAGTAACAGTAGAATACATTCCAAGCGTAGAAATAGTCGACATAGTAGGAAGGATAAGGAGGCAGTAAATAACCATAATAATTATAATATTAATAATAATAACAATAATAATAGCTCAGTAGAGCGCGAGGAATCGTTACGTAGTCATAGCGAGAAATTAAAAATCATTACGGTTAATTGTCGCAGCATTCGCAGGAAGGAGGCCGAATTTGAACATCTTATTCGTAGTCTGCGTGCTGATGTAGTTATAGGCACAGAAAGTTGGCTTACGGCAGACATAGCAAGTCAGGAGATCTTTCCTCGTGACTATAGCGTCTTCAGAAAGGATCGATATATCCGGTCAGGAGGTGGAGTCTTTATAGCAGTTAGCAATAAATACGAAAGTTACCCAATACAGACTAACGACGACGAAGTCGAAAGTGTTTGGTGTCGTGTGAAAGGGAGCGACTCAAAAACTATAAATATATGCGCTTTTTATAGACCCCCAAATGCGAGCGTGGAAACTATTCATTTTCTGGAGAAACAAGTGGCGACGCTAAATTCGTCTAATAAAGATAAAGCCATTATAATCGGGGGCGATTTCAATCTTCCGTCAATTGATTGGAGCCATAATTGCTTTTATCCCGGAGGTAGAGAGCGTGAATCGTGCGAGGCTTTACTAGAAACTTTCGGTAAGCACTCATTGTATCAATTAGTGAGATTTCCCACGAGATTTAATAATATATTTGATTTATTTGTTACTAATCTTCCTGAGCGTATGAATAGAGTATCTGATGCTGAGGGAATAAGCGATCACAAGGCAGTGTACGTGGAATTTCAGTTAATTATTGAGAAACAGGTTAAGGCCAAAAGAAAACTTTATGTATTCGCCAAAGCCGATTTCACAAGATTTAGGTCTTTTCTGCGAAATAAATATACTAATTTCGGCGATTTAACCGATGGTGCAGTCGCGGAGGAATCCTGGTGCAAGTTCAGAGATATGATGGGAGAGTGTACAGATATATTTATTCCAAGCAAACTGAAGTGTGATAGTGCAGAACCTAGATGGTACAACCAGGAATTAAGAAGCGCTCTCCGACGGCAAAGAAAACTCCACTCTCGCGTAAATAACACATCCTCAAGAGCTACGGTCGAACAGATTGCAATAATAAGTCAGCAATACAAGGAGGCGCGCTCCATAGCCGGAGTAGCAATGCGTTTAACAATTATAAGAAGAATGTTTTACAGGAAAACTTGAAAGAGAACCCGAAAGCATTTTGGTCTTACGTCAGGGAAGTTCAAGGTAGGGGCCCCACTATTGCGTCACTGCTGTCGGAAACGGGAAACGTAGTTCACGATAGTACGGATAAAGCAAACCTATTAAATCATCACTTTCAGAAAGCTTTTACTCGTGATGACGATGAATGTGAAACCCCAATTCCTGTGCATCAGGGCGATTCGATGGAAGATTTGGTATTTTCGAAAAATGCATCGCGCTCCAACTTCATTCAATTAAGCCAAATAAATCTCTTGGACCGGTGGAAATTCCAGCGCGTGTAATGAAAGAATTAGCTACCTAAATCGCGCCGTATTTGTAAATTATGTTCTAGAAATCAATTAGGGAAGGAGTAGTTCCTAAAGATTGGAAGGTGGCACTCGTTACGCCCATCCATAATGGTGGCGACAGAGAGAACACCGAAAATTATAAGTCAATTTCCCTAACTTAATTATCGTGCAAAGTACTTCAGCACATAAACTTTATTTCTGTAAAGCGCTATTTAGATAGTCACTCATTGCTTAGCGGATGCCAGCAAGGATTCCAGAGCGGCAGATCATGCGAAACGCAGCTCGGCCTGTTCGCGGATGATTTGTTGCGATTCGGAGAGAAAAATACTCTGGTCGATACCATATTCATTGACGTCAGGTAGGCGTTTCATAAAGTATCTCATAAGAAATTAATGACGAAGTTAGGACAATATGGTATCAATCCGAAAGTTTTCAGTTGGGTGAGAGATATCCTCTAGAAAAGAGAACTGATAGTTGTCATCGACGGAAATACTCGTCCTCCGTTAAAGTTGCGTCGGGTGTTCCTCAGGGAAGTGTATTGGACTCTCTGCTATTCCAATCTATGTGAATGATATCTGCTCGGTAGTTCGTAGTAAAATTAGACTTTTTGCCGATGATAACGTTCTATATAAAGAAATAAAAAAACCAGGAGGACCATCAGTCAGAATGGCAAATTGAAATTAATTACACTAAATGTGCAGCAGTTACGTTCTGGAAAAGTAAAAATATAGAAGTAGGTTTCGAGTATAAAATAGATGGAATATATATTCAAGCAGCCGAGTATGTTAAATATTTAGGAGTAATCATTTGTCGAGATCTCTCATGGGGCATGCACATTTGTCGAGTTATAGGCGCGGCCAACAAGAAACTGGCATTCATAGGTAGAATAGTACGGAACACTACAGAGAATGTACGTGAAACATGCTACTTATCACTGGTAAGACCGCAAGTGGAATGCGCAGCGAGCATATGGGATCCGTACGAAAAGGGACACACAATTCAACTAGAAAGAGTACAGCGCAGAGCAGCCAGATTTGTAAAACAAAAGTACGAACATAAGGAAAGCGTCACCTCTTTATTGAGCGATTTGAACTGGGTATCACTGGAGGACCGTAGATTGGACTCAAGGTTGAAACTTCTGGAGAAATATAGGTCGGAATGTCTAAAAGAGGAGGTAGTGGGAATAATTGTGGCACCAACGTATATAGGTAGAAATGATCGAGACGATAAAATACGTGAGATCGATTGTAGGACGGAGCGATATCTAGGCTCGTTCTTTCCGAGGACAATACGAGATCACAATAGGAAATTTCGAATTGCGTTAGACAATCTTTAAGTAGGATTTGGTGTATTGCACCCCCTGCCACCCACCAACTTGGTGAATTGCAGGGTAACATGTAGATGTATCTAGAGCATCGATATCACTTTCATCATCAACACTCGGAACAATCTGCAAATTCTTACATTGATATGAAATTGTTTTTTTTATTTGTGTTTTTAAGGTCACTCAAGTTATACAAGAAACTAAAATACTCACTGTGGTTTTTAAGGAGCTGGAGCCTCTCCTTTATCGTAACTATTGTTTGATTCTACACTAAATAAAAAAAATATTCTGAAATAATCTTGGGAATCATGAAAACTTTCATCAACCTGCGCAGATTCAAAATAGGAGTTCTTTCTTCGTGGCCAAATTTGTCCCTTGCGTAAATTTTGCTTCTATCTCTATTTCTGTTGTCAATTCTCGAGCATCTTAATAATTTTTTTAACCCTATTTCTGATGTAAAATCTTCGAAATATGCCTGAATCTGCTAAAGAGAATTTATTGAAGCCTTCATATCCACGGATGGACTTCGCAACAATTTACATCATTTATCTTATACAGAATGTCGTACCGAACTACCACCGAACCAAAAATTTGAACTTTTTGAATTTTTTTTGCTAAATATTTGGTCTCATTTCTAGAGGTAGAATGACGCGAATTATCACTCAGTATCTCAAAGAGATCATCGTAAACTTCTCCGATTTGAAATCTTAATGATTTCAAGGCTTTGATACGACTCTCCAATCGGGTGTCACTCGAGGGTTTTAAGGCCATTTCGGGAACATTATTAATAGGTACTTCCCACCGTTTAGTTGAAGCAGAGAAGAAATTATTAGTTTTTTTTCTGTCGTTATATGCACTCAAGTTAAATTATAGTCAATCTTTGTTTCTTCGTATTTTTAATCAAAGGCAACATAAAAATACGCAAACTATAGAAATATAGCTATTTTTAAAATTAAAGTTATCTTAAGTTATATTCAATCATTTTCGCTAATCATATATGCCTATTTATAAATAACAGCAATGTTCACGTTGAATCGATATTTGACAAAAATATCTGAATTAAAAAGTGATTATTTGAATTATGACTTACTAAACAATGCATATTTTACGCAGGGGAAATTAGATGAATTCGTAAGAATAGTTGAAAACAAAAGTTATTATTGTTAAGAAACCCTCGGAACCAAATTTTCCCTCCTCAAAAAGTGCACAGTTCAAAACAAAGCATCCAACGGGGTTTTTCGCTCCGACTTTGAATTTTTTGGGGAAAATTTCAAGAGAATTTCAAAATAATCTCTATTAATAAATGTTATTTTTTTTAAACCGAATACATTTTGCTATGGAAAGTCAAGAAGATAAAAATAGATATCCGCATGTAACATCGCGGAAGCGCACCCTTCCACCATGTAACGAGCAGCAAAACTTTGTATGAATTCCCTTCTTACATTTTTCGTTATTCAATTTGTAAACGGCTCCTTTTATACGACTCCGTCTATTACTGTTCTATAAGAATTTAAAATTTATTTTTTTCCTTTTTAGCTAGTACAAAAGTTATCAAAAATGTGATTTATTTTTTAGCCTTTAATTTATTGTAAAGCCGTTGTTATTCTATCCAAAGTCAACATTAATTTGGTTTTACAATTCCAATATTCCAGATTCCAATATAAGCAGATACATTCATTATCATAATCAACTTACTCCAATATTACTCATGCACGTATTTAAACAGGTACAATAATATTAATTCACATTTGAATGTAGAATGTAATTCATAGAGAGTTGTTCAAAGATGAGCTACTTAACTATTTTAAAATACATTAATATAGATGTTAATATTACAAATACCATACAATATATAATTACATACATTTTCTTAAGATGACAAACAACATTTAACAGAAATAAGAATACCTCAAAAGCACGACTGCCGAGCGATCATTCCTGGATAATTTTTAGAGAAAGACTACCAGGATATAAGGGTTCAATGCATATGGAGAAGGAATGACAGTTTATGGGGACAATAACCTCCAGCTATAAGCAAAATCCAAGTTAATAATCGTGAAACCTTTTTATCCGGAACACTCCACGAGGTAGGCTCGGGGAGGGTACCAAGACGATTAGCGGCTATCTTCAAAGTACCACTAAGTTCCTTTCCACTAGTCTAGTTTAACAGGGTTCTGGGAAACCTCGGCAGGAAATATCCTTGACCCCCTCTCTATGTATGGATACCCACGGAAATCTCACCAGTGAACCTACAGATATTATCACAAAGATGCATCTCTCCAAAGGATTAGGAACATGTATTCTCAAGGAAACCATTAGCCTTTGCCTTATTCGATGTTGAAAAGCAAGGCTTTCAATAAAGGCTCATATTAAACCAAAAGGAAATCCTTTTCTTTCGCTTCCACTGTTTATGCGAACCGAAAAAATGGAACGAAATATATAACGGTTTTCGGTTTCGGTTCGGATTCAGAAAATATTTTATTTCGGTTCGGGTTCACTCCTGCTAAAATAACGGTTTTTTTCGGTTTAGGTTTTAGGTTCGGTTCCGATTCGATGCCATGGTTCAAAATGAACCTAATATACTAAGCGAAAGCCATGAAATACGATTCCATTATATCGGATGAAAATACCAACGAGTTATAATTCACAAACTACAAACATCGCAGTCAGAATTCAAAAAAACACCGACGCACACTCGGTATTGGTCTTGTTTCGAAGATAGCCCTTGTCAAACAAATGCCTAAAAAGTATTCTGCTTTTCCTAAATGAGGTTTGAAAAATTCTTAGAAAAACATTTCCTCGAAATCCACTCTTCTCCTTTGCAAACTAACCGACTCTTCCATCTGGAGACTATTTGGGATCCAGGGTCATTTTGCCTTACCCTTCACGAGACAGGACAAATAACCTGTCATAACTCTTTTCTCATTTGATGCGGGGTGTCTCCCGGTCATCATCCCGCCAAGTTTTGGGACCTTACGATCAATGCCTTGCGGTCGTGTGCTACGTATCCCTTAACGCTCTCAACTCTCGAATTCCGCCAGAAAAGGCCAAAAGGTACATTTTCCACGCTATAATTCCCGCTATACGCTAAATGATAGTTTTTTGGCGTTAGTATGTCAATAGCCGTGGCATGAGGCCGTCCCCTCGACCCTGTGCCCTGAGGCTATTGCCTCACTCGCTTACTGTCTGTAGCCGGTCCTGTTGGGTGTAACTCTGATAGAACGAGATTTAGCAAGAGGCTACATTTTTCACGATGTCAACCCCAAAATTTGCGTTGTAGGTATCTAAAAGAGTTTTTATCTTCATACTGGTTCAATGTATACGAGATAAATAAACTACGTTATTAAAATAAAACCATTAGTAATCCAGATATATATTTCTGTTACTCCGTCTGTAAAAACTTCCACCACACGCCACCAGGCTACGCCACTGAAGCACCCATGCCGATATTAATTTCGTTTATTTAAAAAATGGTAAGAGATCATGGTTCGAAATTTTCCAAGATTGCTGATTCACATATAAAAAGTGCTTGGAAAAAATATTTGAGAAAACGACCCGTGTTCGACTCCATGGGATTATTTCTCGTAAGGTAACACGTAAAAATGTACTTTTCGACGTGCAGACTTTTCTTCTTTTGGAAATTTAAATCAGAAAAATTTGACCGATTTTTGGATCTGGACCATTCTAAAGAAAACATTTTCACGTTCCTTATTCTATTCGTCTTATTTCGCCTTCAGTTCGAAATCGCTCATGTTAATCGTTTGAATGGTATATTTTGGAAAAATCTTGGCATTATAACGGGATGTTGCCTAGCCTACCAATTAACATTGTTAAACCTCGAAATCCCATTGTTACTTCAATCCATATAGGTTTAAGCGTACTTTGAAGGCTCTTATTACGAGAAGGAGAGAAAGACGGAAGGAAGGAGTTTTATAACAATCAATATAAACAACATTCATTGCGTTATTTACGAGAAGGAATACCTAAAAATGCGTTGGTAGAAAATAAGAATCACGATAGATTATGTAATGATAGAATATACTCCGAGCGTGAGGTAAATGCACGTAATACGAGAGATAAGGAGGAAGTTCATAGTAACATGCAGCACCCTTTCGCGATAGGTCATTCATAGAATGTTCCGTAAAGGGTGCGAAGGGTCGCGATTCCAATTTTGATGCGATGCCAAACAGTCGTGGGAGTGCTTGTGATGGGAGGGCATGTAGTTTCCGAGTGGAAGAGAAAGTCAAGGGTAAGATTAATATGCGAAGTGATAGTGAGAAATTAAACGTCATCGTACTGAACTGCCGCAGCATCCGTAGAAAAAATGGCTGAGTTCGAGCATATTATTCGCAGTCTGCACGCCGAGTTCGAGATTGGCATAGAAAACTGATAGATTCAGAGTCAGGAGATATTTCCTAGAGACTATCGTGTCTATAGAAAAGATCGCGCTAATAGATCGGGCGGGGGGATTTTCATAGCGATAAGTACGATAGCAGTGACATTCCGATAAGTGACGAGTATATCGAGAGTGTTTGGTGCCGCATAGGTAAAGTAGGCTCCAAAAAGGTGTTCTTATGCTCGTTTTACAGGCCACCTAACGCTCGTGTAGATTGTATTTTAAATCTCGAAAAGCAACTTCGACTGATAAATCAAGATGGAATAATTATAGGCATTGATCGAAACATTCAGCGAGCACTCTCTCCTTCAATTAGTTAGGAAGCCAACCACGTTGGTAGAATAAGCAAGTTAGGAATGCACCTATACGTCAGAGAATTAGCCACGCGAAAATAAAAAATATGCCTTCTACATCATCCGATGAGTATATAACAACTAAAGTTCAGACTTATAATGAATCCCGCGCTAAAGCGAGAAATACTATGCGCGAGGCTTTTATTAACTTCAGGAATAAAGTATTAAATAATTATTTTAAGGAGGACCCTAAAGCGTTTTGGTCCTATGTGAGAGAGGTCCAAGGTAGAGGCCCTACCATACCTTCCCTGCGTAATGACTTGGGTGCCGTTATTCATGATAGCGCAGAGAAAGCCAACCTGTTAAACGGTCATTTTGTAAAAGCATTCACAGCCGTCAGCGACCATTGCGTACATTATGCACCCGCAATAAGGGGGGGGGGGCTGATGGACGATATAGTATTTTCTGAGGTGGGAATAGCAAAGCAATTAAGTTCCATCAGACATAACAAAGCCACTGGCCCCGAAGAAATTCCTGCTAGCGTTTTAAAAGAATTAGCTGAAAAAATAGCACCTTTTCTTCGGATAATATTCGAGAAATCTATTTCCCGCGGAGAGTTAGGTTGAAGAAATAATCCACAAATAAAGTGACTTTCAGAGTGTCATGTAGATGTAGACGAACCTGTGTATTTTGGAGCTGCAATTATTCACAATACATCCTCTGCTAGACGTTCTGACCCGTATTTATCTAGAAGCCTTAACTTTATGCTCAGTCAAAGGTCTTCCAGACATCTCCATTTCAAGCCCTTCAATAATTCAACGGTTTCCATATGTTCGTACATTTGTTTAAGGAATCTGGCTGCTCTGGAGGCATCTTCCACCTGCGGTCTAACTAGTGGAAAATAACACGCTTCACGTACTTTCTGCGTACTATTCCGCAATATTCTGCCTATGAATGCCAGTTTTTTGTTAGCTGCACCTATAACACGACAAATGTGCATGTCTCACGGAAGGTCACGAAAAATGTTAACACCTAAATATTTTAATGCTCAGCTTCTTGAATGTTCTTTGTTTCGATTTCATACTCAAAACCCATTTCTTCTTTCATACTTAACCAGAAAGATACTGCGGCACATTTACTTTAATAATTTCAATTTTCCATTTTTTATGCAACGCGAAAACACTAGAATTACCGAGGGGATCATTTTGATCCCTATCAAATTTTTAAATGAAGTCATTTCAGTATTTTTTATCGATGAACAAATTCTGATCGTGATTTTTCATCAATTAGGGTGGATAATCTTCACCAATTATTTTAGGCCAAATTGAATAAAAAATGCACCGTAAAATTTATCTTTTACCACGGATTACTGAAGGGACCATTTTGATCCTCATATCTAATACATTGTTGCGTCACTGCGAACGAGAGCTGTCTGGTGTTTTAGTGAGTTGTTACACATGCAGAGTGTCTAGCGCCGCACATACTATCACCTGCTGACACACCGACTACTGTGTGTGAAACTTGTTATCGTGTTTCTGCCCGCGGGAATGAGTCAGCGGCGGTTTTGGTGACAACGGTATTAGTGTAAAAGAACTGCAACCAAGACTTATACCAGGGGTGGGGAACCGGCGGCCTTTTGTGATCCTCAGTGCGGCCTTTTTGCATACTTGTCTAAACATACTCAAAATCATGTATGATTTTATCATGAAAGTTACAGAAAGAACAAATAAAAGATATGTATTTTGCATCAACAGAATCTTGCCGCCAAATCTTGTTTTAAATGACACATTACATATAGTTATTGGTATTGTGAACTACATTGGAGCAAATAATTCACGGCATCGCCAGTTTCGCACCATGCTTCAATATGACGATGAAACATTTAGTGTAGATCTTCCAAACCATTAAGTGAGCTGGTTGCAGGGGCGGCGATTTGTTAAAAATATAGAGGGGGGGGGGGAAGAGCTAGTTCCAGGAGGTATGGAATTGAACCAAGTTTAACCTGTGTATAACCCTCTACACAGTCACCTGCTACTGTCATTAGCTCATGTCTAATGAGCAGTTGCCCTTGTAAAGGAGCTGACTCCTTGACATTGTAATATTTAAGAATTGTAATATTTTCTCAAATAAAGACTATTTTAGTAAGTTTTTAGGAATAAATAAGTATCTACAAATAAAGAGAGCATGGAGATATATAGTTACAATTACTTTATTAGGGATATTATGTATAAATTACAAAGTGAAAGAGGTTTGTAACATTTTTACAATTTTTTCACGATTTTAATATCAGTTATTAATGTTGTTATTCATGTCTATTTGTGTATTTAAGAAAAAAGTGAAATATTAAGATACAAAACATTAAGTTAAGAGGTGACACACATTAAAAGTAGATACTTAGTATAAGGCGAAAGTTGTACGACGGACTGGGTTGCGCTTAATGAATTCATTGACGAGAGGCCTCAGGTTCAAATTGTCCATCATAGTTTGATGGGTGTTAAGGATCGCAACGTTGTTCAGCCTCTTCTGCTCTATCGTAGATCTCAAGTAGGTCTTCAGGCGGCGAAGGGCGCTAAATGATCTTCCAGCTGACGCTGTGGTTACAGGCACGGTGCGGAGGAGTTTGATACATTTAGCGACTTCAGGGAGAAGCTCGCGCACTGCGTTGTCCTTCAGCAAAAACTTCCTTATTTCGTACATCGTGGTCAAGGGTTCTTTTCTTTGTCTGCCAATGTCCCCAAGCATTGACAGGTGTAGCGAGAGCCCGTCAGCATCTAAGTCGTTTGCAAAGAATGCCCTTGCTTGCTCGAGCTTGATAACGCCACTGTTAACGGCAGAGACACACTCTTTCTCAACCAATAGCACTTTTCGAAGCCCTGTGGATTCAAACCTCTCTTTTGCACAACTTTCTACGGTGTCGACTACCTCGATGTATATTTGTTGGAAATATTCTTTCGTGCTTTGGAATCTGTGAGGTGTAGCAGCGCGAGGGCTGTCAAGCCTTTTTGGAACATTTCTCTGACGGGGCAGCACCGGATCTTCTACAAGATTAAGTTTTTCCCGTAAACACTCCTGCCAAAACTGCTCAAAGTCCTTACGATTTTCTACAAGGATATTGAGTAAACATTTAAGCTTTGATTCTACTTCAGTTGCACCAATGCGGGGACATTGGACCTTGGAACTCACTTCCTCGACAGGGTTCATTACGTGGCATTAGAGAGAGATGAAAAAGTATGATTTGAAGTGCAACATTGTCTCAAGGTACCCGGAACATTTTGATGCTGCGTCAGTCGTGTCTTCTGCAGAAAATGTCTTGAAGAATTCAAGGATATGTTCGTAGTTCTTCAGGATCTGCTGTATACTGGAAACTCTCATCGTCCACCTTGTAGGGCACTGTGGACGCAGGTTTTTCGGGGCAGTCTTGTCTTCGACGTGGACAGTTCTAAACAGATGTAACCTTTTAGGGGATTCCCTGATTGTATTTATCAAATCCTTAGCCAGGTTTATTGTATCCCTCATAGTCGGCAGGTGACGCAAGCTATCTTGCACAGCTAAGTTCAAAGAGTGAGCTGCGCAGTGAACGTATGTTGCCTGCAGCTGCAGATCCGCTACTAACTTCTGTAGCCCTCTGAATTCTCCACTCATGTTCGATGAGCCGTCATAGCACTGTCCCCGCAAATTTTCAGTAGACATGTCCAAACGTAAAAGAATGTCCTTCACTATGTCATAGAGAGCTTCGGCTTTAGTACTGACAGTTTCGTACAATCCAATGAAATCTTCATATATATCAAAGTTTTCGTTGACAGTTCGTACACAGAAGGTGACTTGCTTATGAATGGAGATGCCGCACGTCTCGTTGACCATGATGGAAAAATACTCGAAGCTCTTGATTTGGCTTACAACCGAACGAAGAACATTTTCTCCCAATATTTGAACTATTTCATCCTGGACGTCATGGGAGAGCCACTTATAGCCCCAACGCCCAATCCATTCGTTGAGCTCGGGTACGTCGCCTTTCCTCAATTCCAGCAATTGCCTAAAATTTGAGCTTAGTTCTTCGTGCCCCCGTATCGGTAATCCCTGGCGGCATAGGAACCTGAAAGTGGTCAAGATAGCCATTAGGGCCGAGCGTGCTCTCTTCATCTCAGCGTTGATTTGATCATTTAACTGAATGGCCACGTTTGGACTGGATAAAAAAGCTTCATTACACCTTCTTTGTAGGTTTGTGTATTCTCGAAACTCCTCAAGGCCTTTTTTCCAGTTCGAGAACCCTACAGAAGTGAAAGTGTCCTCCTTTTTTGTGCTCGATAGTAGCAGCCCTTGAGCCTCAGCTTCATTGCAGGTTTTGCAAAATACCTTGTCAACAGTGGCGTCCCATTCTAGCCAGCCGAATGATGCCATCCACGATTTCTGAAAGGTTTTACCCTTACCAGTAGTCTTCTTGCCGGAAAGTGCGATTGGAGGACGCGCACTCGCACTAGAGACTGAGGTACCCGGGACAGGACTAGGTGGGGAAGCATGCGGCACTTCATTCTCCAAGCGTGGTTTTTAGCAATAAATTTATCCATTCCGAATGTGTTTGCAGCTTGCAGCTTTGTTAATTAATAACAGTCACAAACCACCTAACCGACAACACAACACAATGCAATGTTAACGCAGAACGCACTAGAAAGAAACGCAGTACGGTTTTAAAATATTGTTACGTTACGAGTTCGTGGGTACAAAAGAATATAAAGGCAAAGAACTCCCTCAACACTCACTTTACAACACTCACTACGAAAATAATTGCCTCTAACTCTTCTCGCTTCACTTAATCTCGCCACGATTTGCTTGTGCCGCTGTCTCAAGACGACCGATGCGGTCCCTTTTATATAGGCGGGAGCTATGATTCCAGAAAGCTCCGCAATCTTAGCGCTCCCGCCACCGACTGGTTCCATGTAGAATCTTCCAGTATCGCTATCCCGATTCTTCTCTGTTGTCGTCCTTGTCGGCCGGCAATCGGGACAGGCAGATCGCGCCATCGAGTGACACTTTGTAGAACTAAGCGCCCATATGACGGCGTAACAATATCACGACTAAACTAAAGCGTCAAGCACACACAGCGTCAGAGGAAAGACTGAGTGACTTGTGAAAGAGGTGGAGTGACAATTGGCGGGAGGGGTGAAGCGGCCAATACCCTGGCATGAGTCTGTTTACCTATCTGTATTATTGTATTGTTTATTTTTATTATAGTTGTCTCACTTAATCTCAAAAATACACGGAACAAGGCATAAAATTGTTGGGGGGGCTCAAGGCCCATGGAGTCGGCGCCTATGGCTGGTTGTCACAAAGTCAAGTACTAGTAAATCTTTTAGCTTTGCGAAAACAAGTCGCGAGCTCTTTCATAGAACAGAATGAACCCTATGAAATTTTGAAAAAATATTTCTGCAGAAATGTTTCATTTTTGTGTGATTTAATGTAAAAACAAAATCTTTTGAATACTTGTCTACAAGTTAAAACTAAATTCGTGTATGAAATGTTGCAGCAAATTCAGTCATTTCGGAAGAAGTTAATTTTTTTAAAATGGGCCTTATCAGATCAGTTGTTTCAGCCGAGTATTTTCCTGAACTGGCAAAGGTAATTGATAAACATGATATGAATAAGAACTTGCAAAATTGGAATATGAATGAATATATAGGTGTTTTAGACTCCTTGATTATAGAATACAATAACAGGGTTAAAGATTTTGAGAAACATGATGCCACACTTAGGTTAGCTTTACAGCCACATCTGGTTGATGTCTCGAATGTACCTGAGGATTTGCAGATGGAGTTGATTGAGCTCTCAGAAGATAACATTCTGAAGCCTCTATTCGACAGTAAAAAGGATCCCATTGAAATATGGAAGAATGCTGTTGAATACCCATGACTGCGTCAATAGGCTCGGCGTTTACTCTCTTGTTTTGGTACAACCTATTGTTGTGAATCAACATTTTCACATATGGCACAAATTAAGAAGTGTCTGAGATCACAGATGACAAACACTCACCTGGAAGACCAATTGAAGTTAAAGACAAAAATGCTGGAACAAAATATCAAGTTCTTAGCTTACAACAAACATTCACATAAAAGTCATTAAATTGTGTTTGCCTTCTTATTTTGATGAATGTGATTGTATGCAAATTATTATTTACATGTCCTTAATTTGTTTTAACTTCTTTACAGTTTATTAATATACTAGCAAATATGAAAAATTTAAATTTTTTGCATTACAGTATAAAGTAATTATATTATATTAAAGCCTTCAAAGTTTTAAAAAATATTAGTGAATATGAAAAATCTGTATTCGTTAAAATAAAATGCCATGAAATTGTGTTTGCCTCTTTATTATTTCAATTTTGATAAATGTGAATATATGCAACGTGCATCGCAATGTGCGGCCTGATCAGGTCTCCCTTAAGTAACATTTGCCCTTCCAATGAAAAAAGGTTCCCCACCCCCACACCGACAAATTTGGGCAAAAATATTGGCTCGCTGTCGACGTTGATACCAACGTATCTGTTAATGTATTACTGAAGTAGAATTTTGTTTTGTTTTAGTAAAAATTTGAAAAAGTAAGGTGTTACATATAAATAATTTTACATATTATTAATGTTACAATAAGGTTTTTCGAGCAATAATGATATTTTATGGACATTACTGTACACATTTTCCCACTGATTGGATACAGATCAGTTAAATTTAACAAAAAGCCACGGAATATATACGTCCAGTACCGAAATAGAATGTAGAAAAATCTAATACCGCCCAAACAAAAGAACGGATTAAAATGATCCCTTCGGTAATCCGCGGGGATTAAGAAAGTCCGGTAATCCTAGTGTTAAATCTTCCTGCAGCGACTGATGGTCAACTCGGTCGAGTATCTACTTATATGTGACGTTGTCATCTACGAAAAGCCTAATTTTACTATCTACCACCGAAAAATGTCATAAACTTAAATGAGGAATAGTAGAGGTCCCAATACTTTTCTGAGTAACAACTGTCGCGACTTGATCGGGGGACGACTGCATTCCATCAATGATCACTCTCTGTTACCTATTTCATATGAAGTGTCTCGCCCAATTCACAATTATCGTTTTGAGACCGTATTTTTCTAGCTACGCTATTCATTTCCAATGGTGCACCTTATCAAACGCGTCGACATGAATATTTTTCTCTTCTCATCGCAACAAATTGTTAACGAAAAGAGTTGCGTTTCATATGATCTCCTTTTCTGGAATTCGTAAGTAACGCATATCAGAGCTGAAGATAATATGCTCGAGTATTTTGCACGATAAAAATGTTAAGGAAACGGCCTGTAATTATAAGGATTCTCTTAGTCGCCAGCATTATGGATAAGTGTAACGTGTACTAACTTGCAGTCTTTAGGAACGACACGTTACGCAAATTATTTATCAAATATTGTTGTCAGATACGGTGCGATTTCAGAGGCCATTTGTTTTAGTACTTAAGATATTATCTCCGGTCCGGTAGATTTATTTTGTTTAATCTAGTGAAGTTGCTGCACCATAGAAGTCAAAGCTACCACAAGTATAGGAGACTTTGGTGATATAATGGTGGATCATTTTTCTAGATCTTGCAATTGTTTTTGTAGCATTTCGAAACAGGTCCGTTTCGTGAAAGTAAGAAGTGCCTCGTAGCGTCCAACACACCGGAATCGTGACGCTCATCGTAGCATAGCAGTCCTGTCTTAAAAGCTAAAAATGAGGAACGCAGCCTCACTAAAGAGCTGGACACTTGCCTCCGAATAAACATAAAAAGCCTCGCCCTTTCTCTCGAATAGTTCGATTTTCGGGTCTTTCCTTGAGGCTAGAGCAGGTAGGGAGCGCTTTATGGCCTTTTCCTCCTCCTCCTCGAAGGAATTTACTCCGTTATATGAGACGACTGTGAGGAGTAGAGGCGAGGAAGGAAGTGGCGAGAATTGAGCCGGGATGGTTGTCGAGCGAATGACTCGAGAGCAATGTTGCCAACTCAAATTTTTAAATTAACCTCAAAAGGAGCTAGAAAGACGTTAAAATTTTAGTAATAGATGCCAAAAAAGCGCTAGATATAAAAAGCCTTCCGTTTTAACATTTTTCCTTAATTTATACTATGAAAGTGTATCAGGAAATGTTCTTCACTTTTATATCAGTGTTAAATGAACAAAAAGCTAGATGGAGTGCTGAGCATTTTTAATTTGCATTTTAAAGTTACTTAGGATATTAAGAACTCGGGGAAAATTTATATATGGAGAATTGTGAAAAGTCTTCTAAAATCCAGTCATATTCATCACTTCTGTTACTGCATGTTATTTGCTTTTATACGATTTTTGATGTTTCTGGGTTTGCCAAACTTTCATGCAAATCACTTGCGCCTATTTTACTTAAAACACACTTAGGCAGCTCATAGTTATGACAACATTTTCCATGACTGCGCAGTCCATACTTAATGGCCAAAATGGAGTTCAAAGTTGGGAGTTTCATTCTGTTAAGTATCATTGAATACACAATGCTCATGTGTCTGAACAAGCGTTCTACATCAGCATGAAATGAGGCAATGAAAGCACTCTTATCTTTAAAGAGGTTTCCCCTTTGGCATCTCTGTAATATGTAATTTCTGTCCCAAGCCTCAATGTTTTGGAGATTTCGGTCCATTTAAGGAGATGAGATACAATTTTTCCATTGAATATCAATGCGTGTGAGCTTTTCTGCGTCGTCGAAAATCATTTTTGTTAGATCGAGAATAGTCTCTCACCCCCTTCCCCTTCCGTTTTAATACGACAATCGTAGCAAATATAAATTGCAAGGACAGAAGAAATGCACTTTAATGAAAGAATTGCATATAAGAAATCAAATTTATTACCGTATATCACACATTGCGAGAGTACAAAGTCATCAAATTTCATAAGTGAGATATTTGTACATAAATATTATACAATAAAGATATAGAACTGAATTATTGTAACCGACTTTTATAACGTTAATACCTTTTATGCATGAAACGTATTTAAAGGAAATTCACGTGGACAACGAAAAACGTCAAACTTTCAGGTCAAGAATGAATTTTTGGATCAAGCAAAAATCTATTTGTAAAGTGATTTCTTCGGCCCTGGAACACATTCTCTTTCTGTTGCACCTGTAAAAAGAACGAAAATGAATTTCTAAGAATGTCAATCATTAAACCTGCTAAACCTAATGAAATTGATGCAGGAGGCAATGGGCAGGCTTCAAATGTTGCAATAAATGTAAAACAAGGCAAATGTGCTTACGGTCCTTGCGGTTCATAAACAATTTTTCTATGAAGATATCATTACCATTTGTAAAATTAAACAACTCCCATTGCTCTACATAATGTCCACTTTATTTATTTATAATTTATTCTAAGCATAGTAGTATTTGCTGATGTTTAGGTGTTCGTAGTAGTTACAGTTTTTAAGATCTATATGTATTCATCAAATAACAAGGAAAATTTTTTGATATGGAAATTCCAGATCGAAAAATATATATGTATTTCTAAATACGTTTTGAAACAAAGATAGAGAAATTATCTTAACGTCTAGGAATACAAACAAATGCATAATGAGAAATAAGAAATAATCAAGTTAACAATTTCTCCAAATTAAAAATATTTCAAATTAAAACATAATGAGACATCACTATGATATACTTACTTCATTCTATTACAAGCACAATTTCACTCCCTGGCGTCTACGTTGCAGTTTAACTTCCAAAGAACTCACTATAATCTGTGATAACCACGAGAAGTTTTAAATTGAAATTCCAATTACTCAGTCTAAAATTACGGTTTATTATGTGAACAACTGACACGTACCATATTCACGCTCAGGGCAATTGATGGCGCAGCCAGGTGAACAAAGTGAGGCTTAACACCTAAAAATGAGAAATATTTCTTCTCAAAATGCTTCTTGCAAACAAAAAAATGAGAGAAATTTCTTTCCTAGGATACCTATCCAGTGCAGGTATCTGTTAAGAAAATATAAAAACATTCTCACAAAACGCATTCACATAACACTTCGTAGAACTATTTCGTCAGAATTTTTTTAAAAAATATATGCTATTTTTAAGACTTACCTGGCTCTGTTGATTGGAGATCAGAACAAATTAACTTCGTCACGTTTTCTTAGGCAGTGATGAATGCATATCTACTATACATCTACTTGACAAAATCAGAGTAACTGTCAACCGCTCAATAAGCAATGGCAAACTTATGTCAAGCAAAATGGCCGCTGTTCCGCTATGATACACAGTGAACGCGTGGCGCTGTGGTGATGTGGTAGAGATTGATTGATTTGGTCTTTATTTGGGGCGAGATTAAGACTAGGAAGTCCATTCTTCCACCTAACCCCTCGTCGCGGAACATATAGTAATACATAAAACATTAACAATGTAAATACAGGTAACAATAAAAATAAAAGTATGTAAAAATAAAAGATGTGATTTTGTGGGAAAAAATATGGACTGCTGAATAATGGAATCCATTATTTAAAAAATCCACTGCAGGAAAACACCCACACAAGAAGGGGTGTGTGAAAAACCTGCGAAACCTACTGAGATTCACTTAAGACATCACATAAATCAGATTTAGAACAAGTTATTAGTATATTAAAATCATAAAGAGCTAAAGAAAAATAAATTGTTACAACTCGAATTGATCAATGAAAAAATAAACAAAAATATCAAAATGGATAGATATTAACATTGGTGTGTCTGAATAAAATGGAAAAAAGAAAAAAAATACAAATAAATCAGTAAAATACAAACATTTACAATAAATTAAGCGCGTTTAACAGTTCCTTTGCAAAGATAAGAGAGATTTATAGCAGTGTCGCTTGAATGAGGAGAGCGAGTGCGAATTCTTTGTTTGGGGAAGGTCGTTCCATAGTCTGCAAGCAGTTACAATGGAGGACTTGTTGAAAATTACTGTTCTGTGATGAGGAATAAGGACTTGATGGCTCTCTCTGGTGTTACGGTTATGTACTGTGTCTATACTTCTAAATTCAGCGGCAACATAATGTGGATTGATGGAATTAAGAAATTGGTATAGCAAAAAAGCAAATGTAGGCATCTACGTGACTCCAAGTATAGCCAGTTTACTTTGACGAGTGACTCCGAAATGTGATCTGATTTCTTCTGATAAAATATATATCTGATGCACGCGTTATGTGTTCTCTGAATTTTTAACGAAAGCTCTTGAGATAAATCTTGGTACGCTATATCAACATAGTCAAAATGTGGAATAATTAATGAAGTTACCATATGCTTTTTTAGAGAAACCGGAGTACTGCTACTTAACTTCTTGAGTGAGTGAAGAGATGAGTTTACAGTTTAACACACATTTATAACATGTGGGGCCCAAGAGAGGGTTTCATCTATAACCAAACCAAGATTCTTTACCACATTACAATAAGGTATAGTTAAATTTGCTATGTTGATCGGGATTCTTTGGGATTAATTAATAGCTGCTAATACCTTAGGATAACCCATTAAGATTGCCTGCGATTTTTCTGGATTGATATTAAGAAAGTTTTTATTACTCCAGACCTCTAGCGTTTCTAAGTCTTTATTGATATTTTTTAGGGTTTTCGCGAGATCATTTGCGGAAGAACATGGGTATAATTGAAAGTCATCTGCATAAAGGTGATGATTGCAGTATTAAAGTGGCACGGAGCAGTCATTTATGTATAAAGAAAATAGTTGGGGACCCAAAATTGAGCCCTATGGGACACCTCTTCCGTTTATAAGCCAATCAGATGAAGAATCGATGGAAATCGATGGAAGGAACACTTCGTCATCGGCCTTGGACTTTTTCAGTGTAACATGCATAAAACTAGAAATCAGGCAACACTGGATTTTGTCATGACGTCGTTCGAGTCCTGCAAGGTCATCCTGGGAAGGGATTTCATCGAATCCGACCATCGTTCCCTTGAGGCGACCTTTACCCTCGGTACTCCCGCTGGCTCACCCTCCCCACTCCCGAACCGGACAGTGAAAGTGTGGAAGAAGGCAGATTGGGAGGCAATTAACCGCGTTCTTTCCCTCTTACCCTGGAGTCTTCTCGAGGTTGGTTCCCTCGCCGACGCTGTGTCATTGTTTTACGACTTTGTTCTCAGTGCCATTGACGATCTAGTCCCTACCCGCCGTCTCACCAAGAATAGGCCTCCTTGGATGTCCGCTGAATCCTCTCTAGCCCTCAGAAACAAACTTGCCTGCTGGAAGTTATATAAAGTGCACCCAAACCCCCACACCTTAAATAATTTCAGAAATATCAGGCGCCACTCTCAGTTTTTGCTCCGGCGGGATTATAATAAATATGTTAATTCAATCATAATTGACATTTCTACAAATAATAAACGTTTCTGGACGCTTTTAAACACTAGACGCCGGTCTCAAAGGATTCCGAACAGTGTGACTTATAATGCTCAAATGTTTTCATCCGAGGCAAGGCCTTCCGCCTTTAACAATTACTTTACATCTAATTTCACACCCCCATCTCAGCCTATCAATTACCCTCATCTTGTAGAAGTGTCATCACACTCCCTATCATCAATCTCGACTACCAGTGAAGAAGTCTATAGTATCCTCGCTTCCTTGAAGACCAATAAGGCTACAGGATGTGACAATGTGAGTGCACTCTTTTTAAAGCGAACCTGTAATGTTTTATGCCATCCAATAGCCCATCTTTTCAATCGGTGTTACCTCGCTGGAATTTTCCCCGATCAATGGAAATCCGCCAATATAACACCCATACTGAAATGCGGTAATAAGTTGGAAGTGGAAAATTATCGCCCTATATCCATCCTTCCGGTAATTTCCATGATTTTTGAAAAAATCATCCACAAACGTCTTCTCTCTTTCACTCTCCCATATATCTCCTCTGAACAGCATGGATTTTTACCTGGTAGTTCCTGCTTAACAAATTTATCTGTCTTACATTATAATATTACTGAAGCTTTTGAAAAATCATCCCAACTGGATGTTTGTTACATAGATTTAGCAAAGGCTTTCGATACTGTGGATCATGTTCTTCTTCTGTACAAACTCTTTCATCGTTTCAACATTCATGGATCTTTTCTTTCCCTAATCACTAGTTTCTTACACTCCCGCACGCAGAGAGTTGTAATAGATTGTTTTTATTCATCTCTTTCCCCCGTAACATCAGGTGTACCACAAGGAAGTGTTCTCGGACCTCTACTCTTCACACTTTACATTGATGACATAGTTAATACTATCAAAGGTCAAAAGTGTAACGTCCTTCTTTATGCTGACGACTGTAAGGTTTTTAAGCAAATTAATAATTCATACGATAGCGACTGTCTACAAAATTGTCTTTCGAAGATTTCCGACTGGTGTCAAATATGGAAATTAACACCAAATCCTAATAAATGTACGCTTCTCTCTTTCACTCTACGAAAAAAGCCTATCGCTACTTTCTATTCCCTTAGTGACACTCCAATCCGGAAGGTCTTCTCTCAAAAAGATCTTGGCGTAATCTTTGATACAAAATTATCTTTCTCTCTCCACATTGATAAAACCACATCTAAGGCCATGTCTATTCTTAGTCTTCTATACCGATTTAAGGAGATAAATGAACCTTTAGCACTTAAATCATTTTTCTCAGCCTTCCTTCTCCCAATCCTGGACTACTGCTGTCCCGTGTGGGCCACAGCATCTCCGACTACACTCAAGCGTCTTGATCGTCCATTAAATTTCTTCCTTGCGATCGCGAGGAACCGTGTTCCTGCCTTCCGTTTGCTAAGTAAACAAGGTGTTCTCGCCGCTCTTAAACTGCGTCCTCTGCATCTCAGGCGGCAATATTTTGATTTCCATTTCATTCACACTGCGGTGAATGGTCTCTACAGGTCCACTGATATTTGTTCTTTTTTTTCTCTACGTGTCCCATCACGTTCCACTCGTTTGTGCTCTCTCTTTTATCTTCCGCATTTCCGGCTATCTATATCCCAAAGGTCGCTTTTTTACCGCATTCCCACCTCATTTAATGCTTTACAAAAGGTAGCACCCTCGCTGGATATTACATGTAGGTCCTCGCTCCTCCGTGCCTCCACAGGTGGCGAATGTCTCTGAAAAGCTGTCTTGTTTCTGTAATTTTTATTTTCATTACATCCATCTTATGTGTGTTAATTTCTGTTTTTATATATATTTTGATATGTATAGGTATTTTGTTATATATATATATATTTTTTAAATATTGTTTTGGGTGTATCCAATGTAAAGGCCAATGTGCTGTTTTTGGACCAAAATAAATAAATAAATAAAAAATAAATAAAAATAACTTCTTGCGAACGATCGCTTAAATCAGAAAATATCCAATTTATGGCCGACCGCGAGAAGTTCATTGTTAGCAGTTTAGAAAGCAGAACATCTTTGTCTATCGAGTCGAAAACCTTACTGAATTCCAGTAGTACTAGGATTGTAACTTACCTTTTATCCACGGCGCGGCGAATGCCATCGGTGATTTTTACAAGAGTAGTGGTGGTATTGTGAGATTTAAGTTTTTTAAATCAATATCATTTATAACTTTAATATCCCGGTGACGCATAATAGTTTGTTTGAATTTCGGCGAATTGAGAGAGTATGCTAAACAGATTAGGTCTTGAGAAGAAATTCCTGGGACTGGCAATTGACCATGAGTTATTACTTTTTCAAGGTTTGTCGTAATGGCTAAGTCGACACAGGTAGAGGCTGTTTGGGTGTTATTTGTCGGATTCAGCGGAACGATATTGAGACCATGCGAGGTAAAGGAATGTTTTAAATGATCAGTATAATGGGCGCTAACAGAGAAATTGGCATTAAAATCACCGGTGGTTATAATACGTTAGTAGTTAGTGGCAACATTTGAAAATATGTCATCTAAGTCTGATAGATGGGCTATTTTAGGAGGTCGATTAATTGTTCCCAGTAAAAGTATTTTAGCATTGACTACATTTACTAAAAAGAGGAATTCAGGCCTTCTGGCGAATTGAGGTTCACGATTAATAAAGATAAAGCAACTATTATCGGGGGCGATTTCAAACTTCCGTCAATTGATTGGAGACATAATTACTTTTATTCCGGTGGTCGAGAGCGGTAATCTTGTGAAGCTTTACTTGAAACTTTCGGCAAACACTCACTGATCAGTTAGTGAGATTTTCCACGAGATTTAATAATATATTAGATTTATTGGCTACTAATTTCCTGAGCATATGAATAGGGTATCTGTTGCTGAGGGAATAAGCGATCACAAGGCAGTGTACGTGGAGTTTCAGCTAAACATTGAAACAGGTTAAGGCCAAAAGAAAACTTTATGTATTCGCCAAAGCCGATTTCACAAGATTTAGGTCTTTTCTGCGAAATAAATATACTAATTTCGGCGATTTAACCGATGGTGCAGTCGCGGAGGAATCCTGGTGCATGTTCAGAGATATGATGCGAGAGTGTACAGATAAATCTATTCCGAGCAAACTGAAGCGTGATAGTGCAGAACCTAGAAGGTACAACCAGGAAGTAAGAAGCGCTCTCCGACGGCAAAGAAAACTCCACTCTCGCGTAAATAACACATCCTCAAGAGCTACGGTCGAACAAATTGCAACGTTAAGGCAGCAATACAAGGAGGCGCGCTCCATAACCAGAGTGTCAATGCGTAATGCGTTTAAAAGAAAAGAAGGTTTTACAGGATAACTTGAAAGAGAACCCGAAAGCATTTTGGTCTTATGTCAGAGAAGTCCAAGGTAGAGGCCCTACTATTGCGTCACTGAGATCAGAATCGGAAAATGTTGTTCACGATAGTGCAGAGAAAGCAAATCTATTAAATCAACACTTTCAGAAAGCTTATACTCCTAATGACGATAAATGTGATACCACTATTCCTAGGCATCTGGGCGACTCGATGGAAGATTTGATATTTTCCGAAATAGGTATCGCGCTCCAACTTCATTCAGTTAAATCAAATCTCCTGGGCCAGATGAAATACCCGCGCGAGTATTGAAAGAGTTCACTTATGAAATGGCGCCATATTTGAAAATAATATTCGAGAAATCCATTACGGAAGATGTCGTTCCAAAAGATTGGACGGTGGCACACGTTATGCCTATCCATAAGGGCGGCGACAAAGAGAACCCCGAAAGTTATATGCCAATTACCCTAACATCATTATCGTGCAGGATACTTGAGAACATAATCTTTAGTTCTGTAATGCGCTATTTAGATAGTCACCCATTGCTTAGCGGATGCCAGCACGGATACCGGAGAGGCAAATCAAGCGAAACGCACCTCGGCCTGTTCGCGGAAGATTTGTTGCGATTCGGAGAGAAAAACACTCAGGTCAGCTCATTCACTTCAGAATGGCGTTTGATAAAGTATCTCATAAGAAATTAAATGCAAAGTTAGGAAAATATGGTGTCAATCCGAAAGTTGTCAGTTGGGTGAGAGATTTTCTCTCGAATAAAGAACAGACAGTTGTCATCGATGGGAAATGCTCGTCCCCCTTTAAAGTTGCGTCGGGTTTTTTCTCAGGAAAGTGTATTGGGTTCTCTGCTCTTCTTAATCTATTTGAATGATATCTGCTCGGTAGTTCGTAGTAAAATTAGACTTTTTGCCGATGATACCGTTCTATATAAAGAAATAAAAAACCAGGAGGGCCATCAGTCGTTGCGTGAAGACTTAAGAGCCGTTTCAGCGTAGTGAAAAGAATGGCAAATTGAAATTAATTACAATTAATGTGCCGCAGTTACGTTCTGGAAAAGTATGAACATTGAAGTAGGTTTCTAGTATAAAATAGATGGAATGCATATTCAAGCAGCCGGGTATGTTAAATATTTTGGAGTAACCATGTGTCGAGATCTTTCATGGGACATGCACATTCTTCGAGTTATAGGCGCGGCCAACAAGAAACTGGCATTCATAGGTAGAATAGTACGGAACACTACAGAGAATGTACGTGAAACATGCTACTTATCACTGGTAAGACCGCAAGCGGAATGCGGATTGAGCATATGGGATCCGTACGAAAAGGGACACATAATTCAACTAGAAAGAGTACAGCGCAGAGCAGCCAGATTTGTAAGCGCGGCCAACAAGAAACTGGCTTTCTTAGGTAGAATAGTACGGAACACTACAGAAAAAGTACGCGAAACATGTTACATATCACTGATTAGATAACATATACATCTATATCTACATATTACCCTGCAAATCACCTTGATAACAAGTGAAATACGTCTCATGCATATGGTATCCGTATGAGAAGGGACATATAATTTAATTAGAAATAGTTCAGCGCAAAGCAGCCAGATTCGTAAAAGAAAAGTACGAACATTAGGAAAGCGTCACCTCAATATTGAGGGATTTGAACTGGGTACCACTAAAGGATCGTAGATTGAACTCAAGGTTTCGGCTTTTGGAGAAATATAGATCGGAATGTCTAACACACGAGGTTGTAGGAATAATTGAAGCACCAACGTATATAGGTAGAAACGACCGTGATGATAAGATACGCGAGATCGATTGCAGGACGGAGCGTTATCTAGGCTCGTTATTTCGGAGTACAATGCGAGATCACAATAGAAAATTTCAACATGCGATAGACAATCTTTAGGTAGGTTATGGTGCATTGCACCCCCTGCCACCCACCAATTAGGGGAATTGCAGGGTAACATGTAGATGTAGTTGTTGCTTTTACTTTACACTTCAAATCCTTTGTACATAAAAACCTACACCACCACCACAATTGCCTAACCGATCATTACGATACAGACAGTACCAGGTAACTCTACTGTAGAAGAAGAAATAAAAGGTTAGAGCCAAGTTTCCGCGAGGGATATGGACGTCATTAGAGGGAAGGATGGAACGCAATTCATCAAAATGCGTTGTGGGCCTTTGAACGTTGAGATAAATCAGCTGAAAGGCTCGTGAAAATGGTTTGAAATTAGAAGAAATCAGTTGTTCAGTGTAAAGAAGGTCAGGGATGTTGTTAAGAGGAAATAGCCTTGAGCTGAGATCTTTTAGTGGGGGCTGAGTAGAAAAACGGGAAATTTTAGGGGCTCCTGGTATAAACTCGGGGGCGCAAGGGGTTAAGGAATGACCCTCTAAGCTCAGCATGTGGTGAAAAGTGGGTAACTAGCACAAACACTGGTGCATTGGGATTAAGAGAGGTCCAGGTGAAGGAAAGAGGTGATGTGTTTGTTTGGTATGAGGTATGTGGTGATTTAAGCGACATGACAAAATGAGAGTAACAGCACACAAAGGATTGCGCAAAGTATCAGAGAAAAAAATTATATATATAACGGTTAAATAAATTAACACTGATTAATAAAAATAGTAAAAAGTATTCATGAGAAGGAATAGCGGTCAACAGGTAATGTAATGGCAAAAACATAATGGAAATTATATGAGTCGTTAGAAATAGGCACTAATTATTGCTCAGAGCAGGGAATTGATGGAGCATTTGAAGGGGATACTCACTCAACTTTATAACTTTGGGAGAAAAATGACACTTCATTCATTATGATGTAGGGGGGACAACAATATATAGACGTTCCTTACAGAGGAGGATATAACATACTTATAACATATATGTTACTAGTGGAAGGTGCTTGCATACTGCAAGCATTTCATCTCACCTTAAAAAACATTCATATATCAGTGAGATATTTCATTATTGGAAATATTCTTTCAATTCTAAAGATTTCACCTACGCAGCGATTTCCGTTTCCCACATGTAAAAATAATAGTTTAAAACAATCCCCAAATGTTGCAATTTTAAACATTTTACACTATCTTCATTATAAGGTACTAATGCTACACATTTTACCCAATTTAAAGTTGTAGCACTTCTATAAGTAAAATAATATTTTTCTAATTGTTTAAATTTAAATAATTTTTAACGGCCGCCGCAATTCATATATGGTAAAATTGAAATGTTTATTTGTGCAAATTTACTACTCTGTAAATAATTTGAAAATTTCAGCTTCCTAGCTCATACCGTAGTACCTACACAGTTATCTATTTGTTTAAACTTTAAGAATTTTTAACTGCCAAACAAATTAAAATATCAAAATTTGTATAATCCTTATTTCGTTTTTTTAAGAATTCTACTTATAAAAAAAATTTCAACTCCGTGGCACATTCGAAAATACATAAACCTTGAAAAATTGTTTAAACAATTGCGAATTTTTAGCGGCCGCATTGTTGCACTTTTTGAAGATTTTCGTTTTTTCTAGTCGGTTTTTCACAAAATCCTACCTAAGAAAAAAATGTCGAATCTCCAGCTCATCTGGAAGTGCCTAAACATTAGTATCCTCCTATATGTATGTTATCATTATATATCGACGCTTCTAACAGAGGAGAATATCATTATACTAGTAGAAGGTGCTTGCATACTGCAAGCATTTCATCTCACCTTGAAAAAACATTAATGTTTCAGACAGATATTTCATCATTACAAATATTCTATTAATTCTAAAGATTTCATCTCCGCAGGGTTTTCGTTTTTCCCACATGTAAAAATAATAGTTTAAAACAATCCCCAAATATTGCAATTTTAAACATTTTACACTTTTTTCATTATAAGGTACTAATGCTACACATTTGAGCCAAATTTAAAAGTTGTAACACTTCTAGAAGTAAAATAATATTATTATAATTTTTTTAAATTTTAACATTTTTAACGGTTGCCGGAATATATATATGGAGAGATTGAAATGTTTATTTGTGCAAATGTACTGTTCTGTAAATAATTTGAAAATTGCAGCTTTCTAGCTAATTCCGTAGTACCTAAAAAATTGTTAAACTTTAATGTTCAAATGGGGTTAAAACAACCCCTAAAATTTACAATTTTGAAATTTTCGATTTTAATAGCTGGTTATGAGAAATGTTCTATAATCTTGCAAAATTTCAGCTTCCTAAACTTATTAGATTGATCTACACACTGGATTGCGTTTTCCCATGCTAACTTAGGGGAGATATTCCGGGGCCTCTGGAGTCGAACCAAAGACACTGTCAGCAAAAGTGACAATAATTTCTAAAAGTTATCTAGCAACACTGAAAATTTCATTTTTCTAGCTTACTGGCAAGTGCCTATAATTAATTTACAAATATTGCGCAATGCTTTTCTTATGGGAAAAAAGCAACATTCGGAATTTCTGGAGTCGAGCTCATGTCACTTAGGTGAGAAGTCTCATTTTATCTGAACGATTCTCTATCATATCTACAAAAACTAAAACTTTCAGCTCCCAAGCTCTTGTAGTTTGGGCTGGACATTAGTATCCTCCTATATGTAATATGTTATACTAGTAGTTGGTGCTTGCATACTGCAAGCATTTCATATCACCTTGAAAAAACATTCATTTTTCAGACACATTTCATCATTACAAATATTCTTTCAATTCTAAAGATTTCACCTCCGCAGCGATTTCCGTTTCCCACATGTAACAATAATATTTTAAAACAATCCCAAAACTTTGCAATTTTAAATATTTTACACTTTCTCTATTATGGGGTACTAATACTACACATTTTAGCCATATTTTAAAGGTTTAACAGTTCTAGAAGTAAAATAATATTTTTCTAATTGTTTAAATTTAAATAATTTTTAACGGCCGCCGCAATTAATATATGGTAAATTTGAAATGTTTGTTTGTGCAATCTCACTACACTGTAAATAATTTGAAAATTTCGTCTTCCTAGCTCATCCCGTAGTACCTAAACAGCTATCTATTTGTTTAAATTTTAGGAATTTTTAACAGCCAAACAAATTAAAATATCAAAATTTGTATAATCTCTATTTCGTTTTTTAAGGAATTCTACTTATAAAAAAAAATTCAACTCCGTAGCACATTCGGAAACACATAAACCTTGAAAATTGGTTTAAACAATGGCGAATTTTTAACGGCCACATTGTTGCACTTTTTCAAGATTTTCATTTTTTTCTAGTGGGTTTTGCACAAAATCCTACCTAAAAAAAAATTTCGAATCTCCAGCACATCTGGAAGTGCCTAAACATTAGTATCCTCCTGTTATATATCATTATATATCAACGACTCTAACAGAGGAGGATATAACATACTAGTAGTTGGTGCTTGCATACTGCAAGCTTTTCATCTCAACATAAAAAAACATTCATTATTCATATTTCATCATTACACATATATTTTTAAATCTAAATATTTCACCTCCGCAGCGATTTTCCTTTTTCCCACATGTAAAAATAATAGTTTAAACAATCCCCAAATGTTGCAATTTTAAAAATTTTACACATTCTTCATTATGGGGTACTGATGCTACACATTTTAGCCAAATTTTAAAGTTGTAGCACTTCTATAAGTAAAATGATATTTTTCTAATTGTTTAAATTTAATTAATTTTTAACGGCCACCGTAATTCATAAATTGAAAAATTGAAATGTTTATTTGTGCAAATTTAATGCTCTGTATGAATTATTTTTCAATGTGAGATGAAATGCTTGCAGTATGCAAGCACCAACTACTAGTATGTTATATCCTCCCTCTCCTCTGTAAGGATCGTCTATATAGAATGATATCTACGTTTCTTACAGAGGAGGAGGAGGATATAACATACATATAACATACTAGTAGTTGGTGCTCGCATACTGCAAGCATTTCATCTCACCTTGTAAAAACATTCATTTTCAGACAGACATTTCATCATTTCAAATAGTCTTTTAATTCCAAATATTTCACCTCCGGAGCGATTTTTGTTTTTCCCTTATGTAAAAATAATAGTTTAAAACAATCCCCAAATGTTGCAATTTTAAACATTTTACACTATCTTCATTATAAGGTACTAATGCTACACATTTTACCCAAATTTTAAAGTTGTAGCACTTCTATAAGTAAAATAATATTTTTCCAATTGTTTAGATTTAAATAATTTTTAACGGCCGCCGCAATTCATATATGGTGAAATTGAAATGTTTATTTGTGCGAATTCACTACTCTGTAAATGATTTGAATATTTCATCTTCCTAGCTCATCCCGTTGTACCTCTGCAGTTATCTATTTGTTTAAACTTTAAGAATTTTTAACCGCCAAACTAATTAAAATATCAAAATGTCTATAATCTCTATTTTGTTTTTTAAGAATTCTACTTATAAAAAAAATTCAATTCCGTAGCACATTTTGAAATACATAAACCTTGAGATTTTTTTTATACAATTGCGAATTTTTAGTGGCCGCATTGTTGCACATTTTCAAGATTTTAGTTTTTTGTGGTCGGCTTTGCACAAAATTCTACCTATAAAAAAAATTTCGAATCTCCAGGTCATCTGGAAGTGCGTAAACAGTTTGAATGGCCGTTTATGTTCACCCACTCTCGTTTGAAAATTCCTGCCTGTTTGTCCTATATAGGATGCAGCATAGATATCACTCGAGATGTTGTACATACCACGTATGTCTTCTATTTCTAATTTGTCTTTCATTATTTTAAAAGCGGTGTAGAAAGCTGCCTTGAGGTTGTTTTGAGGAGTGGGTTGAATGATTTGTCGGAAATATTACCCAAAAATGGTAGTTTAGACCATTTTGGCGGTTTATCAAGGGGGGCCTGAGGAATTGAGTTTCTAATAAGGGAGACCACTTTGCGGAGTTTTCTGTTTAGTAAGTGGTCTATTGATCCACTGTAGTATTCGTTGTTTATTGCCATATGTTTTTGTTAACCGTAGATAATTAATTTTCTTATTTTTAAATAATAAAAATTTGGATTTCTCAGAAGTAAGGTTTATCTTCGAATTTGGTTTAACATCGTCCGAAATTCTTTTATCACTTTTTTTAAACAGTTATATTTTATCAAGCATTGAATTTCTACATCAATTAGAATTTAAACAATTATCATTACTCCCTATATTTATATTAGATTAAATATTACCAGCGGATTGAACCACACTTTTCTTTATAACATCTTTTACAAGAAATAACAGAATGAGAAATGAATATCATTATGTTACGACAATGGCAGTCTCCATGATAGTCTATATTTTGTGATCAAATAATAAACTTTGATGGTTTCACATATTTGAAGAGATAATTCATATTATCATTAAGGATGAATTGAGAAGGAAAGAACGAGGGAGGATGGGAAAGAGAGTGAGGAAGAGAGAGATAGATGACAATGGGTGGGATTAAAAGATGTAACATAATGAATTTAATTTGTCATTCTGTTATTTATTGTAAAAGATATTATAAAGAAAATGAAAATCATACCTTATAATGTTAAATGAAATTAATATATATGCTGTATACGTATGTTTAATTTGATATTCGGTAATTATATATCATTTCGATTTTATTCCAATTAAAGTTACAGTACAATCAAGTTCGTTGAATCTGAAAGAGAACATTATGATTTACCTCGAGAACCGAATTTACCATTATTTAACGTAAATAAGAAGCCCTTAGCAGGGGTTATGGTTGGAAAATGTGCGAGTGAATGATGAGTAATTGATTAATTAAATGTGATTAATAATTAAATTAATTATCGGAAGTCATTACTGGTTTTATGGCTGGAATCATTCACTTTATCCCACGAGTAAAAATTGACACCCCAAATGATCCAGCAATTCAATTAACAGGCATTGCACGTAATTCGCGATCAAACTGTCTTCTGCCATGACAATAAATAAATCATAAGACGGGGGTGCCGGTGGTGTAGTGGTTTGGACGCTGGCTGCTACTCGCCCGATGCTTGAAAAAGTAATCGGGTACGAATCCTGCGCAAGTAGGATTTTTCCAAGGTCGCCCGGTCCCCTGTTTGTGTGGTTTGAGGAGACCGCGCAAATTCAGCTGTTCCGTCCTTCGGAAGGGAGGTTAAGCTGTTGGCCTCCCTGGTGTTCATCGTAAGAGCAGGCAAATGCCGGCACCGGGTTTCCCTTCTCCCTTCCCTGGCTATTCATTGCACTACCTCTGAGATACCCACTGTAGGTAGGACAGAGGCGAATCGGCTGGGCATTCAAATTCAAATCATAAGACTAAAGATTAGCCAAAGTTGGCATTTTTATGCCTGAACCTTGGTTTACACATGGAAATATCGGGGGTGTTCAAGAATTCTAACGCTAAATAAATAAAGGAATTTTGCAAAATTGAAATAAACCCCTAGTTTTATTAAATAGTCAAAGAAAGAATTGGATTCTCCACATTCTAAGCATTCTTTCTGGATAAAATACATCTTCAAAATTTACCACGCATATTTCCCCCATACTTTCCGTTAGATATCGTAAATTTATAAATTTGAACACATCATCCGCTGGCGCTGCCAACAAAACGAACTTATTAGGCTTTATTATGTTTTCTCGAGCGCAACGTCCTCGAGAAATACAAAAACCTACGAGGCCCGACTGTTTTACGAGAAATCGTTTTAATCTCACTTTTCTTCGTGTTGAGAATCGGGGTCTCGCGGCGAAGTGGAAAAACCATCACGATCTTCCCGGTAGTTTTTACCGGTGCTCCCTCTTCGGACTCGCGTACCATTCACCAGTTTCCCACTCCCAGTCCCTACCCCCTCCCAGTCCCTCCCCCCTCCCAGTCCCTCCCCCTCTCCTAGTCCCTCCCCCCTCCCAGTCCCTCCCCCTCTCCCAGTCCCTCCCCTCTTCCCGTCCTTCCCCCTCCCAGTTCCTCCTTCCTCCCCCTTTCTCCATATCTCTCCATCTCTCTCCATCCCCTCCTCCTCTCCTTCGTATCTTCTCGAGCAGTGTTGCCATTTTAGCGCCATTCGCGCTAGATTTTGCGCTTTTTTGTTTTGTGTAGCACTTATTTGGAGTTTAGCGCCATAACGCTAATTTGGCGTTTTTCAAAATTTAGCGTTATATATTACGCAGTTTTTGTCTCATATAATTTATTGAAAGTTTTAACCTACTTAAAAAGAATTTCTGCGGATATGTTCTCCCGTAGAGTAGTGTTTTGCGGGCTAATTTTATTCTTAGCTGGTACCAAAAGTTAGAAATAACTAAGTCTCATGCAGATACTGCAAGTCCATATAACAACGTGTGATAATACTTTTTACCCATATACTCGCCGCTCGCGATAATAAAAATGCAACCTTCACCGGATTATAAGTTTATTAGCTATCAAGGGGATCTTACGACATGTTTTTCGCCGATTTGGTTGAAACCTCGTGAGCATGAGCGTCCTCTTACATTAGTGATGAAAAATGCCAAAGCAAGAAGATTCCCAAGCTTTCGTGAGATATTCACGATGAAATTTAGCCAGCGTTCACATCTATTCCATACTATGAGGCCTTGTGTCAAGGTCGTCCGGTGGCCTAGGTGGATAAATCCTAGATTGCTGAAGCTTGGAGTGACAGTTCTATCCAAGCTTGCAATATTTCTTTTCAATTTTTATTATTTGAAAATTTTCTAACGTCGATTTTTGGGTTTTACAATTTGCTGAAAGTTTATTTGATTTATAATTACATTTTCAGTAATTATGCAAAGCGAAACAATTTTTCTCACAAAGTTAAAAAAGAATTTAATTTGAATCACTTACAAAAATTAAAAGGTAATAACTGCTCATGGTATGATTATTAAACATATTCAACACTTTACTTTTACAAGAAACTAATGTTTCATCCCAAATTATGACTGTAGATTTACTATGCTGCAGATGCTGAAGTCCCTATTCGTTGATTCATCACCAATTTAAGGGCGCCAGTATTTCGTGATATGGTCAGGTAAGCGTGGTTTGCTTCGAAACTGACAAATGATATGGGAGTTTTCAAAATTGTGAATGTGTTTTTTACAGCAAACTCGGTCAAAAATAACTGCGCCTCTCAATCGATTTGCTTAATAATGTGTGCGTGGTGTAAGCTAGATCTTTGATTTTCATGTTTCTATGATAACTACCATCTGAAACATTGTACGTCTTCAAATAATATCAATAAATAAATGTGTACAATCATAATTTGCAATGAAACATTAGTTTCTTATAAACACAAAGTGTTGAATATGTGTAGTAAACAGACCATGAGCAGATATTACCTTTTTGGTTGGTGGTTTAAATTAAATTCTTTTTTAACATTGTGAGCGAATGATTTTCGCTTTTCATAATTAGTGAAAATGTAATTATAAATCAAATAAACTTCAAGCAAATTGTAAAACCCAAAAAATCAAAAACAGAAAATGTTAAAATAATAAAAATTGCATAAAGAAATTTCAAGTGCTGGGATAGCTTCAGAAAACGAGGATTTAGCCCCCTAGACCACCACTTGACCTTGACGATCAATCTCATAGTATGGTATATGTTAGAACGCTCGCTAAATTTCATCAGGAATATCTCACGAATGTTTGAGAATTTTCTCGCTTGGGCATTTTTTTCACCACAACTACATTCTCACAAAGTTTCAACGAAATCGACGACGAACATTTCGTAACATCCCCTTGTAAGAGAAAAATGATAGTGTGAATGCGTGCCAAAAATGGAATCATTTTTGTTGTCATTTTTCTTTTAGGAAAAAATGAAGCTGTCCCATCATTTTTCAATGATATTTTTAAATGATCGGAAAAAATGATAGTGAGTAACCGGCTTTAGTTTCCGTTCATTATTAATATTCTAAAAAGTTATTTGGATAATTTTCTGGTTTCATCCGCTAACCACTTCTTTGATATATCGTGTATTCTTACCGTTATATTTTTTATAAGTTTGTCGATAGCCATGGAAATATTTGTATGGATAAATTCTGTTTAGTTTAATCACAGTTATGGAATCATTAAAGCTGGTAAATACAAATAATTGTTTATTTATTTCTTGAAATTGTTAGGAAATGTGGCACAAGGAATTGGTGGACTAGGTATTCCATTTTCCCAGTCTGTTGGACCATTGGCTTTGAAAAGCTTGCGAGTCTCAAAAGTAGTGAGTAAGTTTCCCCACTCCAACGGTTGCACACCTAGTTGGCTCGGTCACAAGATGTGGAACACATGCGCACTGCTTCATTTCTCCCCATCTCCTACACTCTCCCGCGCTTGAGAATATCTACCGCTGGGACCAAGTTCAGTTTGGCTCGGCCGGCCTTCAAGTTAGGATGTGCCTTTAGTATTGGAGAGCGTGAATGTTTCAATTCTCCGCAATTAATACGATAAGTGCTTTATTAAAACAGCCGTTTTCGTCCTTGTCTTACGATGATAAACTAGAAATAAAACGAATGGGAAGACCCCTCCCTAATTTGAATTTAGCTAAAAAGCAACAGTGTGCCAACAAACAGGAAAGATGCCGTAAATTTAATGCCGATATTTATTGGAAGAACAATTGGCTGTGCGAATGTGATGAAAAAAATGCGTTTTTTGTTTTCCTTGTTTTCTTTCCCAATCTAATGTCAGCTGGTCGAAGAACGGGATTTTGGACTTGGTACACATTTGCGAAAAATGAGTGCTCTCGAAAAATCTAAACAACACACGAACAATGCTTTGAGTTTATCGGTTCTGGGTAAAACAAATATTCAAAGTCAGTTGAACTCACAGTATCGGCTAGATATATCTAAACAAGGAACATATAGACAAAAATAGGTGCGTATTAAATTTGATTATAAACTGTATACGTTTTTGGGGCATTAGAATTAGCATTGAGAGGGCATGATGAATCGGATAAGTAACAAAATAAGGGAATTTTTCATGATTTAATCTAATTTAGTTCTGAGTTAGATACAAACTTAAATGTTCGCCTTAGTCAATCAGCTTTGCTTAAAGGTACGTCTAAAACTATACGGAGTGAGTTGCTGGAATACGTGTTAGAGGTTTACCACGAAGACACCCACATTCGCCGATTGATAGGTGCCGCTAACAAAAAGCGTTCGAAATAACTCAGAAATAGTGAAAAAAATATGTTATTTATCCTTGGTTCGACCGCAGGTCGAATATGCGTCAGCTGTGTGGTTTTCACTCTTCATCGCATCTCCTCCATTCTCCTTTCTATATACAGTCCCTTCTTCTATCCATCCCTCTCTTCCTCGCATCTCCTCAATTCCCCTTTCAGTCCACTGTCTTTTCTTCTACCCTTTTCTCTCTTCCTCGCATCTCCTCCCTTCCAATTTCTATCCACTGTACATTTTTATATCCCTTTCTCTCTTCCTAGCATCGCCTTCCTTCCCATTTCTATCCAATGCCCCTCTTCTATACATCCCTCTCTTCCTCGCATCTCCTCCCTTCCCCTTTCTATCCACTGTCCCTTCTTCTATCCTTTTCTCTTTTTCTCGCACCTTCTCCCTTCCTCTTTCTATCCATTGCCCTTTCTTCTATCCATTCCTATCTTCCTCGTATCTCCTCCCTTCCCTTTTCTAGCCATTGCCTCTTCTTCTATCCATTCCTTTCTTCCTAGCATCTATTTCCTTCCTCTTTCTATCCACTGTCCCTTCTATCCTTTTCTCTCTTCATCACATCTCCTCCCTTCCCTTTTCTATCTATTGCCATTTCTTCTATCCATCCCTCTCTTCCTCGCATCTCATCTCTTCCACTTTCTATCTATTGCCCCTTCTTCTATCCATCCCTGTCTTCCTCGCATCTCCTCCCTTCCCCATTCTATCCACTGTCCATTATCTCCGTTTCTCTTTTCTTCCCATTTCCTCCCTTCCTCTTTCTATTCACTGCCTCTTCTTCTATCCATCCCTTTCTTCCTCGCATCTCCTCCCTTCCCCTTGCTATCCGCTGTCCCTTCCTATATCTTTTTCTCTCTTCCTCGCATCACCTCTCTACCCCTTTCTATCCAATCTCTATTCTTCTATCCCTTTCTTTCTTATTCGCACCTCCTCCAATCCCATTTCTATCCATTGCTCCTTCTTTTATCCATCCCTCTCTTCCTCGCATCTCCTCCCTTCTCCTTTCTATCCAATTTCCCTTGTTCTATCCCTTTCTCTCTTCCATGCTTTTCCTCCATAACTCTTTCTATCCACTGCCCCTTCTTCTATCCTTTTCTCTCTTCCTCGCATCTTCTTCCTTCTTCTTTTCTATCCACTGCCCCTTCTTCTATCCTTTTCTCTCTTCCTCGCATCTTCTTCCTTCTTCTTTTCTATCCGCTGTCCTTTCTTCTATCCTTTTCTCTCTTCCATGCATCTCCTCCCTACACCTTTCTATCCACTTCCCATACTTCTATCCTCTTTTCTCTTCCTCGCATCTCCTCCCTTCCCCTTTCTATCCACAGCCCCTTCTTCTCTCCTTTTCACTCTTCCTGGCATGTCCTCCCTTAACCTTTCTATCCACTGCCTCTTCTATCCTTTTCTCTCTTCCTTGCATCTCCTCCCTTCCCCTTTCTATCCACTGTCCCTTATTCTATCCATCCCTCTTTTCCTCGCATCCCCTCCATTCCCCTTTCTATCCACTGCCCCTTTTTCTATCTCTTTCTCTCTTCTTTGCATCTCCATTCATTCTATTTCTATCCACTGATTCTTCTTCTATTTTTCCCTCTCTTCCTCGCAACTCCTCCCTTCCCCTTTCTATCCACTGCCCTTTTTATGTTTTCATCCTTCTCTTCCTCTTAATTCCTCCCTTCCCCTTTTATTCCACACCCTCTTCTTTTGTATCTTTTTTATCCTCCCCTCCTTTATACCGCTGACCATTTTTCCTCTCCCATTTCGTCTTTCCGCAACGTTTTTGGCTGCACTGAATCTTTTTAATCTCTTTAGTGAGTCCCTTTTCGTAAGGATTCCACACAGCTGAAGCGTATTAGACCTGCGGTAGAACCAAGGATAAATAATATAATTATTTCACATTTTCGGAACTATTTTAACTGTTCGCCCTATAAATTCCAGCTTTTTGTTAGCGGCACCTATCAATCGGTGAATGTGCGTGTCCCATGAGGGATCATGATGGATCGTGACTCCGAGATATTTAATCGAGTCTGAAACTGGAATCTATTCCGTCCAACGTATAATTATTATCCAACGAGATACTCTTGGTTCTCCAGAAGTTGATGACGCAGCTTTTGTTTTGGTTGATCTCTAACTGCCATAACTTACACCATGCAAAATAGCTTCTAGGTAATTTTGGAGATTTTGGTGGTCTTCCGGATTTCTTATTTTCTGTAGATTACGGTATCGTCCGCGAAAAGCCTAATTTTACTTCTGACTGCTGAGCTGATATCGTTTATATAAATTAGAAACAATACCGGAAAAATTACATTAACCTGCGGAACGCCAGAAACCACCTCCACTAATTTCGAAGATTCCCCATCTATAGCAACCTTCTGCTTCCTATGATTTAAAAATTCACGGATCCAACTAACGATTTTAGAATTAACGCCGAAGGTTTCTAATTTCGTTATTAACTTTCTGTGTGGTGCCTTATCAAATGCTTTCCTAACATCTAAGAAGATGGCATCGTTATTAACTTTCTGTGTGGTACCTTATCAAATGCTTTCCTAATATCTAAGAAGATGGCATAGACATGCATATTATTTTCTCCGCTTTTCTATATACAATTCACAAAAATACCGAACTGAGTTTCACAAGACCTACCTTTCCTGGAGCCTTTTTGACAATCATCCAACAATAAATTACTATCAAGAAATCGCATTATGTTGCTAACTCGTGAATCTTACACGATATCGAAGTTAAAGAAATCGGCCTGTAATTTTCTGGGTTCTCCTTGTCGCCGCCTTTATGAATTGGGGTAACGTGCGCTAACCTCCAGTCGCTAGGGACCTCTGCGCGAGAAATGGATTTCTCGAAGATTATCAGAAGAAAAGGTGCTATTTCTTCAGCTAATTCTTTTAAAACGCGAGCAGGAATTTCTTCGGGGCCAGTGGCTTTGTTATATCTGATGGAACTTAATTGCTTTGCTATTCCCACCTCAAAAAATACTATATCGTCCATCAGGCCCCCCCTTATTGCGGGTGCATAATGTACGCAATGGTCGCTGACGGCTGTGAATGCTTTTACAAAATGACCGTTTAACAGGTTGGCTTTCTCTACGCTATCATGAATAACGGAACCCGAGTCATTACGCAGGGAAGGTATTGTAGGGACTCTACCTTGGACCTCTCTCACATAGGACCAAAACGCTTTAGGGTTCTCCTTCAAATAATTATTTAATACCTTAATCTGGAAGTTAGTAAAAGCCTCGCGCATAGTATTTCTCGCTTTAGCGCGGGATTCCTTATACATGCGTCTGAACTTTAGTTGTTCTATACTCATCGGATGATGTAGATGGGATAGTTTTTTATTTTCGCGTGACTTATTCTCTGACGCCTAAGCGCACTCATAACTTGCTTATTGTACCAACGTGGCTCTTTATTGTCGACCTTCAATTTAATTGGAATTTACTTATCGATACTCTCTAGCATTATATCCTTGAATACTGTCCATGACGACTGAGCACCTGATCGTTCGGTCATATCGAGGAAGTCAGGTAGTATTTCAGGTATGCCCGTCTTGAAGCTTGAAAAGTTTGCCTTGGCAAATATATAAAATCTTTGAGGCTTAGGGTGCCTATCGATTTTGAACTTATATCTGCATATACGGCCAATTGATCACTTATCCCATCTTCAATGGTGACTTTGTTTATTCTTTCAGGGACGTTAGCTGCAAATAAATCTAATATGTTTCCTGATCGCGTTTGCTTTCTGAATAATTGTAGGATAGAGTGCTCGCAGAATGTTTCAATTAATGCCTCAAAGGATTCGCATTCTTTACCTCTAGATTCGAAACATAGATTAAGTTAACGTCACCACCGACTATAACGATACCATCTTGATTTATCAGTCTAAGATTTGATAGTTGTTTCTCGAGATTTAAAATACAATGTACATCACCGTTAGGTGGCCTGTAAAACGAGCATAAGAACACCTTTTAGGACCCATCTTTACCTTTGCGGCACCAAACCTTCTCGATATCCTCGTCACTTATCGGAATCTCACTGCTATCGTACTTATCGCTAACCGCTATGAAAACTCCCCCGCCCGATCTATTAGCGCGATCTTTTCTATAGACACGACTGTCTCTAAGAAATATCTCCTGACTCTGAATCGCATCCGTTAACCAACTTTCTGTGCCTATCACGACGTCGGCATGCAGACTGCGAATAATATGCTCGAACTCGGCAATTTTCCTACGGATGCTGCGACATCTCAGTACGAAAACGTTTAATTTCTCACTATCACTTCGCATACTAATCTCACCCTTGACTTTCTCTTCCACTCTAAAACTACATGATCTCCCATCACAGTCACTCCCACCACTGTTAGGCATCGCATCAAAATTAGAATTGCGACCCGTCGCACCCTTAACGGAACATTCTATCAATCACCTATCGCGAAATTGGTGCTGCATGTTACGTTACGCTCGGAGTATATTCTATCATTAGATAATCTATCCGGATTCTTATTTTCTACAAATGCGTCGATTATCCCCTTACCCAAATCTGACCTACACCCTTCCCTACTCTCTAGCTTAAAAAATACCTACTGTGTTCGAGAATCCTACGCGCTAATCTCTGAGCCGATTCGGGCGTTTAGTGAACACCAGAGTGATCCAGTGGTGCCCTGCACGATTAGATATTCGGTCGTAGGTCGATGAAGTCCACTCCCAAGTCCCAACAGAAATTCCACAGTTCGTTGTTTATATGTTAAACGTGTGAAAATATATCATTGAATGTGCATATATAGTATTGAAGACCAATATATTTCGGAATATTCCTTATTTACTTTTACGAAGTGTCATTTAAAGATCTTAGGAAATTAATATAAATTTATCCTTCGGCCATAATTTTACGCACACACAGATATATATATATATATATATATATATATATCTTTTACCATTCCTTTTCCGTAAGCTGTTATATATATATATATATATATATATATATATATATAACAGCTTACGGAAAAGGAAAGGTAAAAGGGATATATGGATGGCAACAAGATGTTGGGATGAGGAAGCCCAGTAAACACTCACTAATCGGCCGTCTTCAAGTTGGCGAGGCCCTGGGGATGTCGAAGCGACACACGCAAAATAACAGTAAAAACAACACAGAAACATAACGTAGAAGCTTTCGGAAAGATTCCTTCTTCAGCTAGCGAGAGAGACAACTGATGGCAGTGACACTGGGTGGAGGCATGTGGGTGGAAGGGTAGTGAGGAAAGGTCAAGGATTGGAGGATGCGGAGGGGGTTGGTGGCTTCCTCATCCCAACATCTTGTTACCATCCATATATATATATATACATAGGTAAAATTATTATATACATATTATCCTTATTCTTTCCGTCCGTTGGTCTGCCGGAACTCTCTATAGAAATCCCCGTAAGAGAACACATAGAAATACCTTTTTAGTGCTTTTCGTCATTGCTGAAAAGCACTATTATCTTCGTGATGTCCGTCAGTACGCATATATCAGGGAAGAATATCATCATCATCATGCTTCTGTCTGAAGACAGGTTTTAACTGAATCGCTGCCTCCATTTCTCTCTCTCCCTAGAAGCCTCTTTTATACCTCTATAAGTAGTATATCCCTGCTTTATATTATCTAATATTCCTATTCTTTTTCTCCCTCTTCCTCTTTTTCCAATAATTTTTCCTTCTAAAATCGTCCTTTGTAAACACTGTCTTCTCAATATGTGCCCTATCCAATTTGCTTTTCTTTTCCTGATTGTTTTTATTAGCATCCTATCTTCTCCCACCATTTCTAATACTTCTTCGTTTCTCTTCCTCTCTGTCCATTTCACTTTCATCATTCTTCTCCATACCCACATCTCAAAGCTTTCTAAATATTTTTCCTCCTTTCTCCTTATCGTCCACGTCTCTGCACCATAAAGAGCTATGCTCCATATGTAGCATTTTGCTAATTTCTTCCTTGTTTCTAGATTTATTTTCTTGCTTGTGAGAAGCTCCTTCTTCTCGTTAAATGCTGCTTTTGCCATTGCAATCCTACTTCTGATGTCCTGTGTACTACTTCCATCCTGTGCTAAAATACTGCCGAGATATTTGAAACTACTTACTTGTTCCAATTTTTGGCCATTTACCATTATATTTAATTCTTTATGTTCCTTTGAAACCACCATGACTTTCGTTTTTTCTGTATTGATCTTCATTCCATATTGTTGGCCAACCTCAACTAGTCTGTCTGTCATCCTCTGAAGCTCTTTCTCGCCTTCTGCTATTAAGCCCTGATCATCTGCGTATTTAATGGTGGTAATACTTTCACCTCCTATCTTAAATCCTTTCTCTTCCATCAACGCTTCTTCTGTTATTGTTTCTGCATAAATATTAAATATCGCTGGTGAAATAGGACAACCCTGCCTCACTCCCCTCCCTATTGAAGTACTTTCTGTTTCTTCTCCTTCAACCCTGACTCTAATCTTTTGATCAAAGTAAAGGTTTTTAAGCGGTCTTTTATCTTTCCAATCTATTCCTATTTTGTTTAAAATACCCAGCATCTTATCCCATTTCACTCGGTCAAAAGCTTTCTCCCAATCTACAAAACAAAAATACATATCTTTATTGACTTCTAGCGCTCTTTCTGTCATCATCCTCATACATCCTATAGCATCTCTAGTCCCCCTTCCTCTTCTAAAACCAAACTGATTATCTTGCAGCTCCTTTTCTATTTTACATTCAATTCTTTTGGTTATTATTCTGGTTAGAACTTTAGCTGTATGAGAAATTAAACTAATAGTTCTGTAATCCTTACAACATTTTGCATTGTTCTTTTTCTCCAGTGGTACCATCACAACATCTAAAAAATCTTCAGGCCATACGCCAGTATCATATACTTGGTTAAAAAATTTTGTGAGTTGCTTAACTGCTTTAGACCCCAAAACCTTAAGAACGTCCACGGGTATATCATCACTCCCAACTGCCTTTCTTCTTTTCATGTCATCAATTGCTCTTTTAAATTCAGACTCGAGAATACTTGGTCCTAGCTGATCTTCTTCCACATCCTCTTCTTCATTTAATTCAATATTTCTTGGCTTTCCTTCTTTGTCATACAGAACCTCAATGTATTCTTTCCAGACATTCTTTATATTGTCTGGCTCCGATACTATTTTACCACTTTTGTTCATGATTCCTTTACGTCCTATCTTTCTTGCTTTTTTTCTTGAATAGTTCCCTTGCTTTGCTATACATGAGGTCTGTTCTACAAATTCTTTCACATTCGACAATCTCCTCGCATTTCTCATTTATCCACTGTTCTCTGGCTTTATCTGTTTCCCTTCTTAAAGCATTATTTAACTCCTTGTACTTTCTTTGGCCTTCTTCAGTGTTTATGTTCTTCCACTTTCTCCGCTCTTCCATTTTTTGCAGCATGGCTGCTGTGATCCAGGGTTTTTTGTTTCTTTCACCCGTTATCTTTCCTACCTTCTTTTCCATTACATCTTTAATGTTGCTATGGATGTATCTCCACTCCTCATCTACATTCTTCCTATTTTCTTCATCTCTCTCCCCCAACCTTTCCTCCAGCTCAGTCATGATAGCCTCCTTGTTTTTAAGGAGTTCCTCTAAGTTCCATTTCTTGTTAACTCTTACGTTTCTCTTAACGCTCTTCAGTCTACATTGTATATTTGCCACCAAAAGGTTGTGGTCAGAATCGATATCTGCCCCTGGTAGTGTTTTCACATTTTTAATGCTATTTCTAAATCTTTCATTGACTAGTATGTAATCTATCTGGTATCGTCTCTGGTCTCCTGGGCTTCTCCATGTGTAAAGTCTCCGCTGGTGATGCTTAAACCATGTATTAGTTACAATTAATCTATTTCTATGGCAGAATTCCACAAGTTTATCCCCTCTTTCATTTCTCTTCCCTAGTCCATATTTTCCCACTATGTTATCTTCCTGTCCCTCTCCGACTACACTGTTCCAATCTCCCATTACTATGGTGGTGATCCTTCCTTTTCCCTCCTCCTCCAATATCTCCATAATCTGTTCATAGATTTCATCTACTTCGTCGTCGCCAGCATTAGTCGTTGGCATATACACTTGAATTATAAGCATTTCCACTGGCTCCATCTGAAGTTTTACGGCTATTAATCTATCATTAACTGTCACTACCTTGCTAATTCTTTCAGCTATCTCTTTTCTCATTATAATCCCCACTCCCCTTTCCTTTTTCTCCCCTCCTGAGTAAATAATCTTAAATTCGTCTGAATTTATCTCGCCTTCTCCTTCCCACCGAACTTCACTAAGACCTACTATACCTACATTATTCCTTCTCATTTCCCTTTTTATGTTCTCTAGTTTACCCCCTGAATTCATAGTCCTAACATTCCATGTGCCTATTCTTAATTTCTCACCACTTGCTTTCCTATTAATGCTAAATTTCCTCTGTGCATCCCCTAGGGTAGTCCCCACCCGGAGATCCGATTGGGGGACTATTTTACCTCCGGAATATTTTACCCCAGAAAGATCCATAGAGGTATTTCAGCTTTTCAGCCTATCATGGGAAATATAATGAGGTAGTTTCCCCTTGCTTTCCTCATCGCAGTTTCACAGAGTGATTACCCATCTGTAGCTGTTCAGATCCACATGATCACCACCTACAGAGGTACTGTGCAAGCTGCTGCCCTTGCACAGGGGGATGTAAAACCCCCAAGACTGCTTCTTAGTCTGACTCTTCCCCTCAGACCTTTCCGGCTTGGATGGTCCTACCAAAAGAATTATCTCCCACTGGCATAGCTCTTTGGTTAGTAAGAGTACACAAACCCTCCCACCTCTGTAAGGTTATGCAGTCCTTAGGGAGGGGGGAAGAATATACTGAACCAATTTTTACCAAATTTGGTACATAGAATATTCTCGCAAATTCATGAAAAAAATACATATTTATACCGGATCTTCTCAGCAGGGATGCCAAAATTGCAAAGTTCAACTTTTCGATAATTATGAATTGGAAAAGAATTGCACAATCGATTTCAACGACATTTTGTATGAAGGAGGCGTGCAACATACAATAACAAAATAAAAATGTTTAGCGTAGATATAGCAATCAGGGCTGCCGCAATACAAGGAATAAAAAATTCTTTTTACAGGTAATTGTGTTACCTATACTGTCCGTGTCGATTTTAACCAAATTTAATATTTATAATATACCTATACAGTTGAAGCCCTCTTAACTGACCATCGATTAACCGACTCGCCGGATTAACCGCCGTTTTAGGAAAGAGACTCGATCTCGAAGAGGACGGACGTGCTTTGGTTCTAGTGGGGGTGCGGGATCATTCCTGGAAACTCGCCGCGCAAATTGGCAGCTCGAGTTCGCCTGGCCGCGGTAGCCGGTAGAGCGATCGGGGTTGCCCCTGACTCCTTACCGCGGGCTGAGGATCCTCGGGCTGAGAAATCCGATGAGTGGAGATTGGTATCCACTCGGGGGCATCGTGGAGTAGTGCAGCGGAGCTAGGGAGTTGGGAAAGCATTGAGGGACCCTCTTCCATTCAGTAATAGGTTCGAGGTGTTGTCGGAGGACGACTTCATGGTCATTGCACCCGTACCCACTCCCGTCTCTTCAATGTAGGCCGGGCCCAAGGGGAGTCGGGTTTGGAAGAGGACGGACATACTTTTCACTCTCTCCTGCGAGCGCTGACCAGCCTGAGAGCGACACCTATAGTAGTACCAGTAGTTTAGCAGTAGCCGTAGTGTTGTGTTAAGTAGAACCAGTATTTCTTTTCTTATTTATTTTTATTACCTATTTTTATTATTTATATCGTCTTATTACGTTATTTGTGTTGTAGTTTAATTAATTGATCTCTGAACGAAACGCTATACTCATCCTTCTCTTGCCATATCGTAGTAGCTTATAGCTTCTCCCAACCACTCCATCCGTAATTTTTTGTAATTTACTTACAGTAGCTTATTACTTTCTCCGTTCTTAACTATCTGTCCCTGCGTTCGTATTTCATTAGTTCCCAGATCTACGTTCCTCTTGTGCTAAACATTCTTGCCTGTTTACTAACGTTATTTGCGTAGTGAATCACTCTATCCCTTTCACTTTTTACCTGCTTTCGACCCTAGTTCTTTAAATTGAGGCCAGTCAACGAAGTCGCGTACTACGTTAGTTTAAATAAAATTTATAGATAGTACAGATTAGTTTAGAGGATAGGATGGTTGCTCCAAGGATTCTGTTTCCTCCTTGCGCGACGCTGGGTGCGAGGCCATGAGGTCTCGGATCACGGAGCTGGAGAGGGTGGTTGCGGATCTCCTTCAGAGGGTGAATAGGTCGGAGGCAGCCTTGGCCTGTGGAAGGGGTGCGGGTTGGTCCCTGACGAAAACCGCGCTAAAATGGCGGCTCGGGTTCATCTGGGTGCGGAAGCCGGCAGGGCGATCGGGTGGCTCCTGGCTCCTCTTCGCGGGTCGAGGATCCTCCGGTCCGGAAGCCCGATGAGTGGTGTCCACTCGGGGGGATCGTGGGGTCTTGCTGCGGAGGCAGGTAGTTGAGAACATTCCGGTGGAGCCTCTTCCTGTTAGTGATTGATTTGCGGTGTTATCGGAAAACGAGTCCACTGCCGTTACGCCCTCACCTGCTCCCGTCTCCTCAGTGGGGACAGGGCCCAAGGGAAGCTCGGGGGGAAAGAGGGGGCTGTTAGTGATAGGGAGCTCCAACATCCGGCGTACAGTAGCGCCTTTACTGTCAAGGGCTCGCCAGGATGGAGTTCATGAGCGGGTGTTCGCCTGGTGTTTCTCCTGGAGGTATGGCGGTCCAGGTGACGAAGGAGTTCAGGGCGTCGGTATCGGGCACGGGTTGCTCCTCGCTGCGGATGGTGGCCCATGTTGGTACCAATGACGCTTCGAAGCGCGGCTCCGAGGAGTTCTTAAGCTCTTTTAAGGACTTGGCTACTGAGGTTGCTCGTGTCCGAGAGGAGTCTGGTGCCGATTGGCGGCTTACTATCTGTAGCATTGTCCCTCGGACGGACTGCGGTGCTATGATTTGGAGCCGAGTGGTCGGGCTGAACCGTAGGCAGTGGGACTTCTTTAGGGGCAATAGAGTGGACTTCGTTGACCTGAGGCCGGTCCTGAACTCATGTAGGGCATCCCTAAACGGTTCTGGTGTGCAATACACTGCCGAGGCTGCGGAGACGGTAGCGCGCAAGAAGTTTGAGCATGCCAGGGGTTTCTAATGTTAGATTTAAGGAATGGTAATTATTCACTAAGCCTTGAAATGCACGTAAATATTGGTAGTACGTCCGACTGTTTTCCACTATAAACGTGATGTTAATTAAGAGTAGAATGCATTCTAAGCGTAGAAATTGTCTACATCTACATCTACATATTACCCTGCAAGTCACCTTGACGGTGGATGGCAGGGGGTGCCGCGTACCAAGTTCCTAACTAATTATTATTCACTTATCTATTGTGGTCACGTATTGTCCTAGGGAAAAAGGACTCCTTGTACCTCTCCGTCCTACGAAATATTTCGCGAATCTTGTCCTCATTATCCCTCCGTCCGATATACATTGGTTGTCGAATAATATCCTTCATTTCATTTACGAATATCTCCGACCTATATTTATCTAGAAGTTTAAGTCTCGCCTGTAATCTACGATCTTTCAACGATGGCCAACTCAACTCTTCAATGAGTAACGTAACGCTCTGTTTTTTATCGTAATTTTTTTTCACGAATCTAGCTGCTCGCCGCTCTATTTTTTCTAAATTCTTTATGAGTCCCCTCTGATATGGATCCCAAACCGCTGCTGCGTATTCCATTTGAGGTCTAGCCAAGGATAAATAACAGGATTTTCTCGCCTTTTCCGTGTTTTCCTGACTATTCTACGCACAAAAGCCAACTTCTTATTTGCTGCACCTATCACTCGTCTTATGTGGGTGTCCCAAGACAGGTCACGATTCAAGGTTACCCCGAGGTATTTCACGGATTCCGAAACAGGAATGCTCTCACCATCTATCGAGTAGGTAAACACGGACGATGGGCTTCTAGATTTCCAAAAGTTTAGAACGTTACTCTGTTTCTGATTGATTTCTAGCTGCCATTCCTTGCACCAAACAGATAACGCATCCAGATCATCCTGAAGCTAACGATGGTCGCTAGGACCACTAATTTCTCTATAGACTACGGTGTCGTCCGCAAAAAGCCTAATATGACGTAATAGGGAGTACAAGGAGGCAGTAAATAATAATAATAATAATTCAGTATCGCGCGAGGCATCGTTACGTAGTAATAGCATTAAACTAAAAATCATCACGGTTAACTGTAGCAGCATTCGCAGGAAGGAGGCCGAACTTGAAAATCGTATTCGTAGTCTGCGTGCTAGTGTAGTGATAGGTACAGAAAGTTGGTTACCGACGGACATACCCAGTTAGGAGATCTTTTCTCGTGACTATAGCGTTTTTAGAAAAGGTCGATGTATCCGGTCTGCAGGTGGAGTCATTATAGCAGTTAGCAATATATACAAAAGTTACCCAATACAGATTAATGACGACGAAGTTGAAAGTGTTTGGTGTCGTGTGAAAGGGAGCGACTCAAAAACTATAAATATATGCGCTTTTTATAGACCCCTAAATGCGAGCGTGGAAACTATTCATTCTCTGGAGAAACAAGTGGCGACGCTAAATTCGATTTATAAAGATAAATCCATTATAATCGGGGGCGATTCCAATCTTCTGTCAATTAATTGGAGTCATAATTGCTTTTAACCCGGTGGTAGAGAGCGTGAATCGTGCTAGGCTTTACTTGAAACTTTCGGCAAACACTCACTGATCAGTTAGTGAGATTTTCCACGAGATTTAATAATATATTAGATTTATTGGCTACTAATTTTCTTGAGCGTATGAATCTGTTGCTGAGGGAATAAGCAACACAAGGCAGTGTATGTGGAGTTTCAGCTAAATATTGAGAAGCAGGTTAAGGCTAAATAAATCTTTATGTATTCGCCAAAGCCGATTTCACTAGATTTAGGTCTTTTCCGCGGAATAAAAATACTAATTTCTGCAGACGCGGAAGAATCCTGGTGCTTGTTCAGAGATATGATGCGAGAATGCACAGATAAATTTATTCCAAGCAGACTGAAGTGTGATAATGCAGAACCTAGATAGTTCAACCAGGAAGTTAGGAGCGCTCTCCGACGGCAAAGAAAACTCCACTCTCGCGTAAATAACACATCCTCAAGAGCTACGGTCGAACAGATTGCAATAATAAGTCAGCAATACAAGGAGGCGCGCTCCATAGCCGGAGTAGCAATGCGTAATGCGTTTAACAATTATAAAAAGAATGTTTTACAGGAAAACTTGAAAGAGAACCCGAAAGCATTTTGGTCTTACGTCAGGGAAGTTCAAGGTAGGGGCCCCACTATTGCGTCACTGCTGTCGGAAACGGGAAACGTAGTTCACGATAGTACGGATAAAGCAAACCTATTAAATCATCACTTTCAGAAAGCTTTTACTCGTGATGACGATGAATGTGAAACCCTAATTCCTATGCATCAGGGCGATTCGATGGAAGATTTGGTATTTTCGAAAAATGCATCGCGCTCCAACTTCATTCAATTAAGCCAAATAAATCTCCTGGACCGGTGGAAATTCCAGCGCGTGTAATGAAAGAATTAGCTGCCTAAATCGCGCCGTATTTGTAAATTATGTTCTAGAAATCCATTAGGGAAGGAGTAGTTCCTAAAGATTGGAAGGTGGCACTCGTTACGCCCATCCATAATGGTGGCGACAGAGAGAACACCAAAAATTATAAGTCAATTTCCCTAACTTAATTATCGTGCAAAGTACTTCAGCACATAAACTTTATTTCTGTAAAGCGCTATTTAGATAGTCACTCATTGCTTAGCGGATGCCAGCAAGGATTCCAGAGCGGCAGATCATGCGAAACGCAGCTCGGCCTGTTCGCGGATGATTTGTTGCGATTCGGAGAGAAAAATACTCTGGTCGATACCATATTCATTGACGTCAGGTAGGCGTTTCATAAAGTATCTCATAAGAAATTAATGACGAAGTTAGGACAATATGGTATCAATCCGAAAGTTTTCAGTTGGGTGAGAGATATCCTCTAGAAAAGAGAACTGATAGTTGTCATCGACGGAAATACTCGTCCTCCGTTAAAGTTGCGTCGGGTGTTCCTCAGGGAAGTGTATTGGACTCTCTGCTATTCCAATCTATGTGAATGATATCTGCTCGGTAGTTCGTAGTAAAATTAGACTTTTTGCCGATGATAACGTTCTATATAAAGAAATAAAAAAACCAGGAGGACCATCAGTCAGAATGGCAAATTGAAATTAATTACACTAAATGTGCAGCAGTTACGTTCTGGAAAAGTAAAAATATAGAAGTAGGTTTCGAGTATAAAATAGATGGAATATATATTCAAGCAGCCGAGTATGTTAAATATTTAGGAGTAATCATTTGTCGAGATCTCTCATGGGGCATGCACATTTGTCGAGTTATAGGCGCGGCCAACAAGAAACTGGCATTCATAGGTAGAATAGTACGGAACACTACAGAGAATGTCGCTGCGTGAAGACTTAAGAGCCATTTCAGCGTGGTGCAAAGAATGGCAAATTGAAATTAACTGCACTAAATGTGCCGCAGTTACGTTCTGGAAAAGTAAAAACATAGGGGTAGGTTTCGAGTATAAAATAGATGGAATAAATACTCAAGCAGCCGAGTATGCTAAATATTTAGGAGTAACAATTTCTCGAGATCTTTAGTTGGACATGCACATTCGTCGAGTTATAGGTGCGGCCAACAAGAAACTGGCTTTCATAGTTAGTATAGTACGGAACACTACAGAAAAAGTACGCGAAACATGTTACTTGTCACTGCTTAGAACACAAGTGGAATGCGCCCCATGCATATGGGATCCGTACGAGAAGGGACATATAATTCAATTAGAAAGATTTCAACGCAGAGAAGCCAGATTCGTAAAAGAAAAGTACGAACATAAGGAAAGCGTCACCTCATTATTGAGTGATTTGAACTGGGTACCACTGGAAGATCGTAGATTGCACTCAAGGTTGCGGCTTCTGGAGGAATTTAGATCGGAATGTCTCAAAGACGAGTTTTTATGAATAATTGTGGCACCAACGTATATAGGTAGAAAAGACCGTGACGATAAGATACGAGAGATCGATTGTAGGACTGAGCGTTATCTAGGCTCGTTCTTTCTGAGGACAATACGATATCACAATAGAATATTTCAACCTGCGATAGGCAATCTTTACGTAGGTTATGGTGTTTTGCATCCTATGTCACCCACCAATTAGCTGGAATTGCAGGGTAACATGTAGATGTAGAGGTTTACGCCTCTAGGTCTGAAAACTGAAATCCAAAGTTAAGTGCGACATTTTATATAAAAACGCCTAGTTCAAAAGAGTTTTTCAATTCGCAACGATGTCACGAGTTGTCCCTTCTGCTAAAATGTTTCTCATTACATAATAATCCAGTTTAGTACGCATCCCCTGTCAGTTGTCCACACACTCTGCGGTTGTCCGTTGCCAGTTTTCCCACATACTAGTAACGTTCGTTGTTATTTTAGTTACGATATTTAATCAATATTCAATTATATAAATAAATAAATATATATATATATAATATATATATATATTTATTTATAGAATATGGGTGAGAAAAGAGTGGTTGTTTCCATGATAACCGAACAGTCTGTCTATAATATGTGCTTTTTTATTGGAAAACCTTTGATTTTTAGAATGAATGACTTATAACAAAACATTTTTATCTGTATTGTCTTAATATATTTTAAATACGTAAAAATTAATTCTTAAAATACAGACTGTGTATATGTACTTTCTATTGGTTCTCCGCTTTAACTGACTTTTTCGTAAATGAAAAGTACGAACATAAGGAAAGCGTCACCTCATTATTGAGTGATTTGAACTGAGTACCACTGGAGGATCGTAGATTGCACTCAAGGTTTGCGGCTTCTGGAGAAATATAGATCGGAATGTCTAAAAGACGAGTTTATATGAATAATTGAAGCGCCAACATATATAGGTAGAAAAGACCGTGAGGATAAGATACGATAGATCGATTGTAGGACGGAGCGTTATCAAGGCTCATTATTTCCGAGGACAATACAAGATCACAATAGAAAATTTTAACCTGCGATAGGCAATCTTTAGGTAGGTTGTGGTGTATTGCACCTCCTGCCACCCACCAATTAGGTGAATTGCTGGGTAACATGTAGATGTAGATTAATATCTTAATAATAGTAAAAATCTCAATGGAAAGCGACAATAAAATAAAAATGACATTTTGGTTTATTTTAAGAAATTTACTCTTCGAGATTTCATAAATGCAAATTCATTCACAATGTCATCCAAATTTAGTTTATCGCATATTTCATTTTCTATGCTAATAAGAGCCAGACTGCTTAGTCTATCATAACTCATTGATGAACGCAAATCGTTTTTTATAAATTTATGTTTTGAGATTGATCTTTCTATAGCAACAACTATTACAGGAAATGTTAATGAAACACGCAAAGCAATACAAATATATGAAAAACCTCTTATTAAATCCTTGGTGAAGATATATTCTAAAATTTAAAAGGGATCATTTTGTTTCAAATAATCTTGAATAGCTTCTAATTCGTCATAGAGATCCATAGCACTAATGTCACTTTCTTCTCTAGCATTGCCTGTTAGTTTTTTAAAAGTCTGCAGAATTTCATTTTAGTTTCATATTTAGTCCTAGATAAGCTATAGAGAGGAGGAGCCTGTAACCTCTAGAGGGCGCGTCCCCGGGTGGCGGATAGGGGAATGCTCTACAGATATGTAGGGTAGGAGGGAAATAAAATACCTCCCGCGGACCAACAGGCAGCAGCGTCTGTTCTCCATATTAGGGGCGGCTGCAAACAGGGTCTGTTCCCCATGTTAGGGGCGGCTGAATATATAGGCGGAAGGCAATGGGAAACCACCGCCACAATATATCCAATGTAGAGGCATCATGACGGAGTCTTCTCTTGTTAAATATTCCGGAGGCAAAATGGTCCCCCGCTCGGATCTCCGGGGGGGACAACACGAGAGGTTCCGTTTAACACAAGGAAGGAAGGATGCTGGAAAGAAGTTGAGAATTGGCACGTGGAATGTTAGAACACTCCTACGAGCAGGGAAGTTGGAAAATTTAAAGAAAGAGATGAAAATAAATAGAATGGATATGATTGGCTTAAGTGAAATGAGATGGGAAGGAAGAGGGGAAATAAAAAGTGATGACATCACAGTGTACTATTCAGGAGGTACTAGAGGAACGAATGGAGTAGGGGTAATTTTGAATAAGGAAATAGCAAATTGTGTACAGAGGGTGATATTTGTAAATGATAGAGCAATTGGTCTTAGAATAGGAATGCACCCGAAAGATCTACTGTTGATACAAGTTTATATGCCGACCAGCCAACATGAAGATGAGGCTGTTGAAGAAATATACGAGAAGATAGAAAATATTATGGAGGAGGAAGGTAAAAACTGTTGCAAGATAGTGATGGGCGATTGGAACGCTGTGGTAGGAGAGGGAAGAGAAGACCAAGTAGTAGGAAAATTTGGACTAGGGAAAAGAAATGAAAGAGGTGAAAGACTTGTTGAGTTCTGTAAAGAGAAGAGGATGTTTATATCAAATACTTGGTTTGAAAATCATAAGAGAAGGCTATACACGTGGAAATCACCAGGAGATGGAGCCAGATATCAAATAGATTATATTCTAGTGGAAGAAAGATATAGAAATGGAGTAAAAAAGGCATATGGACTTCCAGGAGCAGACATTGACAGTGATCATGTGCTCCTCATGGCCGAAATAAAACTAGCCTTGAAGAAGGTTAAGAAGGCTAGCATAGTTAGGAAATGGGATTTAGAGAATATAGCCACAGTAGGAAAAGAAAGAATAGGAGAAAAATTAGCTCAGGCAACCAAAAGAGAAAACGTGTCGGAGGAAAATGTGGATGAAGCATGGAATAGGATAAAGAAGGCTATAAGGAAAACAGCAGAACAGGCTATTGGGTTTTTCAAAGGAAAAAGAATAAAAAAGCCATGGGTGACAAAAGAAATGATAGAAAAGATGGAAGAAAGAAGGCAATACAAAAGCAGGACTGATGAAGATGGAAAAAGGAAATACAGGAAACTGAATAATGAACTAAGAAGAGAAACCCAAAAAGCAAGGGAGAAATGGCTAGAGGAGGAATGCTCAGATATAGAAGATCTAGAGAGAAAAGGAATGTATGACTTGATGTATAAGAAAGTAAAAAATGTAACGTGGGATAGACGGAGAACAAGTGCATGTGTGAAAGAGATTGCAAGTAAAGAAGATAAAGTTCTATATAAGGAAGAGGAGGTCCTTAATAGATGGAGAGAATACATGGAGGAGTTGTACAAATCAAATGAAAAACCAAAGGATCTCCGTATTGAAGAGCAGGATGAAATAAATAATGACGAAACAGGGGTTTCGATATTGAAAATAGAGGTGCTACAAGCAATAAAGGATATGAAGAATGGGAAGGCAATGGGGGTAGATGAGATACCGATAGAATTATTTAAGTGTCTTAATGAGGAAGGACTGGAAGAAATAGTGAAGTTGTGTAATGCAATCTATGACAAGGGGATGTGGCCAGAGGATTTCGTCAAAACAATTATGATTCCAATTCCGAAAAAGCAAGGAACAAGAAAATGCAGTGAACACAGAACAATCAGTTTAATTACACATGCAGCAAAGATTCTACTTAGGGTTATGAACAGGAGACTAATTAGCAAAATGGAAGAAAATGTTGCAGAGGAACAGTTTGGATTTAGAAAGAGTAGAGGTACAAGAGATGCAATAGGATTGATAAGAATGAGTGGAGAGAGATATATAGAAAGGGGTAAAGGAATTAGTCTGTGCTTCATAGATATGGAGAAGGCATTCGACCGAGTGAACTGGGAAAAACTGATGGAAATACTAAAAGCAAAAAAAGTAGACTGGAAAGATAGAAGGTTAATTAAAGAGCTGTATATGAAACAGAAAGCAGCTATGAGGATAAAAGATGCACAGACCGAATGGTATGATTTAGGAAGAGGAGTAAGGCAAGGTTGCTGCTTATCGCCAACCCTGTTCAATATATATGCTGAAGAAATGATTGACAATGGAATAGGGAATGGTAAAGGAATTAGTATTGGGGGTAGAATAATAAATTGTATAAGGTTTGCTGATGACATGGTAATTTTGGCAGATGAAACGAGGCATATTCAGGAAATGGTTACAAAGCTAGAAGACAGGATGATGGAATATGGAATGAAAATGAACATAAAGAAAACAAAGGTGATGAGAATATGGGATAGAGAGATTATGAATATGTCAATAAAGGATGGAAGAGTAGAGCAAGTAAAACAGTATAGATATTTGGGAAGCATGCTAACTGAAGACTGGAGAAGTGAAAAAGAAATAAGAACAAGAATAGCAATGGCAAAAGAAACATTTAATAAGAAAAAACGGGTACTATGTGGTAAAATGGATTTAAATCTGAAGAAACGTCTTGTGAAGTGCTATGTTTGGAGTGTATTGCTTTATGGGTGTGAAACATGGACGCTAAAGAAAAGAGAGAAAGAAAGACTAGAGGCATTTGAAATGTGGGTGTGGAGGCGGATGGAGAAGGTTAAGTGGACGGATAGGATAAGGAATGAAGCAATACTAACAAGGGTGAATGAGAAGAGAAGATTACTTGAAACAATTCAGAGGAGGAAAAGTAACTGGTTAGGGCATATCTTGAGAGGAGAAGGTTTACTATTGATGGTGTTGGAAGGATCAGTAGAAGGGGAAAGGAAAAGGGGACGTAGAAGAATAAAAATGTTTGACGATCTGAAAGAAAGGGGAGGGTATCAGGAAATGAAAGAAATGGCAAGGAACAGAAATGAGTGGAGACAACGCTGGTGCCAGGGACCTGCCTAGAGGCAGAACACCTCATGATGATGAAGCTATAGAGATCATAGAGGAAACTGAAATCAGCATTATGCATTTTTAGCTGTTCAAATCTTTCACTAACAGAGGTTATCGTAGTATCCAAAATAGAGGAAATTTTGGTTCTGCATCAACATCTTCAGCTAATTCCTTTGCGTCAATCCAAATCCTTCCTCAGTTCTGTTGCTTTTCAAATATTCAATCAAATTTTCTTGAACTTATTTTGAAGTATATGCGTTCAAATCTACGAGATAGAAAAGGACAAATTTAAGAAATATTATTGCCCGTCCGTAAGTGGCGCCCCTCATATGTTGCCGCCCGGGTGCGATGCACCCCTTGCACCCATAGGACAGCGCGGCTCTGATAATAACAATAGTTTGTTTAATCTCGTTGCTATGATGTTATCTTCCCTCGCGAATTGAAATACACATTTATCGTAGCGCCAACGCAAGGATCTGGTGGCTGAGGTGACGAAATCACTCAAAATCACTCGTTTTACAGTATGGTGAGGTGAGGTAGTTCGAACCACGCAAGCAGCTTTGGATATTTTTCAGATTAGACCGGATCTAAAACATATATTAGTCGGTGATTGCATACTGCAAGCGCTTAAAACATTCACCTTACACCAAGATCTAAACTCGTAAATAAACCAACGCGAACTCCAGGGCAACAGGACTTCAGCCACGTGAAGTCCATACCTATTAAATAATAAATTCCATTAGTAATAGCAGTATATTTGTAATTTTCCGTGAAATTTATGGAACTATCCGTAATTTTAATTTTCTCTGGCAATCGGCTCGTGTTCAAGTTTTCGTATTTCAAGGTCAGTGACTCAGATCGCCATGCATGAGCAATAACAATCATTAAGACAATACCATATACACTAAATGTATAGAAATATTACGATATTTTGTGTTAGGATTATGGCATGGTCTTTAGAACGTATTTTGATAAAAAATCATGAAATAGGTATTATGCCATTATATGAAACAGTTGAAAAGCGTTAATAATTTTCGAATAACTATGAAACACAACATTAAAATCCTTTTCACGTTTTACCGTCACCACAATCAGCTTCTACTGTTGCTATCCCTTATAGTCGCAGAGAAAAACAAACCTATTCGCTCTTTCCTACAGTCGATATCCCAAATTTAATCGTCGTATTTGTGCTTTCAGTAGTACGTGAGAATTACAATTATCTATGATACCCTCAATCACAGTGCGTGATGCAGTTTGTGTTTTGGTTACAGTAAAATCTTACATATTATCGGAAGAAAACATAGGTGATGATGTATTCATAATATGCGTGATATTGAAAATTAGAGTAAGTTAACATATGCTTAAGGGAACAAACGTGATGTTAATTAAAATTAAAGAAAAATGATAAAATATATTTCCGTAACTCTACTTTTCTATAACTCAAATAATTTTTGCTTTCCCTTGAGATTCGGGTTAGAGAAGTTACACTGTATATATAGAAATATATAAAAATATACTTCCGTAATTCGAGTTTTCTAATACTCGAATAATATTTACTTTTCTTTAAGATTCGAGTTATGGAAGTTCCGCTGTAATTCGTTAGGACGGCAGTAATTACCATTAAATGCATTAAATCACTGCAATCGTAACGTATATTATCTGATCCCTTTAAAAGTTTTGAGGTCCTTGCCATAGTATTTAAAGATTTTCATTTTTGAAAAAGAGGATAAAATTCACACTTTTTCCGATATGAAACAGATATTTAAGTTAATTCGGTAAGTATTTGAATTCTGCCTTCAAAAATAAAAAACGTCGTTTTTTCATTTATGTATCTTTTCTTCCTTAGAATTCCTATCTAAATTTTAAGTAATTTAAAAATGCATTTTTAGAAAGCCTTGCACTGAATTCCATGCGTTTCTTATGGGGTATTGAAATGGAACATTGGAGTTAAAAAGGCCCCTTAAATATGAACTTTTTTGAGATTTTCGATTTTTCTCTTCGGTTTTGTTACTCGACCTACGTACTTACCAAATTTCAGATTTCCAGCCCTTCTAGAAGTACCTAAGAGTTTTGTCAGTGAGTGAGTGAGTGATATAGAAAGTGAAGTTAATACGTCTACGTTTTAAAAACTTATAATTTTCTCAAATATTTCAAGTAAATTTCTGCAAATTCTTTATGCATTATATCTTATTATTTCGATGTAAATGTAAACAACCTTCATTGCGTTATTTACGAGGAGTGCATTTGAATGAAGGATATTAATCATTAGCATATTAAAATTAGGTACTTAGAATCTTCGTAGGAGTTCGAAACTTGAAACAACGAACGCCTAAAAGAACGAAAGTTTATTTTCTTGCCATCCAAGGAAAGTCAAGGCATATTTATGTTCATTTTTTAGTTCAGAAAAACCTTTCCCGTTTCAACGGGTATCTCCCTAGTATATACATGTATACATATGTGTATATATATATATGTATATATATATATATATATATATATATATATATATATATATATATATATATATATATAGTTTTAATAGAGACGTGCAGCCGCCAATGGAAGACCAGAAATACTTTCTTAAAGAAAGATGCTTTTAAATGATTTTGCATTTTTATTTGTTTTTCTTTAATATGAAATGAGAGTCTGCATTGTAGATAAAACTATAGATATTATTTCCTTTGATTTTTAAAACTGGGCGATGCGATATAGTCGTAAAAATGTGTGTAAAATCGCTAGGCACTCATTATTAAACTAGCTAACTTTCAATTTCTGGACTTTTGAGGTAAAGCGTTCAAACAAGCTGAGTTCAACGCACAAAAGTCAGAAGAAACACTCCAAACGTGTTTAGCATTTACGGAGACCCCGGATGTTTTCCCAGGGGTAACGGTTAACGGTAAGTGATCATTCTTAGGGAATGGCATTATTGGAGTGTATTTTTTCAAAGTTGTTGGAGGGAAATGCTCCATATGTCAGTCTAAACCGTTACAAGGAGGCGACACAACAGCCATGCCAACTTCCATCGTTTCCGTCATTCTAAGAAATTCAGTTTCCGAGTAAGTCGAGTGGTTAGTGGCGTTGTGCGTCTTACTTTTCCTTCTCTCTGCCTCTCTCTTTCCTTCCATCTCTCTCGAATAACCTGTATCTTGGAATTTTTGTGACACTCGGATTCCATACCCTCTTTTATGAATTCTCCCTCCCGGGAATAGGTGCCTCTCGCGACCAATGCGTCTTGCCAGATTTTTTTATTTCGGAAAGCGCCTTGTTAAATAATGTGTGCCTAATCGTCATTAATAACGACTTGGGACCTTATCAACGACGAAATTAAAAGTTTCATCCCTAAAATTTTGTTTTAGTATTATTGTTTTCGCGTTTCTTGGTTTAAATCCTAATCTTACTCATAAATATTTTACAAAAATTAATTTTTTATAGGATTTATGTTCACCACATTATAGAAAATGAAATCTTGAAATACATTTTTCTAATGAATTTTAAAGTTGAAGTTGACTATCACACGTGTGTATCATGAATTTCATTTATGCATTAATTTTAAGATAATAATATCATCACTATTTTTCGTATTCCCAGTGGTTGCCTTGGAGAAGATGAGGTTTCGTGACAAAGAAAGGAGTCCTACGAGATGGAATGGAATATGTCTGTATGGCAGTATAAATAGAATCGGCTGCGTCATCCTGTACGCGACCATGCTTGCGGTGAGATATAATAAATTAAAAGTTGTTTGTAATGTTAACTAATGAAAGCTTAAATTGGGAAACAAAATTCTTATCCCACCATGCCCATGAAATATTGCATATATAAAATAATGCGTACTACAGAAAAATTGATTTAAATACAAATTTCAGATACTTTAACGGGTTTAATCAAGAAAATCTTGTATGTTCTCTCACAAATGCACCAATTGTGAATTTAGGCTTAAGCATTTATTACTTCACTAAGTTTGTAGCACCATTAAATTTTTATTAGAATGTATTTGTTATATTCATGATCTTTTTTATTATATTAATTCTTGAATAGTGATACTCTCCTTGTGACGCTATTCATATCTGAATCACTCGAGTCTTCTCGGCAGATGTGCTAATACTGATAGAATAGTCGAGTTCGGAGGATGCCCAAACTTCCCTTATTATTTTTGTTCATAATTATATTTATTTCTATATTAACGACTTCTTGCTGCGCGTAAAAAATACAGCAAGGAAAATTCTCACGTGCCGTCAAAGTGCCATTGTTAAAGATCTAAAATATTATTAAACATTCGGGTTTTGTTCAAAATTTCTTCTTTTGACGTTTTTTAATGATATTAATAATGGGAATAGTTTTGAAACGAGAAAAATGTCTGCTATTACCGGGAATTGATTCCCGGTCATAGCAGACTTTTTTCTCGTTTCAAAATTATTTACTGCTTATGCCTGTCTGCATAGGATCTTCGGATCGCATTATTCCATCAATTTCGATATTACTAATGGTAAAAATAATGACAATATAAATATTAATAATAGAAATTGTCAAACAAATGACTGATGAATGAGGACGTGCATGGAAGGACCGAAGATCTTTTGGTTATTCCTACTAGAAGTTATAAGAATACATAGAGAAGGATTTCTCGATCGAAATGGACAAGTGCTGTAGATGTCATAATTGCCCAGAAAACATCGTCTGTAGCACTACTGGATTCACGCAATTTAAAAAACACGCGGCAAGAATGGTTAATTTCATATTTAGAGATGCAGTTAGTTTTAGGATAGTGTCCATTACTTCTAGTATTGTCAACCGTTCCTCTGTTATTTTTTGGCATGGTTCGCTTTGTGTAATCCCAATAAAAGCTCCGTGGACCGTTGCGGCAGGCGCCGAGTGCCCTCCCCTCATGGGGCACCCTAGAGTGTTTCCTGCTTAAGGTAAGTAAATTTCACGCGTTTTTGTGTGGAAAAAATAACGCGTGTTTGTACTAGACCAGTGGTCTTCAAACTTTTTTGTTTGCGTACCCCCTAATTATTATTGAATGACTTCGTACCTCTGGTATATTTTGAAATTAACACTATTAATTTTTCTCGTTAGTAGTTTATAAATATATATGTGTGGGGGTGTGTCTGTGTGCCACAGTAAATGTGCGTAGTCCGATAAATGTGTACATTTCCCGGTTTGTGTGCAGATTTACCATCAATTTCGGTAAAAGTAAGTATAACATACTTTTACCGATTGGATTGGGGAAATGTGCACATTTACCTAGAGACACTGGTAAATGTGGATAAACGTCGCAAGAGAGACTACAACTTGGCGGCGTCGCGAACATCTGTTTCCACATTTAATTGGTAAAGTGTACATTTACCTGGAAATGAACGGATAATACGTATTTCTGGAAACATAAACTTACATTTACCGAGCTTGTTGGTAAATGTGCACATTTTCCGGTAAATGTGCACATTTCCCGATTACGTACCATTACCGTAACATATATACATGCATGCATACTTATGTGTATGTGTGTGTGCGTGGTTCGCTTTTATTGAAATATTTATTATAAATTATAGAGTTATAAGGGTACAATTTTTTTGGAGTTACAAAAACGAAAACTTTCGGTTGTCATTACAGTTGTTACATGTGTTAAGTACAAAATGAGGGAATCAAAGAATGAAAAAATCTACAGAAATGACAAAACGATCATTAACTATATTAGTACTAAACATAAGCTTCAAATAAATTTTTATTTGAATACCTACAATAGTCACTGCGTTTCTATTGCTAAATGTGGGAACAAAACAAAAAATATACAAAATTGACAAAACAATCATTAACCGAGCGAAGCGAGGTCTCTCTTGAGTCCCTGTGCATTTTGTGTTTGTCTGTCTGTTCCACGATAACTAATGTCTCGATCGTCTGATATTCATCAAACTTCGTGTGCATGTACAAACAACTTAGAGTCGACTGGTTATAGTTTTTTTATTACACCACCCTTATAGTTGCTGCGCAATTTGCGTTAGCGAATTGTGCTAATTTCCAAATCTTATCCAATCGAAACGAAATTTAGCGTACATACGGAAAACATCAAACTATGAAGAAAACATCAAATAAAAATTTATCTAAAATGTACATGGAGCCTCCCAAAGGCGCGCAATTGTCGTTTGCGCGGTCAGTCCCTGTGCCGTCTTTTTATTTGTTTTCGTCTGTTCTACGAAAACTGGTCGTGGATTTTTTTTATTTTCACCAAACTTCGTCTGCATAACTTAGAGTCGACTACCTATAGTTTCTCTAGAATACCACCCTTATAGTTACTGCGCATTTTGCGTTCGCGAATTGCGCTAATTTCTAAATCTTATCCAATCAAAACAAAATTTAGCAAACTTACGGAAAACTTAAACCGATGAAGAAAACGTCAAATAAAAATTTCTGTAAAATGTACAGGGAGCCTCCCAGAGGCACGCAATTTGTGTTCGCGCGATCTCTCCTGTGCACTTTGTCTGTTTATTTGTTTGTCTGTTCTACTATAACTGCTGTCTCTACGAGGATACAAGACTCAGGTTCATTTTCCATTATTTCCTTATTTGGTGCGTTTCTTAGATTTACATTTCTTTCGTTCACACTTTACTGTTGAGGGCAGCGCTTTCAATTCTATTAAAATTTTACATCCCAACTGCATGAAGCGCAGGAGAACTATGAAGACGATAATAATATTGTACACCCCCCACCAGCCATAAATTGTCTGAGCGAGGCCGAAGATTCCGCGGATTCCCTAGTTAAATATACAATTACAGATAATTATCAAATAAAAGTTTATTTGAAAGCGTTCTTTTAATGGTATGGGTGAGGCTGTTTTTTTTCAATTATCTTCTATATGCGTGGTTGAGTGTTACTCATTGCTAGGATAAGGCATGGCTCTACATCGATTCTGTTTCTGTTTTTTTTGTTTTAATAGAGGTAAGAGCTGAGAAACCTTGTTCACACAATAGGTAGATGGAAATGGGAGGAGTTTTGTAAAGGCATACTCAAACTTTCAAATTTCTTTCGAGCTGTATGCCAAAAATCACAGAGCGATTTATTATCAAATATTACTTTTAATGTTCTATCAGCAGACAATTGAATTAGATCCTCTTTCATTTTTATTGAAAGAACCGAACTATAAATACTTTGATTTTTCTACTTTTGCAATTTCTGGAAAGTATATCAAGAAGGACTCACTGAGACTGATCAAATGTCTTTTAATGATATCTGTTACTCTTTCAGTTAAAGCTACTTTATTTTCCTCAATTAATTCAAAAGTAACTTTAGTAGTAACTAGTAGCAACTGTTTGGAATTTGATGCATATTTTGTATTATGTATATTGAGTGATTCTGTTGTGTATTTATTTACATTGCCACCTGGTCAGCCGACCAACTTGCAACTTATTTTATTAAATAACTAAATAAATGAAGCGATTGAAAAATTGCAATGTTACCAGCTTCAACACATTTTTCCCAATACAATAGTTTGTGATAAAATTCTTTTATCCTGTCATGTGCTTTAACCCTTGAGTGCGGTCGCCTATTTTATAAACGAGATCCAGGTCACTGAGTGTCGTACACCCAGTCCTTTCTTAGGTCCATTTGGATGGATTTAACTGTGAGAGCGATGTACCTGTTATTGTATAATTAATATAAGCATACGATAATCTTCAAAATAATGAAAAGCTATGTATTTTAATGTCTTTATTGAAAAATGTACAAAGATATGAAGTAGAAAAAAATTGTAATCGTCTTAGGTCTCCATATGCACAGTTATCTTCTTCTGACAGTTATTCCAAAAGAAATTGCAATGTTCTTGGCAAACGTTTGCACTGCCTTGTAAGCAGATTCATTTAGTTTTACCATTCTTCCCTTTACACAGTTGGCATCGGAAATATTCGTCAGGCATCTTTCTCTTCTTTTGTGTTACAAATTCATCATTATTTGTTTCTGCAGCATTGGATGTTGTAAACTTATGCAAGGATCCAAAGAATAATGATTAAAAACTGCCAATTGATTTATATTTTTAATATAAAAAAATATTGCACAAGTACAGTCAGAGCTCTGACGAAAAATTTATTGTTCTAAAGTCTTAATTGCGCTTAAATTTGTCACAAATCCCTTAAAACATATCAAAACTCAGCTACTAATCGAATGAAGTTATCAACATTTCGGAAAAGAAAAATATTGACATTTTAAAATGCTCGCAGTGTGATACACCCAGGTGACCGTGCTCAAGGGTTAAATACATTTTTGTCAAATCATTGGAACTGAAGATTTAGCTCATTCAATTTGTGGAAGATGTCTGCCATATATCCCAATTGGCAAAGCCAGTCCCCACTATCAAACCAAACAATCAAATCAGATTTTTTAGGAAATGTCTGACTTCATTTCTTATTTCAAATAGTCATGTTAATCCTAGACTGCATATGCATTTTTGACAGCTATTATTGTATAAGGGGTGCCTGCGCACCCCATTCTGATTTTGGTACAATTTATTCTATAATAACTCATTTTATTTGTACAATGAATATTTATGTATCATGTAGTAGGCCCTACTGTAATGATTTATAGGCCATATTTGTCTGGTTTTGAAGCAATATAAACGCGAAAGAGACATTTACTCCTAAAACTCAGCAGCTGTTCACCAGTCGTGCAGTATTCATGGGGGTTATAATATTTTGCACAATTGGAGATAAAAATATCTCAGATGGCTCTAATTGGTGCGAATTTTTCCTGCCCATTTTCGTGTCTTATTATCAGACCTAATGTAGTATATCAGAAATCAGAACTGGCTTTCGTCCATTATTGTCCGATATACATATATATATATGTATATTTAGACTTAAGGAAATGAAAAGGTAGTGATGTGGGTGGCAACAAGGTGTTGAAGGAAGCCCAGCGGACACTTACCAAGTCGGAGACCAAGTTGGCAGGCTGCAGGGGGCGTCGAAGAGACACGTCGAACACACGAACACAAAAACACGCAAGCTTATCGGGCCTATGCCCTTCTTCAGCGCTAGAATATATATATATATATATATATATATATATATATATATATATATATATATATATTAACTAAAGGAAAAGAAAAGGTAGTGATGAGGGTGGCAACAAGGTGTTGAGGGAAGCCCAGCGGACACTCACCAAGTTGAGGACCAAGCTGGCAGGCTGCTGGGGGCGTCGAAGAGACACGTAAAACACACGAACACAAAAACACACGCAAGCTTATCGGGCCTAAGCCCTTCTTCAGCGAAAGAGTAACGTAAAGTGTATATATATATATACGGGCCATGGACCACATTTCGGTTGTGTTGACTTTTCCTTGCATGAAAGTTCCTTCCTTGTACAGCAGTCCTATCAGAGCACGGATTTCAGCTGAATCAGTTTCTTGGCAGTAGTTCGTGGAGTCCGAATAGTTTTCTTTTATATATATATATATCTCATGATTCTTATATTTCACAATTTTATCAATAATCTTATTATTAATAAGGAGATTCCATTCTTGGATTTTTTTAAAATCTCTTTTGCTTCTCCTTTACAACCTGGAATCTTCAGCACTCTGTTTTTAGATGCCGTACGTCCACGACGTTTGGCAGGTTCTGCAACCCATCTGTAGCCATTCTTTCCAGTAATAACACCTGCTCTCGTTGGTTGTATGTCTACTTACTCTACTTTACAGACCTCTCCCAAACTAAATTCACTGTCAACCTCACACTGTATTTTTACAGTATCCTAATGTTCAGACCCAGAATCCACTTCAGTGTTGTCATCATTCTCAGTGTCTGCTTCAAGCAGAGCTGCTTGAATTCTTTTTTCAAATGAAGGGCTATCCTTTCGAAAAGTCATGGTTAAGCAGTAAGAGGCAAATTACTGACACTTCTGAAATGAAATGACCCCACCGTCATGAAAGTACATTTCATAAAACTCGTACACAAATGTAAATTACACAAACAAGTTACTGAAATCTACCAACACGAATTCATACGGGGTCCTTCGACACTCCAAGAGTCTCGCTCGTACAGAAACGCAGCCAGCTAGCTTCATGGACAGGCCGTGACTATGTAACGTAGGTCAGGGGAGGAAATACGTGGACGTGGGTGCGCATGCGTGAATGCTACTACGCAGTACACGCAATTTTTAAAACATGTGGGATGCGGCAACACCCCGTATGCATTCTAGGGTTAACACTCTTCCCCGCAACAACCATCGCACTTCAGAATTAAATAACTATTGGATATGCATTGATCCCATCTCCTCACACATCATTTTAAAAATACGAGAGTTTAATGCCCTTGACATAATGCAATTTACTACTTTAATGGCAACATTCAATGCTTCGCGCAAATCAGGGCTCATCTTTTTTGCAACAAAAGCTTGTTTGTGGATAATGCGGTATTCCCAAATTAAACTAGAATCTATTGCGCGAATACGAGCAATAAGGCCACTCCTGTGGCTGGTCATTGTAGCTACCCCATCTGTAGAGATTTACACACCACTCCCAACGTAAACCTGATTCTTCTCCAATGAAGTTTCCAAGGTTTTAAATATCTCTAGCCCAGTTGTATTCCCAGGCAAATCTTTGCATGCTATAATCTCATCCGTAGTACCCTTTTCATTATTGTAATACCGGATATAAATATTTAATTGTGAATTATTTGAAATGTACGTGGATTTATCAATCTGGAGTAAAGTAATATTTTGTACGATGTGTTGAACGTCTTTTGACATTTCATGAATTCTACGAAACACATTGGTATCTGAATGGAGAATTGTTTTGATTGCATTGACAGACTTGGCATCTAACATCTTTTCTGCTATTAACAGCGCACCAGGAATTATAAGTTTTTCCAAAGTCGTGTACTATTTCTTAGCCCTATTGTAAGCAATGCTAGTTTCTATGAAGTTTCAAAAGTCGCCTTTGAGGATTGAGCGAAAACATTAATCGTATGTACGTTTTTACTGACACCATCACCCTTTCGCTTAAAAAATCAATAGTTTTATTTTTCAAGTCTGTATGCTTAGTAAGTAAATCTATGTCTATTGCAAGACATGGTTTCATGCAATTTTTAGACAATGTCTCGGGACAAATAACACTCAAAGATAGAGAAGGATCAATATTATTGGAAACAAATCCATATTTTATTTAAGTTTCATCGTAGGAACGATGCTTTGCTCTTAAGTCAACTTTGACTGTGTTTGAGACTTTTGTTGTTTAAATAATCATCACCACATTCTTATCACAGCTTGAATCCGTTTCCTTAGCAACTGCAACAGACGTCCTAATGCTTCCAAGTGAATTGTCATTATCTATTCTTTCATCAACATCTCGCTTTCTCTTTGTTAGAAACTTATCCATGGGCGTTCTAACTTAAAAAAATTAAACCTCAAACAACGCTCATTCCTTTTGAGCAGAAATCAACGACTGCATTTTGAAAATGAAAATATATATACTGGAATACACTTACTTACGAGACATATATAGTGGTATGTGCTTTTAGCAACAAAAAATTGAAGTTCTTGCGTTTTTATTTTTGGATTTAGCATGTAACAGCAACAAAATAATTTCAATTTAGCATTTATTTATATTTAAAAGTTCAATTTTCAAACCATTTTCAGTTTCAGTGTGTAATTTATTCGTTCCCGAGGAAAAAATGCCGTCAGCATTTTTTGTAGCCCCCGTTTATACTTGGAAGTTCTTCCCATAGTAAGTGAGCAAAAGGATAAAAGAATTGATAAGAGTTCCAAATTTTGCGCCTATTTCTCTAATAAATTTGCATTGAATTCTTACAATTCTATTAAGATTATTTGAACTACACATTTCCAAAGTACGTTCAGGGGCTGCGTTTTAGATATCAGATTGTGTAGATAAGAGATATTTATGGCTAATCACTGCAGCTTGCTCAAAAACGTCAACAATTTGTTTCTTTCGCATATATTGTTTCTTTAGCATTTAATCGTTTTTTCGCATTTATCGCAAATTGATAATTTCATGTACCTCTACTTATATTCCAAAAAGCGAATTTTTATACCTAAAATAGTGTGATAGAAAAATGCTACAAAAATATTGATGTGGAAATTGCAGAATACAGATTTCGATATTCTAATGATGCAGTAAAACAGAAGTTTTAATTTTATCTGTATTAGGAAGTGTGTATATTTAACTTACTCTTTACTCAGTGGCGTAGCGAGGGGGGACAGAGTGGGGCAGTTGTCCCCGAGCGCAGGACTGAAGAGGCGCAAACTCATGGACCGAAAATTAAAGTTTCTGTTTATGAACAATAATAATATTATAATATATGATGAATTAATTTTCAAGTATAGTATGCTTGGGTTTCCATCACATTCCCCTCATTACATTTATCAGGAAAATTGTACAGAGAGTAAATGGAGGGGAGCGCATCTCTGTGACTTGCCCTCGGGCGAAGGAGAACCTAGTTACGTCATCCTGTTGAAAATGGCAAACTTTCAGATACAAATATTTAACTAACATAATAATTGTATTAATACTCTAAGAATATTATAAAACTACAGACGACGGAAAATCCCGTAAAATAAATCAAATTACCTACTACGTTTAAAAAGAATTAAGGTGAAGACATTTCTCAGTTTTAATATATTTCATATGTCCGTTTTCTAATAGTTCATAATAAACGAGACGAAGAAGCGATATGCTTAGCGACTGGTAGGCGAGAGGGGCGGCCGCCACCGGAGCCGAACACCTAGGGGCCCCAAACTAGCAAAAACAAGTTGTGAAACTGTATCTTATCATCATTTTAATATTTTCTTAAATCCATAATATTCTACATTTATCAAAAGTTAGAATAATAAGGTCATAATGATATAATTTTAACGTAAGTCACGAGACTTAGAACCATTACAAAAATTCGGGTAGGTATTTTTCACTAGCCTGCGAGTCTTACTCGCAAATCACTTCAGAATCTTGCCTACAGATGGATGGGTGGACAAGTAAACAATTTTTTTGCCATTAAAGAAGGTAATAGGTTTTGTAACTAGAAATAGGTACCTTTACTCATTGAATTCCTAAACTTTTTGTCACCGTATCATATCCACTGCAATGAAGTATCCCATATTAAATAAACTTAATTGAGAATATATAAAACGACACCTTTTATACACCGAATGGTTGTCGTTTCTCTCAATGACAGTAATACTACGATCTATTATTTTGCATTAAAAAAGATATATTTATTAATTCCTAATTCTTTCTTTCATTAAACTTTCCAAAAAATGTGAATACATGATGGATATAAAACACAACTAGCTACTTAAAATGTAGCATTTGAATATATAATAATAACTTTCAGCAATTTATTTTCGATACAATATCTCAAATTCGAGATCGCGTTATATTCGGAAGATAAGGTATATGTAATTTTATGGAAAAAATGCATACCTGCAGGATAATAAATGCAAAGTCCGAAAGACGAGAACTTGTCGATCTCTCTCCGGCAACTAGAAATGAAATACTGACCGAAGGAGACGGTAATATCATGGGAAAGAAATTTGGGTCATGGGTAACCTTCAGGTTTTCAGCTTTCATTTACGAAACAAATGCTTTGGAAAAACCCTTTTCGTAAGTTAGAAAAATACATATCTTTTTTAAAGATAAAGAGCTCCATGGGACATCAACCCTGGAGAAGAATGGCTAATGGGTAGGGTAGGAACAATCGGCGGCATAGACGCCATAGTGTACTGTATTGATCCAACGCCTCTTATTTGTTCGACAATCTTTCCCAGAAAATGATTAAGCACATGGGGATACCCATGTCAGCGGGTGTGCGATAGGAAATATTTCCGTTGCACTGGTTTTCCCAGTTACCCCTTTCCATTTTCTTAAGTAGGTGCTACGACCCATAAATGTGAGTTCGGCTTGCAATAAACGTTTCCACAGCCGATAGCAAGATAAGGAAACTGACCCTTGAACTCTCCGCGTACCTCTAGGAAAGTTCTCGCGTACCCCAGGGGTACGCGTACTCCCGTTTGAAGACCGCTGTACTTTACTATACAGATTCGAACAATTGTCGTTGCTATGGCAACATTTCTACATCTACATCTAAATTATACCCTGCAAGTCACCTTTTCGGTGGATGGCAGGGGGTGCAGTGCACCAAGGTTCCATAGTTTTCCTACGTTATCTTTTTCTATTATGGTCTCTTATCGTCCTAGGGAAAAACGATCCTCTATATCGCTCCGTTCTACAGTCGATCTCGTGAATCTTATCCTCACTGTCCTGCCTTCCGAGAAACGTCGGGCTTCTGATAAGTCCTACTACCTCATTCGCTAGTCCCTTAGTAGTAAGACCGCTACTTGGGCCAGACCGCTTGTATAGCCAGACCGCTTGCATAGCCAGACCGCTTGTATAGCCAGACGGCCATGTTGCCGCTTTGGCGCCAGTGCCGCCATGTTGGAATTACTGCGGCACTATAAGAGCTAGATGCTGCATCCCCCCACCTCTGATCCTTTACGTCACTATGCCACGTGTTTTAAAATTTCTGAGTCGCTAAGGATTTTCGGCATCGCATCTCCCCGATCCCTATCATACCTTTACCCTTGTGACGTCACAATATCACGTGGTGTGAATTTTTTGTGGCGCTAAGGGCGAGCATCGCATCTCTCTCTCCATCCCTTACCATTGCTGCGTTATGATGGTGGATAATATGAAAAATCTATGCGGTACTCCTGTGTCGAGTAGGAGTGTGAACCTAACCTGCTCCTGACGGGGTGTGACGTCGCGATGGTGGATGTTTTACCCCCACTCCTTGGGGTCACAAGGAGGTGTTTATTTAAAGACCTTTACGGCACCCTAACCCAAGTCTAGAGAGAGGATACGTGAGCAGCTGATGTCTCCTCCGCCCCCTCTCCTTCCGGCCACGCGCGACGACAAGGGGCGTGATGGAGGCTATCCCTAGGTTGAAGCGACGCTTCGTGGTCAGAGGCCCCCTCACACCCTTTCCCACTATTTTCGCCACAGACGTCACAAGTTATTCGGGGGTAGGCTCCGGCCTAGGCGATACGTGGGACACCGACCATCCCGAGCCTTTTGCATGGAATCCGCCGCTACTCAAGAGCAGATGTTCTCGCGTCGGAGGGCGGCGGAAGACTGACGATGATGTTTCGTGGCGTTAGAGTATGCCCGACTCGAGTGTGGTGGTGGGGGGCAAGAACATTTGGGTGTTTTTCCCCGCCGCAAATAGAATGCTTATTTGAAACTTTTATAATAAATACCGAATAGGATGGTATTATTTAAATGAGAATCATAAAACTTTTTTATTTTGTCCACATTTATTTCATAATCATAAATACAAATCACCAATATTCAATCAAAATTTATTAACATGTAAAGTATCATTTTCATCGTTATACGAACAACAGGTTTGTAACGATGATAAATCATATTTATAATTATTCACACCCTTTTCATTCTTTAGCATATTCAATTTTTTGTTGTGGTTTCATAGTTCTAAATACAAATCATCTAAATTCAATAAAATTTATTAGCATATAAGTATGACTTTCCATCATTATACGAACAACAGGATTGTAACAACGAAAAATCATGTTCATAATTATTCACACACTTTTCATTCTTTAACATATTCTTCAATAGATGGGTAACCATAATATCATTTTTCTTCCTATTTTCACCAAAAAAGTTTAACACGAATTCCTTTTCAAATCCCCTGCATCTGAAGTAAAGGTACACCACACAGTATTTACCGCATACATCGGAGGTAAAACTCTGGAGAGGAAAATCGTTATAGGTCCACGTAGTAGAATTTCTGCTGATGAACTTCTGGTGATTTTTTACTGTCGGTGGCAAGCCGTAGCTATCGAAATATTCACCGCTTCCATCTTCATCAATGAAGAATGATATCCAATGCTTACCAGGCTTATGCACTGGGTCCGTGTTTGAGATAAACGCACAGGGGCGTTCAGCTCGAATTGGCAGATTATTTGAAGCGAAAACGCCGGTATGTATCTGCTGAAAACTTTTTACAGTTTTTAATATAGACTCAAGCTCGTAAGAATTCATTATTGTGTATCGTAGTTGATGTACTTGTTAAACCAATTAGTAATATGAAAAACGTTTGACGTAGCACACACAAAGTTCTTCTCTATATCATGATTTTTATGGAAACATCTAGGCGTTTCTTCGGTGAAACTTTCTAGAGATGGACAGCCAAGGTTTTTTATATCTACCACCTTTCTGCTAATGAGATGAGATAAATATGCTGATTTTCGATGACCTTTGCAAAATATATTTTCGAATCTCTCGGCAATCAATCGCAATTCTTTTATAAAGTCACTGAACACCACACAACCATCATCCCAACCTATACCGTGATGATGTAACTCCAACCAGCCGTTTTCTTTTATGCGTGGAAATTTCAAAATATGTTTAGGGTATGGTGGACGTATAAGCCAGTGCTGAAATAAAGTCAGGCTTTCATCAAGAATTGCTATTTCTTTTAAAACATAGCCTCCAAAGTTATCAGCGCATGCTTGAAAATCTACAAAGAGGGTCGTCATGGTGTGTAGGCGTGCGGGTGAGAAGGTAATGACTTAAAATTGAAATGTTCTTATATTTTAACTTCCGTAGTCAATGAGGATATTCCGGTGGCGATCGATTTCGATAATATTATCGAATTCGGCGTATATTATGCAATTCAAAGTCTCTGGAAGAGATTCTGCGAAGCGTACATCCATGCGAAGGCTACCCTGTCTTATAAGGTTCCAATGTGAACCGTTATTAGATGAGAGATCCGGTGTTAAATCAAAGGCTGTAAGACAAAAACCATGTGGGTACTGGTCACGCGAAATCGAATTTCCTTCGTTAAGGAAATGAATCCCCGTGCCGCTGAACAACGTGTGATATGCCGACACATATAATTTATCTTCCGTATAATCCGTTTGCAACGGCTTTGACGGTATTTGCTGCCCGTCTATATAGAGGGATAAATGTGTCATTTTAAAGTGTTGAAAGTTAAACGGGTTTAAAGTTATGTCCCCATTAAAAGCCTTATTGGTCACAAACCCTATTATGCATTTCTTTGGCAGTTGGCCTATGAATATGTTGTCAATTATTTTACTTTGTATTCCTGAGGAGATTGTAAGAACTTTTACATCCACCCTTGTCATAGGGTATTTGGCTGTTGTCCTCTCCAACGCTCTACTATGGGCAATAAGAACTGTAGGGTTGATTCGGACGCGCCTCACCATAAGGGTTGCATCAAGTATTTTTATCTTTGCATAATTGGATTCTCCTATTAGACAGAAATTATCTCTCGAACGAATCAGCTTTACACGAAGCTCAACACCATTTAATAGAAATTTGTCTTGATTGAAGATATCACTATATATAGGCCCGATCATATCAACCGGCTTACTGAGTTTGGTTAACTCTTTTCTTCTCACTAGACCGGCGTTGGTATTATCGATGCTGTCCATCGATTTACCCACATCGTCATACCAAAGCGACATTGTTAAATGCGACTTCTTTGCTGCCGGCCCATAATTCAGAACCGTTTCGATATACGATCTATAAGGGTAAGTAATGCTGTGAGGTGTAACCAATTTTTGATTCAAGTACGCGTCCACTTGGGAGAAGATGCTGTGTAAAAAGTTATTTACAGGCCCGACTTGTTGTTCAGGTGTCGTTTCTGTGCCGTCTTGTTTCACGATTCTCACCGTGATGTGGAGTAACGTTTGCGAGAGATCGATGTACTCATCTCCTTGTCCGGGGACGACGAATTCTATGGGAGAGTCGTCACTCAACGAAGATAATGGTTTGTAATGTATCCATTGTCCATTTTGAATACTCGTTTGAGTCGGCGGCAGAGTGAAAAGATCTAATTCGGACTTTGCGCACTCACAAGAGTGTGAGTGTAGAAAAGCCATTGCTTAATCAAATATATCAATGGGGTGTTTCACAACCCGTCTCCGAAGAAGATTTCCTCCGGATTCTGATTTCCTCGTCTTCTTCTTCTTCTTCCCTTTCTTTGTTGTCTTTTTCTTGTGCTTACTATTACTTTGCTTCTTAACGCGACGACGTTTCGACGAAGAATGAGGTTGTTTTTTGATTCGTTTTATTTTGTACCCCGAGCCATTCATTAGATCGTCAACTGTTTTCACAGCCTTTCTTTTCAGATTTTCCCCTGCCTCGTCGACTCGATTTCTTACGGACTCACGAAGCGGCTTATTTTGAACAAAATCTCCAAGCAAGTTCAAGCCTGTTCGAAAGGCTTCTTTTCCCACGACTTTGGCTCCTCGTGCCAAGAGAGGCATCGCCGTGCGAAAGAGACCGCCCAAAAAACTTCCAATGCCATGGCCCCTCTGATAAGGAGAACCTCTATAAACACTGGCGACACCCAACCCGGCTTGATTCCCATAATAAGTCACATATGGGTCGCAAGTACCGTCGAATTTTATTTTCCGCGCCACCCTAACCATCCTTTAAATTTTGCGAAAATGAAGTTTAACGCACGACGTCCCGAACTCAAATGGGATAGATTCGCCGGTGTCATCTCTTATGTCTATTTCTATGCAATCGAATTCTTGCCGCATTACGTGAACATAGTGTGGCGTGTCAAATATTATCATTTTCTGAGCCCCATAAACATACTTCCTGGCATCCAAGTTTGCGATTCTTAGAAGCGGTGCGCACGTATCTCCGACGATTTGGGATTCCACAATGTCGCAGTAAACGAACAGTTGATGCGGGAATCCTAAGAAAATATTCGCAGGGTGATTCGAGATATCGCCGTTAGTCACTTCGAGTCTCGGATCAAACCCTAGTTGGAGAGCCAACCGCGGCGAAAACGATAGCATAGTTTTTTCACCGCTATGAATCACATTCAAGTCCACACGTTTCACTTCTTCTTCTTTTCTATCTGGTGGTAGTATTTTTACACGCCTGGTATTTTCTTCTACTTCGAAAATAAATATCGAAGAGATAAGTTCTTTGTCATTTATTTCGCGCACAAGATCGTGGATAGTTTCGTAATTCCCAGGTTTTAATTTTAGTTTTTCGGCAGCGCCGGACTCTTTCCATATTCGAATAGTGTTGTTATTGTTACTCACCGTGAGGAGAGAACACGGGTATTGAAATTCCACCACACCCACCATCCACCGACCCTTTAATTCAATGCGTCGATGCAGCTGAGTTCGGAATTTTGTTGTTGTGTTATCGGGGAAAGAGTGGCCTGAGCTATTGCTCGGTAATGTGATATAAAACTCATCTTTCATTTTAGCACTTTTATATCCTTAATTTTAATCCACGAATTAAAACTATCAGAGTAACCTACCCAGTTGACGAGTGCTTCCCTTCTGGTGCCTTTTCCTCTGTAAGCGATAATTTTATCTATTTTGTATTCATGTGTAGTTGAGACACGGATGCGCTGTAATTCGGATTCGTAAAATGTGCCTTCGATTTCCTCACCGCGGAGATCTTCTATAACGTAGACGATTGGTGATCTTTTAATAACCTTTTTTATTTTGAACACCTCTTCTGACCAGTTATTTTTATATCCTTTATCGAACGTGGATTTTGTTCTTCCAATTCTTTGGGTGTTTTGGGGTGGGATGCGATTATATAGCCTCTCCCACTCAAATGTCAACCTCACCTGCACGTGGTGCACCCTGCTTCACAGACGAGGCTCTGGCGTCCGAGTGACTCCCGGGATAAGGAGTCCCCCCTCTACCAAATGCCAACGGCCTATTTAGGGGCGGATGAGAAGGTGGAGGGGTAGGGCACCCTCTTGCCCTTGGGGTGGGAAACTGCCCCTAAAGGCGGAGGAACTATTTTGATAGTCAACGGCATAGGATGGAGAAGGCAACAGGAAACCACTCCATTAAAGATCCTATTGGATATCCCGAGGGTAGCAACCATGGAAGGTTTTAGAAAGGAATTTGTTACTGATCATGGTATTCGGAACCCAAGATCCGGCAGGGGATGTAGCAGGGCTTCTCAGGTCGTTATCCAACGAAATCCCTGTCAAAACGTCAAAATAGGTACTTGGAACGTCAGAACATTACTAAAAATAGGTAAATTAGAAGAAATAAAGAAAAAATGGAGAAAAATGAGATTGATATTTTAGGTTTATGTGAAACAAGGTGGCAAGAGAAAGGAGATTTTTACAGTGATAAATTTAGAATAATTCATAGTGGAGGTGAAAAGAGAGGAAGGAATGGAATAGCAGTCATTATTAGTAAGAAATGGGCAAACAGTGTTTGCAATACATATCACATAAATGATAGGTTGTTGATGGTAAGAATGAGCACCGTGCCAACGGATACAGTGATAATACAAGCGTATTTCCCAACAAGTAGTGCAGAAGAAGGAGAAGTAGAAAAGGTGTATGAAGAAATAGAAGAACTTATAAAGATGACAAAAGATAAAGATAATGTAATAATAATGGGAGACTTTAATGCTGTGATTGGATCTAGTCGAAATAGTAGAATGGTAGGAAAATTTGGTTTAGGTGAAACAAATGAAAGGGGAGAAAGATTAATTGAGTTTTGTGAACAGAATGAGATGATGGTATCAAACACTTTCTTTGAAGTTCCCAAAAGAAGAAGATACACATGGGAGGCGCCAGACAGAAGAAGGTTTCAAATAGATTATATTTTAGTAAAAAGAAGATATAAGAACCAGGTAAAATCGTGTTATAGTTACCCAGGTCCAGATGTAGACAGTGACCACAAGCTAGTCATGGCAAAATGCAATATTAGGTTTAAGAAAATAAAGAGAACAGTTAAAAAGAACTGGCATCTACAGGGACTGAAAGAGTTACCAACGGCTAAGAATTACCAAGAAAAAACAAATGAGTTGATGAGAAATTATGAAGGACAACTTAGTTGGGAGGAATTTAAAAAAGGGGTTATTAAAGCTACAGAGGAAGTTATTGGAAAGAGAAAATTGGAGCCTAGAAAACCTTGGATGACTGAGGAGATACTGATTTTAATTGAAGAAAGGAACAAGTTGAGGAAGAATGGAAATGATGAAACTTATAAAAAAGTTAAGAATGAGATTATTAACAAATGCAGAGAAGAAAAAGAGAGATGGACCAAAGAGATAGTGAAGGAAATTGAGGAAGATACAAAGGGAGGAAGGCAAGACAAAGCATACTTCAAAATTAAAACTCTCCAGTACAAACCAAGAACTAAATCGGCAATAGTTAAGGATAAGGAAGGAAATATGTTATGGGAAAATGAAAAAGTATGTGCTCGGTGGAAAGAATACATAGAAGAATTATATAGTGGAAGAGATGTTGGAGATGGATGTAGATTTATTGAAAATGAAGAGGAAATAAGAAATGACGAGCTAGGCCCAACAATAACCAAAGAAGAGTTTTATAAAGCTATTAATAATCTTAATTCAGGCAAGGCAACAGGTGTTGATGGTATACCTGCAGAACTTTTGAAGAACTTAGGGGAGGAAGCAAAAGAACATTTCTTTAAAATTATAAAAGATTGTTACGAAAAAGGAAAATTACCTGATGACTTTATAAAAAGTAAAACTATAAGTTTACCAAAGAAGGGGAATGCAGTGGAGTGCAGTAACTACAGAACAATTTCACTACTTTCGCACGCCTCAAAAGTTTTAATTTATATCGTGAAAAACAGAATAAAAAGGAAAATAGAACATTATATTAGTGAAGATCAATTTGGATTTAGAAGTGGGAGAGGAACGAGAGAAGCTATATTAGCCCTCAGGGTGATAATGGAAAGATGTTTAGAAATGAACAGGACATTATATTTAACGTTTATTGATTTGGAGAAGGCCTTTGATACAGTTAATTGGGAACTGTTGTTTAAGACTATGAAAAAAATAGGTATTGATTGGAGGGACAGAAGATTAATTTTTAAGCTTTATCAAAATCAAACTACAAGAATAAATATAAATGGATTAGAGAGTGAAGCAAAGATAAGGAAAGGAGTAAGACAAGGATGTCCGCTATCTCCATATTTGTTTAATATGTTCATTGAAGAAAGTATAGAAGTTATGAAGGAAAAGACAAAAGGCATAAAAATAAATGGAGTTAGAATACACTGCATTAGATTTGCAGATGACATTGTAATATTCAGCGATTCAAAAAGAGAAATGAATAAAATGCTGAAAGTATTATCGGACACGTTAAAACAGTGGGAATTAAAGATAAATATCAAGAAAACCAAATTGATGGTTATAGGCAAAAGTAATGCAGGGACAATATCAAAGATCAAAATAGACAATCAGGAAATTGAGCAGGTGAAGCAGTTTTGCTACCTAGGTAGTACAATTACTGAAGATAATAGATGTGTACAGGAAGTGAAAAGAAGAATAGCACTTGCAAAGCAAGCTTTTCAATGCAAAAGGAGCCTACTGACAAGCAGTCACATGAATTTGGAAGTAAGGAAATCCTTTGCAAAAGCTTTTGTCTGGAGTACCATACTTTATGGTAGTGAAAGTTGGACGTTAGGAAAGAGGGAGAGGTCCCGTCTGGAAGCGACAGAAATGTGGATATGGAGAAGATTGATAAAGACAAGTTGGACAGAGAGAAAGACAAACCTTGAAGTTTTGGAAGAAGTAAAAGAAGAAAGGAAACTGATCAGAGGAATGGAAGAAAGGAAGGCAAAATTTTTAGGCCATGTGATTAGACATAATGGATTAATTGTGAACATCTTGGAGGGGAAACTTTTAGGGAAGAAAGGAAGAGGCAGACCAAGAAAGAAATACCTAGATGACGTGGAGTCAGTGATGGGAGTTGAGAAGTACGAGATGTTGAAGAGAATGGCAGAGGACAGGAGTTCATGGTTGCAGAGACAAGGCTTAGCCTTTAGATGAAGAAGAAGAAGAATTCTTACCACATCCCCAGTAACATACCGCGGCGTCTTTAGTTTTCCTTTCTCCTTGGCGCCGTACAAGTTTTTCCAAACTTCACGTATATTTTCGTCGTTGACATCTACAGGTGCCATTTTAATGGCTGTGTGGGTGGCATGGTTATACCCGTGTAATAACTTTGATATGCTATCAACGTAACGTCGGGTGTTAAATCGCGTGAAAAAACGCCACATTCGTGTTTTAAGTGTGCGGTTCAAACGTTCCACCACGCTCGCTTTAACGTCGGGGTTTTGTGTTACATAGTAATTTATACAATTCTCTTTGAAAAATTTTCTAACCATTCGTGACGTGAATTCTGTCCCCTTATCTGTTTGGAGATGTGTCGGTTTACGCTTGCTTTGGTTAAAAATTTTCTGAAAAGCGTTCTTCACATGCGACCCCATTTTGCTTTTCAACGGTATCCCCCACGCATATTTACTGAATACATCGATCACCGTGAGTAAGTAGTTATAACCATCATTATACTTTTTCAAAGAGCGCATATCGTTGAGGTCAGCCTGCCAAAGCTCATCTTTCATGGTTACAATATACCGATTTCTCGTAAATTTTCTACGGATCGGTATATGAAGTGTATACGCATCTACACCTTCTAACCACTTTTTAACTTCTTGCGGCAAATATTTTCCACGCATTTCACTTACTAGAGCTCGTGCTCCGGCGAACCCCGCAGGGTTGGCGGGGTTGAAATAAGCACCAGCGATACTCATTATAAGCGAAACTTTGTCCAACCTTTAATATTATAAGGTGAATATCGAAATTTTGTTTTTCTCGCGTGAAGAGGTGGTGATGACTTATACGGTGTGGATGTCTCTCGTCGAATGAATGACCATCTCCTACTATTACCTATATATTCTTGTGGAACATTCAGCTCGCGTAAAGCATCGCAAAATATTTCCCAACCTTCGGGACTGCTATGCTTGCGAGGGCGTACCACATCGTTGAGTAAATCTGTTATGTTTGAGCGTGGGAGAACTCGCCCCCGGACACTTACAGCGCCACTTTCATCCCATGAAACAATATCACTGCGGGAAAGCTGATCGTACAACAGCCGCGCTTTTCTCCGAAAAGTTTGCGGTACGGAGTTTATAATCATATCATCGCCTGCAAACATCCCTTTCCCCCGCTCTTTAACTATATCGTTACTGAGTGTGTGCGCCTGGAAGGCTTTCGGAGTTTGCTCATCTCTGACATGCATTATCGGTAAGTATATAGGTTTTTTCTCTTTTTCCACCACGTTTAAATATTTTTGCAAAATTTCTCTATATTTTTCCCACTTCTCCTGATCTGACACATTTTTCTCGAGCAATATATCCCTCATTTCCTCATCCATGCGCGATATTTGAGAATTCGTATCCCCCTGTCTAAAACGATTGAGCGCATCAGGAGGTATTAACAGCATCTTCTTTGCGTGCTCCATGTTCAGCGAAACAATGAACCGATTGCACCGGTAAGTAGGGAGCTCAAGAGTAATGGAAGGAATGCGCCACCAGATTGAATTATAACTCGTTTTTTCTTTTTCCAACACTCACCGCGTTTGATCAGCCTTCGTAAGATCTTTTTGTGCCGAGCTAATTCGCGTTTGTACTCCGGTTTGAGGGCGATATTCCCTTTTAATACGTTAAGAGCACACTCGCAAATCACCACGATTAAACCTTTATCGGCCGTTTTTAAAATCGCGACTCTTTGAGATGGTTTGACTCTACAGAGAGCTCTGAGGATTTCCTGACAGTTCCTAACAGTGCGAGACATCTTCTCCGACTGAAAGATATCCCGCCGTGTTGCGGTTTTTGTGCCTCGGAATATATACTTGGGTAAGCCCGTCTTCAGGAAGTATCTTCGACCATATTCGATATTCATCGGGAGTGCATTGTTTTAAGTCGAACAAAATATATCCGTGCGGAATTGACGTGGCATCTCTAAAAGCATCTTGAATGAATTTAGGGTTTTCTGGGTAAATTTGCCTAGAATGATGGAGGATTTGAGCTCTATCTCGCGGATTTTTGAAACATACAATGTAATGGGAATTAAGGGATATATCGCGTCTACCTACCCCTTGATGAAATAAATTTTGCGTTATAAAAATAACACTCAAACCCCGATGATGAGAGCCTTTAGTAAACATATCCACGACACGATGATCAGCCTCTCTCATCATATCATCAAGGACGATTAATCGAGATCGTTCTAACTCACCACTCATATCGTCTAAGTCGGGTATTCCTTTATAAAATTTTACCGTGGTATTCATACTCAAATTTGCCGGTATAGAGTGCACCTCTGAATAGCACCAAATAACTTCCTCAACTCTGACATCGACCATGGCATCGATCGCATTTATAAATTTTTCCATGAATACGGATTTACCAGACCCTGTAGGACCGGCCACGATGGCTGTGAAAGGGTGTTTCCACGGGATTGACATAACTATAAATGAAGGTTTGAAAGGTATGGTTCAGGTTTTATTAGAAATCAACACAAATTTTGTAGAAATTATTTATTTATTAATTTATTCGACAATGAAAAACGGGCAAGAATTATCCCCAAACATCCCGTATGGTCCGAACTCTGAGGAATCTGCATAAACGGATACACGGACAGATTAATAGATAAGTAAATAAAAGGGTTACATCAATTAAAACGATAAATGCTATAACAATTCAACAGTAACTTCAACAATAAATTTCAACAACAATGACTTCAACATTAAAATATAAGTAAAATAAAGAGTTGCATCAACAACAACAACTTCACAACAACAATAAATTTCAACATTAAAATCAACAGTAAATACAATAATACCAAGCTAGGACGAATACAACAAAATAGAAAAGCAAAAATAGGTAAATTACAGACAAATTTAAGTAACCGTATCAATACTACACATTAATTAAAACATCAAAAGAAATACACAATAACGAATGCATTTTCATATCCCCTGTAATGTTGGGTTGCCGGTATTTGTCAGAGTTTGTATTATCGTGATTGGGAAATATTCTTTAACTATGCATCATTACCGAGGCGGATTTTAAGAAAATGATGAGTGCCGCCCCATCTTTACCAAAAATAAAATTACTATTACTCTATAAAGTAACACACACACACACACACGCACACACGTGTATATATATATATATATATATATATATATATATAATAGATACATAAAATGCATTCGGTTATAATTCCGCTGTTAAGAAGCGGATTTAAAACCGAATGGCAATGTTCTGTATTTACCGACTCGCCGCCTTTTTGTATATACAATTCTATAAATCTTCCTTTCCCCTCGCGTCACCTCATCATGAAATTTTGTTCGGCGGTTTTGTCGCGGAATATCAACAGTTACTGCAGGGGATCCATTCACAACCATCCCTTTAAGACTATCAAAACATATTGCATCTTTATTTGAACCGTTTATGGCTATCCCTTTAACCTTGCATACAGTTTTCGTGGAACTTGGGTCACCGCCACAAACAATTCTGTAGGCATAATTTTTTGGCCCACCCGACACAAATTCTGAAATGTATGAGCCCTTCCCATAAACCCCCAACTCATCGGTCATCTCACCTAAGAAGGTCCCCGTCGGTGGTGACCACTCACCCTCTTTCACCGTAAAAATAACACTGTCAGTGTCCCAATAGATCGCTCTCTCACCCAATTTCTCCAGATATTCGTATAAGACGAGTCTGGCGTGGGCGGTTGTATAGCAAGCTATCGGGACACTAACATTCGGTGAGTTTTTTCTCCCCTCCAATCTGTCTACGCAATTGACGAAGACCGCGTCCTCGGTAATTGGTAGAATGCCTTGAACTTCAACATTTGGATCTGTCAATACTTTATAAAAGGTATCAACATCATTGATTATTATTGTGCGGGCGAAGTCTTCCCTTTGGCCAAATTTACCCCAAAGAGAGTTTAATATCAACTTTGATATCGACCTCAATCCCGCGTTGAAACTTACCTCGTCATACTTTAATGTTATGCCCTCTTTTTCTTTCAAGTCCTCCAAATAGCGCGTCTTATCACTATCCGTGACGCATGCTTCCGGCCAGCCGCTAGCTTGTTGCTTTATTTTTAAGAAACAATTAATATACCCTGTGAAAAGTCCACCTTCGTCCTTCGAACGGTCATAGAGAGTGACTTTGTAGTTCCAAACCTCATGCATTTCCAAAATTTTATACCCTTTAGTTACTGCTTTTTTAATTTCGTCAGTGACCCAAGTCCCCACGAATTTCCTTTCACACTCATCCTCATGCAGACATTCCCCTTGCACCTCACCCTCAGCACAACTCCTACACAATGGGAAAAGGAGCTTCCCATTTAATCTCACAGGTAAAACCGGATGGTATATATCGCGCGGCGGAAGCACCGTGCATTTGAGAATCCCCTCACATTCGTTCAGCGGTGGACATTCTGCCCCAACGTGAATTTGCGGATGTCCTACCGGATATTTCCGCCATTTGTTCACGAAGGGGTATAAGGAACAAACGTCTAAATATTTAATATGTTCCCCAGAACACGCGCGGTGATACAATTTCGCCGCGTTTGTTCGACCGCCAAAGAAAGCATCTCGAGGTTTGAGAGGTTCCTGGGCGGCATAGGGGTGATAATCTAGAAACTTTTTTACCTCCGGGTTCGATTGTAGATATTCTACGAACTTGCACTCCCACATCTCGATTAATGAACACCCACTTTTTAAAAGGTGCTCACGTCGGTATGTGGTGGCCTCGAACCTGGAACCCATTGTTTCATTTTGGTTGTTCGAAATAGGGGCATGACGGTTAGGGAAACAATCAGGGCACCCATGATAAAAGCAACCGTAAAATTCAAAAATTGTTACGGCGCCTTCACTCTCCAAATACCCATCGACTCAGTACCCTGCGTATTTTACTTCGCGACCGTTTGCAGCATGGTTAATTTTAATTTTCCGCTTCTGCTCCTCGGACAGCAACCACATAATTGCTACATGTGATTACCTGTCTCGCCATCGGTAACCTCCAGAAGGCACAACACCTATGGTATTCTCCTTCAAGAAATTTCTCTTATAAGCTAAGAGACATGCGCTCGCGATAGTCAAAGCCTCGGTGAAAGGGCGCACCTTTGTCAAATGATAAAATTGCCTGCTAAAGACGCAGCACGCGGCTCTTAGTATAGTTACATCATTGGAGCAATACTCCCTTAAATCCTTTTCAAAATGAAACACAGTCTCAGACTGTGTATCGTACCATTTGTCAAAGACATCCCTTTCACCGGTGGTCATCGTATCGTACCCGAAAGATTCCTTACCCGGAATCGCACCAACATACCCTCTGTTTTCCAATCTATTGAAAAAATGAGGGAAATACCCCTTTTTAATGTCTACATCTAAACTAAACGCCTTAGGTAATTTGGAGAGAGCCATGGGTAGGAAATTTAGAGAGTCTATAAACCTGAGATTTTGGACATCCATCGTTATAATTTTCGTTCCAGTCATTATAACTTTGGGTGTCCATTTATTATTTTGAACCATATATTTCAAAAGGAAATGGCCGTCATACCCCTTCATGTTATGGGCAATGCAGATAATTTTCTTGAAATAGGTCCTCGGTAATGCTAAATATTTAAAGAAATCCCGAATAGGATCACATGTGTCAAAAATGTGTTGTCGAACACCACATGTTTGACACACATGATCACTATTCATCACATCTGCGCAGTCAGAGCAGCTCTGCTGTGTAACGCACAAAACGGGGACGTGCTCGTATGCCCCGTTGTCGGTGGGCTTATCTTGTCGACATTCTAGATCATAATAAATGTAGAGCACTTCATTTTTTTTTTTCAGAATTCCCCGAATTGCGTTGCATAAAGCAGAGATGCCCCGGTAAACAAACCTTCCGACATACCGCACAATACGCCTCACCGCAGCGGTGCTTTTCGCCTCCAGTATTTGCTTTATACAGTTTATTACAACCCTGACAATATTTCCTGGATTTACATAGAGCACCGCCGTTTTTTTTATGGTTGCTTAGGCAAACCGTCCCAAAAAACCACCGATTGCATTCAACACATTTAAGTTTTTCAATATTTTCTGCACATTTGGGTTTCTCAAAACATCGGTCGCAAATGAGATCACATTTGTGCTCCTCTTTGTGATAATACGGCTTGTGGCATTCCCTACAGTAGTAGGAACATGAAAATGCACCCGTTAACGATGTTATCACGTTGAAATGCTGATTTTCAAAAATCAAATCGATATGCTGCCGCGGCTGACTTTCCGTAGACTTGGGACCCTCGAAAATGACATCCCGCCCCTTTCTTTCACCGAAAATTGTTAAGGAATAATTTTTTAAAAAATCTTGTACTTTTTTAATCTCGTCAATCCCTCCCCCATCAGTTAAATCAACCCCCGAATCCCTCATTAACGCGATTGCCCGCTCCCTCTGTAGATTACCCCCATTTTTTATCTTTTTTAATAATGCCCCTTGATCCTCATGTAAGGATACGCCAACCGCGACAGCTCTAGCTAGGCATATGGTACCGTCGTCAGGTATCACGATTATTTTTGACAGAAGTCATTAAAATGCATAGAATTTACATGTGTACGTCTCCCGCGGCCTAAAGGCATATCAACGTGGCTAATTTCCACATTGATATGCCCGGCCGTTGCAAAGGAGTCGTTGCTTTGCACAACGTTAGAAATAATTTTTAAAATGGCCTCGACATCCAATTGATCGGCCCTTCTAAAGGGGAGATGTGCCCGCTTTTCTGGTGTTATACTATTATAAATAGCTAACCCTAGCCGATCGTTTCCCTTAGTACCGTCCTTAATAAAACCCACAATGTGGTTAAAGCACTTCTCCACCCAGACGATGGGGTTTAAATTCTTCGGGGACTTTTTGAGCGCCACCTCAATCACCCTCCCCCTCAGTTTAAATTTCTTAAAATAGTTTATCCTTTCTTTAACCAAACTAAAATGTCTACCTTGGGTGTCGTCGCCATCGCTATCGCCATCGCTATCGCCTTCACATGTTGTTTCATCGCCATCACTCCCGGTGCCAGCCTCATCCCTCGAGGACACAGCCGATGCCTCATCCCTCGAAGCCGCCGCCTCCTCCTCCTCCCCCGAAGCCACCGGCGCCTCCGTAGTGATGTTTTCCGACGACTCCGGAAACTTAACCCCGTCTTGCCCTCCCTCCATCGGTTCTGTGGAGGCTGAACCACCGCCGCCAACACCGGCTTGAATGGCCCCGGCCGTAATTGCATCTGTCACATCTGTTAAACGAATTTTACGTTAACAAATTAATTTGATAATAATAATAATAATATACACACACTTGTACAGCAACAAAAATAATGCTAATGATATTAATAATAATAATAACAATAAAACATCCACATTACCAGCCTTGGCCGCTTCCTCCGCCCTCACGCCGCCTTCAACGCTGCCGGTCGATGGTAGCTTTGGGTCGCTGCTGTCTCCACCTAATAAAATGAATTTCATGTTATTGTACGATTCTTATAAATAATAATAATAATAATGATATCTGCCATCATCATCATCATAATCGTGATAAATGTTATGATCACAATACCTTGTTTGGCCCGGTTCTTTGCGGGCTCCTCCCCGCCCTCAACAGCACGACGTTTAGCGGCGCTGCAGCCACCATCGACCCCATCGATAACATCTCTCAGATGCTTGTTACCGTCGATGATCGCCGCCGCATCCGCATCTTCAACCGCATTCGCGCTCGGCTGCAACTGCTTATGAGCCTTTTTCGTCCCCCTTGCCACAAGGCGTTTCCGGGCCTCGTACATTTTCGTATAAGTACGACATACGCCGTACAGTGCTTCCTCTTCAAACCCTGCGCTTATAGCGAAGGCGACGAATTCCTTAGCCTTTTCTGCCACAAATGATACACCCTTGCCCTCCATAGTTGCTTCGAGTATTCTGAAATGCGCCAGTCTAATACCTCAGCGGTAGTGACCAAATGCTGCTGGTGACGCTTGTTTTATACCGAATTTGGTGGGGTTGGTTTGGGATGGGGCGGCTTGTGGTATCTGGGGGAGGGCACGCGCGCAGTCGTTGAGATTTTTCGCCTAAATACATTAATGCCTTTGCGGTGTTGTGCAGCTGTTGGATCACTAGTTATGGTCAGGCATAAAAGACAGATTTAACGTTTCCGGAATCACCCTCCTACGCCGGATGCGATTCTTTTAAAACATCCCAGCCATGGCTGCTTGTGAGATATGATGGCGGGTGGCGCGTGGTCGTTGAGATTATTCTCCTAATATACATCAATACCTTTGCATTACGGCTGTGACCGGACGCACAGCTGTTGCGACATTACTTATGGTGCCTGTAAAAGACACATTTTAAATATTACACATGTTTCCGGAACCATCCTCCCACGCCGGATGTGGTTCTTGAAAGCATTCCAGCATTCATCGCCTCTAGCCATGGCTGCTTGTGAGCTCTGATGGAGGGAGGTGCATGGTCGTTGAGATTCTTCTTCTAAAATACGCAAAATACCTTTGCAATACGGCTGTGACCGGTTGTACAGCTGCTGTGACACTAGTTATGGTGTCTGTAAAAGACGCATTTAAAATATTATACACGCTTCCGGGGTGTGATTTTTTAAAAAAATATCCCAGCGTTTGATCGCGTCTAGCTTTGGCTGTTTATGTGATATGATGGTGGGATGCGCGTGGTCAGTGAGATCCTTTACCGTACGGTAGCGGCCATATTACACAGCCATTTCGTCATTAGTTACGGTTGTTCGTAAAAGTCAGATTAAATTATTACCCACGCTACCGAAAAACACCCTCTCACGACGGATGCGGTTTTTTAAAAGTCTATTTCTCGATGTCACTCTGCACCTTGGATATTTATATAAGCGTAAAATTAAACATTCCACCCCATAGTTAGCGGTGTCGCAAGTGGGAGTTCTAAACACTATCCGCCTTTAAATACCCTACTATACGGCCTACGTTTTCATCACGACCGTCATTCTCTCTTGAGCTTGCGAGGAGTTAACATCGTGCTGTACAATGGAGACTTCTGCCGCTTCTTCTTCCCCGGGAAGGTTTTCAAACTTTAACCCGACGAAAACCTTTAAAAGGTGCAAGCACCCAGTGAATCCTCGCGGAAATCTACTTCGAGAATTCGGACGTGGAAACTTCGGGAAGAGAGATTTCTACGCGTTATCCGAGGGCAGCAGCACGCCGAATAACACATCCTACGACAAGATGGACCGCCTCCGCGGCTACGAAAAGTCTTCGCTCGTAATGGCTGTAGAATACGCAATCAACGCATCAGATACAAAGAAAGTGCGAATAGGGCTGGACTTTAAAAGCAATTTCAAACCCGTGGTCTTCCTAGGAAAGAACAACGCAAACGGTGTCTCGCTCTCGCCGATACAGTGGAGGGGCTTGATGGGATATAATGATACGGTTGTCTTTTATAAAGGGGGGACTTGGGTGCAGAACGCCGGATATTGTATTTGACGACTTAAAATTAATATTCGCCGAACTATATGGGGAAAAAGTTGTCAAAATTATTAAAGAGGAAAAATATAATGTGTGGTTGGGGAGTGCGACATGGCTGGGCTTAACAACGATGCAAAATTGCATCGAGCACGCCTTACATCTGTGTGAGATATGGTATGACAGTGTTGTGCACCAGACTTTTGAAACAATCGTTCGCCAACTCAAAGAAAATGTAGTGGCCAAGTGCGATGGGTGCAGAGATGCGGCTTTAGAACATTCATGCAATGCAGAAGAAACTTATCAGAATGAACTCGAGAGCCTGAGTACGGTGCACGACTATTTTGTGGGGTCCTGTGAAGATGACGGCTTTGATAATAAAAGGTTTCTGTATGAAATTGTTACATTTTGTAAAAGAAAATGCATTGGTTGTGCAACAGAGTTGTTATACTAATTTGTGATTAGAAAATGCATAAGTTCTTTTATGTAATTGTATATAAGTGGTAATACAACCGTAATGATAATGTTTAAATTGTTTGCAACAATATTAAATAAAAGTGTACAAAATACAAAAGTGTTATGCTTCTCATTTAAATAATACCATCCTATTTGGTATTTATTATAAGAGTTTCAAATAAGCATTCTATTTGCGGCGGGGAAAAACACCCAAATGTTCTTGCCACCACCGCACTCGAGTCGGGCATACTCTAACGCCACGAAACATCATCGTCAGTCTTCCGCCGCCCTCCGACGCGTGAACATCTGCTCTTGAGTAGCGGCGGATTCCATGCAAAGGGTCGGGATGGTCGGTGTCCCTCGTATCGCCTAGGCAGGAGCCTACCCCGAATAACTTGTGACGTCTGTGGCGAGAATAGTGGAAAAGGGTGTGGGTGGATGTCCGGCCACGAAACGCCGCTTTCACCCCTCCCCCAAATAACTTGTGACGTCTGTGGAGAGAATCGTGGGAAAGGGACGTGAGGGATGTCTGGCCACGAAGCACCGCTTCACCCTAGGGATGGCCTCCATCACGCCCCTTGTCGTCGCACGTGGCCGGAAGGAGAGGGGGCGGGGGCGCCTCTTGAGTAGCGGCGGATTCCATGCAAAGGCTCGGGATGGTTAGGGTCGGTGTCCCACGTATCGCCTAGGCCGGAGCCTACCCCCCGAATAACTTGTGACGTCTGTGGCGAAAATAGTGGGAAAGGGTGTGAGGGGGCCTCTGACCACGAAGCGTCGCTTCAACCTAGGGATAGCCTCCATCACGCCCCTTGTCGTCGCGCGTGGCCGGAAGGAGAGGGGGCGGAGGAGACATCAGCTGCTCACGTATCCTCTCTCTAGACTTGGGTTAGGGTGCCGTAAAGGTCTTTAAATAAACACCTCCTTGTGACCCCAAGGAGTGGGGGTAAAACATCCACCATCGCTACGTCACACCCCGTCAGGAGCAGGTTAGGTTCACACTCCTACTCGACACAGGAGTACCGCATAGATTTTTCATATTATCCACCATCATAACGCAGCAATGGTAAGGGATGGAGAGAGAGAGATGCGATGCTCGCCCTTAGCGCCACAGAAAATTCACACCACGTGATATTGTGACGTCACAAGGGTAAAGGTATGATAGGGATCGGGGAGATGCGATGCCGAAAATCCTTAGCGACTCAGAAATTTTAAAACACGTGACATAGTGACGTCAAGGATCAGAGGTGGGGGGATGCAGCATCTAGCTCTTATAGTGCCGCATAAATTCCAACATGGCGGCACTGGCGCCAAAGCGGCAACATGGCCGTCTGGCTATACAAGCGGTCTGGCTATGCAAGCGGTCTGGCTATACAAGCGGTCTGGCCCAAGTAGCGGTCTTACTACTTCCCTCCGACATAAATTTTTCCAATAGTTTAATTCTAGCCTGCACCCTACGTTCCTCTAACGATGTCCATTTCAGATTTTCTATTAATGATGTTACGCTTTGTTTACTATCGTAATTCATCTTTACAAATCTAGCTGTCCTGCGCTGAACCTTTTCTCTCTCGTTAGTGAGTCCCTTTTCGTAAGGATCCCACAAAGCTGAAGCATATTCGACCTGCGGTCGAATCAAGGATAAATAACATAATTCTTTCACTTTTTCGGAGATATTTCGAACTATTCTCCCTATAAAGGCCAGGTTTTTGTTAGCGGCACCAACCAATCGGCGAATGTGGGTGTCCCACGAGAGATCACGATGGATCGTGACTCCAAGGTATTTAATCTAGTCTGAAAATGGAATCTCTACTCCGTCTAACGAATAATTATTATTCAACGAGATACTCTTGGTTCTCCAGAAGTTGATGACGCAGATTTTCTTTTGGTTTATCTCTAACTGCCATTCCTTACACCATGCAGAAATAGCTTCTAGGTCATTTTGGAGATACTGTTGGTCTTCCGGATTGCTTATTTCTCTATAGATGACGGTGTCGTCCGCGAAAAGCCTAATTTTACTCCTGACTACTGAGCTGATATCGTTTATATAAATTAGAAATAATAACGGACCAATTACACTACCCTGTGGAACGCCAGAGACAACCTCCACTAGGTTCGAAGATTTCCCATCTATAAGAACCATCTGCTTCCTATGATTTAAAAATTCACGGATCCAACTAACGATTTTAGAATTAACGCCTAAGGTTTCTAATTTCGTTATTAACTTCCTGTGATGTACCTTATCAAAGGCTTTCCTAAAATCTAAGAAGATGGCATCGACCTGCGTATTCTTTTCTCCTCTTCTCAGTAAACAATTAACAAAAAGACCGAGCTGAGTATCACATGACCTACCTTTCCTGAAGCCGTGTTGACAATCATCTAACAATAAATTACTATCAAGAAATCGCATTATGTTGCTAACGAGTATATGCTCGAGAATCTTACACGATATCGAAGTTAAAGAAATCGGCCTGTAATTTTCTGGGTTCTCCTTGTCGCCGCCCTTATGAATTGGGGTAACGTGCGCTAACCTCCAGTCGCTAGGGACCTCTGCGCGAGAAATGGATTTCTCGAAGATTATCAGAAGAAAAGGTGCTATTTCTTCAGCTAATTCTTTTAAAACGCGAGCAGGAATTTCTTCGGGGCCAGTGGCTTTGTTATATCTGATGGAACTTAATTGCTTTGCTATTCCCACCTCAAAAAATACTATATCGTCCATCAGGTCCCCACTTATTGCGGGTGCATAATGTACGCAATGGTCGCTGACGGCTGTGAATGCTTTTACAAGATGACCGTTTAACAGGTTGGCTTTCTCTACGCTATCATGAATAACGGCACCCGAGTCATTACGCAGGGAAGGTATTGTAGGGCCTCTACCTTGGACCTCTCTCACATAGGACCAAAACGCTTTAGGGTCCTCCTTCAAATAATTATTTAATACCTTATTCCGGAAGTTAGTAAAAGCCTCGCGCATAGTAGTTCTCGCTTTAGCGCGGGATTCCTTATACGTCTTAACTTTAGTTGCTCTATATTCATCGGATGATGTAGACGGCATATTTTTTATTTTCGCGTGGCTTATTCTCTGACGCCTAAGCGCACTCCTAATTTGCTTATTGTACCAACGTGGCTCTTTATTGTCGACCTTCAATTTAATTGAAATGTACTTATCGATGCTCTCTTGCATTATATCCTTGAATAGTTTCCATGACGACTCAGCACCTGATCGTTCGGTCATATCACGGAAGCCAGGTAGTATCTCTCGTAGGCGCGACCTGAAGCTTGAAAAGTTTGCCTTAGCAAATATATAAAATTTTCTTTGAAGCTTAGGGTGCCTATCGATTTTCAACTTACACTCTGCATATACGGCCTGATAATCACTTATCCCATCTTCAATGGTGACTTTGTTTATTCTTTCTGGGACGTTAGTTGCTAATAAATCTAATATGTTTCCCGATCGCGTTGGCTTTCTGACTAATTGAAGGAGAGAGTGCTCGCAGAATGTTTCGATTAATGCCTCACAGGATTAGCGTTCTTTACCTCTAGATTCAAAACAGATTTTCCCAATCAATGCAGTGTAAGTTAAAGTCACCACCGACTATAACGATACCATCTTGATTTATCAGTCTAAGATTTGATAGTTGTTTCTCGAGATTTAAAATACAATGTACATCACCGTTAGGTGGCCTGTAAAACGAGCATAAGAACACCTTTTAGGACCCATCTTTACCTTTGCGGCACCAAACCTTCTCGATATCCTCGTCACTTATCGGAATCTCACTGCTATCGTACTTATCGCTAACCGCTATGAAAACTCCCCCGCCCGATCTATTAGCGCGATCTTTTCTATAGACACGACAGTCTCTAAGAAATATCTCCTGACTCTTAATCGCATCCGTTAACCAACTTTCTGTGCCTATCACGACGTCGGCATGCAGACTGCGAATAATATGCTCGAACTCGGCAATTTTCCTACGGATGCTGCGACATCTCAGTACGAAAACGTTTAATTTCTCACTATCACTTCGCATACTAATCTCACCCTTGACTTTCTCTTCCACTCTAAAACTACATGATCTCCCATCACAGTCACTCCCACCACTGTTAGGCATCGCATCAAAATTAGAATTGCGACCCGTCGCACCCTTAACGGAACATTCTATCAATCACCTATCGCGAAATTGGTGCTGCATGTTACGTTACGCTCGGAGTATATTCTATCATTAGATAATCTATCCGGATTCTTATTTTCTACAAATGCGTCGATTATCCCCTTACCCAAATCTGACCTACACCCTGCCCTACTCTCTAGCTTAAAAAATACCTACTGTGTTCGAGAATCCTACGCGCTAATCTCTGAGCCGATTCGGGCGTGTAGTGAACACCAGAGTGATCCAGTGGTGCCCTGCACGATTAGATATTCGGTCGTAGGTCGATGAAGTCCACTCCCAAGTTCCGACAGAAATTCCACAGCCTTCGGTTCAGACCTTCAACTCTACTCCATGAGTGATAAAAACGGCGAAAACGCTTGATAAACAGAATTCTACGATAAAAATTAGACTATCCATTTCTTTCCTCAGAGAATAGTGCAAATCTAGTACCGATATTACTGTTCTAAGATATTTAAATGTGTAAGAGAAAATTACCCTGCAAGATGGTTTTTAGATTTCCATGCAAATGATATGGGAAGGATAGTTCCTCGAATCCAGCATGGGACTTTTAATCTTCGCAACAAAAACTATCCTTGGGTGCTCGGCTCCAGTAGCAGGAGATTTCCACCAAGTGTCATGAAAATCGGTGTATTGGTGCAAAAGTTAATAAGGGGGACAGACAGACACAACAACAAAACTATAAGAATATTTCCATTCTGGAAAGTAGGCAACAATCTCGACTTTTAATTTTTTCAATCGCAGTAACTTTCTCTATACCGTTCCGACTTCCGATGAGAAAATTACTATTGTGAATAGCTGATCGCCAGCTCATAATAATGACTCGCCACTGGTGAGCAAGCAGCCGTATTGGTCGAGGCTTGTATATAAAAGATATTTGGAAAAAACCGTTTTTATATTATTACTTGTTGTAGGAACTAATTTGTAGATACAGATGCACGCGCATTCAAATAAATGATCAAAGCCACGAATTCTGGAACCACATGGCTAAAAGGCTTTACAGGAATAAAACAACATATTGCAAGTGCAATTCATACCCAGGCCAATGGGCTCGTGGAGTGTGTAGATAGCATTATTTAGGGGAGCATGTTGAAGGTTTTTGAGAAGCAGGTGGACTGCTCCAGAACTTTAAAAGGGATATTATATGCATATTAGTCTGTTTTACATCATTCAACTGGTGCTAGTCCATTTGAGATTATGTTCGCGCTTAAGCCAATCTTATCTAACCACTGTATAGCTGAAGAGCCAAATGATAATTTTGAGAATGTCACTGTTGACCTCGACCCTGAAGAGTGTGTGATAAATAATGCTAATCCGAAAAATCGGTTATCCCAAATAAAAACCACGCATCAGATAATCTTAGACGAAGCAGCCAGATACATTGGAAGAGCCCAGGCAAAGCAGAAATCAGACTACGAAAAAAGGAGAACTCAGAAGTCAACATTTCGGTGATGAAGTCCTTGTTTACAATTTGCGGAGTGCAGACAAGAAAGGCGATTGAGCCTTTTTTGCCATTCACTGTGATGAAATTTGTTGACGAAAAGGCCTGTATAGACTCGCAACAGAGGGACAGCTTACGAAAATAAAACAACATGGATTCAGTCTGAAGTGTTGCAGATGGCGGATATACAAAAAGAAACAAGAGCAAGAGTAGGAAGAGGTCCAGTTTCTCTAAGAGAGCAAAACAGCAAGACCTTTCCAGCCGACATCTGCCAAATGAAGAGCAAATATATGTAGGAAACTAAATATTACTTCGTATTACGAGTCTAAGAAAGAAATTCGTGGAGATGGTAATTGCCTATTCAGGGCAGTAAGCAGGAAGTTACACTCTTAGAAAACTATCATTTTATCTTCTAGGCAGCAAGAGCCTGAGTATTCAGTAAGTTTTGAAATATTTATAGGAAAACCCGTTGCACTGTATCTTGAAGAGATTCAAGTGATGAGGGAAACTGTATGAGGAACAGGTGGAGATATTAGCACATCCTACAATAATTTTGAAACGAGAAAAAGTCTATTATGACCGGGAATCGAACCCGGGTCTTCCACTTGCCGGGCGGATATTCTACCGCTGAACTATCGTAGCAGATCAATTTTCTCGTTTCTGAACGCGGATGTTTTCTTGGTTGGGACGGATATCCGCCCGGCAAGTGAAAGACCCTGGTTCGGTTCCCTGTTATAGCAGACTTATTTTTCGTTTCAAAATTATTCCCAACTTTACAGCTTATGCCTGTCTATATAGGATCTTTCGATCGCTTTATTCCATCACCTCCTACGATATTTAAGATTCCTCTGAGTAATGGGTTAATCTATCGGAGCCCACCAAATGTCCCGGCCAATAAAAGCTCTCCAAGGTTGAGCAGAGACAATATAAATACCACGTACTCATGAGCATCACCAACTCATCTGACCTGAGAACGTTGACTTCAACGCCGGCGAAACGTCGTCTACAACAGACGAACAACGCGGTGAAATAGAAAGCCATGTAGTCTACGGAAGAACGCCTCGAAAGCCTTCGCACCAAAAGATTTCCATTGTTGAAAAGAGGAAAAAAATCACACTTTTCGGTATGTATTTGAATTCTGCCTTCAAAAAGTTAGAACTCCGTTTTTTTACATAGACAGCTGTTTTTTGCGAAGTCGTTTTCCAATTTAAAGAAATTTAAAAATGCATTTTTAGAACGCCTTGCACTGAATCCCATGCTTTTCTTGTGGATTTATTGAAATGGAATCATGGGGTTCAAAAGACCCCTTAAATATGAACCTTTTTGTGATTTTCAATTTTTCTGGTCGGTTGTGCCACTCGATTTACCTAAATGCCAAATTTCAGGTTTCTAGCCCTTCTAGAACTACCTAAGAGTTTTATGTTATTGAGTGAGTGAGGCACAAGTAGCTATATTATTATAGATATATTCTATTTCATGTTGCTTTTTCATTTGTATCCTCGCATTCTCACACCTATTTAATGCATTCCGTGTACATCATTCACTCGCCAATAATTGTGTTATCCCCAAAACAACATACATGCCTTCCTCATTCTTAATCATCTTCTTTTGGATTGCAGATCGTAATTGGCGCTGCCGGTGCCGCGGGAGGGGGGGAGCTTTGGCCCGCCGAGCGACCTCCCGGCATGCCTTCGATACGCTCTCTCGACGTCATGTGCGGCAAAGAGCACATGGACGTCCGGATAGCGTTCACCCATCCCTTTTCCGGCATAGTCTTCTCCAAGGGACAATACGGCGATCCAAGGTGCGTCTACGTGGCGCCGTTGGGGCGGGGGGGAGGTGCGGGCGTCGCAAGACCGGGACCGAGTCTGCATCCGGGTGCCGCCTTCCGCACCGGTCGCACCAACGAGCCGCTGCGGCCCGGAGTCGTGGTTACCGAAGATCGCCACCGCCTCCGAGCGAGCCGCTCCGGGTGGACTCCGGGAGAAGGGGCGTCGGAAGTGGAGGAGGCGAGACCGGAAGAGGGCCCGGAGGAAAGGGTCGGCGCGGATGAAGCTAGGGGAGGCGACGACGGAGGAAGGGTCTTCCGGTTCAGGATCGCTTATTCGCGCTGCGGCACGAGGCCGGACCACAGGGGACAGTTCTACGAGAACACCGTGGTGGTGCAGTACGACAGGGATCTTCTGGAGGTGTGGGATGAAGCCAAGAGGCTGAGATGCGAATGGTTCGACGACTACGAAAAGAAAACGGCGTCGAAACCCCCGATGGTGATCGCCGACTTGGACGTCGTGCAGTTGGATTTTAGGGGTGGGTGGAGGGGACTATTGGAATCGAACTGCGCCGATGGGCGTGGATATCCATGAAATGATCGATCTGTATTTTTACCTTCCATCTGAAACAAGTACGTTTGGCCGCATACTAAAAGGGGATCGCCAAAACCAAATCGCCGGTTTAACAGCCCTCGTAAAGAAAAGATAACTAACGGAGGCATTTGCAAAGCTTCGTAGTATTCGACGTTCTTTGCAGTTAAATCGACTTCTGCTTTTCCCAAAAATCGACTTCGAGTATAGACGTTTTTTATTCAACTTATCAATTTTTGTAGTTTTCGATATTTGAATTTCTTAAAAAGCGACCAATAATATAGGGGTTTTTTCTTAAAAATAGTTAACAAATATCGACGAGTAATATAACACATTTTATCGATTTTTGTTTATAAAACTAAATTACTGCAATTCCCTCTAATTAAATTTTACTAAAAGTGTACATATAAATATACGTTTTAGTGGTTTTCTTCATTGCTGAAAAGCACTATTATCTTTGTGATGTCCCTCCGTCAGTCCGTACGCATAAGTCAGGGATGAATTGGCCGACCCGAATTCAAACATATTTGACACATTGAATATTCACATAAATACATGATAAAATGACATATTTGGATCGGATCGAGTCAGCAGGGGTGACACAATTGCAAAATACATTCCTAACGGAATTCAGCGAAATTTGAATTAAGGAAGTGTTCAACATGGAAAATAAAATCAAGATGATTGTTATAGATACAGAAAGCTGGATTGCCACAATACAAGGAATAAAATATCTTTTTACGAGTATTTGTGTTGAACTGTTTACATCAATTCTAACCATATTTAATATTTATAATGTACACATAAATACAAAACCATAATACCATATCTGCACTGGATCAGTCATATAGGGAAGCCATAATTACAAATTAAACACTTTCAGTAATTATAGATTTGGAGGGCTAAACAATTTTCAACTAAATTTTGTATATCAGAATTGTTCATCATACCATATTTAAATCAAAATGTTTATAGTGGAGGAAGAGCAGGGCAACCAAAATAAAAAGTGAAATAATATTTTTTAAACTTATATCCAGAGAAATGACAGCATTTGATCCAAATATGATATATATATATATATATATATATATATATATATCATAAAATAAATTAACAAAATAGCATATTCCAACTGACAATGGGTTGAACAAACAGAGTTACCAAAATATCATGGTTAGATTTTTTTGTGTATCAATGAATTTGGAAGGTATTGTGCAAAACGTTTTAAAAGAAAGTTTGCTTTAAAGGCAAGTATAGAATGCCTAAATGTAATTTACATATTTAGAATGGATCTATAGAGCAGGGTTACCATAAAATATTGAAAATTAATTTTTTGTTTACAAAGAAAATATATTAGCATAGGATTATACTACTGTGAATTTGATGAAAAGCACACTTGCACCATCGGAATAAGGTACACATCCGTACTTATTCAGATAGTTTCTCGTTCTTTAAATTAGGGTTCCATTGCTTTTGTTGTATTCAATCATCGACAGGGAACAGCTAATTTTTGGAAAAATTACAAAATAAAATTTATTGGTTAATTTGCACCTCATATTCACGAAATCTTTACCATTCAATTAAACATTTTTGCGCATGAATATAATTTATAACCTAATGCTTATGTTTAAGCAACAGCAATTCAATTTTCCCTTTTGTGATAAGTGTATATATGAATAGTTATAAAAAGTATCATTTCTTGAATAACAAGCGACGATAAATGCGAAAGAAATCCCAGAAAAAGAAAAATTCAATCCTATTGCCTACTTCTATCCAAATTCTCTCTAACTCCTACCCCACTACCAATTCTACCACTCTTCTACTTCTCTCCCAATTCTTCCTCTCTCTTACTTCTCAACCAAATCTTCCTCTTTCCTATTCCTATCCAAATTATGCCTCTCCTACACTTCTCACCAAAATATCCCCCTCTTGTACTCCTCACCCAATTCTCCATATTTCCTATTCATATCCCAATTCTCCCTCTCTCCTGCTCCCATTAAAAACTCCCCCTCCCTTACTCATTTCCAAAGTATCCCTATCTCATACTTCTCTCCAAATTATCCCTCTCAAAAACTCCTCAACAAATTCTCCTTCACTCTTATATCTCTAACATTTTTCCATCTCTAATACTCATCACAAAATTCTCCCTCTCACAAACTTCACTTCTATTCTCCCTCTCTCCTACCCTTTCCCAATTCTCCTTCTATCCTATCCTCTAACAATCTCCCTCTTTCTTACATCTCTCCAATTTATCCCCCTCTCTTTCTCACACAATATTTCCTCTCTCAAGCTTCTCTTCCAAATCTCCCTCCCCACTACTACACTCCCAATTCTCCCTCTCCCCTACTTATCCCAGAGTTATAACTCTGTCCTACATTACACCCAAATCTCTCTCTATCCTACTTCTCTCCCAATTCTCCCTCTTTCCTAATCCTCTCCCAAATCTCTCTCGCTTGTATTCCTGCAAAAATTATCCCTCTCGCCGACATCTCACCAATATAGCCCCCTCTCGTTCTCCTCTCCCAATTCTGCCTCTCGAACTTCTCTCCCAATTCTTCCTCTCCACTATGCCACTCCCAATTCTTCCTCTCCCCTATGTATCTCCCAGTTCTCGGTTTCTACTACTTTACTCCCAAATCTCCCTATCTACTACTTCTCTCCAATTCCTACCTATCTCGTTACCCTCCAAGCCTCCCTCTCTCATATTTCTATCCCAATTATCCCTCTACTAGACCTCACAATTCTCCCACATTACAACTTTTATCCCAATTTTCCCTCTTTCCTACTCCACTCAAAATTCTCCCTTTCTCCTACACCTCACACAGATCTTCCTCTCTCCTACTTTTCCAAAAATTCTCTCTCTTACTCCTATCCCAATCTCTCACTCTTATACTTCTCTCCCCTTCTTCATCTTTCATTCTACACTCCCAAAGCTCTCTCTCCAATCCTCTCCAAACTATCACTCTCCTACTTCTTCACCATATGATCACGGTCTCCTACTCCTCACCCACTTCTCCCTACACCCTATTCTCCAAATTCTACCCTCCTACTCCTCTCCCAATTATTCCTCTAACCTATTCCTATTAATTCTCCCTCTGACCTACTCCTCTCCTAATTCTTACTCTCTCCTACATCTCTACCAATTCACCCTCTCTCATACTCCTCTCCCAATGCTCCCTCTCCTATTCCTCTCAGAAATCTACCTCTCCTACTTCTCCGCATATTCCCCCATACTCCACAACAAATTCCCCCTCTCTCCTACTTCTCTTCCACTTCTCTTCTTATTCTCCCTCTCTCCTACTCCTATCCCAATTCTCCTTCTCTCCTACTCCTCTCCCAATTCTCCCTCTTTACTACTCCTCCCCTAATTCTTACACTCTCCTATTCCTATCCCAATTCTTCATCTCTCCTACTTCTCTCCCAATTTTCTTTACATCTTCTCTTCTACTTATCCCACTATCTTACTTCTCTCCATATTGTAACTCTCTCCTACTTTTCTACCAATACTTCCTCTCTCCTACTCCTCTTCCAATTCTCCCACTCACCTACTTCTCTTCAAATTATCCATCTCTGCTACTCCTCTTCCCAATTCACCCATGCCGAATTCTCTCCCAATTCTCCCTCTCTCCTTCTCTCCCAATATTTCCTCCCTCTTACTCCTCTAAAACTCCTACCTCTCTCCTAATTCTATCCCAAATATCCCTCTCTTCTTCACCTATCCCTATTTTACCTTTCTAATACTTTCTACTAATTTTCATTCTCTCATACTCGTCCCACAATTCTCTGATATTTCTCCCAATTCTCTCTCTCATTCACTCCAAATTCTCTCACACTTCTACTTCACTACCAATTCTTCTCTCTCATTCTCCACTCAGAAACCACCCTCTGTCCTATCCTCTCCCAACTATCCCTCTTCTACATCTTCACCAAATTATCCCTCTCTCTTACTCCTCACCCCTTACTCCCTGTCTTCTACTATAGGAAATCTCCCTCTCACCTATTTCTTGTCCAATTTTCCTCTAATCTACACTTCTCTTAATTCTTCCTCTCTCCTTCTTTACCAATTCTACCTCTCTCCTACTTATCTCCAAATTCTCTGTTTCTCCCACTTCTCTCACAATTATCCTTCCCTTTCATTCCTATAAAAGCTTTCTCTTGCCAAATTAACCCTCACTCCTGCTTCTCACTCAATTCTCCCTATCTCCTAATCACCCAAACTTCCCTCTCTCTTACTCCTGGAACAATTTTCCAACACTCCTTCCCCTATACCAATTATCCCTTTCCTCTACTCCTCCCTTAATACTCCCTCTTTCCTACTCCTATCTGTATAATCCCCTCTCTTACTTCTCTCACAATTCTCCCACTTCCCTACTCCTCTCCCAATCCTCACTCTCCTACTTCCCTCCAATTCTACCTCTCTCCTGCAACTCTGTCAATTCTTTCTCTCTCCTTGTCCTCTCCAAAATCTCTCCTACTTCTCTCCTATGTCTCTGCATATATCTCTCACTACTTCTCTCCCAATCACTCTTTCCTACTCAACTTTAAATTCTCCATGTCTCCTACTCCTCTCATAATTATCCCTTTCAACTAATCCTCTTTCAATTACCCCTCTCTCCTAGTACTCTCCTAAATCACCCTCTATCTTACTCATTAAATTTTCACTCTCACCTAAATCTCTCTCAAATCTCCCTCTCTCCCAAATCTCCCTCTCTCCTACTACTCTCAAAAATCTCCCTCTCCTTACTTCTTTATATATTGTCCATCTCTCCTCTCCTCTCTCCACTTCACAGAATTCTCTGTCTTTCCTACTTCTCTCCCAGTTGTCCATATCTCCAACCTTCTCTCTGTTCCCCCTCTACTAATTCTCTCCTAATTCTCCTTCCTTCTTATTCCTCTCCCAATTCTACCTCTCCCCTGTTCTCCCAATTCTACCTCTCCCCTGTTCTCCCAATTCTCCTTCTTTCCTACTCCTCTACCTATTCCCCCTCTCTACTATTGCTCTCCCAATTATCAATCTCTTCTGCTCCTATCAAAATTCTTCATCTCTCCTACCTCTACCAATTTTCCCTAACACTTACTTCTCTCTAAATTATCCTCTCTCTTACTCTTCTCCCTCTTCTCCCACTCTTCTACTCATATCCCAATATTCTCTCTCCTTCTCTCCAAATTTTCTCTCTTTACCCCTTCTCCAATTATACCTATCTCCTATTTCTCTCTATAATATCCCTCCTAATTCTCACACAAATCTTTCTCTCTCTTACCTCTCTTCCAAAACTTTCTCCTTCCTACTCCACTGAAAATTCACCCACTCTCCTACTTCTCTCCCAATTATCCCTCTCTACAACTCCTCTACCAATTCTTGCTCTATAAAAATTCTATACCAATTTCTCTTTCTCTCCTATTCCTCCCCATGTTTACCCACTCTCCGACTTCCTCCCAATTCACACTATCTCCTTAACTTCCAAATTTTCCTCTTTAAGATTTATCTCCCAAATATCCTTCTCTTATACTCCTCTCAAAATTTTCCCTCTCTTCAACTTTCCTCCCAATTCCTCCCTGCTAATACATAACTCCCAATTCTCCCTTCATACAACTTCTTACCCAAATCTCCCTCTCTACTACTGCTCTAAAAATTCTCCTTCTCTACAATCTTCTCCAAAATCTCCAACTCATCGACTACTCCCCTAATTCTCCCTCTCTCCATGTTCTCTCCGAAAATTCCCACTTTTCTTCTTCTCTTACAATTATACCTCTCTCCTACTTCAGTCCAAATAATCCTTCCTTCTTACTTCTCACCAAATACTTTCTCTATAATACTTCTCTCCCAATTCACCCACTATCTTATTCACCTCCCATTTCTCCCTCTCTCCTACTTCTATCCCAAATATTCATCTCGCCTACACCTCTCCTAATACTCCCCTTCTACTACTTCACTACCAAATTCTCCTTCTCTCCTACTCCCCCAATTATCTCAGTCACCGATATTTTCTCCCAATTTTCTCTCTCATTGTCTCCCCATTTTCCCACTTTACTGCTTCTCTCACAAATATCCCTCTTTCATAATCCTATCCCAATTTTCCATCTCTTCTATATCTTTCCCATTTCTTCCTATCTATTAATTTTCTCCGATTTCTCCTTCTTTATTACTCCTCAAAAATGTAACTTCTCCCATACTCTGTCTCAATTCTTACTCTCTCCTACTCATCTACCAATTCTCTCTCTTTATTATTTCTTTCCAATTCTACCTCTCTCCAACTTTTCTCCCAAATAACCCTCTTCCATTCTCTCCCAATTTTTCCTCTCATATTCCTCTCCCAATTCATCCTCTTTTCTACTTCTCTCCCAAATCTCTCTATCCTACTCTCCAAATTCTTTCTCTCTCTTACTCCTTCTAATCTTCTTTCTCCTCTATTTATCTCAGATTCCTAATCTCTCCTACTCCAATTCTTCCTCTTTCCTACATCTCACTCAATTCTCCCTCTCTACTACTTCACTCCAAATTCTCCATCTAATATTACTCTCCAAATTCTAACTCTCTCCTAATACTCTCCCAATTCTCTATCTCACCTACTCCTCTACCAATTTTTCCTATTTACACCATCCTTTATAATTCTTCCTCCCTTTTACTACTCTCCTAATTTTCCTTTTTTCTTACTCCTCTCCAAATTCTCCCTCTCAACTACTCCTCTCCCAATTCTCCATCTCATGCTTCTCTCCCAATCTCCTTCTTTTCTACTCATCTCCAAATTCCTCTCTTATTTTTCTCCAAATTTCCCTACCTCCAACTCCCCTCCCAATTCTCCCACTCTCCTACTCATATCCCAATTATATCTCTTACTTCTTTCCCAAATTTCCCTCTTCACTTCTTCTTTTCCAATTATACCTCTCCCCTACTTCGCTCCATATTATCCCTCTCTCCTACTCATCTCTTAATTCTCCAACTCTCCAAATTCTCTCCCAATGTTTCCTCTCTACAAATTCTCCCTCAACACTACTTCTCTACTAATTCTCCTTATCTCCTATTCCTTCCCCAAATTCACCAATCAACAGTCTCCTCTCACAATTCTACCTCAAAAATTCTTCTCTCCGAAATTTACCTCTCTACTACTACTTTCCCAATTCTCCTTCTCCAACTCTTCTCTCCCAATTCTCCCTATCTAATATTCTCATCCAAAATCTCTCACTCTCCTTCTCTCCCATGTCCCCCTCTCTACTACTTCTTTCCCTTATCGCCCTCTCTGCCTCTTCTCTCTCAATTCTCCCTTTATTACTACTTCACTACCAAATCTCCTTTTCTCCTATTCCTCTTCCAATTCTCCTACTTAATGATTATTCTTCTAATTCTCACTCTCTCCTGGCTCTCTGCCAATTTTCCTGCTTTACTTCTTCTATCCTAATTATCACTCTCTTCTACTTTACTCCAAATTATTCCCCTCTCCTCTCCCAATTCTGCCTCTCTACTACCTCTATCCCAATTCTTCTTTTCTCCAACCCCTCTGACAATTCTCCTGCTCTCCTGTTTCTCTCTAATTAATCCCTCTCTTCTACTCCTATCCCAATTCTCCCTCTCTAATACCAATTCTCCCCTATTTTTCTCTTAATTCTCCCACTCACCAACTTCTCTCCTAATTCTCCCTCTCTATGTTCTCCCAATTTTCCCTCTTTACTTCTTCTCTCTCAATTATACCTCTCTCCTACTTCACTCCTTATAATCCCTCTCCCACTTCTCTCTCAATTCACTCTCTCTCATAGTACTATCCAAATTCACCTTCTCCTCTACTTCTCTCCCAAATATCATTCTCGCCTAGGCTTCTCCTAATACCCTTTTTCTAATACTTCTCTACCTATTCTCCTTCTTTCCTACTCCTTCCCCAATTCTCCTACTCACCGATTTTTCTCCAAATTCCCTCACATTCTCACCTAATTCTCCCTCAGTATTACTCCTCCCCCAAATCTCCTTGGCTCCAATTCCTCTCATCCTACACGTGTCCCACTTCACCCTTGCTTCTACTACTCTACCAAATTTCCATCTAACCATATTCTGTCCCAGTTTTTCCTCTTTACACTTTCCTACCAATTAACCCACTCTCCTACACTTCTTCTCATTCTCCAACTCTCCTACTACTCTTCCAATTCTCTTTCAGGACTACTCCTCTCTCAAATCTCCCTCTCTCCAACTCCTCGATATCCTCCTCTTTATTACTCCTCTCCTAATTATTTCACCCGCCTACACCTTTTTCCCACTCACATACTCCTCTCACAATTTTCCCTTTCCCCCATTTCTTTCCCAATACTCCATCTCACCTACATCAGTACTAATTCTCACTCCTATTTCTCCACATAATCTTCCTCTCTCATACTCCCTTCTTAATTCTCCCTCTCACCTACGCCTCTCCCAATTCTCCCTCTTTATTACTCCTGTCTCATTTATCCCTCTCTCCAACTTCTCTCCTAATTTTTCCTCTCCCCTACATTTCCAATTCTACCTCTCTCATAATCCTCTCCCAATTCTTCCTCTTTACTACTTAATTTACACTTAATTCTGCCACTCAGCTATTCCTGACACAATTCTTCCTGTTCTATTTCTCTCTCAATTTTTCCTCGCTCTCACTTCTCACAAAACAACCCTCTGTACTACTCGTCTCCCAATTCTACAACTCTCTTTCTCTTATCCCAATTCCTTCTCTCTACTACTTCTCTGCAAATTTTCCCTCTTTACTCCTTATCTTCCAATTACACCTGTCTCCTACTTCTCTCCAAATTATCCCTCACTCCAACTTCTCTCGCATTTCTTCCACTCTCCTATTTCTATGCTAATTGTCCCTCTCTCCTCTCCCAATTCATCCTCTTCTACTTCTCTTCCAGTTGAACCTCTCTGCTTCTCCTCTCCGAATTCTCCCTATCTACTACTTCTCTACCAATTCCTTTTCTCTCCTACTCCTCTCGCAATTCTCCATTCACCGACATTTCTCACAATTCTCTCTCATTCTCTCCCTATTTTCCCAATTTACTACTTCTCTCCTCAATTCTCCCTCTCTCCTACTTCATTCCAAATTCTTCATCTTTATTACTTTATCCCAATTCTCCCACTACCCTTCTCTGTCTCAATTCTCCATATCTCCTACCCTCTACTAATTCTCCCTGTTTATTACTTCTTTCCCAAATATACCTCTTTCCTACTATTCTCCCAATTATCCCTCACTCTAACTTTTCTCCCAAATATCCATCGCCCGTTCTCCTCTCCCAATTCTTCCTCTCTCGTACACCTCTCTTAATTCTTTTTTACGCACTTCTTGCAATTCTCTCACTCTCCTTCTCCACACCAAAATCTCCCTACCTCCAAAATCTCCCTATCTCGTACTCTTCTCCGAATTCTCCCTCTCTCTTACTCGGCTAATTATCCCTCTCTCCTACTTCTCATTCGTATATCACTCTAACTTACTCCTCTTTCAATTCTTCCTCTCTCCTATGTCTCTCCCAATTCTCCATCTCTCCTACTTCTCTGCAAATCCTTTACATTATACTTCACTCCCATTTCTCCCTCTCACATACTCTCCCAATTATTCCTCTTTACTACTTCCTTCTTAATTTTCCCTCTCTCGTACTCCTCTTCCAATTCTCCCTCTATCTGTCTCTTCTACTAATTCCCCCTCTATCCTACTACTCTCCGAAGTCTATCTCACTGCTACTCTTCTCTCAATTCTTACTCTCTACTACGTTTGTTTAAATTGTTTTTCACTCCTACTTCTCTCCCCATTTTCCCTCTCTCCCATTACTCAATCTATTCTCCACTCTCCTACTTATCTCCAATTTCTCCTTCACTCCCACTACTCTTCCATTTCTAGCTCTCACCTACCTCGCTCCCAATTCCTCCTCTCTTTTACTTCACTCCCAATTTTCCCTCTCTCCCAATTCTCCCTCAATACGACTTCTATGCCAATTCTATCTATCTCCTGCTCTTCCACAATTCTACCATTTTACTACTTCTCACCCAATTACCACTGTCCAACTCCTCTCCCAATTCTCCATACTACTTCTCTAACAATTCTCCCTCTCTCCTACACCTCAAAATCCTCCTCCTCTCCCAATTCACTCTCCCTCCTACTTTTCTCCATATTCTCCATCTCTCCCATTCCTCTCTCTATTTACAACTCTCCTACATCTCTCCAATTTCTCCTTAGCTCCTACTCTCTCAATTCTACCTCTAACCTACTTCTCTCCCAATTCTTCCTCTCTTCTACTCCTCTCCCAATTTCCCTCTGTCCTATTATCTTCCAATTCTCCCTTTCTCTTTCTCTCACAAATTTCCCTCCCTACGATTTCTCTGCCAATTCTCCATATCTCCTAATTTTCCAAAATTCCACCATTTACTACTTCCCTCCCATTTATCACTCTATTCTATTCCTCTCCCAATTCTCCCTTCTACTTCTCTACCAATTATCCCTGTCTCCCATTCCTCTCCAAATTCACCCTCTCTCAATCACCTCTCTCAATTCTCTCCTTCTTCTCCTCTCCCAACTCACCCTCCCTCCTACTTCTCTCACTATTATTCATCTCTACTACTCCTCTCCTAATCTCTCTCGCTCCTACTCCAACCCAAATTATCCTTCTGTCCTACTTCCCTCCAAATTATCCCTTTCTCCTCCTCTCCCAATTCTCCCTCCCTTCTAACACTCACACATCTCCCTCTCCCCACCTCCTCTCCTAATTATCCCTCTCCCCTACTTCTCTCCCAATTCTCTCTCTCTCCTACTTCTCTCCCTATTATTTTTATCTCTACCCCTCCCCATTACTCCCACTTTCCTAATATTTTCGCAATTATCTGTCTCTCCAAACCCCTTTCAATTCTTCCACTTTACCACTTCTCTCCCAATTATCCCTCTTTCATACTCCACACCACATTCTCCCTCTCTCCTACTTCTCTCTTTAATTATTACTCTCACCTTATCTTATCCCAGTTTTTCCTCTCTCATACTTCTCTCACAAATCACACAATTTCCTACTCATCTCTAAGTCCCCCTCCTTTCTTTTTCTCTCCTAATACTCCCTCTCTCCTACATCTCATCCACGCCTTCCCCTCTCCTACTTCTCTGCCAATTCTCTCACACTTAATCATATCCCAAATCTTCCCCACACATTCCTCATTCTCAAAACTCCCTCCGTCATATTCTTTACAAACTATCCCTCTCGTACTTATTCACCAAATGATCCCTCTATCCTGCACCTTACCCATTTCTCCCTATCTTCTAATCTCCGAAATTTCCATCTCTCCTACTCCTCTCACAATTCTTCCTCTAAACTACACCTCTTATCTCTCCCTCTCTTCTACTCCTCTCCCAATTCTCCCTCTCTCCTTCTTTACTACCGATTCTCCCTCTCTCCTACTTTTCTCCCAATTCTCACTCTCTACTTCAATCCCAACTCTCCGTCTCTAATACTTCTCCTCCAATTCTCCCTCTCTACTACTTCTCTCACAATTCTCTCTTTTCTACTTCTCTCCCAATTCTCACCCTCTCGTACTTTTTTCCCTATTCTCCCTCTCTACTACTTCTTTTACAATTTTTCCTCTTCACTTCTCTCCCAAATCTTCCTCTCCTCTACTATTCTCCCTACTCCTCGATCAATTCTCCCTCTCCACTACTCCTCTCCCAATTCTCCCTCTCACCGAACTCTTTCGATATTCTCCGTCTCCTTTTTCTTTCCCAATTTTCCCTCTTTACGTCTTCTCTCCGAATTTTACCTCTCTTCTACTTCTTTTCAATTACCCCTCTCACCTACTCTTCTCCCAATTCTTCCTTTCTCATTCTTCTCTACCAATTCTCCCTCTCTCCTACTTTTCTCCCAATTATCCCTCTGTACTACTACTCTCTCAATTCTCCCACTCTACTATTTCTCTCCCAATTCTCTGTCTCTCTTATATCTCTCCTAATTCTCCCTCTCTCCTATTTCTCTCCTAATTTTCGCTCTTTACTATTTTTCTCCCAATGTTCCATCTTTACTACTTCCCTCCCAATTATACCTCTCCTACTTTTTTATCATTTCTCCTTCTCAACTATCTCTCTCCTAATTTTCTTCCTCTTCTATTCTTTTCCCTCTCTTTACTACTCCTCTCTAAATACCACTCTTTTCCCAATTTTCTCTCTCCTCTATTCCTCTGCCAATTCTCTCTTTCCCTAATTCTCTCTTAATTTTTCCCTCCGCTCTCACCATTTCCTCCTTCCATTCACTCCACTTCTCTCCCAATTCTGCCTCCAATTTTCTATTGTCCTCGTTTTCGGCATTCTCGAATTCTCCTTTCCGATTTCTTCTCAAACTAATTCAGTTTCCCCTCCTTCCATTCCTTTCCTATACTGTCATCCATCTCTCTCTGGTTCTTCAAATGATATATTCTGTATTCTTCTCTCACCTGACAACTTACTTCTCGTTCACTTGAAAATCCTGACACAGACAGCGACATGTCCTTTCATAATATGGCATTTTACTTTTCCAAATTTACCATCAGTACTTTAAGAAAAGTTAAAATTGCGCGCACATATCTACGCGCGATATAGACTGGTTTTGTTTAAAGTTGTATAACAGTCGCATTCCTCGTGTTACTCACACCGACTTTACTGTGGGCAAAAGAGCACATGTCTCGGCGATTCACCTCTCTTTCCCTCTCTCTCCCGCGCAGGGGACAACGTCGAGTGTTGGATGGAGGTGCAGCAGGGCAAGGGACCGTGGGCTCCGCCCGTATCCGGGATAGTGCCTCTCGGAACGACCCTCACCCTCGTGATAGCCATCAACGATTTCACAGGTGAGAGGCGGCGGTAATATATTTGCTAATGTATGTGCTAATGTATGTTCCCAGCTGATTCACATCTTGCCTACGTGCAATGGGTATCTAAGAGTTAGTGCAATGGATAGCAGAATAGCAAGGGAGCAGAGAAACCAGATGCCCGCATTAGCCTACTCTTAACGAAGAACACCAGGGGGGCCAAAGGCTTAACGCCCCTTCCGAAGGACGGAACAGCTGAATTTGCACGGTCTCCTCAAACCACGCAAACAGGAGGCTGGGCGACCTTGGAAAAAAATCCTACTTGCGCAGTATTCGTGCCCGCTGCACTTTCAAGCAGCAGGCCAGTAGTGGCCAGCGTCCTAACCACTACACCACCGGCACCGCCGCACGTATATACTCGTCTCCATCCCCACCTCCCTATCTAACAAGTTCCCCCACCTCCCCTGCTCTCACATTCCTTCTATACCTTCTCTCTATCTCTAACACCACTCACTTCCGTTTCTCACATACACGTGCGCACGTTGATCTGGAGGCACGGTTTCGAATTATCATGTGTCGAGTATCCTTCTCTTTCTTTCATTTAAGTAGTCTTGCTCCTTTGCATGATCAAGAAACTTAAGCACCAGAACAGTTTTTCCCCGTTTTTTCCATCCCTAAATCACATTATACCTTTCCAGAAATGTGCGGATTATAAATACAGACACCTCCGATAACGAAGCCTCCTACATCGAAGCATCTTTACAACGATGTTCGTGCTCCCCTTGTTTTTATGTTGGCTTTTTATAATTTCTGGTAAGTTATCCTCGATTCCACTCAGGAATACGTGTGTATTGTTTTTGAACACGTATTGTAATATCTGTCACTAATTGTTCCACTGTATTTACAGACCACATATACTTTTTGGTATTGCGTCTGGAAGTGATTCCAAAACAGGCTTGCTTCATTACATTATGATCAATTCGCGATAAATATTCTAAGACACCTTCTATCTCACGATTTGGTGTAAGATGATGATTTCGCTTATGCTATATGCATACGCAATATATATCTTATACAGAAGGGGAGATCGGGAAGAGTTGTTACACAGGAAATGTTGTTACATAGTAGTTTTAAGAAGTCCAATTGCCGGCAACATCTAATTTATATAAAGAAATTGTGGGTAATAAAAACCTGTCGTAACCGATAAAACGCTACTCTGAATCGACGCGTTGCTTGGTTATTGTGATAAAACAGTGCTTTTTGTGGTTAGAAGGTAATTTTTCTTTTAATTTTGAAGCATTCTGGCACAGTTACCTATCTAAGTAAGACATTCACAGACATAATTTCGAATATCTTATACGGATACAGTTCTGCAATGTGAAAATCAAGAGGCAAGCTACCACAATTCCCCATTAATGATTATACAAACCGGTATATGTATGCTATGAGGCTTCCTTATATGCACTAGTGGTGTAGTGGCTAACGTGTCGGCTTACCAAGATTCGATCCCCCGAATGGTGGTTAAAAAAAGGAAATTGAAAAAATTAAATTAAATTAAAACCATCTGTGCCTTGCTGTGAGCAGCAGTACTGCCATTATAGTATAGAGCCGAAAACAAATGTTGTTGGCTGGATCTATATCCAAAATAACTGTAGGCATGATCGAAAATATTTGAACGGCTACAGTAATGTGAGGTTGAAAGCAAACGGTAATATACCACTTTGCAATTCCCTAATAATGATTATATGGTTGGACAATATGAGTTCTCTCGAGGTAAAACATTCCGGAGGTAATATAATCCTAGATTTGGATCTCTGGGCGAGGATTGCCTTGAAGAAATTTTTTGTCAAATGTAACATACGCAAAGGTAATTAAAATGTGAAGACCATGAGGAAGGCAGGAAATGTAGAGAATCATAAAGAATAAATTAGAAGAAATAGGATTGGCGTAATAGTTTTGAGCGAAGTGAAATGGGAATGAGAGGGCAATTCCACTCGGAAGAATTCACGGTAGTTTACTCAGGACGAAAGTTCACATACTAATGTTACCAGCATATTCACCTCTTGCCTACGTGCAATGGATATCTAAGAGGTAGTGCAATGAACTTCGTTGATCTTCGGCCGGTTCTCGGATCGTGTAGGGTACCCCTAAACGACTCTGGAGTCCATTACACGACCGAGGCTTCACAGAGTGTAGCGTGTAGGATCTTCGACCATGGTAGGTATTTTTTAGATTAGAGAGTAGGGTAAGGTGTAGGCGTAATAGGAGATTTCATAGGGGCATCGAGTGTAATAAAATTTCTGGTCGCGAAGTGAGAGAGTCCACCTGCAGAAGCCATAATAGAGCAGTTAATGCTTCGGGCGATAACGAGAAATTAAATATTGTAGTTTTAAACTGGCGCAGCATTAGTAGAATGTCTGCCGAACTCGGACACGTTGGATGCTGATGTAGTTATAGGTACGGAAAGTTGGCTCACCGAAGATACCGCTAGCCAAGAAATTTTTCCGAAAAGCTATAGAGTGTACAGAAAAGACCGTGCCAATAGAATAGGTGGCGGAGTATTTTTGGCAATAAGTGAAAAGTACGATAGTTGTCAGATCCATATTATCGACGAAACGACCGAGAGCGTGTGGTGCCGCCTAGGTAAGGATAATTCGAAAAAGATATATTTATGCTCATTTTACAGACCACCTAATGCCAAAGTTGATTATATTTTAAGTTAAGAGAGGCAATTAGCCGAGCTAAGATCTTTTATGAACGACGGTTATGTGATAATTGGAGGCGATTTTAACTTACCGTCAATCGATTGGGAAAACCTATGTTTCGTTACGGGAGGTAAAGAACGCGAATCGTGTGAAGCCTTAATTGACACGTTTCATGAATATTCCTTAATCCAGATGGTACGAAAAGCCACGCGTTCGGGCAATGTTCTCGACTTGCTTGCTTCTAACATCCCGCATAGGATAACTAAGTTATCCACAGAGGAGGGACTTAGCGACCATCGAGCTGTGTATGCGGAGTGAGAATTAAAGCTCAAAAGACATCCTAAACCTCTTCGGAATGTATACGCTTTTGCCAAGGCCGACTTTAAAAGTTCCAGCTTACATCTCAGAAGTACCTTTGCCAGTTATAGTGAAAAGACAGAACGATTAGGTATGGAGCCATCATGGTTATTATTTAAGGATATACTAGGAAAAGGTATCAATAGATTTATCCCTAGTAAGTTAAAATCTGATAAGAAAGAACTTCGTTGGTTAAATAAGGAAGTCAGGATTGCCTTAAGACGACAGAGGCGTAGCCACGCAAAATTGAAAAACATACCTACCACCGCTTCCGATGAGTATCGCACAGCTATAGTCCTTGAGTGTAACAGTGCCCGCGTATTAGCGAGAGAAACCATGCGTAGCGCGTTTAACCCCTTCCGGAATGAGGTATTAAATACAAAATTGAAGGAGAATCCAAAAGCGTTCTGGTCCTATGTAAGAGAAGTCAAGTCTTTAATACCCTCCCTGCGATGTGATTTCGGAGACATCCTTTACGATGGGGAGGATAAAGCTAATCTACTAAACGTTTACTTCGCGAAGGCGTTCACGGCAGGTGGAGATAGACTTGAAGATAATCTTATTCCCGATGGTTGTAATCAGATGGATAATATTAAAATCTCTGAGGCAGGAATAGCGAAGCAACTGGGTGCGATAAAGCCTAACAAAAACCCCGGACCAGAAGGAATTCCCGCGCGTGTATTAAAAGAACTAGCAGAAGAAATAGCTCCCTTCCTTCGGATAGTATTCGAGAAATCTCTTACCCTCTGTGAGGTTCCTGATGATTGGAGACTAGCACACGTCACATCCATTCATAAGGGAGGTGACAAAGAAAACCCAGAAAATTATAGGCCGATTTCTCTAACATCATTATCATGTAAGATTTTGGAGTACATTATTGCTATCAACACTGTGCGTTATCTCGAGAGTAGATCGCTGTTAGTCAGCTGTCAACATGGCTTCAGAAAAGGTAGATCCTGTGACACACAACTCGGTCTGTTTGTAAATGATGTTTTATCATGCGGCAAAAATAATAAACAGGTCGATGCAGTGTTCCTTGATTTAAGAATAGCTTTTGACAAGGTTCCCCACCGTAAATTGTTATTAAAATTGGGAAATCTTGGCGTTAATGTTAAAGTCATTAACTGGGTTCGCGCTTTCCTTAGGAATAGAAAACAAAAAGTAGTCATCGATGGTAAGTCCTCGAGTGTGGCAGATGTAGTCTCTGACGTGCCGCAGGGTAGTGTGATCGGACCTATGCTTTTCTTGCTTGATATAAACGACATCAGCTCAGTTGTGAAAAGTAATATCAGGCTTTTTGCAGATGAAACCGTAGTCTATAGAGAAATTAGTGGTCCTAGCGACCATCGTCAGCTTCAGGATGATCTGGATGCGTTATATGTTTGGTGCAAGGAATGGCAGCTAGAAATCAATCAGAAAAAGAGTAACGTTCTAAACTTTTGGAAATCTAGAAGCCCATGGTCCGTATTTACCTATTCGATAGATGTTGAGAGTATTCCTGTTTCGGAATCCGTGAAATACCTCGGGGTAACCTTGAATCGTGACCTGTCTTGGGACACCCATATAAGACGAGTGATAGGTGCGGCAAATAAGAAGTTGGCTTTTGTGCGTAGAATAGTCAGGAAAACACGGAAAAGGTGAGAGAATCCTATTATTTATCCTTGGTTAGACTTCAAATGGAATACGCAGCAGCGGTTTGGGATCCATATCAGAGGGGACTCATAAAGGATTTAGAAAAAATACAGCGGCGAGCAGCTAGATTCGTGAAAAAGAATTACGATAAAAACAGAGCGTTACGTTACTCATTGTAGAGTTGAGTTGGCCATCGTTGAAAGATCGTAGATTACAGGCGAGACTTAAACTTTTAGATAAATATAGGTCGGAGATATTCTTAAATGAAATGAAGGATATTATTCGACAACCAACGAATATCGGACGGAGGGATAATGAGGACAAGATTCGCGAAATATTTAGTACGACGGAGAGGTATAAGGAGTCCTTTTTTCCTAGGACAATACGTGACCACAATAGGTAAGTGAATAATAATTAGTTAGGAACTTGGTGCGCGGCACCCCCTGCCATCCACCGTCAAGCTGACTTGCAGGGTAATATGTAGATGTCTAGATTCAGATTATGAAATTGAGCTTCACGGCCAAAATAAACAATGAAAAGTGAACAGTCTCCAAATGCCATAATTTATAAAAACTATCTAAAAAATATCATGTATTTCTGGAAAGAACTAATTCACCTACTTTCCTTTCAATACAATTTAATATATAAAAATCCTAATCCAAATGCCATAATTTATAAAATCTATCTAAAAAAGATCATGTATTTCTGGAAAGAACTAATCCGCCTACTTTCCTTTCAATACAATTTAATATATAAAAATCCTAGACCAACAAAAACCAAAAACAAAATTCTCTCACCAAAGATACCGTAAGAATAACCCAAGAAGAAGAGCCATTCTGTTTACAGAGTTACTGACAATAATATGTAATACTCATATTTTTCGCCGCGATTCCTAAAGGGTCGATTGTTACCTTGATAGCTATGAATCGAAACACGGCTGGAATGTGCACTTGGCTATGCTCCAGCCGAATTCGGCAATAACCATCGCCATAGAAACAAATGTCTTTCAAAACGCCAAAACGAAAGTTTTTGAGAGAGATTAAAATAAATACGATCGAAAATCAAAATTGTCTGATAAGAATATTCACTTTTTCTCCCTTTAAACAGTACAAATCCCACTCCGATATCATAATTCTAATATATTTTAAAAAGAAAAATAAAACCTCTACGCACGACAGATTTTAGATTAACCATGTAAATCAAATGGGAAAAGAAACACCTGGAATCGAACTCGAGACTTTTAAATTCGTAGTTAGTCTCCGAGAGCACTAACCTTACACGAAGTTTCAAGGAAATCGGTGAAGAAGATGTTAGTGGGGAACACACGCAAACACGGACGCTGAGGCGATCTCATGAGATTACTTGCCATTTTTTTGGAAAGTAGGCTAAAAAAGGAAATGGGAAGCAGGGTAGAACTGGAAAAGAAGAAGAAAAAGATTTTCAATCGACTAATGCCTACAGGGTCGTTTATAATGCAAAATTAATTCTCTTTACGCTAAATGTAGTATTTCGGAACTTGAAATATGTGGCATTCTAAAAATAAAAACAAATATCGACTACTTTGATTTTCAACATTAGCACGATTTTGACATGAAAGTACACATTTTAATGCGTCACAAACGTGTGCAAAAATACCGTGGTTTGACTCTCAAACTTAGCCCGATCTAAAATAAGAAAAATAGAGAATTTCAAACCGTTGATCATAATTTTAGTAACATTCTGATTCTATATAAAGAATCATTTTCTGCTGACGAACCAAAGTTACTCGATACTGGGATTGACTTCAGCTTAACACCTAAAAATCTCCTCATAGATGATTTAATCATTCACAGATCAAGTTCTTTGACGAACCTACTAAAATCCATATCCGAAAAACATGTGAGACCGAGTTAAAAAACGACCTTAAACATCTATCCCGTCAACTCGATACCAAAATCCATAGACAGTATGAAAATTGAAAACTTTTAAGTGAAAAGATTATTTCTACATGAAAGTAGATAAAGAAAACCTGGTATTAATTATGGACAAAGACCAATATTTAAAAAATTACTGAAATGTTAAATAGTGGCCCCTCTACTAAAGTCAATAAAAATCCCCTCACGTCATTAGTACTACAAATAAAATAAACAATCATAAATTGCACAAACTATGTTGTCAAAAAATTGATTTCCAGATTGCATGCATTTATCTCCATTATTCCTAAACTTTATTGTCTTTCTAAAGTACACAAACCCGTAATCCCCATGAGACCAGTTGTCTCCGCTATTGATTCTTTAACGTATTATTTATCCCAATAGCTCAACTCCCAATTTCTTAATTTCAATTTCCTCAGTCAACATTCCGTCTAAAATAAACCGAATTCATTGATCGCACAAAAAATGTAATTCTTAGTTATAACAAAAATCTAGTATCCCTTGATGTAGCAAGTCTATTCCAGAATGTTTCAAATCCCTGAAACTATCTCAACACTAAAACCAGCAAAAGTATAACACCAACCGTTGTTGATGAATCTTACGCCTTATTAATTTTGTCATGAGGCAAAACGTCTTCCAATTCAACAAAGATTACTATAAACAAAACTTCGGCACCACTATGGGAAACACCCTTTCCCCTTTCCTTGATAACTTATTTACGTGTTGGAACACTCCAAATGAATCTGAACAAACTATCGTTAAAACCTTGCAATTTAAAAAAATGTCTTCATTTAAACCCATTAAATAGTATTTCTATCATTCTTGGCCTAACTACGTTCGATTTTAAGTTATTTTGAAAAAATTGTCATATTATGTTACAGAATAAATCAAAATCATATATTAACACATTGTTCTATGCCAGTGCTTACGGCCAAATTTTTCGAACGGTGTCATTGCCAATAATCTCTTCTAATAATGTTGAATAAAATGAATTTAATCTATTATTGTGTGGAATTCCTTGCTTCGAAAAAATAAACTAAAAATTCCACTACATTACTCAAAGGACCCAAATTATAACAATTGGAACAAAACAAAATAATTGACAACATAAAATATTCTCACTCATTAGTCAACAATAATCTCTTTCCCAATCGTTTGCCATTTACCATTCCCTCTAAAACGATCCTCTCCCCAAACAAGAGGGCGCCTTCTGGCTTCAGTCTTGGGGGGTTAATCAAAGATGAGAAAATAAAACTACAGTGGAACATCGATACAACGTGCCTCGCTATACCGCGGATTCGGATACACCGCAAGCCAAGTCATACCCATAAAAAAATTTAAGAAACAGGCGAAGTATTCATGCAACAATGTGTACACAGTCAAATGTAATGTTTTTTCAGTGTTCCACTTTTACCAAAAAAGGTGTGGCACATTTCCGAGAAATATCTAAATAAATATTTGTGAGTAATTGGCCATTATTGAAAGAATCAAATCCTGCAGATGGTGGACACGAAGATAAAGCAAAATAATATTTTCGAAACCTGATCCTTTGAAAACTCTTGACAGCTTCGACATTTAAAACGCTGTTCTTCAATAGTTATCAATTTATCACTTCGACAAGTATAAGTTACTTCATTCCAAGCTTTATGTTCGGTCAGAAAATCTCTCCTATTCTTTACCACACATATTGGGCGTGTTTACTTGCAGTCGCTCAAATCGCTATGGTCGCTCTAGCCACTTCGATAGCTCGCTTCGGAAACAAACTTCGTTGGTCGCGCGCCCTCCGCCCGTCCTCACCTAGCAACCTCCGTTTTGGCTATCTTGATTTTCCGTTCGCTCGCTTCCACCGCCAGCGTCGCTCGCTTCCGCCGCCAGCGTCTCTCGATTACTTATTTCACGTTAGAGATTAGCTGTCATTTTTATATAATTTTGCGATTAAATTTCTTATATAAATATGGATAGATCGTCCCTCCTGTCTCTTTCTCCGTCCTTCCCGGTAAAGAAATCCATTAATTGCGACACCCCTTGATCCTTAGCTTTGGGTTGTTCTAAGCTGCCCTCCGTTTCACTACGATTGATGTTTCGATTATCTTAGCTGTAGAAGGGCTCTCTTCGTCTCCTAATTCCACACTTCTCATACCGACCACTAAATGACGTGTTAAAGGAGTACCGTCTATGCCTAAGGATTCTTGCTACTCGATGGACCCCATTCTCTCCCTATACTCCAAAAATTATTCTCTAGATTCGATCATTTTGACTTCGCTATGAGCAAATCAGCGGGCCCCTAGTTCGCCTTTTCTAACTTAAGTCAGTCCTATCCTTTACCTAGGGTAGATCCTTTGCTAATCTAGCAGGCCCCACGTTGGGCGCCAAATGTGTAGTATGCACTACTCGAACTAGCAGCGAATTCGCATCGAAATCGAGATATCTCTCGCGGAAGTTACCAAGCTTCATCTTGTTAGTCGTAGTTTCGATAAGGACGGAAGGAAGGATTGCCCACCACAGTCTAGGATTCCAGTCGTTTCACTCCACTATGATCACACTTTTACTGTCGGGCCAATTGAATTCCGTTAGAAATCCGAGCACAGTATCTCACAGAAACGCCAAAACAAGAAAAAAATGCAAGAAAAAAACTTTTAAAACAGACATTTAGATAAATTGCAACAGAAAAAAAAGAAAAAAACATCTGGTTCACATTCAGGACGGCAGTAAATAAAAAAATTCATTTGAAGAAGTCTCACAAAAAATAAACCATAGGCAGTACCTCTTCACTCCTGCATCCGATTCACACACACTCTCTCTCTCCCTGGTTAGCTCGCGCCGCTCTCTGTTTACCTTCCTTTGCGGTGTGGTTGCTAGGTTGAATTTTCCTATCCTTGCTGTCCCAAAAAGCTCTCGCTCTCTCTCTCTCTCTACCTGCAGTCCCCATCTACCATCGCCTTTTTAAACCCTGTGCTCACTCCCCCTTCCTCCTTAGAGTATTATCGGATGGCGTTCAGATGGCAATCGAACTAAATGTGAACGTTATAACTTAAGAGATTAAATTTTAAAAGAACCATTAATTATATGGTAGCTTCAATTGCAGGTAATGATAATAAAAAATTAAAAGATTAAATCAGCATTAAATTAAAACATTCTTCCTATTCTTCTTTCACCTCTAACTAGCAACACTATCAAACATTTTTATCCTCTACAAACCTTTTCTGCATAACGGACCACATTCGTAATGTCAATGCTTCAGAGGGCCGCATTGAAAATCACGAGAGCTTCGGCGGGCCGGATGTGTTTACATCCGAAGTTATTCTGAAATTCTGTTGTCTCATATTAGTAAAAATCATACCCAAATCATTCATTGGCGTTAAATATTCATGAGAAAATGTTTTGAGACAAGAAGTTCACTAAAACTATGAAATTTTCTGTTAAATTGTACCGATCACTATCATTTTAGCTTCACAGACCGCATAAAGCGCTCTCGGGCGTTGCATCCGGCCCGCGGGCCGTATGTTGCCGACCCCTTCTCTACGTCTTCAGCTTATCTCTGCTCCATTATTTTTGTTTATATAATATATCATTTTTTTTCTCATCATACTTTCTCTCATGTTTTCTCTCTAACGCTTGCTTTTTACCTCCTTCTCTATTTTACTGTCTCTGTTTGCATGTCCTACGGTTGACAGTGAGGTAAACTCATTATCGCCTCTCCATTCCCTAGGGTGCAGGAATCAAACTTCACCAATTAATTTACTTGCCGTACGCGGTTTAGCGGTTCACGAGGTTCTCCAGAAATGCAACACACGTGAACAGAAGAATCTTTTTCGCTCTCATCACGTGTCTCTTCGACATCCCCATCTAGATTTCCAACGCTTGTCACTTCGTCTTGCAATATGATCAGTCTCTTAATCGTATTTAAACTCCTAATTACAACGCCGACACCTCTTTATCTATCTTCCCCAGTCATTTATATTTCGGCCTCTTAGTGTGATACCCAGGATGCATCTCTTCAAGCCCCTCTCCGTCTATGGGAGCCACTGGTCCGTGTTTCATAATGTCTTCAGACCTTATGAAAATCGGGAGCAAAATCGAAAGACGGAAAAAGGAAGCTAATTTTCCATCAATGAAATTTCGTCTGCATTGTAGTTTGCATCCCATCTTAATAAAATAATACTTTTTCTGGAATGGTGTATGATAAAACTTTGTTAATTTATGTCTAACAAATGTAATATCTCTAACACTTTTTTATTTTGGTGTTAATATGATATCGTGTTCATTCTAAGAGATCGATTAGTTTAATCATCCTAATTTTACTGTTTCTTTATATGACCATTAATTCCTCCTCTTCATGGAAATAGGGTGACTAGAAGAACAAACTTTGCGTTAATGATCCATATAATTGTGTATACGCTAATTTGCATTGTATGCCCTGCCATTTTTATTATTCTTTCATTTAAACCATCTAAAGTCTAAAGGAAAGACAAATTTGTTCTTACGGGATTCCTTCGTTATTATCGGTCGCATCCAGCGATAAATCGTCGCTCGGTCTAGCTAAGTAACATTTAAACCATTTATATCAACAGGCGAGTTCGACATGAGGGTCAAATCCTGCTCGGCGTCTGACGGAGGTGAAGACGGTCCTGAGAGTGGCCACGCAATTCAGCTTAGCGACGACAGGGGCTGCGTTCTCCGCCCAAAGATGGTCGGACGCTTCTTGAAAGCCACAGCTACTGATGGCAGGGCCACGCTTCTCACGTACGCCTTCTTCTCTGCCTTCAAGTTTCCGGGGGCGTTGGGGGTCCACATTCGCTGCAAGGTCGAGATATGCAGGCACGGATGCCCCGACCACTGCGGGGACGACGCCGCGCCTCCGAGACACTCGGACAGATCCGCGGTCAGGGCCCGAAGGGGAGAGAGCCCGGCGAGGGGAGGGATCAGGAGGAGGGCAGAGCAAGGCGGCCCTCGATCCCTGGAAGCGACGGAGGCTCAAGTGAAGAGGAGGAGGAGAAGAGGTGCCGAGGAAGAGGAAGTGGTAGGGGTGAGCGGGGGCTATTCGGTCATCTCCGAGGCAGACATGGCCGAAGAGGAGGAGTCGGGGGCAGAATTGGAGGGAGAGGAGGGTGGGGGCAGGTGGTGGGGCAGGAGAAGGCCGCACGAGGTGTGCGTGCCAGCACACGGCTTCGGCGCCGCTTTCCTGCTGGCCGCGTCTGCGGCGGCGGCATCCGCCGTGTTGGCCGGGGCACTGTTCCACCGGTACAGGGGGTCGAGGGCGGAGGGAAAGGGGGAGGCAGGGTGGGGCGGGGGGCTGTGGGGGTGGGTGGCAACGAGGTGGCCCGCCAGAGGGGGCTGACCTCCACCTACGCGCGGCAGGAGAATCCTTCGAGGTCCGCCTCTTGGAAGATGCTCTTTCTATTCGGGTGGGCGCGGGTGCGAAGGGTTAGTATGAATTATAGACTCGATTTGTGTCACTTTCCGATTATTTTCTTTTCTCATGCTGTTTTCCGAGCATAGAGGAATGAAAAAAAGACTCACGAATTGCGCCAGTCATCTTTTTAATATTTTAGTTTCCTTCAGATGTCGTCACGCTCTGATGTCTCAGCGACTTTAGGTTCGTGACGTTAACTGAGTCGTGGAGAAAAAAATGCCGGTTTTCTTCTTGCTCAATGGGGTGTTTTTAGAAAATCTGGAAAAAATCATGTTCCCCCCGACTTGGAACATCCCATCTTTCCTTATCTCTTACTTACTGCCTGTTGGCTTTGAGATTTTGGAAACATTATCTACAAAAAAATCTATCTTCCTCTTATCGTATTAATGTTTTAAGATGCGTAATAGGAAAAGCGTCATTTACCTCTCAGCGTTTATTGTTTCGTTTCCTTTTTAATGTCTCCGAGGCTTGAATTTTTGCCTCGCTGCTTCCCTTAGATTACGCGATCCTTAGCTCTTTTCAGAGTCAGGGAAATAGATCTGCATATTTTTGTGCAATTGTGGCTCTGTCGGTCGACGCAATGGAATTACTTTTTATCCATTGCAAGGTCTGCTGCGACAAATAAAAATCGCCTCCTTTCCCCCGTTCCGTATTAATGGCTCATTTCTCGCAGCGAACTTTCTGCTGTGAGATGGGACCTATATTCCGCAATCGATTAAAACGAGCGATGCACACCTGCAATATAACACGTAACAAACATGCGAGCGTTTTTTTCTTCTTGTCGACGTAGGACGACAGCTGACTCCGAAGGAAAAATTCCGCTCACTCCTTCGGCCCATTGAATCGCCCTAGCATATTCATAACGTACGTATGTTATTTCCCTTGACAAATGATTGAATCGTCACACGCAAAGCTCATTAATTCAATCCATACTCATTCGTGTAAAAGATTTTCGTTTGGTATAGTTTTATTTATTTTATTATTTATATTATTATTATTATTGGATTTGATTTAGCTATTTACTGTCATTAAACTGCCAAATGATGTTCACCAAGATACGCATATCATGTAAAATCGTCCAGTCATATTCACCTAATTATGATTTCACGAGATACGGATGCTCCAATCCGCACTAAGCTAAAGTTGTCTCCTCAAGGGGATCGGCCGTAAGCGAGAAAAATCGTCGATGTCTGTCCGTCACCACAGTGCATATGTCCTCTCCCCAATTGCACATCCCATCCACATCTGCCACTCCCCACCGCTCGTCCGATTAACGGGGAATCGACCCGCTCCAGCATGTTTCATTTATGGAGACACTCGCTTCAGCCGATGTAAAAAGTACGACGACACGCGACTCGCTCGCAAACAAAAGATTGTCAAACAATTTTATCGTCCATTTGCCGTTCTTCTACTCAAAAGGCAAAGGAATGCGACTAATTGAAATTCTTTGATATGTTCCATATTCGATCTTCGTAGATGTTTCTTTCTCACCTTCTTTACTACTCTTTCATGAGCTACTATTCGGATAATTGAGTTCACGATTAAGAAAGGTTAAACCGAACTCTATAGAAAAAAAGATCGTTTCTTTTTCCTTCCTCAAGAAGGCAGTCAAAGCCCAACCGATTTGCCTCGGTACAGTCGTGCGGTGACGAAGAAGAGAATAAAAAAAATGTCAGATAAATTGAAGCGACTGCGTATCTCCCGAAAGTTCATTTATATTCCATACGCAACTAGCTGTAACTGTTGCGATGAGCGAGATTCTCTGACTGTCTTCGTGTAGCCTAATAGTGAGTGCACTGTGCTGGGTCAAGAGAGTTCTATTATCTGTTGTGATTTGAGAGCCACTCTGCTGTCGCTGTTTTTAAGAAGGATGTGGCGAATGCTAGGATGGACAGCAAAGAGGCTTCGCTTCATGTTGTCCTGTATATCGAGAGAAAAAAGAAAGATGCCTTTCTTCATGATTCTTAAGAGGGATTAAGAAAGTGGAACGAGTCTGGTGAAGGAATTACGGAGCGTTTAATATTTTCGGGGCAACAGATGTCATTCCTTCCTCATTCAAACTTACGGCAGTAATGCAATTATTACCTTCGGGTTGATGTCTGTTAAGGTGAAGGAAATCACTACATTTTGGAAATAGGAATCATTTTTTCAAGTTTGGATATCACGTTAAAAAGGTACTAAATCAAATGATTTTGTGTTTTTTTATTAATACTTTTAGGAATGACATAGATATGAGTAAATCACTTTTTCTCACGCAAATTTTTATTTATAACACAAGTAATAAGAGGGATTTCAAATAATCTTATCCACAAATTGTAAATGTGTTAAATGGTGCTTTTTGAAGAAGTAATAAATTATTCATATTTTCGATATGGCATGAAGCATGTAATATTTTTGGTGCAAAAGATTGATGAAATTCCTCCTAAAATTTAATTACAAAATTTTGATGTATTTATAGCTTTATTTAAATAAATAATTATTGTGTGTATTAGAAAATATAATGAATTATTTCCTCCTATACCAAATACCACATTACTCCAAGAATGATATAGATGTCCGAAGATCTATTAAAAAGTTTGATTCCCTTATGTATAGTTTTAACAGAAACTTATTTAAAATAAATACTGAATGTAATTATTTAATATTTGTTTGTTGGAATAGTACATTTGTTTCTTTATACTTATGAACATTAGTCGTTTTATGTAAAAGCTTTTTCATTCCCTGATTTATATCTCTCTATATATAGCTATAGTCCGTGGAGGACCTCACCATACGGATTCCCGGCGCAGATGGAGTGAGAGGTAAATTTCTCACAGAATGCCGAATAACTCCCGAACAGCTGAATATGTTTTAAGATTTCTTTCAGTTATAAATAAACCAACGTCTAAAGAGATGTATAAGTAATCGCCGTATAAGTGAATTGACATAGCGTCAAAAGCGGCATAAATTGAGTTGTCATGGTAGCTTATTTATCTCATTGTTAAAAATCCGAAAAACCATGTTTTTCTGCTTATATACACATTTACCCCAATTTGATATGGATTAGAATTAACAAATGACAGCAGTGCGGAAATCTACCCTCCGAGTTTTAGCTCTCTCTCGTTAACGGTTTCGTCACAATATCAATTTAAGCTAATGCACACCATCATGCCAACGCTAATGTGAAATTAAGCGCAATTTAAAAACAACTTAGGAAAGGGCACAGCGTATCACAAATGTGCACGTTTCGTGCAATGGAATATTTGAAAGAAATGATTATATAAACGATTAAATATGTCTCAACGACGCATTTTGTATAAATATGGTCGGTTGGAATAACAGTTCTCGCTTTGCCGCCGAGCAAAAGGGTTAACAAAAATATTACCTACGTCTCGTTGATGACAATTTAATCTATTTCTGTCTCTACGTTCGTACAAGCAGGTCAAGTTATGTAATGTTGTTATTTGTTGCTCGCAACTATCAGAATGCAATGAAAAGTACAATTTATTTATAAAGTCATGTCCGAAGATATAATTATTTCCTTACTATAAAAAGTTATATGGGTTTGTTAACACGTTTAATACGCACCATAAGCTTTTTCCAACATTTTGAGGAAAAAATGCGTATTATAATTGGAAAATTACGGTACTAATTTTTTTTAAGGACTTGGCGTCTGAGGTTGCTCGTGTCCGAGAGGAGTCGAGTTCCGACGTACGAGTCGCTATTTGCAGCGTTGTACCTCGGACGGTCTGCGGGTCTATGGTGTGGAACCGAGTTTTTGGCTTGAATCGTAGGCTGTGAGACTTCTGTAGAGGCAATGGAGTAGGCCTCGTTGACCTGAAGCTCATCATGGACTCATGTAGGCACGTATAAACGGTTCTGGTGTGCGCTACACTACTGAGGCTGTGGTGGAGGTAGCGCGTGCGGTTTATGACCATGCTAGAAGTGTACTTAGGTAAAAGAGTAAGGTAGAGACTAAGACACTACTGGCATTATTATAATGGAAAGGCGATCATTGCTAGTAGTAGTAGTAGCTCTACTCGAGATGGGAGGGCGTGTAATCTTAAAACGGAAACAACACTTGGGCGAGATTGCTATGCAAAGTGATAGTGAGAAATTAAACATCGATTTTCTGAACTGTCTCAGCATCCGTAGGAAAATTGCCGAGTTCGAGCAAATTATTCACAGTCTGCAAGCCGACGACGTGATAGACACAGAAAGTTGGTTAAAGGGTGAGATTCAGAGTCAGGATATATAACCTAGAGACTATCGTGTCTATAGAAAAGATCGCGCTTATATATCTGGCGGTGGGGTTTTTATTGCGGTTAGCGATAAATATGATAGCAGTGAGATTCCGATAAGTGACAAGGATATCGAAATTTTTGGTGCCGCATAGGCAAAGAAGGCTCCAAAAATGTGTTCTTGTGCCCGTTTTACAGGCCACCTTTAACGCTAGAGTAGATCGTATTTTAAATCTTGAGAAGCAACTATCAAAGCATAAGGTGATTAATCAAGATGGAATCATTATAGTCGGTGAGAACTTTAAGTTGCCCTTAATGGATTGGGGCAATCTTTGTTACGAATCTAGAGGTATAGAACGAGAATTTATGAGGCATTAATCGAAACATTCTACGAACACTCTCTCCTTTAATTAGTCAGAAAGTCGAGGCGATTGGATATCACTGTAGATTTATTAACAACCAACGTCCAAGAGAGAATAAATAAAGTCACCACGGAGTAAGTGATTATCTGGCCGTATATGCAGTGTAAGTTAAAAATGAAGAGGAACTCAAAGGCACAAAAGATATTTTATATATTTGCCAAGGCAGACATTTCAGTTTGCGCCCTACGTGAAACTTCACCTAACTTCCGTGATATGACTGAACGATCAGATGTGGATTCATCATGGTTTTTTTCAAGGATATAATGCTAGAGGGCATAGATAGGGGCATTCTAGTTTAATTGAAGATCTACAATAAAGAGCCTTGTTGGTTCAATAAGCCTTTACATATAAGTAGTTTGCATACATGCTTTTCTTCTTGGCCACCCACTTTTATTCTTCACACCCAATTTACAAAATGAAAATTTCGATGAAAATTTTCAGGCAACAAAATTTTTTTCTACTTTTGAGTTTATCATAAAAATGTGCGCTATTGAAAAACCTGTTTTTTATTTATTTTATTTCTCCTAAGTCATACCCGAACAATATGTACGTGTTCGCTAAGGCCAGTTGGGTCTTTATTCTATAATGTTCTTTTTTTGTGTCATTTATCATGTGGTGACACCTAGGCCCCGTACATACATAATGAGATTTCTCGATAGTAATTCATTGTTAGTCGACTGTCATCAACATAGTTAGTCTGTCCGTAGACAGGTCCGTGATTATTAATGGTTAAACCCGGTTCATCATATACTCCTATTTTCCGCTGTTCTCTTCATATCTTCAAATCGTCCATCAGCTGAAACCTTTCTTCTTTCCCTTTGCCGTCTAATTTTCATTCTAACAAGTCTTTAATCATACTCTCTCTCCTCAGGTAATGTTCAACCCAGCTTCCCTTCCTCTTTCTAATAGTCTGTATAATCATTCGCTTCTCTACTACTCTTCATAGAACTTCATCGTTTTTCATCCTATCCGTCCATTGTTTCTTCAGCATTTTCCTACAAGTCCACATTTCAAAGCTTTCAAAGTATTTGATGTACTTTTTCTTAGCGTCCATGTTATTTCCCCGTAAAAAGCTATATTCTATGCATAGCATTTTATGAATTTCTTGCGGATATATTCCCTTATATTCCCCCTTTCATTCTGCTGAAAGCCGCTTTTGCTTTTCCTATTCTAGTCCTTATCTCATCCGTACATTTTGCTTCTCTTATTATGATGCTTCCAAGGTATTTATAGCCTGAAACTTGTTCTAAAGGCTTTCCTCCAATTCTTATGTTCAGATTCTCTTCTTTGCCCAATATTCGAATGGCCTTGGATTTTTCTGTATTTATTTCCACACCGTATTTTCTACTTTGTATATTCACTTAAATAAACGTATGCCATCAGTCAAGTAACGATCCATATTTTCCTTTCCTAGCTCTTATATGATCTGTAAGGTATTGGTTAAAAATGTATTAAGATGGATGACGACATCTACCACAATAAAGTCCCAGAGACTACATAATTCCTATATATAGTTTCAGACATGGGAGTCCTCTTAGACCGCTCTTCTGCCTAAAAACATGCTTTATCTTATTGAAACCTTTCACTTGGAAATTAGAAAATCGGAAATCTCGGTGGCATACGGTCAATACCTGAGTTCGGAAGGATGAGGCACCGGAGGTCCTTGCTAAGGAAAGGAATGGTCGCCATTAAACGCTTTAAAAATGCAACATTTTTTAGGCATTGTTTATAGTCGCGTCAGCAGCTAACGTTATTAGCAACTATTCACAATATTCAGATCTTTCTGTTTTTAAGGAACATGGAACACCTACATTCATGCCTAGAGCGTAATTCAAACCCGCGATCCTAAATTTGGGAGTCAGACACAAACCTCTCATCTACCGGGGACGACAAAAATGCAACATAAAACTACTTCCGCACTCCAGGTGGCCTGGGATCTGCTCCCTCGTGTAAGATTGTCACAGCAATGTAATACATTCTTACATCTGTTCCAATTAAGCCCACATTGTAGACAATTTAAGCCTTCGTAATATTTCTCGAAAATGGAGCTACATATCAGTTCTACTCTGAGATCTGTATAAGTAACACCTAGTGTGGAAAGTGCATTTGTGATCAGTGCCGCGTTTATCATAAGGCAAACTAGGCCAGTGCCGGGAGTCCGAGAAATTGAGGTGCCATAAAATTCGATTTTTAAAATAATTTGTTTAAAAAATTATAATTTTATTTAATAATTAACAAATGCAACACTTTCGATTTGGAAGTAAAATAATTAAACCAGGAATCGGCTTCGACTGTGAAACGCTCGGACCCAGGAGCAGGATCGCCGTGATGGGGTATGCATAGGGCTCCCATGACCCCAATCCAAGAAATGAGTACAATTGATGACAAAAATGAGGACTTTTGAGGACATCTCTCTCCCCTGATACCACAACCTGCTTTACAACCTAACCGACATTTTATTTTTATCACCTTCCATGAATGTACATACATTGATTTTAGATATATATTTGATATATTTTTAAGAGACACATAAAGTAAATGTTTGAATTTAAGTTCGCAGATAGAATAATAGATTAACAAACCATAACTTAATTGATTGAAATCTATCACTCCTCATAATAGCAGAATTCACACGCATTAGTGTAACATTAGTGCTTAATTAAATCTTAGTTTGATAACATAATTATGAAATGCAGTAAAACGTCAAAAAATTGAATTGAAATAAAGAACCACTAGCATATATAAACTTATGATTTAAAATATTTTTCTGAATTTTAACTTTTAATCTCAGCATGAAATATTTATAATCTCCTCTGAAAATCTTATGATGTACTTATTTACTTATAATGCTGAAAACATATGTAGTATTCTATCAATAACAGGTAATAGTGAAAGCCAGCGAGTTTTACTATGATAAAGTAGCTTTTTATAAGTTAATTGGGCAAATTCACAAAATTGTTTCATACTTTCAACACATACAGTGTAAACTGAAGAGTTCAAAATCTTTATAACAATTGACTCGATGTCTACATCCAGTGTATCTGTTCCATGTTGGATACAGTTATGCAAAATATGCGCAGAGCAACCCACTTCGATTACAAAGGCTTCAACGATTGCAGGAGAACGGACGAAATACTTGGCTACTCAAACGCTTTAAAGAAGAACGATCTTCACACGGCCAAACAGCGACACCTAGTAACCTCTTGTTCTAAGTAAATTACAGGTATCCCCATATTTACGTTAGAGTTGCGTTCCTGGAAATCGTCGCATAAAGGGAAAACATGAAAATCTAAAATATTTTTACCATTGAAAATAATGTAATAGGCGTTGCTTTTGGTCCTGAGCAGATGTGTTCCAGTTATAAAAGTCTTTAAATTTGATTTAATGACCGCTTTAAACCCTCAAAGCGTCTTAGACGTAATATGGCGTTCTGTGCAGCGTCTTCTTTTACAATTCCTTAATTTTTTCTTCGTTAAGTTTCTGCCATAAATCACAGATTTCTCGAAGCTCCTTCGATCAGTGAACTTCACCCAACTCAATGAATATTTTTGAACAAAAAAGTGGGTTCAAGTGCGTTATTTCTGCAAAGAGGGAAATAAGAAAGGAAATTCTACTGCCGTAGGAACTCCCGTGGAACCTTGCTCTGCCGTACGATGCAATAAAGGGACGATAAAAGTAATAGTGGAGGGGCAAGAATCTATGAAATATTCAATAAATAATAAAACTCTTAATTAGTGCATACTGTGCGCATAATAATCTCATAAATTCAAATACGCGGCTTGAATATTAATAAATGTCCCTAAGAATAAAATCGCGTAAATGGGAATACGCGACGCATATATCGAAAAATGGTCGTAAAAATAAAATCGCCTGTATGCGAAAACGCGTTCCCCGAACGCGTAAATCGAGGAATACCTGTATTCACAACCGGAAGTAGGGATACTTTAGGAAAAAATACGGACATCTGCTGAACTGGCAACCAATACTGAAGATCAGGAGAGTTTGAACTTTTGAGCACCAAAATTCTGGACATTCACAAAATTTTAGAAATTCCTCCCGGGCGGTACATCTAACACCAAATATGAGGACATGTCCGGGAAAATGAGAACATATGGCAGCCCTAGGAATGCAGAGTATGCTACGCATAGGGGCCCCCACCGAAGGAGACCCCAAATTGCGTTTGCCGTATCATCCATCGTCCTCGGCAACAGGTATAACATATTTACATTCATCGGATGCAGATAAGTAGACTACGGTTAACAATCGGATTTTAATACGAAATCAGTATTCATGCTAGCCTTTAATTTCAAACAGTGCTGCCAATCTGGCTTTTAACCCGCTGGATCTGGCGGGTTTTGGTGTCCTTTAGCGGGAAAAATTATCATTTAGCGGGTAGCGGGAAATATAGCGTGAAATGTGTAACTTTTGCTTTTACTGGTGAAATTTGAGAGTTGAAATCGGCAAGGAATCGCTAAATAGCACACAATCGCAAGGAAGTGATTGTAAGGTCCCAAAACCTGGTGAGATGGTGACCGGAAAACACCCGCATCGAATGAGAAATGAGTTAAGACAGAGTATTTCTCCTGTCTCGTGAAGGGTAAAGCAAAATGACCCTGGATCCCAAATAGCATCCAGATGGAGGAGTCAGTTAGCATGCAAAGGAGACAACGAGTGGATTTCGAGGAAATGTTTTTCTAATAAAATTTCAACCCACATTTGGGAAAAGCAGAACGCTTTTTAGGCATTAGTTTCACAAGGGTTGTGTTCGAAGCAAGACCAATACTGAGAGTGCGTCAGTTTTTTTTTTTTATTTTGACTGCAAGATTTGTAGTTTGTAGCATATTAAGTTAATTTTGAATTGTGAACTTTTTAACGAGGAAAAACTTGGTTTCGGGAGTGGTTGGTTTCTTTAAAATAATAACTTTGTTTTTAACTATTCTTATGAATTCGTCGAAATTTCCCTAACGTCAAATTTGCGGTATTTGGTCATACTTCGAATTAATAACTTTTAATACAGATATTTTTCTCAAATACTAATTCAACGTGAACATTGTTGTTAATTATTAATAGACATACATGATTACTGAAAGAGCTTGAATATGACCTAAAGATAGCTTTAATTTTAAAAATAGCTATATTGCTAGAGTTTGCATATCTTTATGATCAGTGGAGTTCCGTTGCATTGGTTTCAAATTACTAATATACATAATAATTGACTATATTTTAACTTGAGTGCATATGACTACAGAAAGCATACTATTTACTGAAAATGGCCCTAAGATTTTTACCCTAAAACCTATTCTGTGCTGACGAATTGCAATTTTAAATTCCTCCAAAATTAAAATGATAGAATAAATTGAATTTTTTAGTGCCACAAGTGACCGAATAGAATTTATGTACTGCTACTCGTTCCTTCTAAATACCTTTATATCACCATCACCTTCCTTCTTATTTTAAACTACCTTGTCTATGATTTCATGATTGTGTTAGAGTATGTTTGAAACTCTCTCGTTTATGATAGTAAAAAACAGTTTTATAGGTATGTATATCAATTTTTATGAAAATCTCGTGAATAAAAACTAAAGTCCTATTTAAAGTAATAAAATTATTAATATCTGCTTTCTTATTTTGGATTCAACACTCGATCTTAGTCATGTTGATCAGTTAACAGCTATTCTTAGGTGCGTATTACCAAATGGTGAACCAACTGAACTATTTTTGGTTTTTAACTATTTTTTTTGGCATACTGGAGAGGCTCTAGAATTTACTGTTCTAAAAGTACTTGAAGAGACGCAAATTAACATTCATTACTATCGTGGACAAAGTTACGACAACGCCGCCAACATGTCGGGCAAATATACAGGATTACAAAATAGGATTATAAATCACAGTCCTACTTTTTACATGCAATGCTCAAATCACACTTTAAATATGGTTGGTAATGCATCAGCAGAGACGGATTTTTCCCGCTATTGGTTTTGTCCTCCAAATTCACCCTTTTGCAAATCAATTTCACCCTTTTGCAAATCAATTTCACCCTTTTGCAAATCAATTTGACCCTTTTGCAAATCAATTTCACCCTTTTTGCAAATCAAGTTTTTCCACAATAATATTTTCAGTATTATGTTGTAATATAAATAAAATCCAATTGAAGTTGTTAAAAATAAACATTTTATTTCATGTTTGTAATAATAAACATAAAATACTTATTTAACATTTATTTACTTCTGCTTCATTTATAACGGTTCTCCTGCCGCTGCTTGTGGCAATTTCATATACATATTCATAATATAATTATGACAATCTGTAGGAGTAATAGTTTCAACAGAATGATTAATAACATCCACTAAATGTTCATTTCTTGAAGGATCAGCCAAAATATTTCTTGCACAGAATTTAATTTTTGATAAAACTTCTTCGGGGTTCAGCATTGGGGAGTAGCATTGGTAGAAATAGTAAAGTGTGATTTGTCTGGCCAACAAGATCACGCACTTCCTGGGTTTTGTGGATGCTTACATTGTCCAAAACAAGCCAAACTTTCTCTAGATTATCTTCTTGCAATTTTTGCTGTAATCTCTGAAGAAATTGGCAAAAAATATTGGAATTAACCATAGAATGTGTAATTACTTCATGCCACACTATTCCTTGGATGGTCATTGCGGCAATTAGGGTAGCATTTCTTCCCCTAACCGTTGGCACGGTCACACGAGCTGATGTATTAATTTTCGATCGCGCCTTCGTTCACCTAATATGACAATTAAATCCCGATTCATCTATGAATACTATTTTCTGTCTTTCTTCGGGAGCGTTTCGTGAAAAATTTAAGGTATATACCTTGCGCATCTCAATTGTTCGTTCAGAATTTCTACGATCAACTTCAAATGATGCACACTTTAATGTGATTCGTAACTGCTTCAACCCATTCCTAATGGAACTCAAGCTTAATTCCACATGTTCAGATTCGAAGATTTTGTCACGAATTCCCTTTAAAGTTATGGAGGCATTTTCTTGAATTATTTGATAAATTTTGTTTAATAGCGGCGCATTTAATTTGATATTTCTTTTATCACCGCGTTTTTTTCTATTAATACACCACCATTTTTTATACTGATTTATAATTGACTTTGCCGTGTTTTTATTAATCCTAGATATTTCAGCTGATTCACTCACCGTTCTACCATCTTCATAACATTTTATGAAAACATTTTTTTTTATCTTGACTGATACGATCGTATGCATGTGGACGATTATGTCGAACAACAGGTCTTCTTGATTTGGATCTAGATGTTTCTGACAATGTGATTTGCGTTCTTTGGCGCGAACAAATGGGCACAGGACTTCCAGAACTTGATTCAGAAGATGATGTTGTAGTCATTTTTGGGGTCTGAAATAAATATTCTAGATTAACATAAAAACGTCCTACTGGATTGAAATATGTAGAATGTTTACTAAAACGTTATAAAAGTCGGTATTCGCTTTTGGATCCATTAAGAACAGAATTAAAATTTTCGTGGATAATATATTATAAATGCAGATAAGTTATTAGTTCAAAATATTCATCTCGTTAAAGAACAGAAACAGTTCTTTACATGAATGAGGTTAATGACGCTTGACGAAGACGAACGTTATCCTGTTTCAATTCACAATATCTCTCTATGGGAGCTAGACCAGAACTGACGCTGCAACTGCTCCTTAATTATACATTGTCATTACTCAATATGACGCCACACTAAATTAATAATTAAATGATTGATACTTCCTTTTCAGAGAACAAAGACTCAATTAATGAAATTTATGTTACATTGTAATTGTGCAGCATAACCACGACAATGGAATATTACTTTCCAAACCCTATACATTATCGAATTACGATATATTAAGTAGTCGAGTTAAGCAGTGAGTCGAAGTAATATGTAGCTAATGCTCCCAATAATACTTAGACGACTCCACGTGGCTGGGAGTGGGGTAGGTATCCTTAGGTTACTGAGCTAAGTCTATAGGGTCCCAAGGATAAGACGCTGGTCTGTAGTGTTCTTTGATTAGGCGTAAGCTAAAACTCTCAATTGGAGTACACTGGCAATATATCCATATCCTTTCGTTATTATATGTGTTTTGGTGCTGTAGAAGTTTTCTCACACTCTAATGATGGATGTGGCATCAATCTTTGATGATGGTATTGTTTTTGGAGCTTTTGCTTTTTTTACAAAATTCTTTAATTTATTTATATGTAGCTAATAAAAATCACTAATGAGCAGAGATCTGTTTGTAGTATGTACAGCTGTGACGTAATTTGCGTCAATTTGATTCAATAATTTAAAATAAATAATGCTTGATTTGTAAATGAATTAAGTTGAAAGGTTACAAAACATATTTAAAGGAATCAATAACAACATACAACATAACAATGAAAACTATCTTGTAGAAAAAATCTGCAAAAGGGTGAAATTGATTTGCAAAATGGTAAAATTGATTTGCAAAAGGGTGAATTTGGAGTGCAAGACCTATAGATCAGCAATGTTAATTGCACAGGCTTTACCAGCAACGCCTTCCACCATTGAGCGGTATTTTAGCACCATTCGTACAGTAAAACATGGCTTCTTTCTACATTGAGTGAAGATAGGTTAAGTGTACTGTGCATGATGAGTGTTCACTGAAAAAAAATTAATGTAAAGACAGATTTTATTGAACGTGTAATAGATGTTTACGGTCAAACTTCAAGGAAGCTTTTATTTAACCTCACAAATTAATAACAATATTTAATGTTAAATGTGTATTTTTTGCCCCCTCCCCTGAACTTTAGTCTGCGGAAGCCCATGATTTCAGAGATAAAAATTACAGAAAATCCCAAGCAAAAAGGTCACATATTTTGTTTAGATTGATTGGTAGGACCATTCTATTTGTAAAAAAAATTAAAAAACCATATTATCCTCTTTCATGCTCTTATAAATTCTGAGGTATAGATAAAAATTTATTCGAATAGAGGAAAGCATTTATCACACAAAAGTCTACAAGATCATATAATTACGAGTAATCGTTTCGGAGACAGAAATTGGAGAATATCCCAAGCCTAACGTCGCATATTTTGTTTACATCCGTCGATTCGATGATTCAATCGACGAACAACAATTAATAATTCATGTCTTCCATGCCCTTATATGATCTATGAGGTATAGATTAAAACATTTATTCGAATAGAGGATACCATGTAGCACTAAGAAGTACAGGAGAACATATATTTACGACTTATAGTTTCGGAGGTAAAAATTCGAGAACCACCCATTATTTTACTCCGTTCCCATAAAGAAATTGAAATTTCTGTGTATTCCATTTATGGAGAATACTTTTCCATTGTTTATCCTTGGTTCAACCGCAGGTTGAATATGCTTCCTAATGAAAAGGAACTCACTAAGGAGTTTAAAAAATTGCGATAGTAAAGAATGCGTGACATCATAAATTGAAAATATGAAATGGGTTTTGTTGGAGAAATGAAGGCTATAGTCTAGGTTTAAACTGCTGGAAAATACTGTGTTGGAGGGATTAGCGAATGAGAGAGTAGATCTTGCTTCTCTCGAGATATTCTCGAATTATTATCTCCTAAACTATTACTCGTAATTATGTGGTCTCGCGGATTTTATTGTAGTAAATGAAGTCCTCTATCTGAATAAAGTTTTTAATTTATATCTTACAGATCACATAAGAGCTCGACAGAGAAATTTATGGTGTATTTAATTGTTGCTTGACGGATGCCATTTGACGGAATAGTATAAGTTTGTTAAAGTAACTAGCGTAATTGCCCGTCAAATATGACGAGTAAGCGTGAATTGCGTATTAAGTTCAAATTGAAATAAAAATTAAACTTTTAAATGCACTAAAAAGTAAACAATAAATTTAAATTTACATAGTTGAGTGTTATAGAGAGTAAAACTAGTTTTGGACGAATCAAAATTGTATGACAAATAAATATATAACGCTAGGCCAGTGGTTCCCAAACTTTTTCATCCCGCAAACCCCTTATAAAAGTTCAAATCTCGCGAATCCTCTGAACACTTGAATCCCCAATACCATAAATTTGGCGGTTTTTATATTTCGCTACGCTGCTGTTTTGGCATTTTCCAATGCAGGACGGTGCCCCACCAGGACTTTTAATCATTTTAGGGCAACTATTCCTTGAAAAAAAGACTTGTTAATGAGAAAAATTAGGATTTACCTAGAACACCCGGAGCCGTCAGTATGACGGCCTTACTGTTTTCGACGAATTCTATTTCCACGAACTAGCATGTTGTGTCTAGTTCAAGAGACCCAAACTCTGAATCTGAATGAGCAATAAACTGCGTATACTTTAGGAGTCCTGGCATAATAAACTTATTAAATTTCTTAGATTTACATGAAATATTTTATAAGAAATAAATTTCAGTTTTGGCCGTTTAGTGAAAACCACTATATTTCACGGACGAGATGCGGCTCCGGGGCTGCGAATTTGAGACCCCTGGTCTAGTTCTTTCCCCCTCCCACTTCCGTCTCCTACATCGGCGCCACTCTCCTATCCTTCTCTCTCACTCGCTCCTGCTAGTCAGTCGTGAAATTTGTCACATTCTGTGTGTGTCACGTGTCTTCTATTTACTCGCTGCATTTTTGCTTCAGCCGTACAACATAATGGCGCGTAAGCGTGGCTTCGCACAGACCGAAATGGTAAAGTTATTGCAGAAATATTGCTAGTGAGGCCCAGGGTACAACAGCACATGCGAGGCGAAATGTAGCAGAAGACAACAAGGCTAGTTCTTGGTGTCTTTTTATCGACAATTTCATGCTCAAGCATATCCAAAAGTGCACCTAGGTGGAAGAGTGCCGACAGCTGCATGACAACATCTGGACGATGTTGTTGGAAGAGTTGGAAGCTTTTATATCTATTATTTACTCTCGGGGCGTAAATAGGGCATAGAATTTGGAACTCTAGCCTCTTATGGTCCGAATTCCGGGGACTGTTCTTCTACAAGAAAGCAATAACTCGCTACGAATTTTGTGAAATCATGAGATTTCTGAGATTTTATGAGAAGTCAATACGTGCAGCTCGTCTAAAATTTCTTAATTTGCTCTCGATTCTGAAATATGGGACAGGTTCATAGAAAACTGTAATAGCTGCTGCAGACCTGGAACAAACATCACAGTAAATAGCAGCTTTTTACAAGCAAAACACGATGCACATTTACGCAATTCATCGCACAAAAACCAGATAAATTTTGTCAGAAAAATTTCTTATCTGTAGACGTGGAATCTATTGATTGCTATACCTTACCATGGTAATGGCGACCAGCGTTCTGAGGGCCAGCGTCTAGCCGACTTCCTGCGTCTTTTAAAACCATTCATAAACAGGGGAAGAATAATTTATTTACATTACTTGACCTAAATTAAAAGTTCAAAACAAAGGATACAAGCATAGTAGAAATCGTGAACAGGGCCAGGAGGGAAATACCTGGCACCGTGAAAAAAAACCGAGAGCCTAAACAATTTGAAAACTCTGAATAATGGTGATATCACACAATTTATCAGTGAAAGGCCAATAAGAACATATAGCTACTCAGCTCCTTTCTCTAAAGTGTCTGTGTTGGCAACAACGAAAACTAAACTCCTGAGACAGTATCATTTTATAATGATACAGCTTTTACAAAAATTCTGATTTTTTGCTAAACTTTTTTGATTATTGTGCCCGAATATATAATGGATATTATAAAGAGGTTTCAATAAAGTTCATTTATAGATAAAGAACACATGTCTGCACTTTATTTTTGTTCTTACATGCCAAATGAAGGGAAAGAACACATTGCCGTTAAATTGAATAGGGGTTAGACCAAGTCCGGACGTTCTAGTATTAAAAATAAATATTTCTAAGGATCCTCTTCCATACCTGAATATCAGTGGTGCAACCGAGCGGGGTGATTACGTGCTTAAATTTTCCCCTTAAGGTATGAACATTAAAATACTTCAACTTTGCGAGTAAATTACACCTAAAAAAAAAAATTCTCATTAAAATTTGGCCCTATACCCTGTCGTAGATTTCAAGTTTAGGCATGTAATATTATAACTGTAATTTAATAATGTAATCCTTTACTCAACAACTTACGTGTTACTACATAATCAAAGGAAAAAATCGCGCAAAACTAACCCATGGACACGTAAATGCGACGATAATGCAGTTGTCGTTATAGTTACAATTTCTCATCTTCTGGGTCTGAGTCTAAAGACTATTTCTTGCTAACTCGTCACAGATATTATACTCTCAATTATATTTTAAACAAATATATGAAAGAAATACTCCTTGAATTGAACTACCCGTTACTGCAGACATAAACCGAGCAATGAGATACGCTGGACAAATGCCATCACGGATTTTTTCCGCGAACCCCCAGAGCCTTCTCGCGAACCACAGTTTGGGAACCTCTGTGCTATGCAATTCTTATACGCCCGAAATTATTTTTAATTCATATATCATTTAATTCGACAAAGTACATTATTCTCAGTAACGGGAATAAAAATTACCTGCTTACCTAGTTTTAATTACTTCAATGGGAAAGCGTCTCGGTATACTTATAACAAGTTTAAAATTTGTCACTTGTCAAATATTTTTGCAAAAGAATGAATTCCATAAGTGACTTATGAGTTACCTTTTTTCCGTAAGTCTATGCAATTTACAATATCCATCATGGCCTTCATTCCATAAAATAAATTGTCCTCAACAGTATGCATACGGCAATGACTACTCCAACCGTAGTGGTTGGCCACGTCTCGTTTCCAGCTTGGCTGCGAATGCGAAACTTGATCTTTTAACTAGGCTCTTATTTAAACTTCGGAGGCACTATGGGGCATCAATCCCACCCTCCAAGCGGGGACGCATGTTGCGAGGGAGGGTTTCCTGCGAATCAAGGCTGGCGATGGGGCGCTTGTAGCGGTCCCACCTTGATGTCGCCCAACTTCTGCACTTCTGTGTGCACGGATGCTGCTGCCTTGCAGCAGAATTCCTTGGACATCCAGGGGTTCCACATTCCCGTCTACATGCATCAGGCGGACGTGGTCATGTCTACCACGACCAAGTATCAGCCGGAGTGCGTTGTTTGGCACTACTTGCAGCCTGTAGAGGGTGGTCTTGACAGTATGAATAAAAATTCCGTACTGACCAATTCTAAATACTTCCGTGGTATACCAGTCTGTAAATAACAAACGGAACATTTGTTACTTTTTACATACTCAAATTCACAAAATCTATCATGACCTTAATTTGACAAATTAAATTATATTCAGCAGTGGAATAAAAATATCCTTCTTACCAAATTCCAATTTCTTTCTTGCGTAACAAATATCTGTCGTCACAGTAAATATAAAAAATAAACCAAAATGTAAGCGCTTTTTAAAATTACATTTCTTCTCTGTTGGACTTTAGATAAAAGAAGTCAACATCCCACCAAACCCTGCGTTTGCTGGAGAATATAACTTTATAACTGAAGGATTTAACTGTAGAAAAAAACAGGGGTTCTATTCCTAGATGTTGCCAAGGCATTTGATCAGGTGTGGCATGAATGACAGCTGCTCAAACTCGCCGCCATGGAGTTTCCATAGCACCTGCGAAAAGTGTGCAAGAACTTCCTTCTCTGGAGATCCTTGCAAGTCGCTGAGGGTGGTCAGCTCTCATTCCTTAATGGAATTTTGTATGGCGTTTCTAAAGGGGTCATATTGAGTCCAATCTTCTTCAACGTACATGTTAATGACCTTCCTTCATCTCCACAGAATCAAGTCTATATGTCCGCGGATGACACCGCCATTTCATCACAGTCTTCTGTTCGCGTACACGGCTATTAGAAGTATTGAAAATTATATTAAAATCTTAGAAAAATAAACTCTGAATATATAGATCGACATAAGCGCCTTAAAAAGCGTATATGTCCATTTGTAATGAGGAAAATCATGAACCCTGCGCTTTCTAACGTTTCTTGCATTAAATTTTCTCCATATATATTGAATAGGCTCGGCGATAGGCAGAAGCCCTGTCTTACTCCTCTACCGATATTTACTCCGCAGGTATCCGCATTCTACAACCTGACCTTTACAACTTGATTCACATATAGATACCTGATCAGTCTCCTGTCCTTCCTGTCTACACCTAAATCCTTTAATATCTTCATCAACATACCCAAATTACTCTTTCAAATGCCTTCTGCCAGTCTATGAGACATACGCAGATATCTTAACTGTACACTATTGCCCTTTCTGATATTTTTCTATCTACCTTTACAGCATCTCTAGTTCATTGTCCTTTCCTGAAATCGAATTGATCTTCCCCTAGCATTTCTTCTAGCATTTTTTTTAGTCATTTATTAAGAATCCTCGTGATGATCTTCGATGTGTGTGATAGGAGGCTTATCGTTCTGTAGTCTTTACACTGCATTGCCTTTGGCTTATTCTTTAGAGGGATCATTGTTACTTCTAGGAAATCCCGAGTCCACTCTATCGTGTCGTAAATCTTATTTATTAATTTCGTGATCGCTTCTAGTGTTTCTGATCCCATAAATGTATATATATATATATATATACTATTATATACATAATATCCTTCTTCTGTCCGTCCGTCCGCCGGAACGCTCTATAGAAATCCCCATACGAGAACGCTTAAAAATACCTTTTTTTACTTGCAGGCTTTTTTTCTTTTGCAAAGTTAAATTAGAAATTTCTCATCGACGATCTTCGGACTTAAAGAATTTTAAAGAAAAATAGACATAGATTCTAATTCAGATCGTCGACTTTTGCCATCGGTTCGAAATCGCTCAATTTATACGTTTAAATGACATTTATTGGAAAATCGTTAAGCTTTTTAAAGATATGTTGTCTTGCCAACTGTCAATGTTAAACCTCGAGATTGTATTGTCGTCGTTATACTATATGTGTAAGGAAAGTGAGTTTTGAAAGCTTAAGTACGAGAGAGAGAAGGCGCCCAAATTATCTATAATTACAATTGTGTTCTTCTTTAATTTCTTTTAAGCTAACATCCTATTGAAATTTTCTGTAATTAAATATTTTTATAATTATTTTCATAGTTTTTTATAGTTTATCTATTAATTAACCGGAGTCATACATTCACATCGCATATATGAATCACGCAAAAAGCCATTCCTTAACATGAAGAACTTTTTCGTTTAAATTTTAAAATATTTCTAAGATGAAATATTTGACTTAGTTATGCGGAGAGAACTATTTAAATCTCATACGTAAATATCCAAAAATTACGTTTTAATACGTTTTTTCACGTTTTCACACATTTTATTTATATTGGGCCACTGTTATCCAAATTGTTGAATTCTATTCTTGGCCTCATAATAAATGCACCAATTTAGAGCTTTAACACGTGTCAGAATTTTATAAATGGTATAACGTATTTACTGAATCTATTAAGTAATTACTTGGCAATCTCACCATTTGAGAGGGGGCAGTTTTTTTATGTATCTCTTCGAGGACATCTGCTGTGGCAGTTTGATACTAGCTTGGCTAGTTCCGTCCCAACTAAGAAAACATCCGCTTTCATATACGAAAAAATTTATCTGCTACGATAGTTCAGTGGTGGAATATCCGCCCGGCAAGTGGAAACCCGGGTTCGATTCCCGGTCATAGCAGACTTTTTTCTCTTCTCAAAATTGTTCCTACTATCATTACAAATAGCTGCTTCTTAAACATATATGATAATAGCTGAAACGCCCGGCTACGCTCGGGAAAGAGTTTCTTTTAAGTTGCAAAGGGTTTTTATTATTTATTAATTGTGGTAGCCTTGCTCTTAAACTCCGCTTTAAAAATCTTGACTTCATTAAGGTATTTTGTAAAACCCATATATATATAGAATTTAGTTGACATCCGTTGAGCCAATTCCTTCCAAATCCATATTTACTGAAAGAGTTTTATTTATAATTGAGGCTCCCCTGTTTAGTTGATCCGGTCCAAATATACTATTATGGCTTTATATATATATATGTACATAATAAATATTATAATATGGTTAAAATCGATGCCGACAGTTCAACACAAACACTTAGACAATAAAAGTTTTATTACTTTTATTTTGGCAGCCCTGGTTTTTATATCTATCCTAAAAATCATATTTTTGTTTTTTTTTATCTTGCACAACTCCATTATACAAAATTTCGTTGAAAGCGGTTCTGCCAATTCCATCCAAATTCATAATTATTGAAAAGTTTATCTTTGCAATTGTGGCACCCCCACTTACTTAATCTAATCGAAATATGGCATTTTGGTCATGAATTTATGTGAAAATTCTATATACCAAAATTTTAGAATTGGGGTGGCCAATTCCTTCCAAAAGCATAATTACAGAAAATTTTAACTTTGCAATTGTGTTGAAATTGTGGCAGCCCTACTAAGTTAATCGGGTCGAAGTATGGCATTTTGGCCATGTATTTCTGTGAAAATTCTGTTACAAATTTTTTTAAAATTCAGTTTGGCCATTTCCTTCCAAAAGCATAACTACAGAAAATTTTATTTTGAAATTGTGGCACCCCTGCTTGGTCTATCCGGTCCAAATATGTCATTTAGGTCATGTATTTATGTGAAAATTGTATGTCCCTACCTAATTTGGTTGAAATCGGTTCAGCCAGACATTCCCTGATATATATGTACAGGCAGACGGACATTGTAGAAATTTGGACCGACCGTTCCATGGGGACCCCTCGAAATCGTAAAATTTGGATCGACCCTACATTACGATCCTTGCCCCCGCTCACCGATTTTTTCCATTTTAGGCTCGAAAATGTATCTCGTTAAAACATTGATATTATTGGATAATTCATCAAAATCGGTCAATTAGTTGCTGAGATATCTTTTAAAAAAACCGGCAACAATGGGGATCCTTGAGCCCCCGTAAACCGATTTGAATTATTTTTGGCACTGCAACTTTATGGGTCAACCTTAAGCTGCTGCCGAATTTTGAAGCTCCTACATTTATTTTCTGAAGAGTTATGGTTGCCATAGGCAGACAGACAAACATTCTCTTTTATTTATAGGATATAGAATACAAGAAGAAGGTGCTTGCATTCTGCAATCATTTCAACTTTCCTTGAAAATCATTAAATTTTTTACAAAGTTATATCATAACAATTTGTATACATGTGCAAAAGTATGTTTGTATGTATGTTTGGGCATAAAGTAGTGGATATGTGTAAAAATATTATATACAACTGCACCATATATTGTACTTGATTACAACTGGTTAAGAGGGAAGAGGGGACCTCATGGTCTCACTCTAAACCAGGTTAAATAAACTAAATATCAAATATCATTATTAGGAATATTTTTTTAATTCAAAAGATTTCACGTCTGCACCAGTGCACCAGCTACAGAAGCTGATGAAGGAACAATTCCGAAAGCTTCTACGTTTGTGATGTTTCTGTGTTTTAGTGTTCTTTTACATGTGTCGCTTCGACATCCCCGAGGCCTCGCCCACCTGAAGTCGTCTGATTGGTGAGTGCTCACTGGTTTTCCTCATCCCAACACCTTGTTGACATCCATATATATATATATATATATATATATATATATATACTAGTAGAAGGTGCTGGCATACTGTAAGCATTTCGTCTCACATTGAAAAACATAAATTTTACAGAGAGATATTTCATCATTGGAAATATTTCTTTAATTCAAAAGATTTCTCTTCTGCACCGAATTTCGTATTCTCCTTACGGAAAAATAATGGAGTAAAACAATCAGTAATATTTGCAATTTTAAAAATATTATACTATTTCTATATTCGGTTAATAATGCCACACATTTAAGCCAAATTTTAAAGTTTTACCACATTTAGAAGTGAAATAACATCTATCTATTTGTTTAAATTCAAATAATTTTTAACGGTCGTAATAACAATATCATGCAGATATTGAAATGTTTATTCGTTTACATAAACTATGATCTAAATTTCTTAAAAATTTCAGCATCCTATCTTGTCCGGTAGTATCTAGACATTTACCTATGTGTTTAAACTTTAAGAGTTTTTAACTACCAAACAAATTAAAACATCAAAATTTGTATAATACCTATTTCGTTTTTTATAAAATATACCTAATAAAAAAATTTCAGCTCCCTAACACATTCGGAAATACATAAACCTTGATGTATTGTTTAAACAATTTCGAATTTTTAGCGGCGGCATTGTTGAACTTTTTCACGATTTTCGTTATTTCTATTTGATTTTGCGTATAGTTCTACCAAGAAAAAATTTGGAGTCGGTCGTTCTTACAATGGAATTGACCCGTCTCGGTTATCATCTCCGCAGACACATTTCCCTCTACTGCCAGATTGAATTCTTCAACTCCTGCCATGCACTTAAACTCTCTCCCAAATGCCTCACAATCAGAATTCCTCTTTCAGCTCTTCCTCCCCCTATCCGCGCTTCCCTAGCCCTCAAGTAACACCTCGCCTCGCTCCACATTATCCGTTCCACCATACACCATTATACCACCCCCTCTAACACCATTTCGCTAATTGTAAGTCTCTCGTTCTTCATCATCGTCACTCATCAAATTCCATATCCGACCTTCACGCCGCTTTCCTTCAAGCGGCTAATGATATCACCGCACATTGCAACAGACTTCTCCGTAAACTCTCTCTGATTTGCGTCCGGCACCACAAACTTGGTCTTTTCCTTCCGTTTATATCAGCTGGCGAGGTCAACAAACCATCTCCTTCCCCTCCACTTCTCGGCCAACCTCCCTGCCTTGCGGCCTTCCTGGGGTTCACAACGCCACCATCACTCTTTATCCTGAAAAAGACCCACATATTCTCAACCCGCAAACCTTTGAAACGCACCAATTTTTCGCACAATCCTGACACCACCTCCTCTTATTGCCAACCAGATGAAGTCATGAACCTTTCCTCCCGCGTACTTACCCATGCCGAGAACCAACTCCTATTATGCGGCCTTTCTTTTTGTCCCACTATCAAATTTGATCATTTTCGCCTCCTTGCCGACGTACAGTCCTTTGCACGCACACTACGTCTAAAAACCAACCCTCCCAAAGAACACTCTCTTGCCTCAGCCAACCCAAAACTCCCTCACGGCCTTCCACCTACATAGAGCTTGCTGGCTCGAGCTAGGTCGAGCCGAACAGTTCGAGCTTACTCACCAATATACAATTGGTTCGAGCTCGAGCTTTTTATGAAAAAAAAGATCGAGCCTCGAGCCTAAGTAACGAAACCTGCTACGCAGCTCTGCACAGGGCGGGAATGATGTCTTCTACCCAACACTGCGAAGTAAAATAATAACCAGGGCCGGTTCTAGGCGTGGGCGACCGCCCAGGGGGGCCACTCAGCAGAGGCGGCCGCCGAGCCTTTCCGAAGCGTACTTGTGAAAATGGGGATAGACAGGGAACCCAGACAGGCCATGAAACGGTATTTATACTAGCATAATAAGAATGATCGACATAATATTCTCACTGATAAACTATGCGTTCTGGATGCTTATTTTTAGAAAAAAGCACCGAAAAAACTAACAATTTAACTATAAAGTTAACTCAAGAAATTTTTGAACCAGAATGCTCTCTAATCTTTTTTTGCTAAAATGCTCCACATGAAAATGTGAAGTAAACATGAAACACGACAGTATCAGTATCTTTCAGCGAAACATGGCAGGTCAACCAAATGACGGTCACGTCCGCAAGATTAGGAGTCGTTCCAAATTATCTAACCGTAGAGCGCATCATTCGCTTCTCACCTGTTTATTTGGTTTCTAACTTGTCTTTTTTCCGGATGACTCTGCGTTAATAGAAGGCGCTGGCGCTTCGACAGACTTAAAACCGGAGACTGTATTTGTCGATAAAGATTTAATCGAAATATAAATGTGTGTTGTGGTTATTACGCATTGAATCTTTTACGAAATGCTCGTGTAGCTCGATTACTCGAGCTTTACCATAAAAAGAAGCCCGCGAGCTCGAGCTTTTGAAAATAGTCGAGTTTCAGCAGCTCTACACGTACTCTTTCTATTTTCAAACCTCCTTCCCAGTACATTCCAACCACCCTTTCTTCCCTACACCCTGTCGAACAATACTTCAATTATATCCTTAGAGTCTCCCAATCCAACTTTTCCGATCTCATCGACCATACAGATAATTTTACCAGACGTGAAAGACAGGCCATTTCTACACTCAAACATAGTGACCATATCATCATCCTCCCTGCTGACAAGGGCACCACCACGGTTGTGATGAACCACGCAAAATACAATGAGGAAGCCGAGCGCCAACTTTCTGACGAAACCATTCCCCATAACCTTACTTCCAACCCCACAGATCAACTACAAAATTTCGTCCCATCTTCATTCCTCAGCAAAACAGGAAGGTCTTCCCGATTCTTCCATTGCTCTAATGATGCCCTACAAACCCCGCACACTCACATTCTACCTTCTCCATAAAATCCATAAAGAACAACTTATCCTTCAGTGGGCGCCACTACCTTCAAATTAGAGGTACTGCGATGGGCACTCGAATGTCACCCTCATACGCCAATTGTTACCTTGGAGAACGGGAGAGACTCTTCCTCAACGTACCTCTCAGACCACTTTTGTGGTGTGATGTATTCCTCATTTGGACGCATGGACCTAACTCTCTCCTTTCTTTTCTTTCGCACCTCTTCTCCCACACTTCAATCTCCTTCACCCGCCAATCCTCTACCTACCACATCACAATCCTGGACGTGGATCTTTACCTCAAAGACAGCAAAATCCGCACCTGTGTTCATATCCAACCCACCAACAGCCTCCAATACTTTCCCTTGATAGCTACCATCCCCTTCATACTAAAACCTCTATCCACTATGCCCTTGCTCGACGAGGATGAAGGCATTGTTCAGATAGAGCGTCTCTTTTACAGTATTATTCCGTCCTCGAGGACGCTATTCTCAAGTGTGGCTACCCTCCAGACCTAGTCCGCGAACAGATCCATAGGGCGATGACGCCTACCACCAATAGATCCCATCCTCACACACCAACTAACCTTGCATCAACCGCTTCATTCGCTCTAACCACAATTTTCCTTCCTGGTATCCACGAGGCCATCAAAACAATCCTCCATGCTGCCCACCCAATTCTTACCTCTTCCTCCCACCAGTCCCTCTTTACCAATCTTTTTGCCTATCCTCCGCTCCTCTCCTGCCGACCCCCCAGTTTGGGAAATATCTTGTGGATGAAGGAAGTTCCCACTTCTACCACGCCTCTTGCCTTAGGGTCCCACCCCTGCGGAAAACCTCGCTGCCTCACTTGCCCTATCCACCTACCCTCATCTTCTTTCTCGAGTCCCACCATCAACATCACCTACCCCATCACCTCTAGAAGCAACTGCACCACCCGTAACGTCATTTACCTCTTCACCTGCACCCTATGTCCATGAAACAAATTGCCACTAAACTTGAATACGATAACAATTTAATTAATAAATTAGTGAGAGAACATAACTTTAATAAAACCTTGTCCAATGCCACTTCCCTCAAATTAGACAACAAAAAAGAGGACAAATATGTAAAATTGCCTTCTTTCCCACCATTAAACAGGGGCTTGAACAAAATTTTTAAGAATAAGAATTATACAATAACATATACAAATCCATATAATTTGAAAAATTTACTGGGCAATACAAATGACACAAAAGAAACTTTGAGCAAGTCCGGAATTTATAAAATACGATGCTCACTCTGTGACAAAAAGTACATAGGACAAACAAGAAGGGAACTAATAACACGCTTCAAGGAACACATGGCTCACTATAAATATAACCGTTTTGAAAAATCAATCGTTGCCAGCCACATTTTAGAAACAGGTCACAGTATACACGTAAACGATTTAAAATTGATAACTTCAGCCTACAACTCACTAAACTCGTTAGAAAACCTTCACATTTACAAAAACCGGGATACACTTATGAACACGGACACAGAATTTAACAAGACCTTATACAAACTGACTGATGTAAACAACACACACGCCGAAAAATCTTTCCGCGCTTCACTTGTTTCTCGGTCGTCTTCATAATCCTTTCCGTTCAAATCTTTGCAGTCGACTCCCAGTCACTGTTGAGACAGGTTTTGCCTCTAAAGATGCCCACCTTGTGGGCGAAATGCATTGGGTGTTTTAACCCTCTAATTGTTTGACTAAATGAGTACTTGACCTTTATTTATCACGTTTTTAATAGATTCTCTCACACGAGATGACTTAGGATAAACATCTAAAACACCACAGACAAACTTCATTAATTCGACAAGCATTGCAGTCAGCTGAGAGAATTTTGTTTTCTTCTCGAGCCATACTTCAAACATGTGCTCATTGCTTATACGGCTCATTGTTCCTGAGAAAATCTTTTAAACATGAGCATGTAGGAGCTGCGACTTTTGTTAAAAAATAAAATCATTTAGTTGCCCTACACAGCCATTACACTGAACTCGACTAAAATAGTTATTATATCTCTAAGAGATTAAAAATATTCCATTATTTTTTTAAAAATAGATGCATCTCGCTTTAGTGCCTGCATAAAATAAACTGAGAAGAAAAAAAAACCATATTAAGAAAAGATGCACACCTTGAGATGTACTCTCCATAATATTTTCACAACACAGAAGCTTCTGCACAACAAAAACAACTACACGCTCTGGGAGTTAAAACGCGACTCACGCGCTGGCGATTTGTACCTGTCTCGACAAGACAATGTTCGCACGCGTCCTGTCTAAACGTGCAGACAAAAGATAACATTGTCGTTTGTTTATTATAGCCCATTATATCGTCAATAAAAAACTACCACCTTTTCCGAGAAACGATAAACATGTTTTCAACATTAATGTCCACCTACCCTCTGAATTGGATCCCACTGTGCGTTAGCGAGATATTGAGTTTTTTTTGACCGACTAAGGGCTGCTCGACGTAATTGTAGTGGTTGATGTTAAGGTGGCACTGCTAGCGGACATTAGACGCTGTGGGAAATAATGTGGCACTCCAAACATAAATTAGTGAAAGAAAATAAACCTTGCCGTCGCGGACCTTCATAGTAATGTGACAGAAGGCTAACTACTAAGACAATATTTAATCTAACCAACCAGTGAATTTATTGACAGTTTTGTTTAATCAAGCACAGTTGGTTCGCAAAACCGTCTAACAAAAGGACCAAATCCTCCATTGAGTCACCCTGATACATAGGAATAGGTTTATATTCATCGTTAATCGCAATAAAAGTTTTCTGAGAGTGTTAGTTATGCAGGTCTGCTTTCTCCTCACTCTCATGAACTACGTTTCCTGTTTCAGTACTCAGTGACACAATAGTGGGTGGGGCATGCCATCAAAATCCTTTTGGGTTCTCAGTCAAATTTTTGTGTAAGACCTTCTTTCTGTAATCATTAAATGCATTACTGCTCTAGCTCTTGTGTGCGCCTCTTTGTATTGCTGCTTTATCGCTGTCCGTGGCCGTCGAAGATTTATTAACTACGCGGGTGTGAATTATTTGGTCATCTAAGAGCGATCCTAACTTCTTGGTTGTACCATCTAGGTTTCGCATTATCACGCTTTAGTTTACTTGGAACAAATTAATCTCTACACTCTGGTATCATATCGCTGAATACGCACCAAGGTTCTTCCGCACCTGCACTGGCAGTCACTACTCAAAGATTAATATAGCCATTGAGCAGAAAAGATTCAAATCTTGGAAAATCGGCTTTGGCGAACAAATAAATCTTCCTTTTTGGCTTTATCTATTTCTCAAGTATTAATTTAAACTCGGCTTACACTGCCTTTTGATCGCTTATTTCTTCAACTATAGGCAAATTATTCATACGCTGAGGGTAGTTCGTAGCCAATAAATATAATATATATTTTTAGACCTCGTTGGAAATATCACCAGTTGACATAAGGAGTGCTTACGGAAAGTTTCAATTAAAGTAGCGCATGATTCACGTTCTCTGCCACCGGGATAAAAACAATTATAATTCCAGCTAATCAAATTTAAGTCAATAATGCAATATTGACGCCCAGGAATAGCAACCTTTTAAGAGAAAGAGAAATATCTTGTGGATGAAGGAAGTTCCCACTTCTACCACGTCTCTTGCCTTAGGGTCCCACCCCTGCGGAAAACCTCGCTGCCTCACTTGCCCTATCCACCTACCCTCATCTTCTTTCTCGAGTCCCACCACCAACATCACCTACTCCATCACCTCTAGAAGCAACTACACCACCCGTAACGTTTTTTACCTCTTCACCTGCACCCTATGTCCCGCGTTTTACGAAGGCTTCACTAGCAATCCGTTAAGCATCTGTATGAACTGTCATTGGAATAGCGTTATTCTCAGACGCCCCTTCCCTGTTGCATTACACGCCAATACCCACAATGTCCCCTTCAATAGTTGCTACAATGTAAGAGTTATTCGCGCCTTACCCAATGACACTCCTGCCCCCCTTCTCCGACAATGGGAACTAGCCCATATACATCTTTTTGACTCTTTCTCCCCCTCTGGCCTCAACCTCCGCCAACACCACTGGCCCTCTTACAGTTACATTGTAGCTTTACCTTAGCACTCTCCCTCCTTATTGATCATCCACCCTTCCCACTCCTCGCCTTCTCCAATCATCAACCTTCCCACATCACCCTGTGATTCCCCGCCCAGTGTGTCACTTTCAGTTATTCTCTCTCCATCGCTGACCAGGGGCATATGCCCGAAAAGCTTTCGTTCTTGTGTGTGTATATTTACGTGTCTCTTTGATGCCCCCAGCAGCCTGCCATCATAGTCCTCAAATTGGTAAGTGTTCACTGGGCGTCCTTCAACACCTTGTTGCCACCTTCATCACTACCTTTCCTTTTTCTTAATTATATATATATATATATATATATATATATATCTATAATTATATAAATCATCTATCATAAGTTAGAAGCGTCAATATAGTATAGATAGGATATATATATATATATAATATAAAACTTTGGGTACTCCCAGAAGTGCTACAGAGCTGATATTCGGCATAAATATAGGTCATTGGTTACAATTTTAGAAAAAAATCGGAAACTTTAAACTTATATTTAAGGAGTGTTTTTGACACCAATGTTCCATTTAAAAAATGAGAATTGATTTTTCTATACTTTATGAGCATTGATTTAATGCTTAGACAGTATTATAATCTATTTGATTTCAGCCAACAACGTATACATATGGTGACGTAATAATTTTAAATTATATTTTTATCCGGATACGAACTAAAAGTCACGGATGATCTCGCAATAATCCTAATAAAAGAAATATCCTAATGTTTCCTTCCCTTTTACGTGATATAAATGCTATTTTATTAATGATGATTATAGCTATTGCTGGAACAGAACGCTCTAAGGCATGAAACCGGAAATTTCAAAACTTGGACAAGAGCCGATTGCAAGAGAATTTAAAAATTACGGATAGATGCCTTAATTTCGGGGAGAATGTAAATTAATGTATTATTTATATATTATTATGCCATTGACTTTAAACTACGACGTAAACTTATGATGGCGTCATCATACTAGCACACGAAATTTAGTAAAACGTGAAAAGTATTTTAATTTGGTTTCATAGTTTTTCTAGAAATTTTAACACTTTTCAATTATTATATATAATGGTATACTGCCTATTTTTCTGATTTATTTATCCCAATAAGTGCAAAAGGCACGGATGATGATGGCATTGTCTTAACACAAAATATCATAACTTTTCCGTATTTTTGGTGTATAGTGTATTGTATTAATGATGATTATACTTATTGATCATGCAGAGCGATCTGAGTCACAAAACTTGATATCAGAAAACTTTGACATGAAGCGATTGCCAGAGAATTTGCAAACTACGGACAGTTGACTTAATTTCGCGAAAAATTATAAATATTCTGCAAAACATATAAAATTTATTGTCCAATACATATTGGCTCAACATGGTCGAAGTGCTGTTGCCCTGGAGATCTCGTTGTTTTATTTACGAGTTTATATCTTGGTTTATGGTGATTTTATTTAAGTGCTTGCAGTATGCAAGCACAGACTAGTCATAAATATATACTAGTAATCGGTGCTTGCATACTGCAAGAATTGGGAGCGCCTGGAGTCGAACCGAGGAAACCTACATATGATGTTTCATATTATCCGAAGGCCAACCCATGGCACCTACAAACCCTGAAAATTTCAGCGCAATAATTCTTTTAGTATTGTCTGCGCACACAAATGTTTTCCCTTTGCTTTTAAATGTCACGGTCTGAGAGTGACACAAAGCTACTTTTCAGTTCGTGGCACTAAGCTCTTGTTCAGTTTTATTAACACGTATAATAAATTCCCGAAGAAAAGCATTGTCTCGTAGTAATAATGGAAGTATTGGGCCATTGTTATAAATTGTATAAAAAAGTTTTTATGGAGTAAAAATCGAGTAATTGTACTAATTCGGCACGGATTCGTGTTCTACTTTCAGGATAAATAATCTTCGTTCTTTTTCCTGTCTTTTAATTTAGATCCGGGATTTGTACCTCAATTAAAAGTAATTTAAAAAGGCATAAAAATCTTGTGCGGATTTGAATGTTTATCTAATGGACCTTGAAAATGAAGGTTTTGGTGTGTAAAAGGGTGAAAGGGGAAATTTTGGAATTTTGATTTTCCCTAATGTTTTTGGACCAACACCAAGATTCCCTCCAAATTTCAGGTCTGTGAAATATCCTATATCCTATATAAAACCTTATGTTTTATATCATTATCATTACAATATATCCACCGTAAGAAGCAGCGATTAATTAATTAATTAATCATTAATCTCATACATAAAATTCCTTTGCCTTTCAAATTATCTATCTGCTGAAACCTTTTCCTACCTCTTTCCCTTTCTCCATCTAGTTTTTCATCTAACACGTCTTTAATCATGCTCCCTCTCCTCAGATAAGGTCCAACCCAGTTTGCCTTCCTCTTTCTATAGTCTGCATAATCATTCGCTTCTCTCCTATTATTCGTAGCACTTCACCTTTTTTCATCCTATCCGTCCATTGTATCTTCAGCATTATCCTACATGTTCACACTTCAAAGCTTTCCAAGTATTTGATGCCATTTTTCCCTAGCGAGCATTATTCTGCCCCGCACAAAGCTATACTCCATACATAACCTTTTATGAACTTCTTGCGGATATCTTCCCTTATATTCACCGTAAATAGGTGTTTCTACTGCTGAAAGCCGCTTTTGCTTTTCCTATTCTAGTCCTTATCTCATCAGTACATTTTGCTTCACTTGTTTTGTTGCTTCCAAGGGTAATTATAGTCCGAAACTTGTTCAAAAGGCTTTTCTCCAATACTTATGTTCAGATTCTATTCTTTTCCCTATAATAGAACCTTGGGTTTTTCTGTATTTATTTCCATACTGTATTTTCTACCTGTTATTACTAGTCTATTTATCATTTTCTGGGGTTCCTCTTCCTTTCTTGCTAGAAGTACTTGATCATCCGAGTAGTTTACTGTTCTCATAATCCTTCCTCCAAATTTGAAATCTCCTGTGCCTTCTAACGCTTCTTGCATTAGACTTTCTCCATATATATTGAGTAGGGTTGGCGATGGTCTTACTCCTCTAACAATATTTACTCCGCAGGTATCCGCATTCTACAACCTGACCTTTACAACTTGATTCACATATAGATATCTGATCAGTCTCCTGTCTTTCCAGTCTACACCTAAATCTTTTAATATCTTCATCAACATTACCCAAATTACTCTATCAAAGGCCTTCTGCCAGTCTATAAAACATACACAGATATCTTAACTGTACACTATTGCCCTTTCAGATATTTTCCTATCTACCTTTACAGTATCTCTAGTTCATTGTCCTTTTCTGAAACCGAATTTATCTTCCCCTAGCATTTCTTCTAGCCCGGATGAAAGGCTCTTTTCAGGGGCACAGAGGCAGCGAACGTCCGTCACAGGACAAACGTCTCTGAAGGAGGTGAAGCCGAAGACTAAGAAGGCAAACACAGATGGCCGACCCTCGCCTTCAATGGCCAATTTCACCGGCACAGTGCCAAAAGTAAAGATCACGATCAAGGCAAGCCGAGTCGTGACCAAAACAGCTGTATCGGTGGCAGGTAGAGATCGCACCCAACCACGTAGGTGTGTAGTTGGCTTCGCTCGTAACGAGTTGGTACTCTCCACGAGCATGGCTCTCAGCGAGCATTCGACCCTACTTCCTTTGTTTCCATCCATATTTATAATTCCTTTACCACCAATTCCATTCGACTTCTTATCTTCTAATTCCAGTGCCCTAGCGTACATCATATCGTACAGTCCTAACCACTCCATTTGTTGTATTTCATTACATTTATCTTTTATCCAATTTTCTCTGGCTTTATCTGTTGTTTCTCAACTCATTGTTTTTCCATTTTCGTCTCTCATCTAGTTTATCCAGCATTTCCTTAGTGATCCAAGGTTTTCTGATTTTCTTCTCTTGTTTTCCAATCTCTTAATCCAAATTATCCTTGTTAATGGTTTTAATTTCTTTCCGTTCTATATCCACAATCTTTGATTTGTTTTCCAAATTTCTTAGGCGATCTTTTATCTTCATACTGACAACATCATGCCTATATATATATACAGGGTGTTTCAAAAATAAGTACGTTCCTTTAGTGGTTTTATTCTTGGGGCTATTCTCAGCCAAAAAAAATCCTCTTCCACTTTGCCGTCCGAGTTATGGTTTCGGAGACATAGCCCTTCAAATTTGGCCTTGTTGACAGTGTACTTCCCTTCGGACGATATATATTACGCGAATAGTTCGGGAAAACAGTAGCGCCTCCTGAGTGTAGAATAGCAAGACATTTACAATATCACAATCGAGGCAGACACGGCACGGTGAACATCCTACATTTTGAGATGCATTCTTTCAGTGAGTATGCGGATATGCATTTGCTGTTCGACGAATGCAACGGTAATGCGAACGAGGCAGTGCGGCGCTATGCTGATCGATACTTTAACCGGCGTGTGCCCAATGCCCGAAAATTTATACGCGTCGATGGACGTGTTAGAGAGACTGGCAGTTTTCATTAGTCTGCCCATGAATGCGGGCGTCCTCGGAAAGAACAACCTGAAGAGGAAATTTTAGATGCCGCCGACAACCAATCTCAATAAATGTGTGGGTAGGTCTTTTAGGTGATAAAGTTACCAGCCCTTACGTCCTCCTCAATCGTCTCACAGGTGCTAGTTATTTGGAGTTTCTTCAAGTACCGAAGTGCAGTCACGGGAGCCTATTTGACAATGCATACAGGACACTGCTAGAGCAGTTCATGTATCTCCAGGAATGTTGGAGCGGGCTCGGGTATCTCTCAGGCATAGGGCAGAAAGTTGCTTAATGGCTAATGGTGGTCATTTGAGTACCTTATCTAACTGCTCTGCTTCAATTACATTAAGACCAGCATAGTTTTAGTTACCTTCATTACTGATGACAGTGCAGTCATTAACAGTCAGACTATTAATGGCTTCTTAGTCAGTGATCGGAAGTTAATTATTTTTTATCATTTCTGTCGCAGACCTTCCTATCCCCGTGATGAATTATGGCGTAAAGGTATTCGCAAATACATTTTCATAATAATCTGAGGGATATAAGTAGTGATATATCGGATATGAAGTTCGGTCAAATTGGGGAAAATCCATAACTCGAACGGCAGAGTGGAAGAGGATTTTTAACTGCGAATAACCCTAAGAATGCACCCTATAAAGGAACTTATTTATTTTTGGAACACCCTGTGTGTATATATATATATATATATATATATATATATATATATATATATATATATATATATATATTTAATAAGTTCAAAAACAGCACTCAGGCCTATTAAATTGAACATTACAACCAATAAATAATAAATGCATATAAAAATATATAAAAAACAGTCAAATAAAACAATAAGGAGTTCAATGGAAAACATCAGTATGAGGATCTTGCATCAAAGTTTGGTTATATAAGTTTGGGAGGCGAAAAATTAAGGAGCGTTTTGTGGTTGAGAGCCGAGGAGTGCGGCAGTGAAATAAATCATGTAAAAGTTCGGGAGTATATATATATATATATATATATATATATATATATATATATATATACTCCCGAACTTCTCTATATATATATATATATATAGCTACTTGTGCCTCACTCACTGACACAAAGCTTTAAGCTAGGTCCTTCTAGAAGAAATAGAAATCTGGAATTTTGCATGTAAGTAGGTCGAGTGAAAACGAGAAAAATCGAAAATTACAAAAAAGTTAATATTTAAGAGATCTTTTTAACCCCAATGTTCCATTTCAATGCCCATAAGAAAAGAATTGAATTCAGTGCAAGGCTTTATAAAATGTATTTTCAAATTACTTAAAAGTGGGATCCGATTTCGGGAAAAGAACAGTTGCCTATCTGAAAGAACGGACTTCTTAATTTTTGAAGATGGAATTCAAATCCTTACCGAATTTTCGTAAATATTTGCATTTAATCAAAGAAGTGTAAATTATTCCTCTTTTCAACAATGGAAATTTTTAAATAAAATGGCAACGACCTAAATGCTTTTAAAGTGATCTAATATTATATGTGACGATTGCAGTGATTTTATGCATGTAATGGAAATTAATGCCTGCATAACAAACATCCATAACTCGAATCTCAACGGAAAATAAAAACTATTCTAGTATTAGAAAACTCAAGTTTGGGAAATATATTTTGAAATATTTCAATATATACAGTGGAACTTATGTAACTCGAATCTCAAGGGAAAACAAAAATTATTCAAGTTATTGAAAATTCAAGTTACGGAAATATATTTTTTCAATTTCCTTTAATTGAATTAACATCAACTTTATTCCCGTAAGCATATAAGTTAACTTATTCTAATTTTCAATATGATGCATATTATGAAAATATTATCATCAGTATATTCTTCCGATAATATGTAAGGTTTTACTGTATCCAAAACATTAATTACATCACGCACTGTGATTGAGGGTATCATAGATAATTGAAATTCTCACGTACTACTGAAGGCACAAACTTGATGATTACATTTGGGTTATCGACTGTAGGAAGAAGCAAATAGATTTGTTTTTCTCCATCTACATGGTATCCTGCAAGTCACGTTCTTGTGGATGGCATGGGGTACAGTGCACCTATTATGCTCTCTTATTACCTCATTCGCTAGTACGCCCGACATATTTTTCCAGTAGTTTAAATCTAGCCTGCATCCTACATTCCTCTATCGATGTTCATTTCAAATTTTCTACAATTTTTTACTATCGTAATTTCTCTTTACAAATCTAGCTACCCTGCGCTGAAACTTTTCTATCACGTTAATGAGTTTCATTTCGTATGGTTTCAACACAGGAAACGCATATTCGACCTTCGGTCTCACCAATGATAAATAACATAATTATTTCATTTTTTCGGAGATATTTTGAAATATTCTCCCTATACAGGGCAGCGTTTTTTTAGCGCCACTTATCAATCGGCGAATGTGGGTGTCCCACGAGAGATCACGATGGATCGTGACTCCAAGATATTTAATCGAGTCTGAAACTGGAGTCTCTACTCCGTCCAAAGAATAATTATTATCCAACGAGATACTCTTTGTTCTCCAGAAGTTGATGACGGAGCTTTTCTTTTGGTTGATCTCTAACAGCCATTCCTAGCACCATGCATAAATAGGTTCTAGAAAATATTTGAGATACTGATGGACTTCCAGTTTGCTTATTTCTCTATAAATCACGGTGTCGTACGATATAAACTTCATTTTACTACTTACTGCTGAGCTGATATCGTATATGTAAATTAGAAATAATAACGGACCAATTAAACTACCCTGCGGAACGCCAGGGACAACCTCCTCTAAGTTCGAGCATTTCCCATCTATAATAACATTCTACTACCTAACAATCTTTGGAATCAACACCTATGGTTTCTAATGTCGTTATTAACTTCTTGTGACGTACCTTATCAAAGGCTTTCCTAAAACCTAAGACCTGTCTATTATTTTCTCCGCTTTTCAGTATAAAATTCACAAAAAGACTGAGCTGAGTATTAAAAGACCTAAACTTTCCTGAAGCCGTGTTGAAAATCATCTAACAATCAATTACTAACAAGAAATCGCATTATGTTACTAACGTGTATACGCTCGAGAATGATGCACGATATTGACGTTAGGAAAATCGGCCGGTAAATTTCTCTGTTCTCTTTGTCGACGTCCTTATGAATTGGGGTAACGTGCGCTTACTTCCAGTCGTTATGGACCTCTCTTCGGGAAATAGATTTCTCGAATATTATCTGAAGAAATGGTGCTATTTCTTTGGCTAATTCTTTTAAAACGCGGGTAGAAATTTCTTCGAGGCTAGTGGCTTTGTTAGATGTGATGGAACTAAATTGCTTTGCTATTTCCACCTCAGAAAATACTATATCTTCAATCAGGTCCCCATAATGCACGAATTGCTTGCTGGCGGCTGCTTTTCAAAATGACCGTTTAACAGATTGGCTTTCACTACGCTATCATGAATAACGGCACCCGAGTCATTTCGCAGGAAAGGTATGGTAGGGCCTTAGATCTCTCACATAGGGCAAAAGCGCATTTTGGTCCTACTTCAAATAATTATTAAATACCTTATTCCGGAAGTTAGTAAAAGACTCGCACATAGGATTTCTCGCTTTTGCGCGGGATTTCTTGTACGGTTGAACGTTTTGCTGCTCTATACTCATCAGATGATGTAGATGGCATATTTCTTATTTTCGCGTCTTATTCTCTGACGCCTAAAGACACTGTAAACTTGCTTATTGTACAAACGTGGTTCTTTATTGTCGACCTTCAATTTAATTGGAATGAACTTATTGATGCTCTCTAGCGTTATATCCTTGAATAATATCCATGACAACTCAGCACCTGATCGTTCGGTCATATCACGGAACCTAGGTAGAATTTGTCGTAGGCGCGACCTGAACCTTGAAAAGTTCTCGGGATTTAAAAAACAATCTACACCAGCGTCAAGTGGCCTGTAAAACGAACATATGGACACCTTTTTGGAGCCATCTTTACTTATGCGGCACCAAACACTCGATAATCTCGTCACTTATCGGAATCTCACTGCTATCGTTCTTATCGCTAACCTCTATAAAAACCCAACCTCCCGATATAGTAGCGCGATCTTTTCTATAGATTCGATAGTCTCTAGCAAATATATTCTGACTCTGAATCTCATACGGTAACCAAGTTACTGTGCATATCATGACGTCTGCGTGCAGACTTCGAATATTATACTCATACTCAGCTATTTTTTACGGATGCTGAGGCAGTTCAGTACGACGACGTTTAATTTCTCACAAAAACTTCGTATACAAATCTCACAAGCAATCTCACGACTGTTTGGCATAGCATTAACATTGGAATCGCGACCCGTCGCACCCTTTACGGAACATTCTATCAATGACCTATCGCAAAATTGGTGCTGCATGTTAATATGAACCTCCTCCTTATCACTCGTATTACGTGCATTTACCTCACCCTCGGAGTATATACTATCATTACATAATCTATCGTGATTCATATTTTCTACGAACGCATCGATTATACCATTACCCAATACTCCCTTATTCTCTACTGCTGAACATTTCCGACTGTGCTCAAGAATCCTAAGCGCTACGCTTTGAGCCGATTAGGGCGTGTAATGAACACCAGAGTGATCCAGTGGTGCACTGCACGATTAGATATCCGGCCTTAGGTCTACGAAGTTCAGACAGAAATTTCACAGCTTTCGGTTCAGACCGTTAACCCCACTCCAAACCTCATAACCGCGGTCAATCCTAGGGACTATACTGCCGACAGTAAGCCACACATGAGAACCCGACTCCTATCGGACACGAGAAACCTCAGAGGCCATATCCATAAATTAACTTAAAATAGCCTCGAACCCGCGCTTCGAGGCGTCGTTAGTCCCAACATGGGCCACCACCCGCAACCGAGAGCAACCTGTCGCCACTACCGCTTCACTTACCGTGTTGGTCACCTGCGTCACCGTGCCTCCAGATATATATCTGGAGAAAATCCGCTCTTCAACTTCCTCCAGGCGGGCACGGCATAACAGGGATACTATAACACGCAGAACTTTAGAGCTTTCTAACACTAACAACCCTCTACATCTACATGTCACCCTGCAATTGCTGGGTGGCAGGGGGTGCAAGGCACCATAACCTACCTAAAGACTGTCTATCGCTGGTTGAAATTTTCTATTGTGATCTCGTATTTTCCTTGGAAAGAACAAGCCTAGATGACGCTCCGTCCTACAATCGATCTCACGTACCTTATCCTAACGGTCGTTTCTACCTATATACGTTGGTGCTTCAATTATTCCTACAATCTCGACTTTTAGATATTCCGATCTATATTTCTCCAGAAGCCGCAACCTTGAGTTGAATCTACGATTCTCCACTGGTACCCAGTTTCAATCCCTCAATAATGAAGTGACGCTATCCTAATGTTTGTACATTAGTTTTACGAATCTGGCTGCTTTGCGCTGCACTCTTTCTAATTAAATTATATGTCCCTTCTCGTATGCATGAGGCGTATTCCACTTGTGTTCTAAGCAGTGACAAGTAACATGTTTCGCGTACTTTTTCTGTAGTCTTCCGTACTATTCTACCTATGAAAGCCAGTTTCTTGTTAGCCGCACCTATGACTCGACGGATGTGCATGTCCAACTAAAGATCTCGAGAAATTGTTACTCCTAAATATTTAACATACTCGGCTGCATGAATAGTTATTCCATCTATTTTATACTCGTAACCTACCCCTATGTTTTTACTCTTCTAGAACGTAACTGCAGCACATTTCGTGTAATTAATTTCAAAATGCCATTCTTTGCACCTCGCTGAAATGGCTATTAAGTCTTCACGCAGCGACTGATGGTCCTTCTGATATATTATTTCTTTATATAAAACGGTATTATCGGCAGAGAGTCTAATTTTAATAAGAACTACCGAGCAGATAACATTCATATAGATTAAGAATAGTAGAGGGTCCAATACACTTACCTGAGGAACACCCGACGCAACTTTAACGGGGGACGAGTATTTCCCATCTATGACAACTATCTGTTTTCTATTTGAGAGGAAATCTCTCACTCAACTGATAACTTTCGGATTGATACCATATTGTCCAAACTTCGCAATTAATTTCTTATGAGATACTTTATCGAACGCCTTTCTAAAGTCAATAGATATGCCATCGACCTGATAATTTTTCTCTCCGCATCGCAACAAATCATCCGCGAATAGGCCGAGCTGCGTTTCGCATGATCTGCCGCTCCGGAATCTGTACTGGCATCCGCTAAGCAATGAGGCACTATCTAAATAGCGCATTACAGAACTAAAGGTTATGTTCTCAAGTATCCTGCACGATAATGAAATTAGGGTAATTGGCATATAACTTTCGGTGTTCTCTTTGTCGCCACCCTTATGGATAGACATAACGTGTACCACCTTCCATTCTTTAGGAACGACAACTTCCGAAATGGATTTCTCTAATATAATTTTTAAATACGGCGAGATTTCATAGGATAACTCTTTCAACACTCGCGCGGGTAATTCCTCCGGCCCAGGAAATTTACTTGGTTAATCTGAATGAAGTTGGTGCGCGATACAATTTTCGGAAAATATCAAATCTTCCATCGAGTCGCCCTGATTCATAGGAATAATTGTTTCACATTCATTAGAACTAAAAGCTTTCTGAAAATGTTGATTTTCTATATTTACCGTGTCCGATCTCAGTGACGCAATAGTGGGGCCTCTACCTTGGACTTCACTGACATAAGATCAAAATGCTTTCGGATTCTCCTTCAAGTTATCCTGTAAAACCTTCTGTTTGTAATTTTTAAAAGCATTACGCATTGACACTGTGGCTATGGAGCGTGCCTCCTTGTATTGCTGCCTTAGCGTTGTAATCTGTTCGACCGTAGCTGTTGAGGATGTGTTATTTACGCGAGAGTGGAGTTTTCTTTGCCGTTGGAGAGCGCTCCTAACTTCCTGGTTATACCATATAGGTTCTGCATTTTTACGGTTCATTTTGCTTGGAATAAATTTATCTTTACAGTCTCGCAGCATATCTCTAAACATGCACCAGGATTCTTCCGCGTCTCGCAGAAATTACTTTATATATTTCGCAGAAAAGACATAAATCTTGTGAAATCGGCATTGGCGAATACAAAAAGCTTTCTTTTAGCCTTAATCTGTTTTTCAATGTTTAACTGAAACTCCACATACACTGCCTTGAGATTGCTTATTCCCTCATTAACAGATACCATATTCATATTAGTAGCCAATAAATCTAATATATTATTAAATCTCGTAGGAAATCTCACTAACTGATACAATGTGTGTTTTCCGAATGTTTCAAGTAAATCCTTCTAAGATTTACCCTCTCTACCATCGGGATAAAAGTTATTATTCCTCCACTAAATTGACGAAAAATTGAAATCGCCCCCGATTATAATAGCTTTATCTGTATTAATCGAACTAAACTTCGCCATTTGTTTCTCTAGATAATAAATAGTTTCCACGCTCGCATTTGGTGGTCTATAAAACGCGCATATATTTACAGCTTTATAGTCGCTCCCTTTCACACTACACCAAACACTTTCGATTTTTTCATTAATCTGTATTGGGTAACTTTCGTATTTATTGCTAACTGCTATAAAGACCCCGCCTCCCGACCGGATATATCGATCTTTTCTAAAAACGCTATAGTCACGAGGAAAGATATCCTGACTGGGTATGTCCGTCGTTAACCAACTTTCTGTACACCAGCACGCTGACTACGAATAAAATGTTCAAGTTCGGTCTCCTTCCTGCAAATGCTGCGACGGTTAACTTTGATGATTTTTAGTTTATCGCTATTAATAAATAACGACGCTTCGCGCGATACTAAATTATTATTATTTACTGCCTTCTTGTCTTCCCTATTACGTCGACTATTTCTACGCTTAGAATGTATTCAACTGCTAATTAACATCGCGTTTATCGTGCTATGACGGTCGGACATATTTCTACTACTGACATTCATCTCAAAGCTAGATGACTAATTACCAGTCCTTAAATCAAACCTACACCGAACCGAACACCCTACGCGCTACCGCCTCCGCAGCCTCGGCAATGTAGTGCATACCGGAACCGTTGAAGGATGCCCTACATGAGTGAGGGACAGGCCACATGCCAACGAAGTCTACTCCCACAGCCTACGGTTCAGCCCGACCACTCGGCTCCAAACCATAGTGCGCAGTTCGTCCGAGGATCAATGCTAGAGATAGTAAGCCGCACATCAGCACCCAACTCCTCTCGGACACGAGCAACCTCAGTGGCCAATCCTTAAAAGTACTTAAAATCTCCTCGGACCCGCGCTTCGAAGCGTCTCTATTGCCAACATGTGCCACCACCCGCAGCGAGGAGAAACCCGTGCCCAATACCGGCGCCCTGAACTCTTTCGTCACCTGGGGCACCGAACCTCATGGTATTCACCTGGAGAACACCCGCTCATGAAATCCCTCCCGGCGGGCCTTTGACAGTAAAGGCGCTACCACACGCCGGACGTTGGCTCTCCCTATCACTAATAGCCCCTCTTTCTCCTCGAGCTCCACTTGGGCCCGGTCCCCACCGAGGAGACAGGAGCGGGGGCGGGCGTTACAGCAGTTGAGTCGTCCTCCGATTACACCGCAAACCGATTACTAATATGAAAACGGTCCATCGAAGCGTTCCCAACTCTCGGCCTCCGCAGCACCACCCCACGATCCCCCCGAGTGGACACCACACACCGCTCATCGGGCTTTCGGATCGAAGAACCCTCGACCCGCAAAGAGGAGCCTGGAGCCTCCCCGATCGCTCTGCCGGCTTCCGCACCCAGACGAACCTGTGCCGCCATTTTGGCACGGTTTGCTCTCAGGGAAGAACCCGCACCCCTCCCACACGCCAAGGCTGCATTTGACCTTTACATCCTCTGAAGGAGGTCCACAACCACTCCGTGATCCGAGACCTCATGGCCTTGCAACCAGCGTCGCACAAAAAGGAGGAAACAGGAGTCCTCGGAGCAGCCATCCTATCCTCTTCACTAATCTGTACTATCTATAAGTTATATTTATATTAACGTAAATACGCGGTTAGCTGCTTCGTTGACTGGCCTCGTGGTTAAAATCTAGGGTCGAACGGAGTTAGAAAGTGAAAAGGATAGAGTGATTCACTACGCATACAACGTTAGAAAACAGGCAAAAATGTTTAGCACCAGAGCAACGTAGACCTAGGAAATAAAGAAACACGAACGCAGGGACAAATAGTTTAGAACGGAGAAGGTAATAAGCTACTATAAATAAATTACAAAAAGATTACAGATGGAGTGGTCTAGAGAATCTATTAGTTACTACGATATGGCAAGAGAAGTATGAGTATAGCGTTTCGTTCAGAGATCAGTTAACTAAACTACAACACAAATAACGTAATAAGACGATAAAAATAATAAAAATAGATAATAAAAATAAATAAGGAAAGAAATACTGGTTCTACTTAACACAACACTACGGCTACTGCTAAACTACTGGTACTACTACAGGTGTCGCTTTCAGGCTGGTCAGCGCTCGCAGGAGAGAATGAAAGGCACGTCCGTCCTCTTCCAAACCCGACTCCCCTTGGTCCCGGCCTACATTGAAGAGACGGGAGTGGGTACAGCTACAATGACCGTGAAGTCGTCCTCCGACAACACTTCGAACCTATTACTGACTGGAAGAGGGTCCGTCGATGCTTTCCCACCTCCCTAGCTCCGCAGCACTACTCCACGATACCCCCGAGTGGGTACCACTCTCCACTCATCGGATTTCTCAGCCCGAGGATCCTCAGCCCGCGGTAAGGAGTCAGGGGCAACCCCGATCGCTCTACCGGCTACCGCGGCCAGGCGAACTCTAGCTGCGAATTTGCGCGGCGAGTTTCCAGGAATGATCCCGCACCCCCACTAGAACTAAGCCTACCTCGGACCTTTCCACCCTCTGAAGGAGGTCCCCAAACACTCTCTCAAGCTCCTTGATTCGAACCTTCATGCCCTCGCTACCAGCGGCGCACAAGAAGGAGGAAACTGGATTCCTCGGTGAAGCCATTCTTAACTCTTACCTAATTTATATACTAACGCCAAAGAGTTACAATATAAAAACAAATACTGAAATGGGATAAGGCTAATGAATCTGGTCTAAGTTTTAACGCGAGAAAGTTCTTCTTGGAGCATACGAGAAAGGGTCAAACGCAGGTATAACGTGAAAGGCGTAAACAACACAAGCAAGATTAGATTTCGCATAGAAGATGGTAATACTCAACAACAAAAATATATAAATTCTATGGAGCGTAAAAATAAAACAACCTGACAAATGTAACGGAAATATTCTAATACACAGTAATTACTATGATAAAAATATTATTTTCTAAAGGGGAGAATGAAATTTCTAACAAAAAACTACGAGAAATATGAGTTAACTATTAAGTTTGAGAAAAAAACTATGACGTAAATTTTATAACATAACAAATTAGGTAACGTAAACGAATGTTAAATAAAATTTCCAGAAGGATAACAAATAGAATTAAGTAAATGTTAGTTCTACTTAACACAACAGCTACAGGTACTTTAATACTACTGATGCTCTATTCGCTCGAAGATTCATAGTAGCTCGCAGGAGCAAGTGAAAGGCACGTCCATTCACTTCAACAGCCAGGTAAAGAATGGGCTATAAGGGGCCACAGCAACCCTGATAGCAATGACGGTAAAACGTGAAAAGTAATTTAATGTGGTGTTTCGTAGTTTTTTTAGAAATTTTAACTCATTTCGATTATTAAATATAATGGCGTCATACCTATATTTCGGTATTTTTATCCGAATACGCGCTAAAGGCATGGATGATGATGCCATAATCTAAATAGAAAATATTCTAATTATTTCATAAATTTAATATATAGGGTTATATCTTAATGATGATTATTCTTATTGCACAGTCAGGCCGATCTGAGTCACAAGACTTCAAATAAAAAATACTTGGACACGAGCCGATTGCCAGAGAATTTGGAAATTATGGATAGTTGCCTTAATTTATTGGATAATTGCAAATATACTGCTATTACTCATGGAATTTATTATCTAATACAAATAGGCCCCACATGGCTGAATTTCTGGTGTCCTGGAAATCGGGTTGGTTTATTTACGAGTTTAGATCTTGGTATATGCTGATTTTTTAGCGCTTGCAGTATGCAAGCACCGACAACTCGTGTGTGTGTGTGTGTGTATATATGTATATATATATATATATATATATATATATATATATATATATATATAGTATATATGTATGTTTGTATATATATAATCTATATCTATAATCTTTTTATAGAGCTACTTGAGTCTCACTCACTCACTGACACAAAACCCTTAGTTGCCTCTAGAAGGGCTAGAAATCTGAAATTTGTCATGTAGGTAGGTCGAGTGGCACAACCGACGAAAAATCACAAAAATGTTAATATTTATGGGGTCTCTAATTACCCAAATTTTCCATTTCAATACCCCATAAGAAAAGCATGGGATTCAGTGCAAAGCTTTCTAAAAATGCATTTTTAAATTACTTAAGGTTGGGATAGACATTCAAGAAATAAAAGATGTGTATCTTAAAGGACGTAATTCGTAATTTTTGAAGGAAGAATTCAAATACTTGCTTAATAAGTGTAAATATTTCTTTTAATCGAAAATAAGTGTGAGTTTTTTCTCGTTTCAACAATGAATATCTTTTAATAGTACTATGGCAACGACCTCAATCCTTTTAAAGGGACCTGGAATTATACGTTACAATTGCAGTGATTTAATGCTTTTAGTGGAAATTAATGCCGTCATTACGACCATCCATAACTCGTTTCTCAAGGGAAAGCAAAAATTATTCAAGTTATAGAAAACTCGAGTTACGGAAATATATTTTTCCATTTTTCTATAATCGAATTAACATCATGTTTATTCCAATAAGCATATAAGGTAACTTATTCTAATTTTCAGCATCATGAAAATTATGAAAAAATTATCATCAATATTTTCATCCGCTAATATGTAAGTTTTTACTCTATCCAAGACACTAATTCTATCACGCACTGTGATTGAGGGTATCATATGTAATTTCAATTCTCACGTAGGTACTACTGAGACGCAAAACACGACGGTTAAATTTGACATATCGATATAGGTAGGAGCGAATAGCTTTGTTTTTCTTTAGCACTATAAAGGACGGTAAAACGTGAAAAGTATTTTAATGTTGTTTCTCGTAGTTTTTTTAGAAATTTTAATTCATTTCAAATGTTAAATATAATGACGTCATACAAATCTCACAAGCAATCTCACGACTGTTTGGCATAGCATTAACATTGGAATCGCGACCCGTCGCACCCTTTACGGAACATTCTATCAATGACCTATCGCAAAATTGGTGCTGCATGTTAATATGAACCTCCTCCTTATCACTCGTATTACGTGCATTTACCTCACCCTCGGAGTATATACTATCATTACATAATCTATCGTGATTCATATTTTCTACGAACGCATCGATTATACCATTACCCAATACTCCCTTATTCTCTACTGCTGAACATTTCCGACTGTGCTCAAGAATCCTAAGCGCTACGCTTTGAGCCGATTAGGGCGTGTAATGAACACCAGAGTGATCCAGTGGTGCACTGCACGATTAGATATCCGGCCTTAGGTCTACGAAGTTCAGACAGAAATTTCACAGCTTTCGGTTCAGACCGTTAACCCCACTCCAAACCTCATAACCGCGGTCAATCCTAGGGACTATACTGCCGACAGTAAGCCACACATGAGAACCCGACTCCTATCGGACACGAGAAACCTCAGAGGCCATATCCATAAATTAACTTAAAATAGCCTCGAACCCGCGCTTCGAGGCGTCGTTAGTCCCAACATGGGCCACCACCCGCAACCGAGAGCAACCTGTCGCCACTACCGCTTCACTTACCGTGTTGGTCACCTGCGTCACCGTGCCTCCAGATATATATCTGGAGAAAATCCGCTCTTCAACTTCCTCCAGGCGGGCACGGCATAACAGGGATACTATAACACGCAGAACTTTAGAGCTTTCTAACACTAACAACCCTCTACATCTACATGTCACCCTGCAATTGCTGGGTGGCAGGGGGTGCAAGGCACCATAACCTACCTAAAGACTGTCTATCGCTGGTTGAAATTTTCTATTGTGATCTCGTATTTTCCTTGGAAAGAACAAGCCTAGATGACGCTCCGTCCTACAATCGATCTCACGTACCTTATCCTAACGGTCGTTTCTACCTATATACGTTGGTGCTTCAATTATTCCTACAATCTCGACTTTTAGATATTCCGATCTATATTTCTCCAGAAGCCGCAACCTTGAGTTGAATCTACGATTCTCCACTGGTACCCAGTTTCAATCCCTCAATAATGAAGTGACGCTATCCTAATGTTTGTACATTAGTTTTACGAATCTGGCTGCTTTGCGCTGCACTCTTTCTAATTAAATTATATGTCCCTTCTCGTATGCATGAGGCGTATTCCACTTGTGTTCTAAGCAGTGACAAGTAACATGTTTCGCGTACTTTTTCTGTAGTCTTCCGTACTATTCTACCTATGAAAGCCAGTTTCTTGTTAGCCGCACCTATGACTCGACGGATGTGCATGTCCAACTAAAGATCTCGAGAAATTGTTACTCCTAAATATTTAACATACTCGGCTGCATGAATAGTTATTCCATCTATTTTATACTCGTAACCTACCCCTATGTTTTTACTCTTCTAGAACGTAACTGCAGCACATTTCGTGTAATTAATTTCAAAATGCCATTCTTTGCACCTCGCTGAAATGGCTATTAAGTCTTCACGCAGCGACTGATGGTCCTTCTGATATATTATTTCTTTATATAAAACGGTATTATCGGCAGAGAGTCTAATTTTAATAAGAACTACCGAGCAGATAACATTCATATAGATTAAGAATAGTAGAGGGTCCAATACACTTACCTGAGGAACACCCGACGCAACTTTAACGGGGGACGAGTATTTCCCATCTATGACAACTATCTGTTTTCTATTTGAGAGGAAATCTCTCACTCAACTGATAACTTTCGGATTGATACCATATTGTCCAAACTTCGCAATTAATTTCTTATGAGATACTTTATCGAACGCCTTTCTAAAGTCAATAGATATGCCATCGACCTGATAATTTTTCTCTCCGCATCGCAACAAATCATCCGCGAATAGGCCGAGCTGCGTTTCGCATGATCTGCCGCTCCGGAATCTGTACTGGCATCCGCTAAGCAATGAGGCACTATCTAAATAGCGCATTACAGAACTAAAGGTTATGTTCTCAAGTATCCTGCACGATAATGAAATTAGGGTAATTGGCATATAACTTTCGGTGTTCTCTTTGTCGCCACCCTTATGGATAGACATAACGTGTACCACCTTCCATTCTTTAGGAACGACAACTTCCGAAATGGATTTCTCTAATATAATTTTTAAATACGGCGAGATTTCATAGGATAACTCTTTCAACACTCGCGCGGGTAATTCCTCCGGCCCAGGAAATTTACTTGGTTAATCTGAATGAAGTTGGTGCGCGATACAATTTTCGGAAAATATCAAATCTTCCATCGAGTCGCCCTGATTCATAGGAATAATTGTTTCACATTCATTAGAACTAAAAGCTTTCTGAAAATGTTGATTTTCTATATTTACCGTGTCCGATCTCAGTGACGCAATAGTGGGGCCTCTACCTTGGACTTCACTGACATAAGATCAAAATGCTTTCGGATTCTCCTTCAAGTTATCCTGTAAAACCTTCTGTTTGTAATTTTTAAAAGCATTACGCATTGACACTGTGGCTATGGAGCGTGCCTCCTTGTATTGCTGCCTTAGCGTTGTAATCTGTTCGACCGTAGCTGTTGAGGATGTGTTATTTACGCGAGAGTGGAGTTTTCTTTGCCGTTGGAGAGCGCTCCTAACTTCCTGGTTATACCATATAGGTTCTGCATTTTTACGGTTCATTTTGCTTGGAATAAATTTATCTTTACAGTCTCGCAGCATATCTCTAAACATGCACCAGGATTCTTCCGCGTCTCGCAGAAATTACTTTATATATTTCGCAGAAAAGACATAAATCTTGTGAAATCGGCATTGGCGAATACAAAAAGCTTTCTTTTAGCCTTAATCTGTTTTTCAATGTTTAACTGAAACTCCACATACACTGCCTTGAGATTGCTTATTCCCTCATTAACAGATACCATATTCATATTAGTAGCCAATAAATCTAATATATTATTAAATCTCGTAGGAAATCTCACTAACTGATACAATGTGTGTTTTCCGAATGTTTCAAGTAAATCCTTCTAAGATTTACCCTCTCTACCATCGGGATAAAAGTTATTATTCCTCCACTAAATTGACGAAAAATTGAAATCGCCCCCGATTATAATAGCTTTATCTGTATTAATCGAACTAAACTTCGCCATTTGTTTCTCTAGATAATAAATAGTTTCCACGCTCGCATTTGGTGGTCTATAAAACGCGCATATATTTACAGCTTTATAGTCGCTCCCTTTCACACTACACCAAACACTTTCGATTTTTTCATTAATCTGTATTGGGTAACTTTCGTATTTATTGCTAACTGCTATAAAGACCCCGCCTCCCGACCGGATATATCGATCTTTTCTAAAAACGCTATAGTCACGAGGAAAGATATCCTGACTGGGTATGTCCGTCGTTAACCAACTTTCTGTACACCAGCACGCTGACTACGAATAAAATGTTCAAGTTCGGTCTCCTTCCTGCAAATGCTGCGACGGTTAACTTTGATGATTTTTAGTTTATCGCTATTAATAAATAACGACGCTTCGCGCGATACTAAATTATTATTATTTACTGCCTTCTTGTCTTCCCTATTACGTCGACTATTTCTACGCTTAGAATGTATTCAACTGCTAATTAACATCGCGTTTATCGTGCTATGACGGTCGGACATATTTCTACTACTGACATTCATCTCAAAGCTAGATGACTAATTACCAGTCCTTAAATCAAACCTACACCGAACCGAACACCCTACGCGCTACCGCCTCCGCAGCCTCGGCAATGTAGTGCATACCGGAACCGTTGAAGGATGCCCTACATGAGTGAGGGACAGGCCACATGCCAACGAAGTCTACTCCCACAGCCTACGGTTCAGCCCGACCACTCGGCTCCAAACCATAGTGCGCAGTTCGTCCGAGGATCAATGCTAGAGATAGTAAGCCGCACATCAGCACCCAACTCCTCTCGGACACGAGCAACCTCAGTGGCCAATCCTTAAAAGTACTTAAAATCTCCTCGGACCCGCGCTTCGAAGCGTCTCTATTGCCAACATGTGCCACCACCCGCAGCGAGGAGAAACCCGTGCCCAATACCGGCGCCCTGAACTCTTTCGTCACCTGGGGCACCGAACCTCATGGTATTCACCTGGAGAACACCCGCTCATGAAATCCCTCCCGGCGGGCCTTTGACAGTAAAGGCGCTACCACACGCCGGACGTTGGCTCTCCCTATCACTAATAGCCCCTCTTTCTCCTCGAGCTCCACTTGGGCCCGGTCCCCACCGAGGAGACAGGAGCGGGGGCGGGCGTTACAGCAGTTGAGTCGTCCTCCGATTACACCGCAAACCGATTACTAATATGAAAACGGTCCATCGAAGCGTTCCCAACTCTCGGCCTCCGCAGCACCACCCCACGATCCCCCCGAGTGGACACCACACACCGCTCATCGGGCTTTCGGATCGAAGAACCCTCGACCCGCAAAGAGGAGCCTGGAGCCTCCCCGATCGCTCTGCCGGCTTCCGCACCCAGACGAACCTGTGCCGCCATTTTGGCACGGTTTGCTCTCAGGGAAGAACCCGCACCCCTCCCACACGCCAAGGCTGCATTTGACCTTTACATCCTCTGAAGGAGGTCCACAACCACTCCGTGATCCGAGACCTCATGGCCTTGCAACCAGCGTCGCACAAAAAGGAGGAAACAGGAGTCCTCGGAGCAGCCATCCTATCCTCTTCACTAATCTGTACTATCTATAAGTTATATTTATATTAACGTAAATACGCGGTTAGCTGCTTCGTTGACTGGCCTCGTGGTTAAAATCTAGGGTCGAACGGAGTTAGAAAGTGAAAAGGATAGAGTGATTCACTACGCATACAACGTTAGAAAACAGGCAAAAATGTTTAGCACCAGAGCAACGTAGACCTAGGAAATAAAGAAACACGAACGCAGGGACAAATAGTTTAGAACGGAGAAGGTAATAAGCTACTATAAATAAATTACAAAAAGATTACAGATGGAGTGGTCTAGAGAATCTATTAGTTACTACGATATGGCAAGAGAAGTATGAGTATAGCGTTTCGTTCAGAGATCAGTTAACTAAACTACAACACAAATAACGTAATAAGACGATAAAAATAATAAAAATAGATAATAAAAATAAATAAGGAAAGAAATACTGGTTCTACTTAACACAACACTACGGCTACTGCTAAACTACTGGTACTACTACAGGTGTCGCTTTCAGGCTGGTCAGCGCTCGCAGGAGAGAATGAAAGGCACGTCCGTCCTCTTCCAAACCCGACTCCCCTTGGTCCCGGCCTACATTGAAGAGACGGGAGTGGGTACAGCTACAATGACCGTGAAGTCGTCCTCCGACAACACTTCGAACCTATTACTGACTGGAAGAGGGTCCGTCGATGCTTTCCCACCTCCCTAGCTCCGCAGCACTACTCCACGATACCCCCGAGTGGGTACCACTCTCCACTCATCGGATTTCTCAGCCCGAGGATCCTCAGCCCGCGGTAAGGAGTCAGGGGCAACCCCGATCGCTCTACCGGCTACCGCGGCCAGGCGAACTCTAGCTGCGAATTTGCGCGGCGAGTTTCCAGGAATGATCCCGCACCCCCACTAGAACTAAGCCTACCTCGGACCTTTCCACCCTCTGAAGGAGGTCCCCAAACACTCTCTCAAGCTCCTTGATTCGAACCTTCATGCCCTCGCTACCAGCGGCGCACAAGAAGGAGGAAACTGGATTCCTCGGTGAAGCCATTCTTAACTCTTACCTAATTTATATACTAACGCCAAAGAGTTACAATATAAAAACAAATACTGAAATGGGATAAGGCTAATGAATCTGGTCTAAGTTTTAACGCGAGAAAGTTCTTCTTGGAGCATACGAGAAAGGGTCAAACGCAGGTATAACGTGAAAGGCGTAAACAACACAAGCAAGATTAGATTTCGCATAGAAGATGGTAATACTCAACAACAAAAATATATAAATTCTATGGAGCGTAAAAATAAAACAACCTGACAAATGTAACGGAAATATTCTAATACACAGTAATTACTATGATAAAAATATTATTTTCTAAAGGGGAGAATGAAATTTCTAACAAAAAACTACGAGAAATATGAGTTAACTATTAAGTTTGAGAAAAAAACTATGACGTAAATTTTATAACATAACAAATTAGGTAACGTAAACGAATGTTAAATAAAATTTCCAGAAGGATAACAAATAGAATTAAGTAAATGTTAGTTCTACTTAACACAACAGCTACAGGTACTTTAATACTACTGATGCTCTATTCGCTCGAAGATTCATAGTAGCTCGCAGGAGCAAGTGAAAGGCACGTCCATTCACTTCAACAGCCAGGTAAAGAATGGGCTATAAGGGGCCACAGCAACCCTGATAGCAATGACGGTAAAACGTGAAAAGTAATTTAATGTGGTGTTTCGTAGTTTTTTTAGAAATTTTAACTCATTTCGATTATTAAATATAATGGCGTCATACCTATATTTCGGTATTTTTATCCGAATACGCGCTAAAGGCATGGATGATGATGCCATAATCTAAATAGAAAATATTCTAATTATTTCATAAATTTAATATATAGGGTTATATCTTAATGATGATTATTCTTATTGCACAGTCAGGCCGATCTGAGTCACAAGACTTCAAATAAAAAATACTTGGACACGAGCCGATTGCCAGAGAATTTGGAAATTATGGATAGTTGCCTTAATTTATTGGATAATTGCAAATATACTGCTATTACTCATGGAATTTATTATCTAATACAAATAGGCCCCACATGGCTGAATTTCTGGTGTCCTGGAAATCGGGTTGGTTTATTTACGAGTTTAGATCTTGGTATATGCTGATTTTTTAGCGCTTGCAGTATGCAAGCACCGACAACTCGTGTGTGTGTGTGTGTATATATATATATGTATATATATATATATATATATATATATATATATATATATATATATATATATATATATATATAAATGTATATATGTATGTTTGTATATATATAATCTATATCTATAATCTTTTTATAGAGCTACTTGAGTCTCACTCACTCACTGACACAAAACCCTTAGTTGCCTCTAGAAGGGCTAGAAATCTGAAATTTGTCATGTAGGTAGGTCGAGTGGCACAACCGACGAAAAATCACAAAAATGTTAATATTTATGGGGTCTCTAATTACCCAAATTTTCCATTTCAATACCCCATAAGAAAAGCATGGGATTCAGTGCAAAGCTTTCTAAAAATGCATTTTTAAATTACTTAAGGTTGGGATAGACATTCAAGAAATAAAAGATGTGTATCTTAAAGGACGTAATTCGTAATTTTTGAAGGAAGAATTCAAATACTTGCTTAATAAGTGTAAATATTTCTTTTAATCGAAAATAAGTGTGAGTTTTTTCTCGTTTCAACAATGAATATCTTTTAATAGTACTATGGCAACGACCTCAATCCTTTTAAAGGGACCTGGAATTATACGTTACAATTGCAGTGATTTAATGCTTTTAGTGGAAATTAATGCCGTCATTACGACCATCCATAACTCGTTTCTCAAGGGAAAGCAAAAATTATTCAAGTTATAGAAAACTCGAGTTACGGAAATATATTTTTCCATTTTTCTATAATCGAATTAACATCATGTTTATTCCAATAAGCATATAAGGTAACTTATTCTAATTTTCAGCATCATGAAAATTATGAAAAAATTATCATCAATATTTTCATCCGCTAATATGTAAGTTTTTACTCTATCCAAGACACTAATTCTATCACGCACTGTGATTGAGGGTATCATATGTAATTTCAATTCTCACGTAGGTACTACTGAGACGCAAAACACGACGGTTAAATTTGACATATCGATATAGGTAGGAGCGAATAGCTTTGTTTTTCTTTAGCACTATAAAGGACGGTAAAACGTGAAAAGTATTTTAATGTTGTTTCTCGTAGTTTTTTTAGAAATTTTAATTCATTTCAAATGTTAAATATAATGACGTCATACCTATATCTCGATATTTTCTATCCAAATACGCGCTAAAGGTATGTCATATTTTTTATCAGATAATATCGCAATTCTTCCATAAATATAATATATGGGGTATTGTCCTAATGACGATTATTCTTATTGTACAGTCAGGCTTATCTGAGTCACGAGATTTGAAATACGAAAACATGGACACGAGCCAATTGTCAGAGAATTTGCAAGTTGCGGATAATTGCCTTAATTTCTTGGAAAATTAAAAATATACTTCTATTACTCATGGAATTTATTATGTAAAACATAAAGGCTCCATCTGGCTGAAGTTCACTTGCCTTGAAGATAGCCTTGGTTAATTTACGAGTTTAGATCTTGGTATATGGTGATTTTTAACGCTTGCAGTATGCAAAGGCCGACAACTCATATATACGTGTGTGTGTGTGTGTGTGTATATGTGTGTATATATATATATATATATATATATATATATATATATATATATATATAATATAACGATACGGAAAAAGAAATAATATGATAAAATAAATGCAACGAGAGGTTGAGAGAATTAGGAAGGAGCCAGTGAACACTTACCATACGGTGGTGGACGTCCACAGCAATAGAGGAAGGCTTGTAATTTAGGTTTAGGCAACACGCGCCCTTCTTCAGCGAGAGAAAAACGAAGACTATATATATATACTAGTAGTTGGTGCTTGCATACTGCAAGCATTTCATCTCACTTTGAAAAAACATTCATTTTTCAGACACACATTACATCATTACAAATAGTATTTTAATTCTTAAGATTTCACCTCCGCAGCGATTTTCGTTTTTCCCACATGTAAAAATAATAGTTTAAAACAATCCCCAAATGTTGCAATTTTAAATATTTTACACTTACTTCATTATGGCGTAATAATGCTAGTTATTTTAGCCATATTTTAAAATTGTAGCACTCTTAGAAGAAAAATAATATTTTTCTAATTGTTTAAATTTAAATAATTTTTAACGGCCGCCGCAAATCATACATGGTAAAATTGAAATGTTTATTTGTGCAAATTCACTACTCTGTAAATAATTTGAAAATTTCAGCTTCCTAGCTCATACCGTAGTACCTAAGAAGTTATCTATTTGTTTAAATTTTAAGAATTTTTAACTGCCAAACAAATTAAAATATCGAAATTTGTATAATCCCTGTTTCGTTTTTTTAAGAATTCTACATATTTAAAAATTTCAGCTCCGTAGCTCATTCGAAAATGCCTAAACCCTGAATAGTTGTTTAAACAATTGCGAATTTTTAGCGGGCGCATTGTTGCACTTTATCAAGATTTTCGCATTTTTTAGTCAGTTTTGCAAAAAATCCTACCTAAGAAAAAAATTTCGAATCTCCAGCACATCTGAAAGTGCCTAAACATTAGTATCCTCCTGTTATCATTATATATCGACGACTCTTACAGTGGAAGAGGATATAACATACTAGTAGTTGGTGCTTGCATACTGCAAGCATTTCATCTCAACATAAAAAAACATTCACTATTCATCTTTCATCATTACGCATATATTTTTAATTCTAAAGATTTCACCTCCGCAGCGATTTTCGTTTTTCCCACATGTAAAGAATAATAGTTTAAAACAATCTCCAAATGTCGCAATTTTAAAAATTTTACACTTTCTTCATTATAAGGTTCTAATGCTACACATTTTAGCCAAATTTTAAAGTTGTAGCACTTCTAGAAGTAAAATAATTTTTTTCTAATTGTTTAAATTTAAATAATTTTTAACGGCTGCCGCAACTCATACATGGTAAAATTGAAATGTTTATTTGTGCAAATTTACTATACTGTAAATAATTTGAAAATTTTAGCTTCTTAGCTCATTCCATAGTTCCTAACCTGCTATCTATTTGTTTAAAATTTAAGAATTTTTAACTGCCAAACAAATTAAAATATCGAAATTTGTATAATTCCTATTTCGTTTTTTTAAGAATTCTACATATTTAAAAAATTTCAGCTCCGTAGCACATTCGAAAATGTCTAAACCCTGAATATTTGTTTAAACAATTGCGAATTTTTAGCGGCCGCATTGTTGCACTTTTTCAAGATTTTCGTTTTTTCTAGTCGGTTTTGCACAAAATCCTACCTAAGAAATCTCCAGCAATCTCGAAGTGCCTAAACATTAGTATCCTCCTATCATTATATATAGACGTTTATTACAGAGGAGGATATAACTTACTAAATGTCGACCGGACTCAAAAGAACCGACGCCGTAGCTTACCCCTCCAGTTGGCGCAGCCCCTCTTTTTTCCCCTTTCCACGCTACAGCGGCAGCTTCAGTCAGTTTCAGCGCGCATATTTGAACGTTTCGATCTCCCCGGTATCTCCCTCTTTGAAGTTTTTGTTGATTGTTGATAGTATTTGTTATTTTTATTGTTGCTATTGTTATTCGGCATTTCGTTGTTTCTTTAGTTTTTCTTTATATGTTATTTTTGTGGTTAATGTTGTTTTTGAATGAAATTGCATCTTCATTAAGAAGTACGCCCGTTTTCGGGAGACCATTGATAGGACAAGCACGGGAGATTGTGTACAAAGTGGCTACTTTCTTACGGGATAGCAAATATATCGGTCTCAAATACAACGTAGTGGAGAGCACAAGTACAGCTACTGGAGTATCTAGTTCCATGAATTTACTTGTGAATTTTCCTCACGTATATTTATTTGGTCCCTTCAGTTGAGGCTTCCTTTTATTCTCATATAAAAAAGATTGAGTCCCTTCAACTGAGCCACCATATAATCTTAAAAAAAGTATCGATTCTGAAAGGTTCTTAATATGAGAACATTCACGCACAGCACAATGTAACCTCTCGCTAATGGCAAATATTTTTCACTATTTTAACTCATCATGGCTCCTGTGCCTACGCTATACGCCAGGATTTCTTTCGTTTATTTGTTTATGGCCCCTCCTTTTCAATAGCTAGAATGGCACGTGTTTCAGCCTTTTAGAATTCGCAGTTTATTGGTTTTTCTTTTTGGGTTCAGAGGACATCTGGGACGCAGCGTCGGAACGTGTTTCGGAAAGTCTTTTTAATTTTATACATATTTCTCCCGGTAATGGTGAATGAATTCTTTATTAATTGTCGCATTAATTTTATTACCAATGTAATTAAAAAATACTTATTTCATGGAATAATATCTGCGTACATTTGCAAAATTATACTCGTCTGCTTGAACTTAAGAAATTAAAATATGCATATTTATTATAATAAATGATTTGATACTTGTTACAGTCCATCATTCAGCAATCAAAAATACATTATAAACACAACAGATAAATAATTTATCAGAAATCATGAAAAATTAAACAGAAAATTCATAGATTATCCCGCGTGAGAATTTCGTCAGGCGTGAGCATCCGTAAGGTGTGAAGTTATCCGAAGCCGAAATAGTGGGGGTACCGAGTGAGCTCCCAGCATCCTCCTTTGCTCCGCCTACTTTTGCTAGAAGGGTCTTTTGAGTCCAATCGACTTATAGTAGAAGGTGCTTGCATACTGCAAGCATTTCATCTCACCTTGAAAAAACATTAATTTTTCAGACTGATATTTCATCGTTACAAATATTCTATTAATTCTAAAGATTTCACCTCCGCAGCGATTTTCGTTATTCCCACATGTAAAGATAATAGTTTAACACCATCCCCAAATGTTGCAATTTTAAACATTTTACACTTTATCCATTATGGGGCACTAATGCTACAAATTTCAACCAAATTTTAAAGTTGTAGCACTATTAGAAATAAAATAATAATTTTCTAATTGTTAAAATTTAAATAATTTTTTACGGCTGCCGCAACTCATATATGGTAAAATTGAAATGTTTAATTGTGCAAGTTCACTACTCTGTAAATAATTTAAAAATTTCAGCTTCCTAGCTCATCTCGTAGTACCTAAACAGTTATCTATTTGTTTAAACTTTAAGAATTTTTAACTGCCAAACAAATTCAAATATCAAAATTTGTATAACTCCTATTTCTTTTTTTATGAATTCTACTCATAAAAAAAATTTCAACTCCGTAGCACATTTGGAAATACATAAACCTTGAACATTTTTTAAACAATTGCGAATTTTTAGCGGCCGCATTGTTGCACTTTTTCAATATTTTTGTTTTTTTAGTCGGTTTTGCACAAAATTCTACCTATGAAAAAAATTTCGAATCTCCAGCTTATCTGGAAGTGCCAAAACATTAGTATCCTCCTGTTATCATTATATATCGACGACTCTTACAGAGGAGGAGGATATAACATACTAGTAGTTGGTGCTTGCATACTGCAAGCATTTCATCTCACATTAAAAGTACATTCATTTTTCAGACAGAAATTTCAACATTACAAATAATCTTTTAATTCTAAACATTTCATTTCTGCAGCGATTTCCGTTTTTCCCACATGTAAAGAATAATAGTTTAAAACAATCTCCAAATGTCGCAATTTTAAAAATTTTACACTTTCTTCATAATAAGGTTCTTATGCTACACATTTTAGCCAAATTTTAAAGTTGTTGCACTTCTAGAAGTAAAATAATATTTTTCTAATTGTTTAAAATTAAATAATTTCAAACGGCCGTTGCAATACATACATGGTAAAATTGAAATGTTAATTTGTGCAAATTTACTATACTGTAAATAATTTGAGAATTTTAGCTTCTTAGCTCATTCCATAGTTCCTAAACTGCTATCTATTTGTTTAAAATTTAAGAATTTTTAACTGCCAAACAAATTAAAATATCGAAATTTGTATAATTCATATTTCGTTTTTTTAAGAATTCTACATATTTAAAAAATTTCAGCTCCGTAGCACATTCGAAAATGCCTAAACCCTGAATATTTGTTTGAACAATTGCGAATTTTTAGCGGCCGCATTGTTGCACTTTTTCAAGATTTTCGTTTTTTCTAGTCGGTTTTGCACAAAATCCTACCTAAGAAATCTCCAGCAATCTCGAAGTGCCTAAACATTAGTATCCTCCTATCATTATATATAGACGTTTATTACAGAGGAGGATATAACTTATTAAAGGTCGACCGGACTCAAAAGAACCGACGCCGTAGCTTACCCCTCCAGTTGGCGCAGCCCCTCTTTTTTCCCCTTTCCACGCTACAGCGGCAGCTTCAGTCAGTTTCAGCGCGCATATTTGAACGTTTCGATCTCCCCGGTATCTTCCTCTTTGAAGTTTTTGTTGATTGTTGATAGTATTTGTTATTTTTATTGTTGCTATTGTTATTCGGCATTTCGTTGTTTCTTTAGTTTTTCTTTATTTGTTATTTTTGTGGTTAATGTTGTTTTTGAATGAAATTGCATCTTTATTAAGAAGTACGCCCGTTTTCGGGAGACCACTGATAGGACAAGCACGGGAGATTGTGTACAAAGTGGCTACTTTCTTACGGGATAGCAAATATATCGGTCTCAAATACAACGTAGTGGAGAGCACAAGTACGGCTACTGGAGTATCTAGTTCCATGAATTTACTTGTGAATTTTCCTCACGTATTTTTATTTGGTCCCTTCAGTTGAGGCTTCCTTTTATTCTCATATAAAAGAGATTGAGTCCCTTCAACTGAGACACCATAAAATCTTTAAAAAAGTACCGATTCTGAAAGGTTCTTAATATGAGAACATTCACGCACAGCACAATGTAACCTCTCGCTAATGGCAAATATTTTTCACTATTTTAACTCATCATGGCTCCTGTGCCTACGCTATACGCCAGGATTTCTTTCGTTTATTTGTTTATGGCCCCTCCTTTTCAATAGCTAGAATGGCACGTGTTTCAGCCTTTTAGAATTCGCAGTTTATTGGTTTTTCTTTTTGGGTTCAGAGGACATCTGGGACGCAGCGTCGGAACGTGTTTCGGAAAGTCTTTTTAATTTTATACATATTTCTCCCGGTAATGGTGAATGAATTCTTTATTAATTGTCGCATTAATTTTATTACCAATGCAATTAAAAAATACTTATTTCATGGAATAATATCTGCGTACATTTGCAAAATTATACTCGTCTGCTTGAACTTAAGAAATTAAAATATGCATGTTTATTATAATAAATGATTTGATACTTGTTACAGTCCATCATTCAGCAATCAAAAATACTTTATAAACACAACAGATAAATAATTTATCAGAAATCATGAAATATTAAACAGAAAATTCATCGATTATCCCGCGTGAGAATTTCGTCAGGCGTGAGCATCCGTAAGGTGTGAAGTCATCCGAAGCCGAAAGAGTGGGGGTACCGAGTGAGCTCCCAGCATCCTACTTTGCTCCGCCCACTTTTGCTAGAAGGGTCTTTTTAGTCCAATCGACTTATAGTAGAAGGTGCTTGCATACTGCAAGCATTTCATCTCACCTTGAAAAAACATTAATTTTTCAGACTGATATTTCATCGTTACAAATATTCTATTAATTCTAAAGATTTCACCTCCGCAGCGATTTTCGTTATTCCCACATGTAAAGATAATAGTTTAACACCATCCCCAAATGTTGCAATTTTAAACATTTTACACTTTATCCATTATGGGGCACTAATGCTACAAATTTCAACCAAATTTTAAAGTTGTAGCACTATTAGAAATAAAATAATAATTTTCTAATTGTTAAAATTTAAATAATTTTTTACGGCTGCCGCAACTCATATATGGTAAAATTGAAATGTTTAATTGTGCAAGTTCACTACTCTGTAAATAATTTAAAAATTTCAGCTTCCTAGCTCATCTCGTAGTACCTAAACAGTTATCTATTTGTTTAAACTTTAAGAATTTTTAACTGCCAAACAAATTCAAATATCAAAATTTGTATAACTCCTATTTCTTTTTTTATGAATTCTACTCATAAAAAAAATTTCAACTCCGTAGCACATTTGGAAATACATAAACCTTGAACATTTTTTAAACAATTGCGAATTTTTAGCGGCCGCATTGTTGCACTTTTTCAATATTTTTGTTTTTTTAGTCGGTTTTGCACAAAATTCTACCTATGAAAAAAATTTCGAATCTCCAGCTTATCTGGAAGTGCCAAAACATAAGTTTCCTCCTGTTATCATTATGTATCGACGACTCTTATAGAGGAGGAGGATATAACATACTAATAGTTGGTGCTTGCATACTGCAAGCATTTCATCTCACATTAAAAGTACATTCATTTTTCAGACAGAAATTTCAACATTACAAATAATCTTTTAATTCTAAACATTTCATTTCTGCAGCGATTTCCGTTTTTCCCACATGTAAAGAATAATAGTTTAAAACAATCTCCAAATGTCGCAATTTTAAAAATTTCACACTTTCTTCATTATAAGGTTCTAATGCTACACATTTTAGCCAAATTTTAAAGTTGTAGCACTTCTAGAAATAAAATAATATTTTTCTAATTTTTTTAATTTAAATAATTTCTAACGGCCGTTGCAATACATACATGGTAAAATTGAAATGTTTATTTGTGCAAATTTACTATACTGTAAATAATTTGAAAATTTTAGCTTCTTAGCTCATCCCATAGTTCCTAAACTGCTATCTATTTGTTTAAAATTTAAGAATTTTTAACTGCCTAACAAATTAAAATATCGAAATTTGTATAATCTTTATTTCGTTTTTTTAAGAATTCTACATATTTAAAAAATTTCAGCACCGTAGCACATTCGAAAATGCCTAAACCCTGAATATTTGTTTGAACAATTGCGAATTTTTAGCGGCCGCATTGTTGCACTTTTTCAAGATTTTCGTTTTTTCTAGTCGGTTTTGCACAAAATCCTACCTAAGAAATCTCCAGCAATCTCGAAGTGCCTAAACATTAGTATCCTCCTATCATTATATATAGACGTTTATTACAGAGGAGGATATAACTTATTAAAGGTCGACCGGACTCAAAAGAACCGACGCCGTAGCTTACCCCTCCAGTTGGCGCAGCCCCTCTTTTTTCCCCTTTTCACGCTACAGCGGCAGCTTCAGTCAGTTTCAGCGCGCATATTTGAACGTTTCGATCTCCCCGGTATATTCCTCTTTGAAGTTTTTGTTGATTGTTGATAGTATTTGTTATTTTTATTGTTGCTATTGTTATTCGGCATTTCGTTGTTTCTTTAGTTTTTCTTTATTTGTTATTTTTGTGGTTAATGTTGTTTTTGAATGAAATTGCATCTTTATTAAGAAGTACGCCCGTTTTCGGGAGACCACTGATAGGACAAGCACGGGAGATTGTGTACAAAGTGGCTACTTTCTTACGGGATAGCAAATATATCGGTCTCAAATACAACGTAGTGGAGAGCACAAGTACGGCTACTGGAGTATCTAGTTCCATGAATTTACTTGTGAATTTTCCTCACGTATTTTTATTTGGTCCCTTCAGTTGAGGCTTCCTTTTATTCTCATATAAAAGAGATTGAGTCCCTTCAACTGAGACACCATAAAATCTTTAAAAAAGTACCGATTCTGAAAGGTTCTTAATATGAGAACATTCACGCACAGCACAATGTAACCTCTCGCTAATGGCAAATATTTTTCACTATTTTAACTCATCATGGCTCCTGTGCCTACGCTATACGCCAGGATTTCTTTCGTTTATTTGTTTATGGCCCCTCCTTTTCAATAGCTAGAATGGCACGTGTATCAGCCTTTTAGAATTCGCAGTTTATTGGTTTTTCTTTTTGGGTTCAGAGGACATCTGGGACGCAGCGTCGGAACGTGTTTCGGAAAGTCTTTTTAATTTTATACATATTTCTCCCGGTAATGGTGAATGAATTCTTTATTAATTGTCACATTAATTTTATTACCAATGTAATTAAAAAATACTTATTTCATGGAATAATATCTGCGTACATTTGCAAAATTATACTCGTCTGCTTGAACTTAAGAAATTAAAATATGCATGTTTATTATAATAAATGATTTGATACTTGTTACAGTCCATCATTCAGCAATCAAAAATACTTTATAAACACAACAGATAAATAATTTATCAGAAATCATGAAATATTAAACAGAAAATTCATCGATTATCCCGCGTGAGAATTTCGTCAGGCGTGAGCATCCGTAAGGTGTGAAGTCATCCGAAGCCGAAAGAGTGGGGGTACCGAGTGAGCTCCCAGCATCCTACTTTGCTCCGCCCACTTTTGCTAGAAGGGTCTTTTTAGTCCAATCGACTTATAGTAGAAGGTGCTTGCATACTGCAAGCATTTCATCTCACCTTGAAAAAACATTAATTTTTCAGACTGATATTTCATCGTTACAAATATTCTATTAATTCTAAAGATTTCACCTCCGCAGCGATTTTCGTTATTCCCACATGTAAAGATAATAGTTAAACACAATCCCCAAATGTTGCAATTTTAAACATTTTACACTTTATCCATTATGGGGCACTAATGCTACAAATTTCAACCAAATTTTAAAGTTGTAGCACTATTAGAAATAAAATAATAATTTTCTAATTGTTAAAATTTAAATAATTTTTTACGGCTGCCGCAACTCATATATGGTAAAATTGAAATGTTTAATTGTGCAAGTTCACTACTCTGTAAATAATTTAAAAATTTCAGCTTCATAGCTCATCTCGTAGTACCTAAACAGTTATCTATATGTTTAAACTTTAAGAATTTTTAACTGCCAAACAAATTCAAATATCAAAATTTGTATAACTCCTATTTCTTTTTTTTAAGATTTCTACTCATTAAAAAAATTTCAACTCCGTAGCACATTTGGAAATACGTAAACCTTGAACATTTTTTAAACAATTGCGAATTTTTAGCGGCCGCATTGTTGCACTTTTTCAATATTTTTGTTTTTTTAGTCGGTTTTGCACAAAATTCTACCTATGAAAAAAATTTCGAATCTCCAGCTTATCTGGAAGTGCCAAAACATTAGTATCCTCCTGTTATCATTATATATCGACGACTCTTACAGAGGAGGAGGATATAACATACTAGTAGTTGGTGCTTGCATACTGCAAGCATTTCATCTCACATTAAAAGAACAGTCATTTTTCAGACAGAAATTTCAACATTACAAATAATCTTTTAATTCTAAACATTTCATTTCTGCAGCGATTTCCGTTTTTCCCACATGTAAAGAATAATAGTTTAAAACAATTTCCAAATTTCGCAATTTTAAAAATTTTACACTTTCTTCATTATAAGGTTCTAATGCTACACATTTTAGCCAAATTTTAAAGTTGTAGCACTTCTAGAAATAAAATAATATTTTTCTAATTTTTTTAATTTAAATAATTTCTAACGGCCGTTGCAATACATACATGGTAAAATTGAAATGTTTATTTGTGCAAATTTACTATACTGTAAATAATTTGAAAATTTTAGCTTCCTAGCTCATCCCATAGTTCCTAAACTGCTATCTATTTTTTTTTAAATTTAAGAATTTTTAACTGCCAAACAAATTAAAATATCGATATTTGTATAATTCCTATTTCGTTTTTTTAAGAATTCTACATATTTAAAAAATTTCAGCTCCGTAGCACATTCAAAAATGCCTAAACCCTGAATATTTGTTTGAACAATTGCGAATTTTTAGCGGCCGCATTGTTGCACTTTTTCAAGATTTTCGTTTTTTCTAGTCGGTTTTGCACAAAATCCTACCTAAGAAATCTCCAGCAATCTCGAAGTGCCTAAACATTAGTATCCTCCTATCATTATATATAGACGTTTATTACAGAGGAGGATATAACTTATTAAAGGTCGACCGGACTCAAAAGAACCGACGCCGTAGCTTACCCCTCCAGTTGGCGCAGCCCCTCTTTTTTCCCCTTTCCACGCTACAGCGGCAGCTTCAGTCAGTTTCAGCGCGCATATTTGAACGTTTCGATCTCCCCGGTATCTTCCTCTTTGAAGTTTTTGTTGATTGTTGATAGTATTTGTTATTTTTATTGTTGCTATTGTTATTCGGCATTTCGTTGTTTCTTTAGTTTTTCTTTATTTGTTATTTTTGTGGTTAATGTTGTTTTTGAATGAAATTGCATCTTTATTAAGAAGTACGCCCGTTTTCGGGAGACCACTGATAGGACAAGCACGGGAGATTGTGTACAAAGTGGCTACTTTCTTACGGGATAGCAAATATATCGGTCTCAAATACAACGTAGTGGAGAGCACAAGTACGGCTACTGGAGTATCTAGTTCCATGAATTTACTTGTGAATTTTCCTCACGTATTTTTATTTGGTCCCTTCAGTTGAGGCTTCCTTTTATTCTCATATAAAAGAGATTGAGTCCCTTCAACTGAGACACCATAAAATCTTTAAAAAAGTACCGATTCTGAAAGGTTCTTAATATGAGAACATTCACGCACAGCACAATGTAACCTCTCGCTAATGGCAAATATTTTTCACTATTTTAACTCATCATGGCTCCTGTGCCTACGCTATACGCCAGGATTTCTTTCGTTTATTTGTTTATGGCCCCTCCTTTTCAATAGCTAGAATGGCACGTGTTTCAGCCTTTTAGAATTCGCAGTTTATTGGTTTTTCTTTTTGGGTTCAGAGGACATCTGGGACGCAGCGTCGGAACGTGTTTCGGAAAGTCTTTTTAATTTTATACATATTTCTCCCGGTAATGGTGAATGAATTCTTTATTAATTGTCGCATTAATTTTATTACCAATGTAATTAAAAAATACTTATTTCATGGAATAATATCTGCGTACATTTGCAAAATTATACTCGTCTGCTTGAACTTAAGAAATTAAAATATGCATGTTTATTATAATAAATGATTTGATACTTGTTACAGTCCATCATTCAGCAATCAAAAATACTTTATAAACACAACAGATAAATAATTTATCAGAAATCATGAAATATTAAACAGAAAATTCAACGATTATCCCGCGTGAGAATTTCGTCAGGCGTGAGCATCCGTAAGGTGTGAAGTTATCCGAAGCCGAAAGAGTGGGGGGTACCGAGTGAGCTCCCAGCATCCTACTTTGCTCCGCCCACTTTTGCTAGAAGGGTCTTTTTAGTCCAATCGACTTATAGTAGAAGGTGCTTGCATACTGCAAGCATTTCATCTCACCTTGAAAAAACATTAATTTTTCAGACTGATATTTCATCGTTACAAATATTCTATTAATTCTAAAGATTTCACCTCCGCAGCGATTTTCGTTATTCCCACATGTAAAGATAATAGTTAAACACAATCCCCAAATGTTGCAATTTTAAACATTTTACACTTTATCCATTATGGGGCACTAATGCTACAAATTTCAACCAAATTTTAAAGTTGTAGCACTATTAGAAATAAAATAATAATTTTCTAATTGTTAAAATTTAAATAATTTTTTACGGCTGCCGCAACTCATATATGGTAAAATTGAAATGTTTAATTGTGCAAGTTCACTACTCTGTAAATAATTTAAAAATTTCAGCTTCCTAGCTCATCTCGTAGTACCTAAACAGTTATCTATTTGTTTAAACTTTAAGAATTTTTAACTGCCAAACAAATTCAAATATCAAAATTTGTATAACTCCTATTTCTTTTTTTATGAATTCTACTCATAAAAAAAATTTCAACTCCGTAGCACATTTGGAAATACATAAACCTTGAACATTTTTTAAACAATTGCGAATTTTTAGCGGCCGCATTGTTGCACTTTTTCAATATTTTTGTTTTTTTAGTCGGTTTTGCACAAAATTCTACCTATGAAAAAAATTTCGAATCTCCAGCTTATCTGGAAGTGCCAAAACATAAGTTTCCTCCTGTTATCATTATGTATCGACGACTCTTACAGAGGAGGAGGATATAACATACTAGTAGTTGGTGCTTGCATACTGCAAGCATTTCATCTCACATTAAAAGTACATTCATTTTTCAGACAGAAATTTCAACATTACAAATAATCTTTTAATTCTAAACATTTCATTTCTGCAGCGATTTCCGTTTTTCCCACATGTAAAGAATAATAGTTTAAAACAATCTCCAAATGTCGCAATTTTAAAAATTTCACACTTTCTTCATTATAAGGTTCTAATGCTACACATTTTAGCCAAATTTTAAAGTTGTAGCACTTCTAGAAATAAAATAATATTTTTCTAATTTTTTTAATTTAAATAATTTCTAACGGCCGTTGCAATACATACATGGTAAAATTGAAATGTTTATTTGTGCAAATTTACTATACTGTAAATAATTTGAAAATTTTAGCTTCTTAGCTCATCCCATAGTTCCTAAACTGCTATCTATTTGTTTAAAATTTAAGAATTTTTAACTGCCTAACAAATTAAAATATCGAAATTTGTATAATCTTTATTTCGTTTTTTTTTAAGAATTCTACATATTTAAAAAATTTCAGCACCGTAGCACATTCGAAAATGCCTAAACCCTGAATATTTGTTTGAACAATTGCGAATTTTTAGCGGCCGCATTGTTGCACTTTTTCAAGATTTTCGTTTTTTCTAGTCGGTTTTGCACAAAATCCTACCTAAGAAATCTCCAGCAATCTCGAAGTGCCTAAACATTAGTATCCTCCTATCATTATATATAGACGTTTATTACAGAGGAGGATATAACTTATTAAAGGTCGACCGGACTCAAAAGAACCGACGCCGTAGCTTACCCCTCCAGTTGGCGCAGCCCCTCTTTTTTCCCCTTTCCACGCTACAGCGGCAGCTTCAGTCAGTTCCAGCGCGCATATTTGAACGTTTCGATCTCCCCGGTATCTTCCTCTTTGAAGTTTTTGTTGATTGTTGATAGTATTTGTTATTTTTATTGTTGCTATTGTTATTCGGCATTTCGTTGTTTCTTTAGTTTTTCTTTATTTGTTATTTTTGTGGTTAATGTTGTTTTTGAATGAAATTGCATCTTTATTAAGAAGTACGCCCGTTTTCGGGAGACCACTGATAGGACAAGCACGGGAGATTGTGTACAAAGTGGCTACTTTCTTACGGGATAGCAAATATATCGGTCTCAAATACAACGTAGTGGAGAGCACAAGTACGGCTACTGGAGTATCTAGTTCCATGAATTTACTTGTGAATTTTCCTCACGTATTTTTATTTGGTCCCTTCAGTTGAGGCTTCCTTTTATTCTCATATAAAAGAGATTGAGTCCCTTCAACTGAGACACCATAAAATCTTTAAAAAAGTACCGATTCTGAAAGGTTCTTAATATGAGAACATTCACGCACAGCACAATGTAACCTCTCGCTAATGGCAAATATTTTTCACTATTTTAACTCATCATGGCTCCTGTGCCTACGCTATACGCCAGGATTTCTTTCGTTTATTTGTTTATGGCCCCTCCTTTTCAATAGCTAGAATGGCACGTGTATCAGCCTTTTAGAATTCGCAGTTTATTGGTTTTTCTTTTTGGGTTCAGAGGACATCTGGGACGCAGCGTCGGAACGTGTTTCGGAAAGTCTTTTTAATTTTATACATATTTCTCCCGGTAATGGTGAATGAATTCTTTATTAATTGTCGCATTAATTTTATTACCAATGTAATTAAAAAATACTTATTTCATGGAATAATATCTGCGTACATTTGCAAAATTATACTCGTCTGCTTGAACTTAAGAAATTAAAATATGCATGTTTATTATAATAAATGATTTGATACTTGTTACAGTCCATCATTCAGCAATCAAAAATACTTTATAAACACAACAGATAAATAATTTATCAGAAATCATGAAATATTAAACAGAAAATTCATCGATTATCCCGCGTGAGAATTTCGTCAGGCGTGAGCATCCGTAAGGTGTGAAGTCATCCGAAGCCGAAAGAGTGGGGGTACCGAGTGAGCTCCCAGCATCCTACTTTGCTCCGCCCACTTTTGCTAGAAGGGTCTTTTTAGTCCAATCGACTTATAGTAGAAGGTGCTTGCATACTGCAAGCATTTCATCTCACCTTGAAAAAACATTAATTTTTCAGACTGATATTTCATCGTTACAAATATTCTAATAATTCTAAAGATTTCACCTCCGCAGCGATTTTCGTTATTCCCACATGTAAAGATAATAGTTAAACACAATCCCCAAATGTTGCAATTTTAAACATTTTACACTTTATCCATTATGGGGCACTAATGCTACAAATTTCAACCAAATTTTAAAGTTGTAGCACTATTAGAAATAAAATAATAATTTTCTAATTGTTAAAATTTAAATAATTTTTTACGGCTGCCGCAACTCATATATGGTAAAATTGAAATGTTTAATTGTGCAAGTTCACTACTCTGTAAATAATTTAAAAATTTCAGCTTCATAGCTCATCTCGTAGTACCTAAACAGTTATCTATATGTTTAAACTTTAAGAATTTTTAACTGCCAAACAAATTCAAATATCAAAATTTGTATAACTCCTATTTCTTTTTTTTAAGATTTCTACTCATTAAAAAAATTTCAACTCCGTAGCACATTTGGAAATACGTAAACCTTGAACATTTTTTAAACAATTGCGAATTTTTAGCGGCCGCATTGTTGCACTTTTTCAATATTTTTGTTTTTTTAGTCGGTTTTGCACAAAATTCAACCTATGAAAAAAATTTCGAAATTCCAGCTTATCTGGAAGTGCCAAAACATTAGTATCCTCCTGTTATCATTATATATCGACGACTCTTACAGAGGAGGAGGATATAACATACTAGTAGTTGGTGCTTGCATACTGCAAGCATTTCATCTCACATTAAAAGAACAGTCATTTTTCAGACAGAAATTTCAACATTACAAATAATCTTTTAATTCTAAACATTTCATTTCTGCAGCGATTTCCGTTTTTCCCACATGTAAAGAATTATAGTTTAAAACAATTTCCAAATTTCGCAATTTTAAAAATTTTACACTTTCTTCATTATAAGGTTCTAATGCTACACATTTTAGCCAAATTTTAAAGTTGTAGCACTTCTAGAAATAAAATAATATTTTTCTAATTTTTTTAATTTAAATAATTTCTAACGGCCGTTGCAATACATACATGGTAAAATTGAAATGTTTATTTGTGCAAATTTACTATACTGTAAATAATTTGAAAATTTTAGCTTCCTAGCTCATCCCATAGTTCCTAAACTGCTATCTATTTTTTTAAAATTTAAGAATTTTTAACTGCCAAACAAATTAAAATATCGATATTTGTATAATTCCTATTTCGTTTTTTTAAGAATTCTACATATTTAAAAAATTTCAGCTCCGTAGCACATTCAAAAATGCCTAAACCCTGAATATTTGTTTAAACAATTGCGAATTTTTAGAGGCCGCATTGTTGCACTTTTTCAAGATTTTCGTTTTTTCTAGTCGGGTTTGCACAAAATCCTACCTAAGAAATCTCCAGCAATCTCGAAGTGCCTAAACATTAGTATCCTCCTATCATTATATATAGACGTTTCTTATAGAGGAGGATATAACTTATTAAGGTCAACCGGACTCAAAAGAACCGACGCCGTAGCTTACCCCTCCAGTTGGCGCAGCCCCTCTTTTTTCCCCTTTCCACGCTACAGCGGCAGCTTCAGTCAGTTTCAGCGCGCATATTTGAACGTTTCGATCTCCCCGGTATCTTCTTCTTTGAAGTTTTTGTTGATTGTTGATAGTATTTGTTATTTTTATTGTTGCTCTTTTTATTCGGCATTTCGTTATTTCTTTAGTTTTTCTTTATTTGTTATTTTTGTAGTTAATGTTGTTTTTGAATGAAATTGCATCTTTATTAAGAAGTACGCCCGTTTTCGGGAGACCACTGATAGGACAAGCACGGGAGATTGTGTACAAAGTGGCTACTTTCTTACGGGATAGCAAATATATCGGTCTCAAATACAACGTAGTGGAGAGCACAAGTACGGCTACTGGAGTATCTAGTTCCATGAATTTACTTGTGAATTTTCCTCACGTATTTTTATTTGGTCCCTTCAGTTGAGGCTTCCTTTTATTCTCATATAAAAGAGATTGAGTCCCTTCGACTGAGCCACCATAAAATCTTAAAAAAAGTACCGATTCTGAAAGGTACTTAATATGAGAACATTCACGCACAGCACAATGTAACCTCTCGCTAATGGCAAATATTTTTCACTATTTTAACTCATCATGGCTCCTGTGCCTACGCTATACGCCAGGATTTCTTTCGTTTATTTGTTTATGGCCCCTCCTTTTCAATAGCTAGAATGGCACGTGTTTCAGCCTTTTAGAATTCGCAGTTTATTGGTTTTTCTTTTTGGGTTCAGAGGACATCTGGGACGCAGCGTCGGAACGTGTTTCGGAAAGTCTTTTTAATTTTATACATATTTCTCCCGGTAATGGTGAATGAATTCTTTATTAATTGTCGCATTAATTTTATTACCAATGTAATTAAAAAATACTTATTTCATGGAATAATATCTGCGTACATTTGCAAAATTATACTCGTCTGCTTGAACTTAAGAAATTAAAATATGCATATTTATTATAATAAATGATTTGATACTTGTTACAGTCCATCATTCAGCAATCAAAAATACTTTATAAACACAACAGATAAATAATTTATCAGAAATCATGAAATATTAAACAGAAAATTCATCGATTATCCCGCGTGAGAATTTCGTCAGGCGTGAGCATCCGTAAGGTGTGAAGTTATCCGAAGCCGAAAGAGTGGGGGTACCGAGTGAGCTCCCAGCATCCTCCTTTGCTCCGCCCACTTTTTCTAGAAGGGTCTTTTGAGTCCAATCGACTTATAGTAGAAGGTGCTTGCATACTGCTAGCATTTCATCTCACCTTGAAAAAACATTAATTTTTCAGACTGATATTTCATCGTTACAAATATTCTATTAATTCTAATGATTTCACCTCCGCAGCGATTTTCGTTATTCCCACATGTAAAGATAATAGTTAAACACAATCCCCAAATGTTGCAATTTTAAACATTTTACACTTTATCCATTATGGGGCACTAATGCTACAAATTTCAACCAAATTTTAAAGTTGTAGCACTACTAGAAGTAAAATAATAATTTTCTAATTGTTTAAATTTAAGTAATTTTTAACTGCTGCCGCAACTCATATATGGTAAAATTGAAATGTTTATTTGTTCAAGTTCACTACTCTGTAAATAATTTAAAAATTTCAGCTTCCTAGCTCATCTCGTAGTACCTAAACAGTTATCTATATGTTTAAACTTTAAGAATTTTTAACTGCCAAACAAATTCAAATATCAAAATTTGTATAACTCCTATTTCTTTTTTTTAAGAATTATACTCATTAAAAAAATTTCAACTCCGTAGCACATGCGGATATACATAAACCTTTAAATTTTTTTTTAAACAATTGCGAATTTTTATCGGCCGCATTGTTGCACTTTTTCATGATTTTCGTTTTTTCTACATCGTCCTCCTCCTCCTCCTCTGTAATGAACGTCTATATATGATGTTATATCCTCCTCTGTAAGAGTCGTCGATATATAATGATAACAGGAGGATACTAATGTCCAGCCCAAACTACAAAAGCTAGAGAGCTGAAAGTTTTAGTTTGTGTAGATATGATGGAGAAACTGTCAGATAAATTGAGAATTCTTACTTAAGTGACCTGAGTTCGACTCCAGAAATTTCGAAAGTTGCGTTTTTTCCCATAAGAAAAGCATTGCGCCATTTTTGTAAATTAATTATGTGCACTTTCCGGTAAGCTAGAAAGATGAAATTTTCAGTGTTGCTAGATGGCCGCAATATCTATTAAAAATTGTTGTGACTTTTGCTTGCAGTGTCTTGGGTTCGACTCCAGAGACACCGGAATATCTCCCATACGTTAGCATGGGAAAACGCAATCCAGTGTGTAGACCAATCTAATAAGTTTAGAAAGCTGAAATTTTGCAAGATTATAAGACTTTTCTCATAACCAACTATAAAAATCGAAAATTTTAAAATTGTAAATTTTAGGGGTTCTTTTAACCCCATTTGAACATTAAAATTTAATAAATTTTTAGGCACTACGGGATGAGCAAGGAAGCTGCAATTTTCAAATTATTTACAGAACAGTGCATTTGCACAAATAAACATTTCAATCTCTCCATATATATATTGCGGCAATCGTTCAAAAATTTTAAAAGTAGAATTAAAAAAAAAAACGATATAAAGAATATAGAAGTTTTGATATTTTAATTTGTTTGGCAGTTAAAAATTCTTAAAATTTAAACAAATAGATTACTATTTAGGTACTACAGGTAGAGCTAGGAAGCTGAAATTTTAAAATTATTTAAAGATAAATGAATTAGCACAAATAAACATTTCAATTTAACCATATTTGCGTTGCAGTGGCCGTAAAAAATTATTTAATTTTAAACAATTAAAAGATATTATTTTACTTATAGAAGTGCTACATTTTTAAAACTTGGCTAAAATTTGTAACATTAGTACCTTATAATGAAGAAAATGTAAATTTTTAAAATTGCAACACTTGGGGATTGTTACAAACTATTATGTTTACATGTAGGAAAAACGGAAATCGCTGCTTTAGAATTAGAAGAATATTTGTAATAATGAAATGCCTGTCTGAAAAATGAATGTTTTTCCAAGGTGATATAAAAAGCTTGCAATATGCGAGCACCAACTACTAGTATGTTATATCTATCCTCCTCTATAAGAGTCGTCGATATATAATGACTAGTAGTGACCTGAGTTCGACTCCAGAAATTCCGATAGTTGCGTTTTTTCCCATAAGGAAAGCATTGCGCCATTTTTGTAAATTAATTATGGGCACTTTCCGGTAAGCTAGAAAGATGAAATTTTTAGTATTGCTAGATGGCCGAAATATCTATTAGAAATTATTGTCACTTTTGCTTACAGTTTCTTGGGTTCGACTCCAGAGACCCCGGAATATCTCCCATAAGTTAGCATGGGAAAATGCAATCCAGTGTGTAGACCAACCTAATAAGTTTAGGAAGCTAAAAATTTTCAAGATTATACAACTTTTCTCATAACCAACTATAAAAGTTGACAATTCTAAAATTGTAAATTTTAGGGGTTGTTTTAACCCCATTTAAATATTTAAGTTTAATAATTTTTTAGGTTCTACGGGATGACCTAGGAAGCTGCAATTTTCAAATTATTCACAGAACAGTGCCTTTGCACAAATAAATATTTCAATCTCTCCATATATATATTGCGGCAACCGTTAAAAATGTTTAAATTTTATACAAGGTGAGATGAAATAGCTTGCAGTATGCAAGCACCTTCTACTAGTATAGAATGATGTTATATCCTCCTCCTCTGTAAGAGTCGTCGATATGTAATGATAACATATAGGAGGATATTAATATTTAGGTACATCCAGATGTGCTAGAGATTCGAATTTTTTTTCATATGTAGGATTTTTGCAAAACTGACAAGAAAAAACGAAAATCTTGAAAAAGTGCAACAATGCGGCCGCTAAAAATTCGCAATTTTTAAAAAATAATTTCATGGTTTATGTATTTCCTCATGTGCTACGTAGTTGAAGTTTTTTTTATAAGTAGACTTCATAAAAAACGAAATCTGGATTATAAACATTTTTATATTTAATTGGTTTGGCAGTTATAAACTCTGAAAATTTAAACAAATAGATAACTGTTTAGACATTACGGGTTGAGCTATGGAGCTGAAATTTTCAATTTATGTTCAAAGTAGTAAACTATCACAAAAAAACATTTCAATTTTACCATAAATGAATTTCGGCGGCCGTTAAAAATTATTTAAATTTAAATATTTAGAAAATATTATTTGACTTCTAGAAGTGCTACAACTTTAAAATTTTGCTAAATTTTGTAGCATTATTACCCCATGGATAAAGTGTATAATTTTTAAACGTGCAACAATTGGGTATTCTTTAAAACTATTATTTATACATTTGTGGAAAACGGAAATCGCTGCGGAGGTGAAATCTTTAGAATGAAAAGAATATCTGTAATGATGAAATGTCTGTCTGAAAAATGAATGTTTTTTCAAGGTGATTTGAAATGCTTGCAGTATGCAAGCACCAACTACTAGTATGTTATATCCTCCTCCTCTGTAAGAGTCGTCGATATATAATGATGATAGGAGGATACTAATGTTTTCGAACTTCCAGATGAGCTGGATATGCGAAAAATTTTTGTTAAGGAGGATTTTATGCAAAACCAACCAGAAAAAACGAAACTCTTAAAAAATTGCCACAATGCGCCCGCTAAAAGTTCGCAATTGTTTAAACAAATTTTCAAGGTTTATGTATTTCCGCATGTGCTATGGAGTTGAAATTTTTTTTAAGTAGAATTCTTAAAAATACGAAGTAGTGATTATGCATATTTTGATATTTCAATTTGTTTTGCAGTTAAAAATTCTTAAAATTTAAACAAAATGATAACTGTTTAGGTACTACGGGATTAGCTAGGAAGCTGAAATTTTCAAATTATTTACAGTATAGTAAATTTGCACAAATAAACATTTCAATTGTACCATATATCAGTTGCGGCAGCCGGTAAAAATTATGTAATTTTAAACAATTCGAAAAATATTTTTTTACTTTAAGAAGTGCTATAACTTTCAAATTTGGCTAAAATGTGTAGCATTAGTACCACATATTGAAGAAAGTGTAAAATTTAAAAAATGTAACATTTAGGGATTATTTTAAACTATTACTTTTACATAAGTGAAAAACGAAAATCGATGCGAAGGTGAAATCTTTTGGATTATAAGAATATTTGTAATGATGAAATTTCTTTCTAAAAAATGAATGTTCTTTCAATTTGAGATGAAATGCTTGCAGTATGCAAGCACCAACTACTAGTATATATATATGCTTACGGAAGAGGAAAGGTAAATGGGATAAATTAATGACAGCAAGTTGTTGGGATATGGAAGGTAAGTGAGTGCGCAATATAAGATCTTCACAGGTTGGTGAGTTGCTGGGGGTGTCGAATTGACACACATAAAATGAACACAAAAAACACGAAAACTTTCGGGGACGATCCCTTCATCAGCACAGGAGAGAGACAACTGATGGCGGTGACACTGAGTAAATGCATGGGGTGGAAGGGTAGTGCGGAAAAGTGGGGACTGGAAGATACGGAGGGGGTTGGGGAATGGCAGAAAGGCAGTGAAATGCTAGCGAGGGTTGAGGTCAGGGAGAGTGAAAAAGTTTAAAAGATGGATATGTGCAAGCTCCCACTGACGGCGTTGGAAAGCCGTAGCATTATCGGGGAGAGAGCGAATGACCCTCACCGTGAAGCAATATTAAATTTTAGGTTGTGATTGTTTGCATAAACGGCCACAGGCAGAGTTCTTTATCAATGACGCTGTTGGGGTGGCCGTTCATGCGGATTTTGAGGGGATTGCTGATGAGGCCAACATAGAAAGCGGGATATTGGGTGCATCTCAGGAGGTAAATGATATTGCGTGTGATGCAGTTGGTAGGAGAAGTTATGGGGTAGGTGATGTTAGTTGTGAGGCTGGAAAAGGAATTGCACGGGTGGTTTATTGGGCATGTGAGACATCGAGGACTATTGCAAGGCTGAGATCTGGCAGGGTGCAGAAGAGTGGGTGCTGGAGGTTCTTTTTCCGTAAAATATTTGCCAGATTAAGTGATCGGCGGAAGGAGAGGATCGGTGGTCTAGGACAGGGGTGCGCAAACTAATTGGGGGCGCGACAAATGATACGAGGGGCGCGATTATAGCCATGATTTAATTTTAACTGTAAGAAAATTTAGTTCTTTTTTTGTATTTCATATATCATTTTTGTTTACAATGTTATATTTCTGTATTCTTTCGTATTTACGAGAGTAACATGCTGGGAATCCTCTCACTCTATTTAGCGTGACCGTGACTTTGTTTACAGTGCGCGTTATCGCACTATACTGCAGTACGTTGTTGAACGAAGACCGTCATGTGAAATTGAACTGTGCAATGGTTAGTTCGGTGGATTTATTGTTTTACAAATAAATTTAATAAAATAATTGTCAGTGATAACGCCATGAATCAGAATTGAGAGTGGCAATTTCATCAGTTAAGCCGAGACTGGACAAAATTACCAGTAAGAGACAAACCCACAGATCCCATTGAATTTATTCCATTCATACAAAAATCAAGTGTTATTTTTTTTTTTTGTGTTTTTCTTATTGTTATTTTAAAATGTGATATTTATTTTTGTATTCACATTGCTGTATAATTTCATTAATTTAGTGATATTTGATTTTATTCCTATTAGAATGTTCATTTTGTGTATTTATCTTGAATTATTTTGTTATTTTCAGTTTTAATAAAATATACCATTTTTTTGTAACATACTATTTCTCAAAATATCATAAAACATAAAACCCCTCCCAAATACCAAATCTTGATAAAAATCTTGCCAGCCATGGTAGGAGGCCCAAGTTTGTATTTTGAACAAAAATTGCGGCGCGGCATGAAAAGTTTGCGCACCCATGGTCTAGGAAATGGAACCTGGTGGGATAAGGATGTGAGGATAGGGTCCTTTTAGAATACTCCTCAGAATATCATGGATGCCGGGGAAAAAAGAGTGGTTAGGGTCAGTTGGGGGGTGGAATCGGTCATGGCGTCGGTATTGGGGTGGGAGATATGGGTGGTGGCTGCGACCGCCCGCCAGATTTTGTACCGGATCAGATCCGGCGGGTATCCACGATGAATAATACATGTTTGAGGGTGGAACAGTACTCTGTCAGAGCAAATTCTCCGCTCTCGGCGGGCTAAGGCGTAGAAAATTGAGGTTATGGTGTGGAGGGGGGGGGGGGCAGGTGTCGTAGTGGAGATATAACGATGGTTGGAGGGCTTGAGGTGCACGTTAGTGTGAATTTTGTTTCCTCGAATGGAGAGATCGACATCCAGTAAGGTGATATTGGAGGCAAAGAAGTGGTGGATGAAGGAAAGCGTGGGGTAGGAAGAGAGGCGTTGTAAAAAGGAATCTAGGGAGTTAGGTCCATGCGTCCAGAGGAGAAAAATTTCGTCAATATACCTCAGCCATAGGAGTGTTCTAGGGTATACGTCAAGAACGCGTTCCTCCCATTTACCTATTAAGATAGTAGCCCTTTTTTACAACTCCTTCACTCCCCCTGGCCTCAAACTTCGCTAGCATTTCACTCCCTTTCTGCCATTCCCTAACCTCCTCCATATCCTCCAATCCCCGACTTTTCCTCATTACCCTTCCACCTACATGCCTCCACCCAGTGTCACCGCCATCAGTTGTCTCTCTCCTGTGCTGACGATGGCATCGCCTCCTAAAACGTCCGTGTTATTTGTGTTCATTTTACGTGTGTGCCACCAACATCCCCAGCAGCTCGCCAACCTGTAATCTTATTGGTGAATGCTCACTGGGCTACCTTATCCCAACAACGTGTTGCCATGTATATATATATATATTCCATTCCCCAACGTCCTCCGTATCCTCCAATCCCCGAATTTTCCTCATTACCCTTCCACCCCCATGCGTCCACCCAATGTCACCGCCATCAGTTGTCTCTCTCCTGTGCTGGTGTTGTACATGTCTCTTCGACGCCCCCAGCAGCCTTCCAACTTGGTGAGTGTCCGCTGGGCCTCCTTCAGCACCTTGTTGCCACCCTCATCACTACCTTTTCTTTTCCTTAAGTTTTTATATATATTTTTATATATTTTATATATTTTATATCTTTTATATATTTTATATCTTTTATATATTTTATATATGTTATATATATATATATATATATACATATACATAGCCTAGTTTTTTATAGTCGTTTAGATAAGCAAAATAATCCAAACTAAATCCCTGTCCCATTAGGATTACGTATTTTCGTGAAAAATCCTACGATATTTTAAGGAAATCTATGCACTCGTATATATTACAAGTATGTGGGTTGAGAAAACAATTGATTCTCGAAGTTTAACAGTGATATAGTCGGCAAAACAACGTCACGTTTAAAAGCCGATATTTTCCCATAATAAGTGATTTAAATGTTTAATATGAGAGATTTCGAAGGCGAAAAAAGATGAATTCAATAAAAAACTTCATTAATTTTCCTAAAACAGTTTAAATTCGAAGATCGTACGTAAATTCTTTCTAATTTTAATATCTAAAAGAATAAAATGTCTGCACTTCAATAAGACCCTTTTTATTTGTTATCTTAAGGGAAATAGATATCGCCCCCCTGGAGTCAAACCCGGAATTTATTCGTATTTTTTCCGTCATATAATTTTTATATGAGACAACTATTCCAGCAAAATTCAACCTTCCACCCAATCGGGATATTTGATAAATACGAGTTAAAATGTGCCATTGTTGATGTCAGCGTTAGGCACAGATTAAGACTTTTATCAATAGAGATACCATATATATAAAGAACAAGTGCCAGTAAATGTTTTATTCTCTTATAAGTGTTTTAGTGTGCTTTAACAATCTTTCCAAATATATAGAATATTTAAATTTGGTAAGAACACTTGATTCAGAGATACAAATGAAATGCCGAAAACAAAAGTACTAATTTTGATCTGGTTCCAGAAGATAATTTCTATATCCCATTAGATAACACAAAAAACAAATTTTCGCCGTACAGGATTTTCTATTTTTGGAAATTCAAATTAGAAACCATTGACCTATGATCTTCGGATATGGGTTATATTCAATAAAATACACGTTTACTATTCTTATCGTCTTTTTTAGCCCTACGGTTGAAATCGCTCGAATTAAACTTTTAAATTTCTGATTTCGGCTAAATTTTTCGTTTTTAACCAGAAGTCGCCTTACCAACCGACGCCATTGTTGAACTCTAGATACTATTAATCTAATGAGTAAGATGTACTATCATATACTTCATACTGTCGACTGTGGCGCCTCCCTTAAAGGGCGTTATAAAAGAGCGGGATATTCGAGAACAATATATGACAAAATACAAATTTAATTTTTACAAACTTTCCGAGTATAGAGATGATTAAAATTTGGTAGGAATGTTTGACTCTTATAGTAAAAGTCGTTTAATAAAACAAATTCCCTAGAATCACCAGAGTTTGAACCCAAAATAACATACAACCAATAGTAATAGACATTTCTTTGGGTTATGTTTACTTTGACGAAGAAACTAATTTGGTAAGAACTTAGGAATGTATTAATACCTACTTAAATTACATATTAGGTTATTTTATTGGATATATTTATTGGTTAGCCACATAATAAATTACAATTATTATATTTTCTTTTTACTATTTTATTTGTTTAGAGTACTTAACAACAAAATCCACTTGGGACGGCTCCACTTTGTGGAAAGAATCCATTTAAATGAAAAAGAAACTTGTAAATTTCCACTAACAATTTTAATATCCGACCCGTTTCGCCTGTAACATCATCATCATCTACCTGATGATGCTGTAACAGGCGAAACCGGTCGTATATTTAAATTGTTAGTGGAAATTTACAAGTTTCTTTTTCATTAAAATATACATAACAACGCTTTCTCTCATTATTATCCTTGACAAAGCACAAATACCGATTGCATTTTCGACAAGTTATTGTTTTTATTATCAGCACTAGTTAAATTTAAGTTAAAATTAAAGGCAATAATAGCGCGTTATTTCATCAAATGGGAGAAAAGAAGGTATTATAGAGAATTAATGAGAAAGAGATCGGAGCAAGAAACAAGAAGATCTACGTAGAAGAAGCAGGAAGAGAAAGAGCGAAAAGATCAAAACGGACAGATGAACATGGCAAAGAGCGAGAGAGACCATAAACGAAATCAAGTACCAAAGAAGAAATGAAGAACCTGAAGAAGGGGGAAATATAAGAAGAAACCAAAACAGAATCGATGCAGCCAAGTGCAGAGGACGAAGAAACTAATTAAAACTCAGGAAGAGGAAATGGATTTACTATTTGACAAGACAATTCATATTTAGGAATAATGGATAAAGATCGTCGATATTGTAGGTCTTCATGTAAAGTGGTTTTAATTGTTGCCCGATTTTAACCAAAATTAGAATTGTCGACCAATTTTACTAAAACTCCTCATTACCAAATTTCATTAAAATGCGTCCAGCGGTCCCCGAGTTGAAACAGAGGAACATTGTAGACTACATGTAGGTCTTCATGTAAAGTGGTTGTAATTGTTGTCCGATTTTAACCAAAATTAGAATTGTCGACGAATTTTACTAAAACTCCTCAATACCAAATTTCATAAAAATACGTCCTGCTGTTCCTTAGTTATAATTTGTGGACGGACGGACGGATACGACCTCCCTTATATGCGTGCGCTTCGTGCATAGAAAGCATAATAATAGTAAAAAAGAGAGATCAAGATGGATCGTGACTTTTCGATAATTAACCGAATCTGAAACTGACATCCCTACTCCATCGAACGAATAATTAACGTCCGGCGAGATATTCTTGGTCCTGCAGAAATTGATGACGCAGCTTTTCTTATTTTACTTTAATGCTAAATTTGACGCCTTTTTTCTCTTGTAATGCATTAAGCGTTTCAACCTACCTTCAAATAGTAGAATAAAAATGAATTTCAAATAAAACAGAATGCATTGATCTACAGCCTGATAACGCCGAGGGTGTTCATCCAACCTAACCGAGGCGCATTTTCGAAAATGGAAAGCTGTAGCTGGGAAAACCAGGACAACCGAAATATTCCCTCAGTACTTCTTCTTCTTCATCTAAAGGCTAAGCCTTGTCGCTGCAACCATGAACTCCTGTCCTCTGCCATTCTCTTCAACATCTCGTACTTCTCAACTCCCATCACTGACTCCACGTCATCTAGGTATTTCTTTCTTGGTCTGCCTCTTCCTTTCTTCCCTAAAAGTTTCCCCTCCAAGATGTTCACAATTAATCCATTATGTCTAATCACATGGCCTAAAAATTTTGCCTTCCTTTCTTCCATTCCTCTGATCAGTTTCCTTTCTTCTTTTACTTCTTCCAAAACTTCAAGGTTTGTCTTTCTCTCTGTCCAACTTGTCTTTATCAATCTTCTCCATATCCACATTTCTGTCGCTTCCAGACGGGACCTCTCCCTCTTTCCTAACGTCCAACTTTCACTACCATAAAGTATGGTACTCCAGACAAAAGCTTTTGCAAAGGATTTCCTTACTTCCAAATTCATGTGACTGCTTGTCAGTAGGCTCCTTTTGCATTGAAAAGCTTGCTTTGCAAGTGCTATTCTTCTTTTCACTTCCTGTACACATCTATTATCTTCAGTAATTGTACTACCTAGGTAGCAAAACTGCTTCACCTGCTCAATTTCCTGATTGTCTATTTTGATCTTTAATATTGTCCCTGCATTACTTTTGCCTATAACCATCAATTTGGTTTTCTTGATATTTATCTTTAATTCCCACTGTTTTAACGTGTCCGATAATACTTTCAGCATTTTATTCCTTTCTCTTTTTGAATCGCTGAATATTACAATGTCATCTGCAAATCTAATGCAGTGTATTCTAACTCCATTTATTTTTATGCCTTTTGTCTTTTCCTTCATAACTTCTATACTTTCTTCAATGAACATATTAAACAAATATGGAGATAGCGGACATCCTTGTCTTACTCCTTTCCTTATCTTTGCTTCACTCTCTAATCCATTTATATTTATTCTTGTAGTTTGATTTTGATAAAGCTTAAAAATTAATCTTCTGTCCCTCCAATCAATACCTATTTTTTTCATAGTCTTAAACAACAGTTCCCAATTAACTGTATCAAAGGCCTTCTCCAAATCAATAAACGTTAAATATAATGTCCTGTTCATTTCTAAACATCTTTCCATTATCACCCTGAGGGCTAATATAGCTTCTCTCGTTCCTCTCCCACTTCTAAATCCAAATTGATCTTCACTAATATAATGTTCTATTTTCCTTTTTATTCTGTTTTTCACGATATAAATTAAAACTTTTGAGGCGTGCGAAAGTAGTGAAATTGTTCTGTAGTTACTGCACTCCACTGCATTCCCCTTCTTTGTTAAACTTATAGTTTTACTTTTTATAAAGTCATCAGGTAATTTTCCTTTTTCGTAACAATCTTTTATAATTTTAAAGAAATGTTCTTTTGCTTCCTCCCCTAAGTTCTTCAAAAGTTCTGCAGGTATACCATCAACACCTGTTGCCTTGCCTGAATTAAGATTATTAATAGCTTTATAAAACTCTTCTTTGGTTATTGTTGGGCCTAGCTCGTCATTTCTTATTTCCTCTTCATTTTCAATAAATCTACATCCATCTCCAACATCTCTTCCACTATATAATTCTTCTATGTATTCTTTCCACCGAGCACATACTTTTTCATTTTCCCATAACATATTTCCTTCCTTATCCTTAACTATTGCCGATTTAGTTCTTGGTTTGCACTGGAGAGTTTTAATTTTGAAGTATGCTTTGTCTTGCCTTCCTCCCTTTGTATCTTCCTCAATTTCCTTCACTATCTCTTTGGTCCATCTCTCTTTTTCTTCTCTGCATTTGTTAATAATCTCATTCTTAACTTTTTTATAAGTTTCATCATTTCCATTCTTCCTCAACTTGTTCCTTTCTTCAATTAAAATCAGTATCTCCTCAGTCATCCAAGGTTTTCTAGGCTCCAATTTTCTCTTTCCAATAACTTCCTCTGTAGCTTTAATAACCCCTTTTTTAAATTCCTCCCAACTAAGTTGTCCTTCATAATTTCTCATCAACTCATTTGTTTTTTCTTGGTAATTCTTAGCCGTTGGTAACTCTTTCAGTCCCTGTAGATGCCAGTTCTTTTTAACTGTTCTCTTTATTTTCTTAAACCTAATATTGCATTTTGCCATGACTAGCTTGTGGTCACTGTCTACATCTGGACCTGGGTAACTATAACACGATTTTACCTGGTTCTTATATCTTCTTTTTACTAAAATATAATCTATTTGAAACCTTCTTCTGTCTGGCGCCTCCCATGCGTATCTTCTTCTTTTGGGAACTTCAAAGAAAGTGTTTGATACCATCATCTCATTCTGTTCACAAAACTCAATTAATCTTTCTCCCCTTTCATTTGTTTCACCTAAACCAAATTTTCCTACCATTCTACTATTTCGACTAGATCCAATCACAGCATTAAAGTCTCCCATTATTATTACATTATCTTTATCTTTTGTCATCTTTATAAGTTCTTCTATTTCTTCATACACCTTTTCTACTTCTCCTTCTTCTGCACTACTTGTTGGGAAATACGCTTGTATTATCACTGTATCCGTTGGCACGGTGCTCATTCTTACTATCAACAACCTATCATTTATGTGATATGTATTGCAAACACTGTTTGCCCATTTCTTACTAATAATGACTGCTATTCCATTCCTTCCTCTCTTTTCACCTCCACTATGAATTATTCTAAATTTATCACTGTAAAAATCTCCTTTCTCTTGCCACCTTGTTTCACATAAACCTAAAATATCAATCTCATTTTTCTCCATTTCTTTCTTTATTTCTTCTAATTTACCTATTTTTAGTAATGTTCTGACGTTCCAAGTACCTATTTTGACGTTTTGACAGGGATTTCGTTGGATAACGACCTGAGAAGCCCTGCTACATCCCCTGCCGGATCTTGGGTTCCGAATACCATGATCAGTAACAAATTCCTTTCTAAAACCTTCCATGGTTGCTACCCTCGGGATATCCAATAGGATCTTTAATGGAGTGGTTTCCTGTTGCCTTCTCCATCCTATGCCGTTGACTATCAAAATAGTTCCTCCGCCTTTAGGGGCAGTTTCCCACCCCAAGGGCAAGAGGGTGCCCTACCCCTCCACCTTCTCATCCGCCCCTAAATAGGCCGTTGGCATTTGGTAGAGGGGGGACTCCTTATCCCGGGAGTCACTCGGACGCCAGAGCCTCGTCTGTGAAGCAGGGTGCACCACGTGCAGGTGAGGTTGACATTTGAGTGGGAGAGGCTATATAATCGCATCCCACCCCAAAACACCCCTCCCTCAGTACACCCCTTGCAAATGTTTTCCATGATGTTAGACTCTACATGGAAAGTGACCCGAAGTTAACCGACTAAATAAGAAATGCGGCCGGTCCTTGGTATCATCGGTCCCAATGGCTGTTGGAGTTCTCGCATTGCTCGCAATAAGTAATAATGCGACCTCTTGAGTTCTTCACTGATAGTTTCTGAAATCCGTTTGTTGTGTATCCAGTAGCTACTTAGCGTCCCTATCCATATATTATACCTGGATATCCCCAAGTCTGTGGACCTCGTCATGTTTTTAAAAAGCCGCCGTCTTGAAGTATGCCCTCGCCGCAGGAGGATGCAGGGAGCAAGACACCTAGGGGCTCGACGCTCGCAAGGTGGTGAATCCGGGTGTTTCCGTCCTGCCGAGAGCCGTTGAGAACCCTCCGGAGGGCCATATTCAAAACAACATGAAGACGGTTTAGCGCAGTTCTGGCATACCGGTGAAGCATAAATCGTCACTGAGAGATGTTGAACAGTATTGGCACCAGGACGGATCCTTGAGGAACCCAAGGTCGTGTCCGATGAAGATCCGAGCCATTCTGGAGCCATAGCACCCTGAAGTTTCGGTCCTAAACATAAAATTCGAAGAGGTGAAAAATCCAAGCTGGGAACTGAAGTCGTAGATTCTTCAACAAGAGGCCTTTGTGCCACACGCGGTCGATGGCATTTGAGATGTCATAGAAGGCACCTGCGACCTCGATGATGAAGGATGTCACACTAGCCAGCCGATGGGTGGAAGAGTGACCTTCTCGGAACCCAAACGGCTGTACCGGTAGAAGCTGTCCCTCTTGCAGGTGAAGTTGGAGTGCAGGCAGAAGCAGCCTCTCGAATATTTTCCAAAATTCCGCCAGAAGCGAGATTAGACGGAAGTCCGCGGGACTCATCTCTGCACCGTTTCTTCGGGAGGCAGATCACTTTCGCCCTCTTCCATGGTGAGAGGAAGTGAGAAATCCTTGCACTCATGGTGTAGATGTTGGCGAGAAGCTCAATGGCAGCCACAAAAAGCTGTTGGATCATAACGTTTGGGATATATCGTCCCCTGGCGCTCTTCTGAGGTTAAACCCCTGGATGACATTGATGACATCCTTCGGCCGGTAAAGACGGAGAGAGTCTGAATCCAGACGCCCTCGATACATCGCAACGACTGTCTCGGCGATTTCTGCCTCCGCCTCTTCTGACTCTGCGGTAGATGGGTTGGGACTGAACGCCTCTCGGAGGTTTTTTCCAACCATGTTCGCCTTTTCGGAGGTAGTGGCTGCCACTCTGGTCTCATGGATGAGTAGAGGGTCCCGCTAAGTAGGCGGAAAACCTTCCACACCGAGTGGTCTTCCAGGGAGACGGTCAAGATGAAACACTACGAAGCCTCAGTAAAAACCTTGCGAAGCAGCATCTGGACCTCAAAGTTAAGGCCTTTCAGCTGCTGTCGCAAGTCAGGAGTCCTATGTCGCGGCCATCTCCGCCGGACGCTGTTACAAAAGGTGACAGTTCGCCGCAGTCCGGGAGGCAGCGCAATCCGGAAGGCCTGCTGGACCTGTACCATGTGGATGTGGCTTCCCATGGCCTCGTGAATGGAAAAGATGAGGTGGCGGATCATGGCGTCTGCTTCCTCCGCTGTGGTTGGTGGGCCTAGGCGACTGGGAGATTTTTGGCAATGTGGATGCGAAAGCCCATCTAGTCTTTCCAAGCGAAATTGCGGCGTTGCCATGTTGGAATCCTAACCGGCATTCCCCCAAGAAGGAGGAGTGTCTTGTTGTTGTCCGACGAGAGGCCGTAAACGGAGGGGATACTCGTGGACATTCCTAGGTTGCGAGCCACGACAATGTCGAGAAACTTGTCGGAGGGCAGGCAAGTTGGTACTGGCGGCGACAACACGCTGAGGTTCTCTTCATCTATGAAGCCCCTCAGCTTGTTTCTCCAATTTTTGGGAACTCTGGAGTGCCACCTAGCGTGTTTTTCGTTCAAATCCCCTTCGCCTGGGGGAGACTGCTGCAGAGGAACAGAGGGTGCCGCAAGCACGGGGGTGGCTGCAGCAGCAGCTAGCGCAGTAAGGACCACACCGGCCTCGCTACCTTGATCTGCTTCCGCTGCTGAGGTTGCTGGTTTTGGGAGCTGAGCTGGGCCTGGTCGCGACGAGCTGCGTCATCGTACTTCTTTAGGGTGTCAAGGAAGACAGCGCATTGACTGTGTGGAACCAGATGTGGTCTCTCACAGTGCACCAACTTCGGTGTTGAAGTTGGTGGTTTTGGACAATTCAGGGAGGGATGCTCCTCAGCGCACTTGAAACATTTCGTCGGCGTCGTGTAGGAGACGGCGCGATGTCCAAAGCACTGGAAATTGTAGCAGATCAGGGGGGCTCGGTCCCAGGGGCGCACCCAGGATTTTCTCTTAGGGGGGGCTCAACCATATCCCACCGAACATATCTAATACTTTACGTTTTAATTTGAGATAAAAACGTAGCGATTTTCGAATAGAGAATAGGGGGTATTCATTAAAGAAAGGAAATGCGATTCTACTCACTAGTAACATAAAAATAGTAAACATTCCATTATGTAAAATAATTAAATTTACTTACCAAATGCTGAATAATTCGTCGCCGTTGAAACTTCAGGAAAATAAGGATAATAAGATGAAATACTCGAAACTTATGGTAACAAACGTTCCGAAATTAAGATTTCACTCCTCAAAAAAGAAAACTATCCGGAAGCAACAGGATATGGTGAGCATAGCCGGTAACTTGAGATTTTATTATAAAGGCCACTTATTGTCAACTTTTATGATTTTTAACGAATTATCTTGCACTCAGAATACACAAAACAGACAAACTCACTAATGCAGTTGCTTTGAGGAGAGACAATGTGAAACTGACGCTCAAAAATGCGTTCCTTTCTCAAAATGTGCTTTAACGTTCTTAGAAAAACCTTTCCTCGAATTTCCTCTCTGCGTCGTTCGCATGTGTTCTCTCCATCTAGAAGCTATTAGGGATCCAGGGTCACTTGCCTTTACCCTTCACATGGAGGACAAAAGAAGGCTGAAATGACCATTTTCTTCAATGCGGGTTACCTTCTTGTAACTATATCGTTGGTGTAGGGAACAACTATAATGAAGTTAGAAAAATGGATGCAAAAAAATGAAAAGAAATCTTACTTCGGCGAGCTGCATAGGAAAACGGCTGAAAATTTATCGATGACTACATTTCCTTAATGATCGACATTGTGAAAAATTTCTCGAGAATATTATTAGAAATATTACGAAAAACCAGCAGATATACTTACAAATGGTACAGCCTTTCTGGTTAATACTAAAGCCCTAGCATGAACATGTAGATTTTTTTGGGGGGTTAAAGTCCGTCAGCCTCCCCCCCTGGGTGCGACCCTGCTCGGTCCTCCCTGAAGTGCTCAATCGAGCCTCTCTTCTCCCCGAACCTTGGTGAGGTGACGGACGCCGCGGACGAGGAAGCTCTTCTCGGCTAGGTCTGCCGCTGTCTTCTGAGAGTAGTCCTTGGCAACCCATCGGATGAGTAGCCTGGCAACCCGCTTCTCCTCCAGCGGCTGGGAGTGGTACTGAATGCTTATCTTGCCCTGCTCTGTGTTGCTCCATCGTTGTCACCAGGATCTGGCGAGCCTGCATTTCAAAGTGGCCTGCACCACCTTGCTTAATGTTAGCTGCCACTCGTTTATGCGAGGGCATGCCATAAGCGGTTATCGGGGCGACCTTCATGCACGGAGAGGGTTGTTGGCCGTCTTGAACCGGCGACGCCTTGGCGGCGTCCGCAGTTGTTGATCGGGAGCCCTTCCTCGTCTTCTTCCTTCTACGCACAACGGTTTGTTCACCGTTGGGAGCGCATTCCGGACCAGAGTCTACACCCAGAATGAATGCGGACCTCTTTGCCAGGTCTGTTGTCTCCTCTGAAGAGTCTTGAGAAGAGGGCTTGTACCTTTTATCTAGACAGCCCTCCAAGGTATCCATGATATCCTCGGAAGAGGGGTCCTGGGAGGGATCAGGTGCAAAATCAGCCTCAGCAACCAGCGTTGGCGCCGTTGAGGAAGCTTTCGAAGGCTTCCCCGCAGCTTTTACGGCTCGAGTTTTAATGGCCCGAAAAAGGCCGTTTTTGGTATCAGCCGCTGGAGTCCGCCAAATCGCCGGAGTGGCGGAATTGGCAGCCTGAGAAGGTTTCGCTCCATCGGCAACAACCGATTAAGAGGGCACGGCTAGTAGACGAGCCGATCACATGTGCTTTCACTGCAGTGACGCAAGAAGCTGTGTCCACCGCTGTGTAGAGGTGGCCGCAGCCCCGGGGCACGGCGATGGGGAGACGTCCATCTTCGAAGCCGCGGCATCAACGCGCTGGGTTGGCTTCTCTCGAAGCCCCTCGATTTATGGCCCTGTCAAGGGCCTTTTTCTTTCTGACGAAAAGATGAAGGCACTTGTAGTGCCTTTTCCCCCGCCAGGGCCTCGGCAACGTTGAATCCGCTGCGGACATGGCTGATGGAGGATCCATCCTCCAACACAAGCCGAACTACACGCCCAGTCGACAATGACCTTCGGCGATCACCTTCATAGTTAAAAATAGTTGCCATCTCGGTGAGTTACTTCAGACGTGATGAAAACTATTTACTATCAGCGCAGCAAATCCTTTGCTTCTTGTGAACGTTGCTCTCGCTGAACCTCCGGCGTAGTATTATAGCAAACGTACACGGTAATTCTGCGGACCCTAATGAGATTTTAAAATTCTATGTGATTTGACCCTCTAATGGTCCACTTCCCTAAAATGTGGGTGCAGTCGCACGGCCTCAGAAAAAACTTTGCGACAAACCTCTTTCTGTTGTGATTTTTCTCGACATGATTGCAACGAGTGAATGTAATACAAACGCAATATGTGAGGCTTAAAAAATGCCTAAGAAGTTAAAGAGGTTGAAAGTAGGGAAGTAGCACGAAACATCCCACTTTTGGAAAATCAAAGCCAAAAACATCTCATATTTCATTTGTCAACATCCCACATTTATACAGGTATACTTTGAGGCTTACTCAAAGGTTATAGCCCAAAACTTCCCACTTTTCTAGGTGGGTAAAGAGGGGCGGGTTTGAGGTTTAAGAGGTGACCTGAGTTTGGCTAATATGCTCTCTGACAAATACGATATTTGTTTAATTCATTTTTTTCTCTCGGTGTTCTTGTGTGCTTACTTAACAGTGCATTGAGATTATTTTGAACTTAAATAACTACTTTTGAACCTTTTAGTTATTTTCACCCCAGGAAAGACATGGATTTTAAAGTGATATGTAGTAACAAGGGTGGTGAATGTTTGATATTTACAAATACCAAAACAGTCGCACTAATAAGAACATTGTCATATTGCCTGACGTTGTTGCTCTAAGGACTGTTATGTTACGATACTAACTGATGTGGAGAAAACTACGATAACCGGGATGTATACAGTTTTATTTTCCAGAGTTGGGTTGTGAAAGCAATGCTGTTTGATGGCAAACTGGCTGATTCATAAGGGTGGGAGGGCGCTTACCATGGAAACGCGTAGAACGCTGCCAAGTCGCTCTCAGGCAGACCGGCTGCACTCAACATGCTTGCTAGCATTCACTGTTTTACTGCATCTAGTACGTTACTTACGTTGTTTTTATTTTATAACATATTCTTTCAAGTAAGAAATTTTAAAAATCTGAACCTTTTATCATTAGCTTACTGCGATGAATCACCAAAGAGAAAATACAGCTCCAGTTTGTAAACAACTCACCCCAAAGTTACAAAGGATGACGAATTTTAATACACAAAGAGCAACTTGAGAAACCAACTCGCAAAAAGACCGCGTTCGCTTTTGGAAGCGAACGATGATGAGGCGAATTGCGACTTCGCTGTGAGTGTGCGGTTAAAAAAAATCATTATGTAAGTTAAATTTAAATTCTATCGGTTTCTTATAGTAAATTTCATTCTGAATCTGAATATGAATGTATAAACATTCTGGATAATCGGGAAATACCATAAAAATTGGAAAAACATTTAACTGTCTTTTTATAATTCTGCGTATATTTTCCTTCCTTATACATGCGTCATATTTTGGCTTCTATTTAATAAAAAGGGACAATTGTTAATGTGACATCTATAATGATTCCACATAACGACAAAGGAACACAGGAATACATAAAAATTATGAACTGCCTTTTAAAAAATAGCAATCTCAAGATTTCTTTAAAATGTTCAATCGACCCATGAAAACGTTGATTTTCGGGAAACTATTTTCCTAATTGGTTTAAAAAGAACGTTCATCAAATGAAATGTTCAGAAAAGTTTAAATTTACCGTTGAGAAATGATGTATGCCAATAACTTCTATAGCTTTTAGATATTGATTATCATATATAAGCGCGAGCGCACGCTGGATAGGTAACGGAACGGTGTGAAATCGCTTCTCTCCAGCAAAGAGTAATTACTTATTTCAAGAATAATTAAAGAGCAATCAAAGCAATATGTGTCCTTCCTTTTACAAAGAATTAAAATAAAAATGTAACATAAATATGATAAATTTGGGGTTGCATACAATAGTAACGCTTGGGCGAGTGAGTTGTAAGAGAGAGAAACAAGGTTTCAGACTGGCTAGCCAAACTTGTCAACACCACGCAGTCGCTAATCATTTTTCCGCCAGCTATCGCAACCTAACTCACGAATATAAGAGTATTAGTCCGATCGTGACCCTTCCTCGACTCTCGAGCTCATCCTCCCAGCGGGGTATTTCCTGACCGCAGAGATGATTAAGCACGAATTAATCAAAACATTTTAAGTGTATTTCTGATGATAATGCATCTCTGGTTAACACTGTTCGTAGTTTTCCGTTTATTTACGTCTTTTAAACGGCTCTCCACGGTAAATATTAAGGAAGTTGATATTTTTCGCTCAGATGTATCAACACAGTGGTTTGTTTCGCGCTGTTTCTTTCTCCTTTCTTTACCTTGCCTGAGCTTGAGAAGTTAGTTGCGGAGCTCTGCTCTAGGGTGCAAAAAATCGAGGGGTCTTGTATCCGGGTGGGACACGTGAGGCGCTCCGCGCCGAGGTGACGCCTGGGATTCGCCCGAGTGCTAATGCCGGTTAGGTGATCGAGGATTCTTCCTCGGTCTCACTCCGTGAAGCCCTCTGAGTGGAGGGTGGTCATCCGTGGTGCTCGTGTGGTGGTGCTATGGAGGCAGTAGTTGGGTAAGGGTAAACCTGTCCCTTTCAGCAAAGGGTCGCGGTGCAGTTCGAAGGATTGCACAGCGAGCTCTGTGCCAGCACCCGCTGTTAGTGTTAGTTAGCTCTAACGTTCGGCGTGTGATGTCACCCCGGTTATCCAGCGCCCGTTGGGAGGTAGTTGAAGAGCGGGTTTTCTCCAGATGTATATCAGGAGGCTCGGTGCCTCAGATGACTAACCCAGTAAGAGAAGCAGTTGTGGCGGCAGGTTGCCCTCGGCTGCGGGTGATAGCCCATGTTGGGACTAACGATACTTCGAAGCGTGGGTAGATCTTAAGTTCTTTTCTGGATATGGCCTCTTAGTTTGCTCCTGTGCGGGATGAGTCGGATTTTGACTTGCGGCTTACTTTCTGCAGTATGTCCCTAGGATTGACCGCGGTGCTGAGGTTTTGAGTAGGGTTGATGGTCTGAATCGAAGGCTGTAGAATTTCTGTCGGGACTTGAGAGTAGACTTCGTCGACATACGGCCGAATATCGAATTGTGCAGGGCAACACTGGATCACTCTTGTGTTCACTACGCGTCAGAATCGGCACAGTGTTTATCGCGTAGGATTCTTGAGCATAGAAGTGATTTTTTTAGGCTAGGGCGTTGGTCAGGGTGTAGATCAGTTTTCTCTAAGGGGATAATCGCAGCGTCCGTAGAAGATCAGAATCACGCGAGATTATGTATTGGTAGAATATACTCCGAGCGTAATACACGTAATACGAGAGTTAAAGAGGAAATTAAAAGTAAGTATCGAGATAGTTTATTGATAAATGTTCCGTAAAAAGTACAATTTGACACGATTTCAATTTTAATGCGATACCGGATAGTCGTGAGAGTGCGTGTAATCTTAAAACAGAAACAAAAGGCCTGGGTGAGATTACTATCCGAAGTGATAGTGAAAAATTAACATCGTCGTTCTGAACTGCCGCAGCATCCGTAAGAAAATTGCCGAGTTCAAGTAAATTATTCGCAGTGTACATGCCGGCGTCGTGATAGGCACAGACAGTTGGTTATCTGATGAGATTCAGAGTCATAATTAGTGATTCCAAGTTACTCCAGTTTTTGATACCCGGGTATACGATTAATATTTCACCGAGCTACCCGGGTACCCGTGTAACTCGAATATTTAATGGAAAAAATGTAAATAAATATTCATTTAACGGATATTTTATTTCTTTTTACTGATATAAGAGTTAATCGATGTTTCAAAAAATAGTATTTCAAAAAATGTAGAGCTTTTAAAGTACAGGTTTTTATGACGTTTTACAAATTCGTGGTGAAAATACTAGCTACAGAAAAAGCACGCTCAGAAGCAATGGAAATCGGTTAAACACTCAGCAACGCTTGCTACAATTTCTCCAGTCTGTCGGCACGTTTTCCACAATTTGCTTCAAATATTTTTAACTCTTTATCTATACTTTACTTTTGAGATTCTTTTGCCTTTAGCGTGTTGAATGATGCAATGCATTTCTGCAATTTCAAGTACTCATTCTGTAGTCTTTCATGGTCGTCAACGTCGCCAGAAATTTCTGAATCCTGAATATCGCTTGGATAATGCCTATTAATAGGATATGTGGTAATGGTCCTGATTCCAGGTTTTGTGGAGTAAGTGAAAAACTCGTTGGCTTTTGGAAACACACCATGATGCAAAAATAATAGTGATTTCACATCCATGTTTCTTTGTTGATCAAATCTAAGTTTTCAATGACTTTTGGAATTCCAGAGCCAGAGGAATTTTGACTGATTTTAACTCTTGAAATATGTAGATCAAAGTAGCCTCTACTGTCAGCAAATTTCTTTGCTCAATTCCAATACCAAAAGTCTGACTAGTTCTATCGCCATTACGATTTCCTTTATGAAGGTAATGTAATCTTCACAATAAAGTAAACATGACTTCTCATTCAAAGCAAGATTTATCGAGAAAATAAGTTTCAACAACCGAACTATTGCTGTCACTAGACTACTAACGAGTTTTGATATTTGTAAGCAATCTAAATGGTTTTCCTTCCTTCTCTCTGACATACCTAAGTAATATGTTTGTACGAACGAATGATTTACTAAATAACTAAATAATTCTTCTCATCGCATCTAATGCATTCTTGTAATCCGAACGAATTGAAGGTATTTCATTGTCAGTTTCATTTAAACTTTCATCATCAGTTTTGTTATCACTCAAATTTTGCTCTTCTTCATCCTCTTCATCAGAAAATTCAATTTGTTCTTCAAAATCAACAGTTGTTTTCTTTCTGTAAATTATTTTTACAACCGCCAAATGTATTGCGTGGTTGTACCAGCACTTGCTTTCTGCTGAAATATTTCTGCCATATTTCGCCATAACACCTGCTCCATCATGTGTCGAGGCAACGATATCATTGTTAAAATCAATCCCAAATTCCTGCAATCGTTGAAAAACCAATTCTTCAGTTTTTTTCCGAAGTGCAAATTTCTACAATTGTTACTAAGCCAAGAACAATTTGTTTTTCTATTGTTTGCAGCGTTATATTTAAGTATCTTTTCATCGAAATATCTACTCATTCATCCACTGTGATCGTAATTTTTTTTCAGATTTAATTCTCCTTTCTAACTCCTTTTTAGTTTCAGTTTTCTTATCCTTGAAAAACTACATCACATATTTTCGAACTGTCGATGAACTCTTTGGCATTTTGTAGTTGCAATTTGTGACGTAACCTCGAATTGCATGACACTTAAAATAGCATTAAATGATATTCCATCTTTAGCAGCACATTTTGATATTATTTCCTCTAATGATTCTCTGCAAACAAAAGATGACATTCCAGAACTGGTAGTTTCGGCCTTTTTAACTGCTTGTGGTCCGTCATTATTATCTTATGTGGAGAGACATTTGCTCCTCACAGTGCTTCCGTGTGTTTTCAAATAATCTATCATCCTATTTGTGTTTTCTCCCTTAGTTAAAATCTTTTCTCCACATCCTTCTACTTGACATTCCCCATATCTGAAGATATTTTTTTGAATGAATCCCAAACTTGAGATATTTTGGAAGACATAGTTTGGCTACAAAGAAAGAATTTGAATTAAAAGTTACTTTGAATTAATTACTCGCTGTACCAAATGTGTTCTTGAAATTAAAATACGTATATAGAAAATTATACTTATTTATTTCGAGCTGGATGATATATCTTCCCTGCCCTCGAACGCCTAGTGATGTCATATGGCATCAGCTCCCACCGATTTATCTAAAGTGTTGCACATTTCTTGTTATTTAAAATCGCGCCTCCGACATTGTAGCAAATGCTACCTAAGGTATTACCTCACACGTACTAGTCAAAGCTTTTTTCTCACTACCGACCCACTTCATGAAGAAAGCAATTGAATTTCATAGGAAGAATTCCGCAGGCACCATGGACACCCGTTACAAGTAAGTAATCTGTTTTCATTAATTGTACCTGCTTTTGATCATTTGAATGTTTATTTGATACCAGTAATGTACACGTTAAACTAATTATACATTGGTTCTGTTATTGTTAAACTTCTGTTCGACTTATACCATATTGAACTCACATGATACCATATGGCATCACTAGGTGCTTGCGTAGTCATTTGGACTTAGTCGTACATTACATACTATTTATCTATACCGCACTCAAAAAGTAGTTTATATGGCCAAGATGTTCCCAAATGTTTTTATTTACTAATCACCATTTGTTACTATTCGATTACGTTTTCCAATAAATGTTGAAAATATTCATCATTTCTACTAAAAACATCGTTGGAAAGCGAAATTTTGCGGTCAGTGTTGCACATCGAAGCAAACGTTTTATTCAATTATTTTAAAGCTATTGATAGGCACTGGATTCAATAAATGTTTCCGAACTTTTTATAACAAATTGCGTGGGTTCTTAAACTTTGTGGCATGAACGTTATCCGGAAAAATGAATTTCGATATATATTATTTTAGGAATCTAACGCTATCCGAAGTGCTTCAAATTCTGGAGGATGACGAGGATTTAGATCCTCTGGAGATCTACGTTGAACCGCCAGAAGCTGCTGTTGCTCCCGAAGAGGATTCAGTGAACGAGGACGAGTCTGGGCTTGCGGATAACCTCAGCGGCCGACCACTCCGAGCACGAACCGAAGTTGTCCTTCTAGAGGGGCATCGGATCGGTGGACAGGATGAAAATTGTTCGAAGGTAGAAGACGATGCAAATGACAATGAGTCGTCCTACGTTGAGGAACTCATGGATTCTGAACCATTCCGTAAGAAAATATGCAAAAAGCAGTCTAAGGCAGAAAAGGAGCCAATCAAGAATCATACCTGGTGCTCAGATGACTTACCAGATTTCGCTTCACTGTTTCCGGAGGCGGATTACTCAGAGATCCGCGGAAGAAACCCTGTTGGCATATTTGAAGAGATGATGTGCAATGCGCTTCTTATATTCCTCACCAAACATGCTACAAGGTATGCTCTTATTCTAAGTAAACCAGATCCTAGAGTTACCATAGAAAAAATGAAAGTATTCCTGGGGATTATGATAATTTCTGCATACAATAACCTCCCCGGTAAAAGATATTTCTGGGACAGCGGGATGGATATGCGGAAGGAAATGGTTACTAACGCCATGCGCAGGGACCGTTTTCTGCAAATAATTCAATTCATCCACTGTGCTGATAATAATTTTATTGATAAAGATGACAAGGTATGGATGATCCGTCCGTTTATGGATAGGTTGAAGGAGCGTTTTATTCGACTGTTCAAGGCAGAACAATGCCTTGCTTATGACGAAAGCATGAATGCCTACTACAGCCATTAAGCAGTTTATAATGGGCAAACCAATAAGATTTGGTTACAAGGCGTGTTGCTTGAACACCCCGTCAGGGTACTTGATCAATTTTGATCTATATCAATAGAAAAATCCAAAGGCACGCACTGAGTACGAAAATGATTTTGAAAAGGACACTTTCCCACTTATTACCATGATTGACGAGCTACCAGTAAAACTGAAGGACCTGCCATTCCGTTTCTACTTTGATAACCTCTTTACTGGGATGAAACTTATAACAAATTTGAAGTACAGAGAATGTGATGCAACGGGTACTATAAGGGAGAATCGTGTTCCCAAGGACTGTCCACTACCCTCCTCTAAGGAAATGAATAGCATGAAAAGGAGGACGTACCAAGTACGGTCTAATAAAGAGGAGAACGTACTAGTTGCACGATGGGCTGACAATTCCGTTGTCTTCGTGTCATGGGTTTAATTCCTTGAACAATGTGGACAGATAATCTGCTGCAGACAAGAGAAGGATATCTGTCACTCGTCCATACATTTTTCCAAGTCTACAATAAGTTCATGGGTGGCACATACTGAATGGATGAAAATATTTCCATGTATCGCATTGGAAAAGGGGAGAAGTGGTCGTGGCCTATTTTTAGTGACTGATTGACGCATACGTACACAATTCGTGGATCCTTCTCAGGTCGTCCGGAACCAACATTCCTCAACTCCAGTTCCGGCAAGAGATTGCGCAGACCTACCTTAACCGGTACGGAATTCATCCAAGGCGTCCAGGGCGACTACCTACGCACGGGACAGCGCAACTGGAAGCAGGTAATTATAACAGATTCGTTCCTATGTTGAATCACGGCCTAAACGGATTTTAGTGTGACTCACTCCGGGAAAACACATTGCTTTTCTTTGTTCTGCAGGGTAATGGATGACATTCGTTATGACAAAATGTACCATCTAATTGGACCAACTGCAGAAGGCAAGAGGCGACGCTGTGCTGCTGAGGGCTGCAAAACGCAAGGACGGACAGAATGCACAAAGTGCAACGTAGGTCTGTGCATGTCGTGCTTCGACTCCTTCCATACTCCGAAGTAAGGAAAACATCCATCTTCGCTTGGAAATTTCGGAGCATTGCAGAGATTTGCCATTTAGGGTATTTACTTTTAGTTGAGGTTTTTGTCTTGTGTCATTTGTTTTCATATAATTTGTGAAATTGTATTGGCATTGATTTTATATAATTTATGAGTAGTATTTTCTTATTTTTGTTGCTTAGAAGTGTGAGAAAGTAAAAGACCGCATTTTAAAAACTATTTGTGAAAAGACTAATTGAAAATATTTTTGTACCCACTAATCTTTCGGCAAAAAAGTTTTCAAAAGTATTTCCGAAAGTCTTACAACTGGCAATATGACACCCTAAATATTCCAGAGCCACTCCAGCTCATGCTTGTAAACTTCATACCCTGCCCTATTATGTAATACTTAAAACAATGCTATTTGGATATTTAGTGGTCCACATATCCTAAAATCCGACCCTTACATGCGTCAATAACTGTAGTTACGAAATCATACCTGAAAGACACGGTGAGCGCCTAGTGATGCCATATGGCATCACAGGATTACTCACGCACAGCCATTTTTCGAGTATATCTATCATTATCGCACTTATCTTTAAAAACCGTGAGAAAATAACAATTTTAAATAATAAAATTAATTCCGGCGTTCGATGGTTAATACTGGTAATACTTGGTTAATCACACTGATAAGCTAAAAATATTAATTGAAATAACAAAGGTACATTAATTTTTTCTTAATTTCATGGATTAATATCCAGTATAAAACTGAATTTTTCGAGTTTACAATACATACTTATTTAAAACTAATGTCTGTTGCAGCTTCGATTGCAAAGAAATCAATAAAAATTAGTTATACAGGGTGTGGGAAAATTGCGCAAACTAATATTGGGGGCGGGTAGAAAACCTCAAAACTAAGCAAGATATATGAGGAACAACTGCTCTAGAATGAAAAGATACCTAGATTTGGTGGGACGTTGCCAGTATCTTTCATTCGCTGGTTCCGCCGGAAAAACACATTTTTGTTTGGATTGCGGCGTGCTGGATACCATTCTGCATAAGCCCTGGTTGCAGCGTAGGCCCGCTTACCAAACGCATCAAGGATCAAGTACATTTCATAGTATTCCTGTAACTTGTAGTCCATATCATTTTGCCTTTCGTGCTGACAGTGTACTGCTATGGAACGACTGCACAATATGACAGTAGGCCTGCATACTGCGCGCTGAGTGTTGGTCACTGTAGTCCGTGGTATTGCAGCTAGCTATCTTTGTCTTTTCTGTGTAATAGGTGACGTCTTGTGATCCTTGGTCCTCTCACAGCGTGGCAACATGCTTGCCCCAATTGACAGTTCCTTCTTACCACGATATCTAGGCACGTATTTATTCTAGAGAATTTGTTCCTTATGCATTTTGCTAAGTTTTCAGGTTTTCTACCAGTACCAATTGTTAGAGTGTGCTATTTTTCCTACACCCTGTATACAGCAGAACCTCGATTATCTGCCACTCTTTTATCCGTTACTTTCTGTTAACCGTAACCCCGCTAGATTTTTTTTTCAATTTTTGAACATTCATTCATAGTACTAAGGACTACATTCGTCCACTTAAAATTTCTGTTATGTAATGTTTACTTTTATATGACATTATCTCAGCCATTCCTAAAAACTTCTGGTTAATGATTCTCCGAATCAACACCACACGTTTTCACACACACAAACATATCTCGGAATTAACATCTCTTACTGTTTCCGTTTGTCATGTAAAAATGTCTGATAGTTTTGAATGATCAAACTGTGCGGTAAATTTATATGCCCTACATATAATTGCGGAAAAACGGAGATGCGTATCTTTTTCGACTTAATAAAAAACTTCAAAATCCCTCGATGTTTAAGGAAAAGTGAAAGTGCTTCCAGTTGAACAGAAATTTATGGTGTAGCAAGAACGAACTACCATCAACAATTTGTAGCGTGATGGTAACAAAATTGAGGACTCAATAAGCAAATAGAATTGAACTACGAAATCGTAACTCGAAGGATAACGATAAAATGTGCCACTCACAACCAACTTGATATCGCAATGTTTCGGAATAACGGAATTCTTCTAAGAGGGTCAATTATAACACAGAATGCCCTTGCTATGAATGCAAAACTGAATGGTGATCCAACCGAACCGATATTTTATCTATCTATCTATCTTAAAGGTTGTTGGATTGATTTATCATCGGTGGGACAACTCCTTCAGCCATAAAAGTTTATTGTAAACCCTATGCATTTCGCCCACTAAGTGGGCATCTTCAAGGGCGAACTTCTCTCGACAGTGACTGAAAGTCAACTGTGAGGACAATGAGGATTCGGGTATTGCGGGGAACGAAAAACAAAAGAATTGCGAAAAACTTTTTAGGCGTCGGTGTTAGTGTGTACAAAGTTTTGTTGAATTCCGTGTCTGTATTCATGATTGTTTGACGGTTTTTTTAATGTGTAAGTTTTCCATGGAGTTGAGAGAGTTGTTAGACGAAATAATTAATTTGATGTTGTTCACATTTATAATGTGTCCTGTTTCAACTATATCTTTTGCTACGCTCGATTTTTCAAAGCGATTGTATTTGTAGTGTGCTAGATGTTCCTTCAACTGTATGATTATTTTCCTTTTTGATTGGCCTATGTATTGTTTGTCGCAATGTGAACATTGTATTTTATAGATCCTAGATTTGTTTAACTCTTCTGTCTTGTCTTTATTACTGCGTAATAATTTTTTAAAGTTGTGTGGGTTCATGTAAACAGTTGAGTATTTTTTTGTTGGAAAATCCTATCCATGCCTTTGTTTAGAGGAGGGAATTAAGGTAACTTTATATACTTGTTGTCTTTTTTGTTTTCGATTTTGAAGCTGGTAGTTTTGGTCAATGTTTTTTGAGTCGTTGTTTTCGAACTAGTTTGTTAATTAAATTGTAGCTGTATTCAAGGTTTGTGGCCTTTTTTTAATATAGGTTAGTTCTTTTTAGTATCTGTGTTTATTTATAGGAACATTGCTAATTCTATGTACTAAATGAATGAAAACAGCTGTTTTTTGGCTGATTGAATGGAAAGAGTTGTTGGGGATAAAACTGTTGGTGTATGTGGCTTTTCTAAAAATGATAAACTGAAATTGGTGTTTATTTTTTATAATTATCAATTCCAGAAATGGTCAAGTGTTGTTTTGTGTTAATTCATGAGTGACTTTAATAGTTGGAAATAAATTATTGAGTTGATTAATAAAATCCTCTAATTTTTGTTTGTTTAAATCAAGAATCGCAAAGATATCATCTACATCTTTTGTTTTTTGTTCCCCTCAATACCCGAATCCTCATTGTCCTCACAGTTGACTTTCAGTCACTGTCGAGAGAAGTTCGCCCTTGAAGATGCACACTTAGTGGGCGAAATGCATCGGGTTTACAATAAATTTTATGGCTGAAGGAGTTGTCCCACCGATGATATATCTATCTATCTGTCTGTCATTCTGTCCGTACGTCCTTCCGTCTGCCTGACTGTCCATCTATCTATCTATGTATCTATCTCACTCTATTATCCGTCTATTTCTCAAATCCATCATCCTCTTGGTCACAAACCTTGACCAAAAATCGAGGTTCTAATATGTATAGAAATTTTTAAAAATATTTATTACTTGTATGTATTTTAAAATAATAATAAATTATATTAATTCACGTTTCATGTCGCCTCGTATTAACGGAGGGGAAGAGAGAGGAGGGAGGTGGAAGAGGGGCGGAGATATAAGTTGAAGTAGAGCAGCGGTTCCCAACATAAGGGCAATGAGGGTCGGTGGCGGCGAAAATGTTGGGAAGCCAACTTCGAGAAAGGGACCGGACCGAGGTATACTGGGATGCCATAAGCTGTGTTCAAAATTTCAAATGGTTTCAATGTAATTCGTGCATTTACCTTTAATAAGACCGTACGAAGGAGGGCCGGAGATATCCCTTGAGATAGAGCAGCAGTTCCCAACTTGGGGTCCTCGGACTAAAAGCGGTTCGCGGAAGTGAAAAGGTTGGGACACCCAACTCGGAAAAGGGATACGGCGGAGGTTTCACCGCGAGACCGTAATCTATTTTCAAAATACCAAAAGGTCACCCTGTGATTTGTGCATTTACCTGCATTGAGACTACGCGAAAGAGGGATGGAGACAGACTTTGAGATAGAGCAGCGGTTCGAAGCTTGGAGTCCTCGGACTAAAAAGGGTCCGCGGGGACGAGAAAAGGTCAGGAACCACCGAGGTAAAAGACAGCTTTCGCTTTTCAGGTAGCAAACGGCACTCAACGCCCTACACTCGTTACGAAATTGATTATATAAATAATAACATGTGACTAAGGGCAACCATTGCAGAAATACACACAAGAAACGAATGTGGAACGATCCTTCTTCAGACTGGAAGATGCTACGCACACTTTAGATGAACGAATAAGGGTTGTAAGCATCTATAGCAGACGACAAGTTGGGAAAAACTCCTTTTTCAGCATTCAGTGATTTACCGTGACGCTAATCCCGCCTTGCTGGCACAAGAAGAGGGAAGGCACTTACTGCTTTCAAAGACTCGGTAAGAGATTGGAGGGAAGGGTTAGAAGGAGGAGAGAGGGAAGTGATTTTTTTCTTCCAGCTGTGATACAATGTACCTAAACGGTCTGATTATACATATGAGGAAGTTGTATTTGAATCGAATGTAAAGCTCACATCTGTTTGAATCCTTCTGTAACGCGAAGGTGAAAACCGCAAGGCGTTATTAACAGGCATTTTACCTCTAACGCAGAGCTTTAATTAAATTTTTGAAACAATTTCCATTTGTCGACAATATTCGTAAATTTGTAATTTTAATTTTTCCAATAATAATCGAGTACTAGAACAACCCGGGTACTCGGACACTCGAAACATCGAATATAACACCGAGTACCCGGGTAACCGGTACTCGGTGTGGAATCACTAGACAAGATATATAACCTAGAGACTATCGTATCTATAGAAAAGATCGCGCTAATAGATCGGGTAATGTGGTTTTCATTGCGGTTAGCGATAAGTATGATAGCAGTGAGATTCCGATAAGTGACGAGGATATCGAATATATTTGGTGCCTCATAGGTAAAGAAGGCTCCAAAAATGTGTTCTTGTGCCCGTTTTACAGGCCACCCTTAACGCTAGAGTACTTCGTATTTTAAATCTTGAGAATCAACTATCAAAGCATAAGGTGATTAATCAAGATGGAATCATTATAGTCGGTGAGAACTTTAACTTACCCTCAATGGATTGGGACAATCTTTGTTACGAATCTAGAGGTATAGGACGAGAATTTATGAGGCATTAATCGAAACATTCAGCGAGCACTCTCTCCTTCAATTAGTCAGAAATTCAACGTGATCGGGAAACATATTAGATTTATTACCAACTAAAGTACAAGAAAGAATAAACAAAGTTACCATTGAAGATGAAATTAATGATCCTCTGGCCGTATATACAGAGTGTAAGTTGAAAATCGACATGTATCCTCAAAGAAAGTTTTATATGTTTGCTAAGGCAGACTTTTCAAGGTTCAGGTCGCGCCTACGACAAATTCTACCTAGGTTCCGTGATATGACCGAACGATCAGGTGCTGAGTCGTCTTGGCAATTATTCAAAGATGTAACGCTAGAGGCCATCGATAAATTCATTCCAATTAAATTGAAGGTCGACAATAAAGAGCCACGTTTGTACAATAAGCAAGTTTATAGCGCCTTTAGGCGTCAGAGAATAAGACGCAAAAATAAGAAATATGCCATCTACATCATCTGATGAGTATAGAGCAGCAAAACGTTCAAACGTACAAGAAATCCCGCGCAAAAGCGAGAAATCCTATGTGCGAGTCTTTTACTAACTTCCGGAATAAGGTATTTAATAATTATTTGAAGTAGGACCAAAATGCGTTTTTGTCCTATGTGAGAGAGGTCTAAGGCCCTACCATACCATTCCTGCGAATTGACTCGGGTGCCGTTATTCATGATAGCGTAGTGAAAGCCAAACTGTTGAAAGGTCATTTTGAAAAGCAGCCGCCAGCAAGCAATTCGTGCATTATGGGGACCTGATTGAAGATATAGTATTTTCTGAGGTGGGAATAGCAAAGCAACTTAGTTCCATCACATCTAACAAAGCCACTAGCCTCGAAGAAATTTCTACCCGCGTTTTAAAAGAATTACCTAAAAAAATAGCACCATTTATTCAGATAATATTCGAGAAATCTATTTCCCGAAGAGAGGTCCATAACGACTGAAAGTAAGCGCACGTTACCCCAATTCATAAGGACGTCGACAAAGAGAACAGAGAAAATTACAGGCCGATTTTCCTAACGTCGATATCGTGCAACATTCTCGAGCCTATAGGCAGGTGTTCAATATTATAACCAATATTTTTTAAACATTTCCTTTAAAATCAATTCAGAAAGGTGAAAATCAAGTCATTTCAAAAAGTTCCAAATCGTGAGATTGATAAACAACAAGTATGAATGTGCACGAGTTTCCCGTGGTACATAAGTGCGTTTCGTCAAATTCGCCGTAGTGTAATCATATATTAATGTATGCTTTGATATCAGAAAATTATATTTCCTTATATGGTGGTGGCCTTGCTTTATAGATACGCTCGAAACATGTTCATTTCATTTTGCAATTCTATACCCGCCCTACAAGTGAAATTTCCTTTTGAAATCGGTTCAGCTAAAAACTTTTAAATTCGTAGTTACAGAGAAACACTAACCTTGATATTGTGGTAGTCCTGTTTAGTCGGCCCTGTTGAAATATGGTGTTTTGGTTGTTTATTTATATGAAGTTTATATGTACCATACTGGATTAAAATCCATACTGCCATTTTCTATAAATACGTGTAAAGATATAATTTTACTTTTTATTGTGGTATCCCTGCTCTTTATATCCGCTTTAAACATCGTGACTTTATTATGGTATGTTGTAAAAATCTTATATACAGAATTTAATAGAAATCCGATCAGGAAATTCCTTCAAAATCCGTAATTACTGAAGGAATTTAATTTTTAAGTGTGGCACCGCTGTTTGGTTGATCAGGTCCAAACATGCTGTAATGGTTTTGTATATATGTGTTCATTATAAATTTTAAATTTGGCTCAAATTAATGTTAACAGTTCAACACAAATAAATTATTTTATTACTTGTATTGTGGCAGTCCTGCTTTCTAAATCTACATTTAAAATACTGATTTTGCTTTTTAATGTTTCATACCCTCTTCATACTAAAATTCATTGAAATCGGTCATGCCAATTCCTTCCAAATTCATTATTACTGACAAGTTAAACTTTGCAATTGCGGCACCCTTACTTAATATATCCGGTCGAAATATGCCATGTAAGTCATCAATATATATGATTATTCGATGTACTAAATTAGGTTGAAATCTGGTAAGCCAATTCTTCCCTGATATATGCGTACGGACGGACATCACGAAGATAATTGTGCTTTTCAGCAATGACGAAAAGCACTAAAAATGGTTTAAATCGACCCTACCGTACAAGCTACGTCCCAAATGTAATAGAAATCTAAGGCGTTAATTCCAAAATTATTAGTTGAATCCGTGAATTATAAAATCATAGGAAGCAGAAGGTTGTTACAATTGTGGCACCCCTGCGGAGTCGAACCGGTACAAATATGTCATTTTAGTCGTAAATTTATGTGAAGATTTCATTAACCAAATTTTGTTGAAATCGGTCTAGCCAATTATTCCCTGATTTATGCTTACGGACGGACAGACGTACGGACATCACGAGGATAATAGTGCGTTTCATAGTTACAGAAAAATTCTAAACTTGACATTGTGGTAGACCTTTTCAGTCGATCCGGTTGAAATATGATATTCTGGTTATTTAATTATATATGAAGTATATATATATATATATATATATATATATATATATATATATATATATATATATATATACCCACCGCCCACCCACATTTGACTCCTCATCTTCCCCCGACTCACTTCCACAATCCCTTTCTGCCTTCAAACCCCCTTCCCAATACATCCCCCCCTCTCTTCCTCCCCACCATCCCATCGAGCAATATACTAATTACATAATTCACGCAGTCGCCCAGCCCAACTTTCCCGACCTCCTTGACCACAACGACAATTTGACGAAACCAGAAAGATACGCAATTTCTACGTTGAAACGCAACGACAAAATTATCATCCTCCCTGCAGACAAAGGTACCACCACCGTGGTAATGGACCGCTCGCATTACAACGACGAAGCCCTCCGCCAACTATCTGACCAAACTTCTTACCTTCCTCTCCCCTCCAACCCCACTGACCGCCACTCCTCCGAAATTTCTGCATATCTGCGTTCCGTGGGAAAACAAGAAGGCCTCTCTGATTCCACCATTTCCCTGATGATCCCCAACACACCCCGGACCCCAACCTTCTACCTACTCCCAAAAATCCAAAAACCCAACATCCCCGGCCGCCCCATTGTTGCCAGCTTTAATTCTCCCACGGAACGCATCTCTGCCTATGTTGACTCCCACCTACAACCTCTCGTCCGTCAAATCCCATCCTTCATCAAAGACACAAACCACTTTCTACTACGCCTAAAATCACTCCCTTCCCCTCTCCCACCTAACACAATTATGTCCACTATAGACGTCTGCTCCCTCTACACCAACATCCCTCACAACCAAGGACTGTCCGCCCTGAGAAAATTACTGGACTCCAGACCACCTGACACAAGACCATCCTCCCATTTCCTAACGAAGCTGGCTGAAATTGTGCTCCAAAAAAACAACTTCTCTTTCGGAGGGTGCCACTACCTACAAATAAAAGGTACCGCGATGGGCACTCGCATGGCGCCCTCCTATGCCAATGCCTTCTTAGGTGAATGGGAGGAACGCTTTCTTGACGTTTCCCCCAGACCACTCCTATGGCTGAGGTATATTGACGATATTTTTCTTCTCTGGACACATGGACCCGACTCGCTACAATCCTTTTTACAACGCCTCTCATCCCACCCCACGCTTTCCTTCACCCACCACTTTTCTGCCTCCAACATCACCTTCCTGGATGTCGATCTCTCCATCCGGGAAAACAAAATCCACACCAGCGTGCACCTCAAGCCTTCCAACCGCCTTCAATATCTCCAGTTCAACAGCTGCCATCCCCTCCACACCAAAACCTCTATTCCCTATGCCCTAGCCCGACGAGGGCGGAGAATCTGCTCGGACAGAGATTTCCTGTCCGAGTACTGCTCCACCCTCGAACATGCCTTCTTACAGCGCGGATACCCGCCGGATCTGATCCGAGACCAAATCCGGCGGGCAGTCGCACTCGCAACCCCTAACTCCCACCCCAATACCCACACCACCACCGATTCCACCCACCAACTCACCCTAACCACCCTGTATTTCCCCGGCATCCACGACATTCTGAAAAACATCCTGAAAGCCGCCCACCTTATCCTCTCATCCTCCCCTCACCAGATCCCATTTCCCAGACCACCGATACTCTCCTTCCGCCGTCCCCCTAATCTGGCAAATATTCTATGGAAGAAAGAACCCCCAGCACCCACGCCTTTACACCCTGCCGGATCTTACCCCTGCGGTAGACCCCGATGTCTAACATCCCCAATAAACTCCCCCTGCAACTCCTTCTCCAGTCCCACAACCAACATCACCTACTCCATAACTTCCACCACCAACTGCACCACCCGCAATATCATTTACCTCCTGAGATGCACCCAATGTCCCGCCTTTTATGTTGGCCTCACCAGCAATCCCCTCAACATCCGCATGAACGGCCACCCCAACATCGTCATTGATAAAGAACTCTGCCTGTGGCCGTTTATGCAAACAATCACAACCTAAAATTTAATATTGCTTCACGGTGAGGGTCATTCGCTCTCTCCCCGATAATGCTACGGCTTTCCAACGCCGTCAGTGGTCCATCTTTTAAACTTTTTCACTCTCCCTGACCTCAACCTTCGCTAGCATTTCACTGCCTTTCTGCCATTCCCCAACCCCCTCCGTATCTTCCAGTCCCCACTTTTCCGCACTACCCTTCCACCCCATGCATTTACTCAGTGTCACCGCCATCAGTTGTCTCTCTCCTGTGCTGATGAAGGGATCGTCCCCGAAAGTTTTCGTGTTTTTTGTGTTCATTCATGCGAACAAACATAATTTAAAGTTTAACAACTGCTTCACAGTGAGAGTCATTCGCGCTCTCCCCGACAATGCTTCGGCTCCCCAATTCCGTCAGTGGGAGCTTTCGCATATCCATCTCCTAAACTCCTTCACTCCCCCAGGCCTCAACCTTCGATAGCTTTTCACACCCTTTCTGTATTCTCCCAACACCCTACCCATCCCCAACCCCCTCCGGTTCCTCCAATCCTCGACCTTTCCGCACTACGCTTCCACCCCCATGCCTCCACCCAGTGTCACCGCCATCAGTTCTCTCTCTGTAGGTGAAGAAGGAGTAGTTCCGAAAGCTTTACGTTTGTGATGTTTCTGTGTTTTTGTGTAATTTTACGTGTGTCGCTTAGACATCCCCGGGGCCACGTTAACCTGAAGTCGTCTGATTGGTGAGTGCTCACTGGGTTTCCTCATCCCAACACCTTGTTGACATCCATATATATATATATATACACATATATAACGAGGAAGCCGAGCGCCAACTTTCTGACGAAACCTCTTACAATCACCTTACTTCCAACCCCACAGACCACCACTCCTACCAAATTTTGTCCTATCTTCATTCCTCAGGCAAACAGGAAGGCCTTTCCGATTCCGCCATTGCTCTAATGATACCCAACAAACCCAGCACACCCACATTCTACCTTCTCCCTAAAATTCATAAACCCAACATCCCCGGCCGCCCCATTGTTGCCAGCTTTAATTTCCCTACAGAACGCATCTCCGCCTTCGTTGACTCCCACCTACAACCTCTCATTCGTCAATTCCCTTCCTTCATTCAAGACACTAACCACTTTCTCAAACGTCTCAAACACCTCCCCTTTCCTCTCCCACCCAATACCATTTTGGCCACTATCGATGTCTGTTCCCTCTACACAAACATCCCCCACGATGATGGACTCTCTGCCCTTAGTAAACTCCTGGACTCAAGACCACCCGACGCAAGACCTTCCTCCCATTTCTTATTAGACTTGGCAGCAATGGTGCTCAAATTGAACAACTTCTCTTTCGATGGTCGTCACTACCTTCAAATTAGAGGCACTGCGATGGGCACCAGAATGGCGCCTTCATACGCCAATTGCTACCTAGGAGAATGGGAAAGACTCTTCCTGAACGTTCCACTCAGACCAATTTTATGGCTGAGATACATCGACGATGTCTTCCTCATTTGGACGCATGGACCTGACTCTCACCTCTCCTTTCTCTCGCGCCTCTCCTCCCATCCTTCACTCTCTTTCACCCACCAATCCTCTACCTCCCACATCACATTCCTGGATGTCGATCTTTACCTTCAAGACAGCCAAATCCGCACCTGTGTTCACATCAAACCCACCAACAGCCTCCAATACCTCCACTTTGATAGCTGCCATCCCCTTCATACCAAAACCTCTATCCCCTATGCCCTTGCTCGTCGAGGATGGAGGCTTTGTTCCGATAGAGCATCCCTTCTAGAGTATTACTCTGTCCTCGAGGATGCTCTTCTCAAACGTGGTTACCCTCCAGTCTTGGTCCGCGAACAGATCCATAGGGCGATGACGCCTACCCACATTGGATCTCATCCTCACACACCCACTATTCCTGCATCTACCCCTCCACTCACTCTTACGACACTTTTCCATCCTGGTATCCACGAAGCTCTCAAAACAATCCTTCATGCTGCCCACCCAATTCTTACCTCTTCCTCCCATCAGTCCCTCTTTATCAACCTTTTTGCCAATCCTCCGCTCCTCTCCTTCCGCCGGCCCCCAAATTTGGGAAATATCTTGTGTGGAGGAAGGAACTTCCCACTTCTACCACGCTTCTTGCAATAGGTTCCCACCCCTGCGGAAAACCTCGCTGCCTCACTTGCCCTATTCACCTACCATCATCTTCTTTCTCGAGTCCCTCCACCAACATCACCTACCCCATCACCTCCAGAAGCAACTGCACCACCCGTAACGTCATTTACCTCCTTACCTGCACCCTTTGTCCCGCGTTTTACGTAGGCCTCACCAGCAATCCGTTAAACATCCGAATGAACGGTCACCGGAATAGCGTTTCTCTCAGACGCCCCCTCCCAGTTGCATTACATGCTAATACCCACAATGTCCCCTTCAATAGTTGCTACAATGTTAGGATTATTCGCGCTTTACCCTATGACACTCCTGCCCCCCTTCTCCGACACTGGGAACTAGCACATATCCATCTTCTCGACTCTTTCTCTCCGCCTGGCCTCAACCTCCGCTAACCCTATTAGCCCCCTTACAATGTCTCCTTGTTACTTTGTAACTATTCGCACTCTACCTCATCACGCTCCCTCTTTATTGGCTATCCACCCCTCCTACTCCCCACCTCCTCCAATCATCAACCTTCCCACATCACCCTGTCATTCCCCGCCCAGTGTGTCACTTTACGTTACTCTTTCGCTGAAGAAGGGCATAGGCCCGATAAGCTTGCGTGTGTTTTTGTGTTCGTGTGTTTTACGTGTCTCTTCGACGCCCCCAGCAGCCTGCCAGCTTGGTCCTCAACTTGGTGAGTGTCCGCTGGGCTTCCCTCAACACCTTGTTGCCACCCTCATCACTACCTTTTCTTTTCCTTTAGTTAATATATATATATATATATATATATATATATATATATATATATATATATATATATATACCATATTAGGTTAAAATCCATGCTTTCAGTTCTCTAGAAATATGTGTGAAAAAATATTTTATTTTTTATCGTTTTAGACTTGCTATTTAGCTCCACTTTTAACATATTGATCTCATTAAGGTATGTTACACAAATCTCATAAAAAAAATTTAGTTGAAATCCGTCCAGCCAATTTCTTCCAAACCCCTAATTACTGAAATAGATTAATTTATAATTGTGGCAGCCCTGTTTGACTGATTTGGTCTATATTTACTAGTGGTACCCGAATAACCTTTTGCGAAGTTAGTCAAAAATCTGCATGTTAAAAATCTTCATCTTTAAAAATGCCCACAGCCCACACGCAGTTTACTGAATAATAATAATATTCAATTATTAACGTTGCAACGTTAAGTTTGACCTTGCCACAACTACTCGTATAATTTCGTTGCTTCATAAAAAGGCGAGGCGACTAGCCCAATTCTTTTGTCTATTTGAAGGCTTAATAGACGCAAATTCAATCGGAGGCAACAATGCGGGTCGCCTTGGCAACTCTGGGCAAGAGTACGAAAAAGTCATAAAAATTCGAAAAGAAACGCGTGTTCTGACAAATTCTTCCGTGTAACGTCTAAACATCGCAAGAATAATATACAAGGTGTTTCAAAACACTGCTGCATAAATTCACCCACGTGTGGGAAATGTCATTCTTTTTTTTACGACCTGCTGATTCCCTCTTGCCTACGCCAATGGGTATCTGACAAGGGGAGGACCCGTACGTGGGGTCACGGATTTTGCTGAAACCTGGTAGGTACGTAGCGCTACACGCCAGGATCACAACCAACCCCCCCTTTTGGGCGTATATGATCAGTAGTTTTTATGCAATTGCGTTCAAATTTCGCAATTTTGACAGGCTCCCGATAAAGTTACTTACGACGGCAGGGCTCTTCATTGTAATCCGTAGCCTAGCGCAAGTGAGCTGGGCTAGCAAATCCAAGGTATGGAGTTCGCTACCATTTTCGGTCACTTTTTTCCTCACTTATTTTATTATTCCTGTTTTCCTTTTTCGCGGTTAAGTTTTACTCAGTATTCACAATCACTTTTTAATTTTTTTTCATCACTACATTTTCGCTCTCGGAATTTTTCACATATTCTCTTGTTCACCGCACGATAGACATGCTAGAATTTACTGTCAGATCAGATCTTCTTTCATTGATCTCTGTATACGTTTTAACTAATATTTATATTCATAGTACATGGTAAAAAAATCCATAAAATATTTTTGCGAACACTGTAATCGATGCTATTAAAGATCCATAATTGGTGAAAAAAATATCAGCCATAGAATCATTGCCAATCTTTTAAGAATATGAATTGGTGAAGACAGTCCTAGATATATCCATTCTTTTTCATTCATTCATTCATCTTTTTTCCATGACTTTACTCTGTCCATCCTCGTTATTCGGCGAGACACTCGTGCCCTAAGGGACTTGATGGCCCAAGTCGGATACAGTCTCACCGCCGTGACTGCGTTAATTTTGGTTTCCAGAAGAATTTCTCGAAATTTCTTTGGTGATGGCTCGTATGTAGCAGATGTAGCTTCACTTGAGCTGGGACTAGTGCTATCATCTTCCTCAGCAGATGACACTAACAAACAATGTTCATCCATTTCGGGGTCATTTTCATTCAGTAGATAATCGTCATCAATGACGACCATATTATCCATTATATCAATTATTCGATCGTACATTTCGCGTCCAACTGCGACTGCACGATCAGAAATCTCGGAACTTGTGCGATCGGAGATGACACCACTGCCCCGAAGAAGTCCAGCACAATAATGCAAAGCATCGGGGAACAAACCGGGCTTTTCCTGATACTCTTCACCGGGGGACGACATATATCCCGCAGTAGATGGGCCAGGTAAGGATTCCATCGTGAAACGTTCAATATCTGTAATTTGCTTGTGAAATTACTTTTTCAACATAGCGAATAAGGTTGAGAAATAGAGAAAGTCGTTCATAATATACAGGGGAAAAAAACAAAATACTTACTTGGCCGTATATTCCATATATAACGATATTTTTTTAAACTTCTGACAAGAAAAACTCGTGCAAGCGCGAAGGGTACCAATCGGTTCCGTTGAATAGCTCGTACTAACTGCACAGCCGTTCCCAGCTACTATCCCCTTCCCTCGAAAAGGAAGGCAATAAATAACGGGACAGTGGTGATCCCCCAAGACGGGTGTAAAACTCGCTATCGTGAACCGTTTGGCGGATGTATCATGTAGAGTTTTCTTCAAAGCGTTTCTACAGGGAAGAATGTTTAAATACACCTACGGCGCCCGTAAATGTTTATATAACCTATGGTTAACTAACCAATCGTACCATGCGGGCATAAAAAGACGTAGAGCATGGAGAGCATTACACGCTTGTCTTGAACATACAATAAAAATATTATTAATATGCATTAACCAGCACGAGTGTATGGCCCCTGTTCCTCGCTTCTGCTCCGTAACTCCGATTTCGCAGTCCACTCGTAAGAATCCAAGGCAGATCATCACGAAAGCATGACGAACAATATGAGCAAAGGATCAGGAAAAAGAATGGATATATCTAGGACTGTCTTCACCAATTCATATTCTAAAAAGGTTGGTAATGATTCTATGGCTGATATTTTTTTCACCAATTATGGATCTTTAATTGCATCGATTACAGTGTTCGCAAAAATATTTTATGGATGTTTTTACCATGTACTATGAATATAAATATTAGTTAAAACGTATACAGAGATCAATGAAAGAAGATCTGATCTGACAGTAAATTCTAGCATGTCTGTCGTGCGTTGAACAAGAGAATATGTGAAAAATTCCGAGAACGAAAATGTAGTGATGAAAAAAATTAAAAAGTGATTGTGGATACCGAGTAAAAGAAAAAGGAAAACAGGAATAATAAAATAAGCGAGGAAAAAAAGTGACCGAAAATGGTATCGAATTCCAGACCTTGGACTTGCTAGCTCATCTCGCTAGCGCTAGGCTACGACTTACGATGAAGAACCATGCCGTCGTAAGTAAGTTTCTCGGGCGCCTGTCAAAATTGCAAACTTTGAACGCAATTTGCATAAAAACTACTGATCATATACGCCCAAAAGGGGGGGTTGGTTGTGATCCTGGCGTGTAGCGCTACGTACCTACCAGGTTTCAGCAAAATCCGTGACCCCACGTACGGGTCCTCCCCTTGTGAGAGGTAGTGCAATGAACAGCTGGTCAGTTTAAAACTTTTAGGAAGAATGGTGAATTCCTATGACTGGAAACGTCATTCCAAGCAAAAAAGTTCCTGTAAACGTGTTCGAATCTCCATGGTTATGGAGCTATGGCAACCGAAATATTTTTTCGGCACTCCACGCGGTATCCTAGAAACCATGTCATAGCATCTTCCCCTTTCGATGAGGGGGATGAAACTTTGGACGAAGTTGCATTATATTTGCACCCATGCTTGGATGTAGTTGCATCAACCATATTTGGCGCTGTCCCCTTGGTAACGCTACTAATCTAAGGAAAATGTCCGCATGAACATTGATTTTTCGACAGTATCTTGTTTATTTATCGAGATACGCATAAACAAGCAGTTAGTAAAAGTCTTCTACACAGCACGACCTTTCCCAAACAGACTCAACCAACTTTCTAAGTGGGTTAGTTCAAGAGAAATTGCGTATGGAATTATGCGCGCCAAGTAAAAAATCACTTCTCGTACGATTTAATAACATTACTTAAGAATAGTATTTCATAATAAGTTCAAAAACGATACTTAAATAACATCGAGACGAATATGATCTTGATTTTCTTATTTTATGTTGCACACCAACTTCATACAAAATTTCGTCAAATCGGTTGTGCCAATTACTTCCAAATTCATAATTACCGAAATGTTAAACTACGTAATTGTGGCACTCCTGCTGAGTTGATCCGGTTTAAATAGGTCATGTTGGTCATTATTTAATGTAAAAATTCTGTGTACCAAATTTTGTTGTAATCGGTTCAGCCAATTCTTCCCTGATATATGCGTACGTACGGACGGAAGGACATCACGAAGATATTAGTGCTTTTCAGCAATGGCGAATGTTTAATAAATATTAGTATAAAAATATTTTATATCTAACCGTTTAATTTTATATGTAAACAAGTGAAGATACAAATATGAATTTTCGTAACCCACTTTTATATAGCTAATGCTTTAATATGAATAAATTCTATAATATAATTATTATCACCTTTCTGATTGCATGGGCGTAAAAAGTTTCAAAAGTGTTCATCAGCTGTTGAGTTATGTGGGGGTCTTTATATTTAACTTTTAATCTTTTTACAGTTGAGATATTGGCAAACGTAAGAATGTTTGGTATATGAGTAGTAAGAAGTAGAATAGCATCTTTTGTTTCATTAATAAAAATACTGACTTATCTATTCATATTGCTTAAAATTAACGAAAATATACTGCTAGTTCAGAGTAATTCAGCTTTACATGCTAGTAGAAGTGAAACTGTTGATCACCAAGGACGTATTCAATGGCCTTTTCATAGGGAAAACAGTTTTCAGAATAATCTTAAATGAATAAAGATAAATAAAAACTTACTATAAATAATTATTAGGATAAATAAAATCTTACAATTATTAACAAAAATATCTCTTCAAAGAGCGTAGGAACGCTCGTATCAATACAAATCCACATTAAAATTACATCGCGAACACTGACAATAGTTTGTTTAATCTCGTGGCTATCATGGACACTTGTAATTTGTTCAGATTCGCTTCAACAATATAAATACAGAAAAGGAAAGCTAAGGTTATATAGTAGAAATAATGTGATAACTGTAGTGAAAATAATGAATTATTAAAATAAACAACTAAAAAGAAAACAATTTAAAATAAAAAATGCCACTAATTCTATATATCTATCTTCCCACGGGAATTAAAATTTACATTTATCGCGGCGCCGACGCATAAATCTGGTGGCCGACGTGACTATCACACTATGCCTGGAAAAAAATATTTTGTAACAATAAGACAAAATGGTCGTAAGGAGCACGTGCAAAAGAAATTGATATTTAGCAGTCTCAAAGAATTCTATATACATTTCAAAGACCAATATTCTGATATTGAAGTAGGCTTATCAAAGTTCGCACAACTCAGACCACTATATTGTGTATTACCAGGTTCTTCAGGCACTCATAGTGTTTGTGTTAGTACAACTCACCAAAATGTAAAATTAATGACTGACTGTATCAGAACACCAATATTAACAGCAGAAATCCACTACCTATAAAGACGTACCGAGATTGCGTAGTCAGAGTTATATGCAACCCTCCAATGCCGTCATGTTACTTTGACACGTGTAGCATGTGCCCCGAGGCATCCGAAGCATGATGTCAATTGCAAAATGCCTTCGACAAAGCTATAATCGGTACTGTATTGTACACACAGTGGGTTTTCATGGACAAGACGACTCTTGAAATTATTCAGAAAGATGTTCCGGAATTGGTAGATGAATTAATCTCAAAAGTGTTTGCTTTGAAAAAACATGCATTCCTCGCTCAATAACAGAATGCATTCCATAATGACGCAAAAACAATTTGCAAAAAGGTGAATATGTCGTCATTTGCGGTTTTTCAGAAAATTACGCCTTTGTTGTACAAGATGAAGCTCCTGGTTTTCATTAGAACAACAAACAGGCAATAATACACCCCTTTGTTATTTATTACGTTCATGAAGGCACAATTACCTGCAAATACTTTGACTCAATTTCGGAATGCTTTAAACATGACACAGTTGCAGTGTATTTATTTCAAAAATCTTCAATTGAATTTATTACAAATTATTTTGAAATCGTGAATAAAATTTATTATTTTAGTGACAGCGCATCCGGTAAATATAAAAATAAGAAGAATTTTATTAACATCTGTCACTATGAAGAAGATTTTAAAATTCAAGCCGAATTACATTATTTTGCAGCAGCCCACGGTCCTTGTGACGGCATTGTAGGGATTATAAAACGGCTTGAGGCCAGAGCAAGCTTTCAACACTATCTTGAAGGTCACATTCTAACGCTAAATGATTTATTTAACTGGGCGAAATGTAATATTCCATCAGTTGCGTTTTCTTTTTTTATGGATGATGATCATGAAAGAGAAGATCTTTTAGAAGAACGATTTGGCCTAACACGCATAGTTCGAGGAACATTATCTCTGCGCGCCTGCATCCCACTTTCCAGAACTAAACTTTCCTACAAAAAGTATTCCTTCGCATTTAACTATCAAACAGCAGATATTGTATATTGTCATGATACATTAAGTCACCCATTGCAGTCCCATTTACCTGAAAACTGTTTCCTACAGTAGAGAGTGTATAGAAACTCGTGGTGTGATTTAAATTTCGGTCAATTGGTGGGAAGATGATCAAATTTCAAGTTAAACAACTAATTGCAAATATATTCGCATTTTTAATAAAAGGTAGTCTTTGTTGTAATCCATTAAAAATTACACTTCAATCACTTTAAAACACGTGGTCATCGAGCTTTCTAGCTTGTTCTGTTCACAAGTTATTATCCTTCAAAGAGTCGTGTGTACGCCGATTTTCACGAAACTGTTAAAATTTTAAAAATTAATAACTAGGAAAAAAAATAGTTGAGAGGCTGTAACTTCACAGATTTTCGATTCTCGAAGGTGTTAACAAGTAGGCAATATTTCAGAATTTAAAAAAATACAAGGTCACACACTGTCCGAAATCCAGTGTATTTTTGGCTAATCAGCCTCTTGGACTATTATAGAAAATGGAAGCGCAAAAACTAAACATCAAATACAGAGAACTTTGAAGAAAGCCGTATATATATATATATATATATATATATATATATATATATATGGATGTCAACAAGGTGTTCTCTCTCTGTAGCTGAAGAAGGCGTAGTTCCGAAAGCTTCTACGTTTGTGATGTTTCTGTGTTTTTGTGTTATTTTACGTGTGTCGCTTCGACATCCCCGGGGCCTCGCCAACCTGAAGTCGTCTGATTGGTGAGTGCTCACTGGGTTTCCTCATCTCAACACCTTGTTGACATCCATATATCTATTTTACCTTTCCTTTTCCGTAAGTTGTTATATATATACAGTGGAAACCACTTAACACGAAAATGGATAACGCGAAATATCGGTTAACACGAAATGCAGGCTAGGTCCCTACCAGTGCCTATACATTTCAACGTATATTTGTTCGTTTTACGCGAAATGGTTAACAAGAAATTTCGGTTAACACGAAAAAATGTTTCTGTCCCCTGAAAATAAATCCCCGTCAAACGACCCACTCGTTTCTTAACATAGAAGTATGAATAATCTCAACCACAGCTGTACCTCCTCCTTCCCCCTCTCTTTCAATAGGCATGGTCATTAGTAGACCTCAGAGAAACTCACGCGCCACCGTTGAGAGGGTTGCTACCGAGATTTCCTTGGAAGCAATAAACTTCGAATGAAAGGAAGGATTTGGAGGTGCAGATTGTTGTCTGTACTGTACCTTCCCTTTCCCCGTCTTTCAATACACTCAACTTCTCCCTTGCTCTCGTCTCTAGACCCCTATGCAGAATAGTTCTACTCAGTTAGTTCTGAATTTCCGTTTGAAACGGTTAGCGAATGTGAAACGAATCTGTGAGCGAAGTTCTTCTTTCTTTTTCGGGATCGTTTTCAGTTGTGATTTTATATTTTTATAAAAGATAAAAGACCCACATAAAAATGGCTAGTAAAGTGCGTAAGCAAAAAGCAATACCGCTGAAAGTGAAAATGCAGCTCCTACAAGCGGTTGATAACGGTGATAAAACCAAAACGGACATCTGCAAAAAGATCGAAATTCCCTTTTCAACTTTGTAACAATTATTAAAAATCGTGATAAAATAACATGTTTGAGAGAAGAATGTTTGAACCGGAACGGAAGCGTCTACGCATGGCAAAGCACGAGGATTTGGAAGCGGCGCTGATCATCTGGTTTAAGCAAGCAAGAGCCCAGAATGCTCCAATTTCTGGTCCTGTTTTGATGACGAAGGTTGACGCTTTGGGATCAGAATTGGGAATTGAATTCAAGTCTAGTCCTGGATTGTTGGAGCGGTTCAAGGTGAGGAATGGGATAGTTTTTAAGAGTGTTTCCGGTGAGTCGGGACACGTCTCCCGTGATATAACATCAGAGTGGGTAACTTCTACCTTGCCTAAATTATTAACAGACTTTGCGCCTAAGGGCATTTTTAATGCTGACGAAACCGGAATTTTTTTTTGCTGCCTCCCAGAAAAAACTTTAGCTTTTAAAAATGAGCAGTGCTCTAGTGGAAAAAAATCTCAAGAGCGCATTACGGTAATGGTGGCTTGCAATTCAGACGGTTCTGAAAAAATCCCAATGTTTGTTGTGGGTAAATTTCTGAATTCTCGCTGCTTCAAGAATGTAAAGAAGCTTCCCGTGGAATACACCGCAAATAAAAAAGCTTGGATGACGGGAAACATTTTTACAGACTGGGTTAGGGCATTGGATAAGCGCTTTTTACGCCAGAAGCGCAAAATAGCTTTAATTATCGACAACAGCCCTGCTCATCCAGAAGTGGAAAAGCTGAAATCAATTAAACTGATCTTTCTGCCGCCTAATACAACAAGCGTATTGCAGCCATGTGACCAGGGTATTATAAAAAATCTAAAATGCCACTATCGGAAGTTATTACTCCAGAAATATTTATCTAGTATTGAATCAAATGAGGAAATTAAGCCCGTGACCCTTTTGGATTCCTTGCATTTGTTGTATGCCGCTTGGAGGTCAGTTACAGCGAAAATTGTTTTCGCCACGCTGGATTTTCCTCTTCGCCATCAGCAGATAGGTTTTCCGGACAGGATGAAACTGAATCGACTACGGAAATTAGGGTAAATACATTACTGAAAGTGAATTGTGCGATATCTTTGGTCGCGTGTCGTCTGTAATGAGATTGACAACTGAAATCACGCTGAATGATTATATAGCAGTGGATGACCATATTGCCACTACACCACTTTTAACAGACAGTGACATTGTGGACATTGTTAAATCAAGTGCAACAAAAGAAAATGAAAATAGTAGTGAAAGTGAAGATGACTGTGGCGACGGAATGTTGTCAGTGCCAAGTGCAGCGGATATCTGTGGAGTGCTAAAAAGTGTGCGTCGGTTTTTAGAAAACCAAATAGATGGGGACAGTTTGTATAAGACGGTTGATGATTTGGAACAATTTGTGGAAAAAAAGATCATTATGAATGCTAGGCAGAAAAAAATTACGGAATTCTTTGTTAAGAAGTAGACAATTGAACTATTTTAGCGATCTTGATACTTAATATTTGTACATAGTCTTTATGAAATGATTAAAATAAAATAATTTTTTTATGTATATATGTAATTAATAAATTATAAGGTTTCCATTATTATAATTAATTACTGTGCTGTTGACATCGCATATTTTTTATGTCAAGATTTATTTACGAGCTTATATCAATATCTCAAATCAGTCTCAAAAAAGGTTATCATGAAATTCGTTTAGCACGAAATTCGGTTAAGACGAAATTTTTGCGCTGGTTCCCCACATTTCGTGTTAAGCGGTTTCCACTGTATATACTCTCTTATTCTATCTCTCCATCGCTGATAAAGGGCATGTGCCCGAAAAGTTTTCGTGTTTTGTAAGTGTCTCTTCGACGCCCCCAGCAGCCTGCAACTTGATCCACAACTTGGGCTTCCTTCAACACCTTCTTGCCATCCTCATCACTACCTTTCCTTTTCCTTAAGTTAATATATATATATATATATATATATATATATATATATATATATATATCATCATAGGTAGTCTGTCCGTAGACAGGTCCGTGATTATTCTTGGTTAAACCTGGCTCTCCATATATTCCTGTTTTCCACAGTCCTCTTCATATCTTGATAACGCTCTTTCCCTTTGAAATCGTCTATCAGCTGAAACCTTATCCTACCTCTTTCCCTTTTCCCATCTAGTTTTCCTTCTAACACATCTTTAATCATACTCTCTCTCCTCAGGCAATGTTCAACCCAGTTTGCCTTCCTCTTTCTGTTGGTCTGTATAGTCATTTGCTTCTCTCCTATTATTCGTAGCACTTCACCTTTTTTCATCCTATCCGTCCATTGTATCTTCAGCATTATCCTACATGTCCACACTTCAAAGCTTTCCAAGTATTTGATGCCATTTTTCCTTAGCGACCATTATTCTGCCCCGCACAAAGCTATACTCCATACATAACATTTTATGAACTTCTTGCGGATATCTTCCCTTATATTCACCGTAAATAGGTGTTTCTTCTGCTGAAAGCCGATTTTGCTTTTCCTATTCTAGTTCTGATCTCATCCGTACATTTTGCTTCTCGTGTAATTATGCTTCCAAAGTATTTCCTCCAGTACTTATGTTCAGATTCCCTTCTTTACCATATATTCGAATGACCTTGGATTTTTCTGTATTTATTTCCATACCGTATTTTCTACATGTGATCACAAGTCTATTTATCATTTTTTGTAGCTCCTCTTCCTTTCTTGTAAGAAGTACTTGTTCATCTGCGTATTTTACTGTTCTTATAATCCTTCCTCCAAATTTGAAATCTCCTGCCCCTCCTAAAACTTGTTGGATTATAATTTCTCTATATATATTGAATAGGGTTGGCGATAGGCAACAGCCTTATCTTACTCCTCTACCGATATTTATTCCGCAGGTGTCCACATTCTCAAACCTGACCTTTACAACTTGATTCACATATAGATTCTGAATCAGTCTCCTGTCTTTCCAGTCTACACCTGTATCCTTTAATATCTTCATCAACTTTACCCAATTTACTCTATCAAATGCCTTCTGCCAGTTTACGAAACATGCGCAGATATCTTGACTGTATTCTATTGCCCTTTCTGATATGATTCTAGCTACTCCTATAGCATCTCTAGTTTCTCGTCCTTTTCTGAAATCGAATTGATCTTCCCCTAGTATTTCTTCTGCCTTTTTCTCCAGCCTTTTATTAAGAATCCTCGTGATGATCTTCGATGTGTATGACAGAAGGATTATCGTTCTGTAATCTTTACAGTACATTGCCTTTGTCTTCTTCTTTAGAGGGATCATTGTTACTTCTAGGAAATTCCAAAGCCACTCTCCCGTGTCGTAAATCTTATTAATTAATTTCGTGATCGGTTTGAGTCCTTCTGATCCCATGACTTTAAGTACCTCAGCTGGTGTTCCATCAATGCCTGTGGCTTTCCACTTCTTTAGTTCCACTATCGCTTTTTCTATTTCGCTCTCCATAATACTTGGTCCTAAGTTGTCTTCTTCAATGTTTTCCTCATCTTCCAGTTCTTTTTTTGCCGCTCCTGCCTGTTTTCTGTATAATGCCTTGGCGTTCCTTATGCTGTTCCTGAAACTTTGTTTTACAAGGATTTAATCTATTTGGCATCTCATTCTATCTACTGGGCTTTTCCATGTGTATAACCTTCATTTATGGTTTTTGAAGCATGAATTAGTCACTACAAAGTTATTATAAATGCAGAAATCTACCAGTTTTTCCCCTCCTCGGTTTCTCTTCCCAATTCCGTATTGCCCGACAACATTTTCTTCGGGTCCATCACCGACTATGCTTTTCCAATTATTATGCAGTTCACCTTCTTTGTAAATGTGATTAATTTAATCATTTATCTCCTCGATTTTTTCATCTTCATTAGCTGATGTTGGCATATATACCTGGATTATCAGCATGTCCACTGGGACTGTTTTTAGTTTTATTGCCATCAGTCTGTCATTCGTTGTTATTATCATTGTCACGCTTTTCATCATACCTTTCCTAAGTACCGGAGATACTCCCCTTTCCCCACTATTTCCTCCAGAATAAACCACCGTGAATTCTTCCGAGTAGAACTGTCCATCTCTCTCCCATGTAGTTTCGATTAGTCCTATAATGTCAACTCTATTTCTTCTCATTTCTTCTTTCAATTTCTCTTGCTTTCCTGCTTTTCTCATAGTTCTTACGTTCCAAGTCCCTATTCGTAAATTACTTTCGACAAATGTTTTCCTCAAGGCAGTCCCCGCCCAGAGATTCGATTGTGGGGCTATTTTACCTCCGGATTGTTTTACCTCGAGAGATCTCATATTGTCCAACCATATAATCATTACTAGGGATTGCAATGTGGTAGTTTCCCTCTTGCTTTCCACATCACAGTACTCGAGCCTTTCAAATCGTCCTGATCACGCCTACAGCTGTATTGGATATAGACCCAACCAACATCTGACAGTACTGCTGCCTACTGCCAGGCACCGATGATAGTTTTTTTTATAAAACCTCCATTCGAGGGGTTTGAACCCCCGAACTTTGCAATAGAAAGCCGACACGCTAACCACTACACCATCAGTGAATTTTATATAAATATGTGGGACTGAGATGGTGTACGGGTGGTGATCGTCGCTTGTTTGTGACGGGCGGCGATCGTCAGTTGTTCAGAGTGGATGCTGGGGGTGAGAGAGTTGGGTGATGGCAAGATGGCGAGAGGTTGGCGCGAGTGAAAGTGGGACGACGACGTGAGAGTAGCCGGGTAGCAGAATGGACGGTGTGTACGACGGAAGTTTACCAGTATGCTTAGTGTATTGAAGGATAATAAAATTTATCCCACATAAGTTCCCTCGTCTCCTTTATCCGCACTCCACAACTTTTGGGGGCTCGTCCGGGATGTGGAAAAGAACGTGAGATGAAGACGCGCCATAAAACCAGTAGGACGAATTTTAGTGTATTTATAAGACAAATAGATGTTTATATGTAAGACGAATAGACGAAAGACGAGACGTTATCTTACGAAAGACGAGACGTTATTTTACGAAAGACGAGACGTTATTTTACGAAAGACGAGACCTTGCATTTCTCATCAAAGTGTAATTGTGTTGGCCTAAAGACGATAGGAGCACGCTGCATATTTTGGACTTTATTTGGCGAGAGACGAGAAACGTTATTAGTTAGAAGAGTGATATTTTAGTATGGTATACTTTCCTAGCTGATAAACATTGTGTGTTGAAACATTTAGGACTTCGAAAGAAAAAGGGTGGGAAGCCATTTTGGTGAAAGCACTTCTCACGTAATGGACGCTATGTAGCTGGTGGGTCACATGACGAGAAAAAAGCGCGGGAAGGTAGTGTTTGACTGACGTATTATCACGTGCCGAGGAAGTAGTCTGAGACTAGCTTGTGCCTGGTATTACCGAGGGGAGGGGAAGGTACTTTTTGTGTCTTCGTGTTAGTGTGAATAGGCGTTGGAAGATGGCTCCACCTGAAGATCTTTCTGAGAGAGAGAGGCGGGCAACAAGTCGAACCGTAGAGCAGCTACAGCGCGAGTTGGCAGAGGCCCAAGCTGAGCGCGTTGCGCGACGAACGACGCCGAATCAAAGAGTCGGAGAGCGAAAGTAGGGTATCTCGCGGAAGAGATGAGGGCCACGGAGTTATGAGGGGACAGCTTCAATTCAGGGATATAGAAGGGACGATCCCGAAATTCACCGGAAAGGACAAGGCCTTCTCAGTAGGCAAGTGGATTGAACTCATCGAGAAGCACAGTGAATTGTACGAGTGGTCGCTACTACGGATGTTGGTTTTTGCGAAGAAGTGCCTCGAGGGAACCGCGAAGCTGTGGCTGGAGGCGGAACCAGTATTCATGACGTGGGGAGCACTTAAGAGGCCCTGACGGAGGAGTTCGAATCGAAGACAAACAGTCGTGAGATTCATCATTTGCTATTTAGGCGCAAAAAGAAGGAAGGGGAATCCCACCAAGAGTACATCCTGCAGATGAGAAAAATAGCTAGTAGGATTGACCTGGAACCGTAAATCACTATTCAATATATTATCGACGGTCTTCGGGACAGTGAGGTAAATAAGGCGATGCTGTATGGGGTTAAGACATTTGCCGAGTTTCGGGAGAAGGTAAAATATTACGAGATGATGAGGAAGAAAATATCTACGAATAGGCCGCAGCGTGAGGTGGAAGTACCAAGGAGTCCTGATCGAACTTTTCTAACAAAACATTACAGTCTAGGTGCTTCAATTGTGGGGGCGTAGGATGCTTTCCATGTAGAAAAGAGCACTGATAGAGCAGGTTTGTTACAGTTGTGGTCAGAGGGCCGGAAAAATAGGATTAAGACTGTGAAAATTAACAGAGTCAATGTGGAATGTCTAATTGATAGTGGGAGTGACTACAATATCATTGCCGAAGACCTTTGCAAGGAGTTAGGTGAACTGGACTTTGAAAGGCACGAGCAGGTTCTACAAGCCGCAGGTGGGGGGACGATCAAGACGCTGTGCCGACTTAAGACGACTGTTATCTACGGAGTCCCATATCCACTGTTGTACTCGGTAGTGCCTGCTGGAACCATTCCTTACGTGAGAGCTCTCTTAGGTGATGAACTGTTGAACCATGCTTCAGTGAAGTTAAGCAGGAGCGAGGCTCAGATATGGCCAGAAGAGAGCTGTATGCTGCTTATTGCGTAGATGACGACCAGTGCAGTCATTTAGACCCAGAATTAGACAACAAGGTTAGAGAATTAGTCGGGGATTACCAGCCTAGGAAGATGGGAGAGGTGCCGATTAAAATGAAAATAGTCCTAAATAATGAGACGCCCATTAGCCGGAGACCACGGCGGTTATCACCTAAAGAGTCGGCCGAAGTTTACGAGCAGGTGGAAGAGTGGTTGGAAAAGGGGATAATCACGACCAGCCATTCTGAGTTCGCGAGCCAGGTGGTTGTTTCCAGGAAGAAAGAAGGGAGTGCAAGAATATGTGTGAACTACAAACCGATTAACAAGGTCATGGTTAGACAGCATTTTCCCCTGCCTTTGATAGAGGACATTTTGGATAGGTTAGTGGAGGCAAAGGTGTTTATTACGCTGGACTAATAAGATGGTTTCTTTCATGTGCAAGTAGCGAAAGGGAGCAGAAAATGTACCGCCGTTGTGACACCTATAGGACAGTACGAGTTCACTAGGGCCCCATTTGGGTTGTGCAATTCCCCAGCTGTGTTTCAGAGATTCATTTCATTGGTTTTTCGTGAGCTGGTGAAGCGTGGGATTGTACTAATTTATTTGGGCGACATAATAATTGTGGCTGAAAGCGAGAGTGAGCCAGTGAATAGATTGAGGGAAGTGCTAGAAATCGCAAGCAGATATGGATTAGAGATCAATTGGAGGAAATGCCAACTGCTGCATAGACGAATTGAATTATTAGGACATGTTGTAGAGAATACTACGGTTCAGCAGTCGCCGGACAAAGTAACTGCCTTTGTCAATTTTCCCGAGCCGAGGACAGAGAGACAACTACGGAGTTTCTTGGGGTTAGCAGGTTACTTCTGCAAATATGTGCAAGGCTATGCTAAGATCGCCTAGCCACTTAGTGATCTTCTGAAGAGCGGGAGAAAAGTTCTGATGGGTAAGGATGAACATCAAGCATTCCTGATTGCTGAAGAGGACAATGGCAGCTGAGCCTGTGCTGCGGATTTACAATCCAAGGCTGGAGACCGAGCTTCACACAGATGCATCCATGGATGGATTAGGGGCGATTCTCGTACAGAGGTCCAAGGATGATAACCAGCTCCACCCGGTCTACTACATGAGCAGGAAGACATCAGAAGCAGAGAGGAAGCTTCACAGCTACCAGTTGGAGGTGTTGGCTGTGGTAAAAGCAGTGCAGAAGTTCCGGGTGTATTTGCTTGGAATCCACTTTAAGATCATCACAGACTGTGAGGCATTTGAACAAACCCTTAAGAAGGACAGCCTAGCACCTAAGGTCGCAAGATGGGTAATGGAGCTAGAATAGTTCGATTACGAGGTCGAGCACCGGGCTGGGACGAGAATGAGGCATGTTGATGCCCTGAGCAGATGTCCCTACGTGCTTGCTTTACGGGATGTGCTGCTGGACCGAGTAGACAGGGAGCAGAATGGGAACAAAGGACTAAAGGCAATTAAGGCGGTCCTACTTAGAGGTGGAACGTTTGATGATTTTTTGCTGAGGGGAGATTTACTTTACAAGGAAGAAGGTGAATACAGAGACTAGTCATCCCGAAAGGTATGGAGTGGGAGATTATTCAGAGGTCCCATGACACAGGACACTTTGGCATCAAGAAGAAAATGAGAATGATTGGGAGGCAGTACTGGATGAATAAGATGGAGAGGAAGATAGAGAAGTATATCCAAAACGGCATTCCATGCATATTGGCGGCTAGAAAGCAAGGAAAGGCGGAGGGTTTCCTGAACCCTATTCCAAAAGAAGACCTCCCTTTAGACACGTCACATATAGATCACTTGGGGCCATTGTTGTCAAATATAAAGTGCTACAAGTACCTCCTTGTGCTTGTGGATGCATTTACTAAGTTTGTCTGGCTCTTTGCGACTAAGTCGTTGGAAACAGCCGAGGTGCTGGAGAAGCTGAGGGTCCACCAGCAAACTTTTGGTAACCCAAGGCGGATCATTATAGATCGCAACAAGGCATTTATGGCTGGGGAGTTTGAGCAATATTGCCAGGAGGGGAATATAAAACATTTCGCCATTACGACAGGTGTGCCAAGAGGGAATGGTCAGGTTGAGAGGATGCAGAGTATCCTGGTGGCTGTCTTCGCGAAGCTGTCTGCAGAGGAGCCATTGAAGTGGTTAGAGTCAATAAGTCTGGTGCAGCGGGCAGTGAACAGCACACTCCAACGGTCCATTGGCACCACCCCATGTGAACTTTTAATGGGGACGACGATGAGGAATTCAGAGGATGTTGAACTGCAGGAGATAATTGAGGAGGAGATGCGTACCTCTTTTACAGATGCAAGGAACGACCTGCGTAAGCGTTCCAAGGAAGCCATTGCGAGGGTCCAGGAGGAGAATAGACGGAGCTTCAATCGTCGACGCAAGGAGGCCACAAAGTATGAGGTGGGTGGCATAGTGGCGGTAAAGAGGACGCAGTTTGAAGCAGGCCTGATGTTGAGGAACAAGTTCCTGGGACCTTACCGAATCACAAAGGTGTACCCTAAGAACCGCTACGATTTGGAGAAGGTTGGTAGCCATGAGGTCCCAGGACACACTTCCGCCGTAGCAGAGAACATGAAGCCATGGAGAGGGTTCTACCGAGACATGGAGGATGACCTGTCATCGTCCGGGACGGACGATTAATAGGTTGGCCGAATTGTGGGTTTGAGATGGTGTACAGGTGGTGATCGTCGCTTGTTTGTGACGGGTGGCGATCGTCAGTTGTTCAGAGTGGATGCTGGGGGTGAGAGGGTTGGGTGATGGCAAGATGGCGAGAGGTTGGCGCGAGTGAAAGTGGGACGACGACGTGAGTGTAGCCGGGTAGCAGAATGGACGGTGTGTACGACGGAAACTTACCAGTGTGCTTAGTGTATTGAGGGATAATAAAATTTATCCGACATAAGTTCTCTCGTCTCTTTTACATATATACCCACATAATTATATATATAACATATTTCCGTGAGTGTACCGCTGTGTGAAATTTAGTGAGATTGCTAATTTTTAGAATGAAATTTCCGAGAAGTTTTATTCCAAGTTAAAGCAACAGATGGCAATGTTTGCTGGGTTCAGCAATCATGCTTTACAGTGACTTTATTTTATTTCAATATCAACATGTCACGCCGCGCATAATTTATCTAAGCATTTTTCTTCAATTAAATCGCTAAACATAGAATCGTTATATTTTGTTCACCTTTATGAAAAGTTAGCGCGTTATATTGATTACAATGTTACGACAATTGACATAACACAGGAGTAGAGAGACAGCGCTTATTCGTGCAACACAGCAGGTCAATAGGATGGTCTTAAAAATTTGTAGTTTATTCTTACCTTTCCCTTTCAATTTTTACCACTCCTTCATAAACAACTTCTTTTGTGTTTTCACTTTGTCCTTACGTGTACAAGATATCTCAACAAATTCCAGAGGGAGTAGTTATTTTTTCAGGATTAAATTTCTCATACCTTGTGTTCGGAATGGTAAAGTTTTGGTCGGCCCATTAGGCAGAGCTCTAATCCCAAAACGATTTTCTCAGCTCGTGTAACACAAGAATGACTGACACGTAGTAACTTATTAAAACTAGGATTAAAATATTTAAAAAATACAAAACCAAGACCTTGACGTAGGATTGCACGAACAATTGGATTTTCATTTTATCATTGCCGAAATATGAATTTCATTCTACAACTAACGGAAATCGACTAAGAACGCGAAAGTAGATAAATTTTAATGTTATATTATATGTATTGGTTTATTATACGTAAGTATGACCAATCTATCGTGTCATTATCTACTTATGCAACGTATTTTGTATAATCTCTAAAAAATCAGTGGAGATGTAAGTAATGAGGCTGATAACCCCCCCCTTGAAAATTTTCTGCATACGTCACTGCCGTCAGACATTTACTAATACCGTTCCGGAAAGTTAGCTATATCGTAAATGATCTGTATATGAACTGTATGTTATTCGATAATAGCTACACCAGCTCAAACAGAGCGCGAAATATCGCCATCTATAAAAAGTGACTGGAAGCTTTTGAAGCCGAGCGTAGACGATTTTCGGCTATTTCGATATGCGAATGTCATGTCCGCTGTCTTGGCTCCACTGCAAGAACTAGCGTTCCGTTTCGTAGTATTTTCCATTTCGAACACTGAAAATAACTTACCTGAAAAATGTGAATTTTCCTCGGAATATTTCAAAAGAAATGAATTTGTAAGAGCAAATGCTAATTAATCAATTTATAGTAAATTATTTATTCTCAGAAACTGTTTTTGAAATTGATATGTAATATGTTATGAGAAGTCATTTGACCTCTTTTGAATTTTTCATATCAGGCCTTTTTTCATGCAAAATTGAATAACAATATTAAAAATTATAAGCGTAGAAACTTTTTTATTGCTAACAGTTTTTATTTTCAAATAAATTAACAATATCATATTTAATATTTACAAAATTGCATTATTTTTATGCTTCTATCCTTGTGATTTATGTACACCAATAAAATGCTGGCCATTAACTGGACTTATCTGTACATCTTCCAATGACTTCACCAAGTGTCCTAAATAACACAATTTTATGGAAAGCTAAAGGGTGTTCTACAATGATAATCAGCTCTGAGTTAATACGGATGTTCGTTTTTCTTATAGATTTTTCTGACGTTTAGCCATCGTAAACTATAAAGTCTTCCTGAATGCCTTGATCTGGGTTTTTCAGGTTACTAAAACTTTATTTATAATACTGAGCATTTACTGTTGAATGAAGTTTTAAGGAGAGCGCTTTGAAATTATGATTTCTCTATTAAGCCGATGAGTCAATGGCGATAGAATCATCGGAGAAAACCAAACCAAACGAACGGCGTCACGTCTTCAGTCATTGATTATAAATAAAAAAATAATTATAAAGTCCATCAAATCCCCAGCTTTTCTAAATAATTCTAGGTACATCACTTGAAAGTCGCCAGCTACCGCTCTTCACATTCCAATCTACGAATGTAACTGAGACTTACGTCACTAAAATTCAAGAGGTTTCTTATCCATATTCTTTAATCGTTTGAGGGTTCCCACAACGAAAAAAGAACATTTAAATTAATTCAAATGAATATTTAAAAAATATAAATAGGCGCCTTAATGTATGTTAGAAGGAAACAAACTTAAGAAAGTACAGTATAAACATATTTCTCGTAAGTCGCAAAGTGATGGAGCTTGGCTTAGTATCCCTGATTCATTGGACTAATTGAGCAATTATATACCGTATTGTTTTCTGTTATCCACGATCAAAGATTATCTCCCATTCTCTGCAGGATCTACAACGATTCTTATTTAAAGGCTTTCTGCGTTTGCTAAGATATGGCATGCTATGGAAGAACACCTCATTTCACTGGAGATTACATTTTTGAGCAAACGAGATTAAGGAGAGAGTTGTCAAAGACAAAAATATATTTATCACGGAAATGTTTTGGCTATATATCAGTATTATTAAACTAGAATACCGATATTATAGAAATTGATGAAGATATTTTCATCCATTTTTCTGTTGATATAAGTTCAACTCACGTTACAAAAGTAGTTTCTCGTTTTGGATTGAGCTCTCGATCTATTCTATTTGAGGTACCGATGAGAATATATTTAGGCCAACGTAAACCGTTATGGACATCATCGGGACTCGGTGCACGTGTTTACTAAAAGTCATCTTTCTCTCTGTCATTTTTTCTCAATTAAAAATATTTTGTAGCAAGGACCATGCACAAGAATGTGTGTATAACATACATGCATGCAAAGACTCATATATTCGCATGCCTATTCGATGCTAAAACACACAAAATATATATGTATGCTTCTTCCTAAAATGTCAGCAGGATTAAGATAGTATTTTGATCCATATGGCTAGTGAATAAATGTATAAGGGACGTTGTTACTACGTATATTTCATTCATCCGTACGCTGGACTCTAAATTGAAATCAAGTAAAAATAAATGAATTTGTTTATTCGAGCACTACACATAAATTGTCGTGTCTCCAAGGAGTCCATTTCAGAGATAAAGAATCGTTTGCAATCGAAAGTCAAGTTTATATTCAAAGGAGAACTTATCAAAAATCGGCCACTGGATTCAGTTATTGGAAAGATTTCTGCGTTTTTAATGTCATCCAAAGTCATCGATAACCTCGATTTCCAGAAATTTCTTTAGTTAGTTCAAAAGACAAAAGGGAATGACTTAAATCCATTCGCAAAGTGCTCATATAAAAATATTGGAAATATTCAAGTGCAAATGTTAAGAGAGCTCATATTTTGCGTATAAAATTTGGTAACTTAATCATCCGAATGAAATTTGTTTAATATACCCGGAGCACGCTCGTTTCGATCAAAAGTATTCATTAGTGGTAACCTGTCCTTCATAAATTTAATCGGGTGCGTACTCATCCTTGTCTTCGGGACGTCATACAAAATAATCGGGTTAAGAAAAATTCCTGTCGAGCTAGAGCATTTGCGCAATCGTCATTCCTTTCACGTTTACACGAAACTCGTCTCGCGTTCATTCGAAATTCGCAGCGCCCTCGCCCGTCGACGGACGAAATAACTCGAGTCCTTCATTTAGGGATGGAAGTAATAAGGTGGAGGATCGGCGCGGCAAGTGATGGCAGAGACGGGGCTGGACGGACGATCACGGACGAATGGCGGGACGTCGAATCCTCGGGGCCGTAGAATGCGAGGTGCGGCCGGAGAAGGGGAGAGGGCGCTCGGAGGTCACGGGACCGCACTCTTGGCGGCGCCACCGCGCGGTCGGAGGCACAGCACCACGGACAGCAGAGAGAAGAGGAGAAGGAGGGCCAAAGGAAGGACGAGGGCGGCCGCGAATCCTGGCGTCGTCATGCAGACGAGACCGCGGGGCGGTGCACCGAACGTGAGGGTCGGGACGCCGCCACCACCGCTCTCGGAGACTCCTGGTTGCTGAACGACGGGGAAAGAGAGGTCACCGGGAGAGACGACCCGGATGGCGCGGTCTAAGCCGACCTCCCCGCCCTCCCGGGAGGCGCGCCTAGACCTCCTGCGCTCTTCTCTCGGTCTTCCGCCGCGGTAACCCTCTTGATGGACACCATAAACCTCCGGAGGGGGCTCTAGAGGAGGGAGGGCTGCCCCTGGGGCTCCGTCGGCGCACTGGTCCGGGCATTGATACCTTTAGTATGGGAATGATAGAGAGATGGAAAAGGAGAGAAAACTTCTTTATTAGAATAACGTCACTGAGCATATTTCCTTCTGCGTTGTTTCTACGATATATACCATCAAATTCAATATCAACCTATTAAAGCTATCGCGAGCGGTATATATTCACAATGTGGCTTTGGGCATTTACACATACCAATGGCTTGCCCGTTGCTACGTAAGTATACTTTGCTTTTTGGGGAACAGACAAATTCGTCTAAGACGAATTCGTCGTAATCAAAGTCGTCGAAAACAAATTCAACGAAAACAAATTCCTCAAAAACATTTGTCAAACGATCAATTCATCGAAGGGCAAGTTTGTCGAAAATTACGACTTCGAGGAGAATGATTTGTAATTATTTCAAAGAAATGTTAATGAAAAGGATAGGCATTCAGGCTTATGCAATTGAGTTTCAATGGAGGGAAATAGATCGACATTTATACAAACGCTTCAAAACTCTTACAATTAGTTTTGAACGCCTGTTGGAGTCATTGCATAGTAATACGTTGATATTAATTGTATTTCATACTCTCGCAAAATTATTCTAAGAGAAGCAAATTACTTTAAAGAAACTAATAATACAGATACATATCTGTTTTAATACGATTTTTTATTGATTAAGCTTTATAAAAAGCATAAAATAAATAAATACAAGTATAATGGAAATAGAAAAATATTAATAAAGGAGTCTGAACGACTAATAAACTTCACATACACATAGAGAGCAGATGAACAATGCCGGAGAGCATACCTTCCCTATTGCATAGATTTGTACCCGGCCGTACAAATTTGCGCAACCTTTCTCATAATGCCCATATAATGGCCCGCGAAGGATTTTTGTGCGGTCCGCAAAGCTTTCTCGACAAAGCAATTCCAAAAATTTAACATACGAATTCATATATTTTTCAAAATTTTGACAAAGAAACTTTATATATTGAAATATTAGTCATTAAAATCTTTTTTAGACTTGATTTTTACTTTTACGGCACCTCACAATATATTGAAAACGTCCGATTTAAACTCTAATCCGACCCGCTGAAAAATTGGCACCTTCCATTGAGGCCTAATTCGCAGCCACTGATGTGGCCCGCCATGAGAAAAGTTTGAGTTAAATTCTTTCAAAATATTACTACAATTATTATTTCATAAATTATTTTATAAATTTTACTCTTATTATTCCAATAGTAGTTGCTATACGTCTGTTTCATGCTTTTCCAATAATATCTATTCTCACATTCATTTGTGTTCCATAACGCATCATTGTAGTTTTTACGTATTTATCTATTCCTAAGATTTTTCTTGTTTCTTGTTTTACTTTTGACTCTATCGTGAACATATTTTTACAATGTGGAGTACCTTCCATTTTTATTATTCCTGTATTTATATTACTCTGAGTTTGGTTTTAGAAAGCTTAGCTGAAGAAATGTTCAGAATATTTTTGTCGCACCACTTCTTAAAACTAAAATAAGTTTGAAAGTTTTCATTTGATAAACTGATATTTGATGAACGCGTATTTTCGATAAACTTGGCCTTCGATAAATTCATCGTTCGACGAATTTGCTTCTGACGAATTTGTTTTAATTCGTTTTCGACGAACTCACTTAGAACCTTTTTATAATTCATATATTTCAGGAAAACAGAAAATCTATTAATCTGAATTTATTTAAAATTTTAGTTGAAAATAGATGACTCGATGGCCATATTCAAATCAAAAACATAAATCAAATTAAATAAAGAAATGACATGAAATGAAATTGAATAATCTAACGGGGGACTTGATATTCACTAGCCAACGCGTTACTCACTATACCATGCGCACTCCTCATATACGTTGATTCAAATTGATATTTATATAAAGTTCCATTCAAATGACCTTGCGTCAGACGGATATTCGACAAATTATATGTAGATTACGAGAGTGTTGCCATTGTAACTACTATTGTTGAACTCGGATTCGGCATATTCTAGTATATACACGCATTATTTTTGCCACAAATACTCGTGAACAATTTAGTTTTCCGTTCGAATGTATTTAAAATATTTTATAAAGCTGAATTATGAAATTTGGGAACACAAAGAGCAACTTATCCGCGGTGGTTTTTAGATCTTAAGGCTATTAAAGCCAACTCGGATGTGATATGTGAAAATTCACTAATAGTATAAGAAATCAATATATATATTTATACACACAGGATCGGCCCGACAGTTTTCTCGAGTGTGGGCAAGAATTATTTTGGCCGCCCCGAATATACTAAGTCACTTCTCCATCAGCACACTAAGGGTAGCCCTCCATTCAAAATCCCCACAAGATTTTACTCCATCAAGTTCATACAGGTAGTTTTGTTAGCAATTGATACAAACACATCTTTTACTTATAGATTAAGCAGAAATACATATATTTTAAGATTCATTTTTTCCTATTATAAGTAATTCGTTGAAATATTCACACAGAAAGCTGCACAGAGAAATAAAAAAACAAACATTACGAAAAATAAATAATTAGATACATTTCTGAACGTATTTCCTAAAATAATCATATCTGAAACTAGTTTGGTGCGAAGGCTTTCGCGGCGTGTTCTGATCTAGGCTACATGGCTTTCGGTTTCACTGCGTTGTTCGGCTTTGTAGACGAGGTTTCACCGGCGGCATTGCAGTCGGCGTCCTCAGGTCAGATGAGTTTGAAATTACTTAACTTCTCTAAATTGAACAAAATGCCAAAAAACGGGATTATATTCTTCTAACTGATGAAATCTTTCAGAGACGGATGAAATTGTTGTATCGAGAATGGTGTTAAAGAAATTAACTCTAAATTGCTTCTCAGAACTGTTGATTGGTCATCGGGTGCATCAGGTACGAACTGTGCTTTTGTACGATGGTTTCTATTGTTTCCTTATTGGGAAAAATCCGCTGCTAAACCCGAATCTTCAGCAAATTTACCATCTGATCCTTTTAATTTGAAGAAATCATCATCCATTCTATATGCCTCTAAAATGTTCATATTAAGTGCCGCAGAAACCACTATGGAAAACTCTACTCGGAAACTGTAGTAAAGTAGATTAGGCAAAAATTGACACACGTGGAGTGATTTACCTGCGCCAGGGTTGCCGCTTTAAAAATTTACGGGGTCCGAACAAACTTATCTGAATTTTACATTACTATATTGTCCATCATTTATGGTTTTATATACGTATATGTACTAGCGTAATTGCCCGTCAAATATGAAGGAAATGCGAAGATTATATATTAAAATTAAGGTACTTCCCATTCTTCCTCCCTTTCTCTCTGCCTCCCTCCATTTCCCTCTATTTTCTCTCTCCCTCCTATTCTCCGTCGTATTTCCTCTCTAGTTATTCCCATTTTCCATCCCTCTCTCCGTCTTAGTCTTCACCCTCTGTTCTTTCCATCATACCTCTTCTTACCATCCTCCCTCTTACTCCCATCAGCTTTCTCCCTCCCTCCCTCCCATTCTCCTTCCCATTCCCCCCTCAAAATGTACCTTTCTCTCTGAGCGTGATATATGTATATAAAAATCTTACATACAAAACGAATATTTATTTCTTAAATATTGTTTTAGACAACGTTAGCTGGAATTATATATATATTTTTAATTTTGTCTGCATAAAATATTTTTTCATTAAATCAAAATTTATTAGTTTTATTCGGAGGAAATGCAATATATTCTCCCATCAAAATAGCGTCACAAACGGACATTTATTTCTTAAATTACCATGCCAACCCTAAATAAACTAATTCTGAAATTCTCCTATACTACATATGGAAAACGTAACAGGATGGAAAAGTATACTCCATAAATGGAATACACAGATTTCAAAGGCGTTCTTAATGGGAAATACATATGGAACGGTATCGAAAGATTAGGAGATTCTCGCATTTTTATCCCCGAAATTATAGTCTTGGGGGCCATCTTTTAGTAAATGTTGATCTCTATCCAAATAAATTTTTTAATCTATACCTCACAGATAATATAAGAGAATAGAAGAGAAATATATAGATTTTTAATTCTTGTTTGCTGAGAGAACCATCTTAGCGGTCAATGTTAACAAAATATGTGATGTTTTCCTCGGGATTTTCTCGAATTTTTATCTAGAAATTATAACTCGTAATTATGTGACCTCGCGGACTTTCTTGTAATAAATGTTGTTTTCTATCCGAATAATTTTCAAAAATCTAAATGTTACAGATCATATAAGAGGCAGCGAGATAAAAGTTTGATATTTCAATGTAGCTTGACGGATGCCATTTAACGAGATACGAGTATAAGTTTATTGAAATAATTATGTAAAGTGGACGTTCTAATTGACAGATTCAGTTGAAAATCACAATTGGGCGATAATTTTTAATAAAGATAACTCATTCGTAATTAAATTAAAATCCGTCCAGCGGTTTAGGAGATGAAAGTAACGACGGACGGACCTGACGTGCCCATAAGGCGTTCCGCTATTACAGCTTCGCCGGTAAAAAACGCCTAATAATACAAAAAAGAAAAAACAGCGAGAACGGACTGACTTCATGTTAGATACCTGCAAGAAGATGCGCGAAGATGCTCGATCGCGAATAATGGAAACCGAGAATAGCTGATACGCGAATACGGAGGGCTGACTATGTATACGTGCACTCGTGAAAACCTCACCTAACATCATACACTTAGATCAGCAGAGGAAGATCCTAATCACGCTCCCGGCATTCATTAAGGAAATGTCACATTTTGTTCGTTTTCTGGATGAAGAACGAGATAGTCACTTTGATCAAAATGATCTAGGGTAGGCTTCTAGAACTATTTCCTTTGCTTATGGATGTACATACTTTTTAAATTTTTATATTAAATCGCTCATGTGATAATAATAATGTGTTTCAAAAAATACTCGAGCATTAATACGATTGTAACACCGTTTTAAATAATGATCGCTCTGCATGAAAATATAGTTCTTTTATGATAAAATACTCTATTAAAAATATTTACTTGCACTTATTATGCAAAATATCCAAAATGTCAATCCCAAATCGAAGACAGTACTACTTTCCTCATTCAAGGCAATAAAAGAACAATGGTCGTGACGATAAAAGAGAATTTTATTGCGTCAGAAGAAAAGAGCGTTGAGTTTCACACAACGCATTTGTTTATTCCTTCAATAAAATTATGCCCTGAGTATAGCACATACCTACACTCAAAGATCCCCTGGCTCAGTCAAGCTGCGGCGAAGCGCTTCATACCATAGCGAGACTACATTTACAAACAAATATATGAGAGTACGAAAGTTCCCTTTCGACCCTTAAACTCGACATATTAATAGAAACTTTAGTTCCCGTTTGGCTTTTGCCCACGTTGCACACGCCTTGGGCCGACGCTTTTTTATCTCTACCATAAATATTTTGAAGAATTTGTTTGTTTGTTTGTGCATTTTTAACGCGACAACTACAGAACGTAGATGCAAGATGAAGGTGCCATTTAACTGCAATAAAAAGTTAAGCAATATAGTAGGGTGTATAAAGTGATTTGAGCTACATTTTTATTTAAAAAATGTTTTTCTCTTTTAATTTTTTCCATTTAAATAACACAGGAATGAGCGTATTTTTCGGATTAAAAATCTACTTGGCAGCCGCTATAACCAATACGTAATATTAACTAAAATAAATCATATATACCTAATATAAACTAAAGTAGGGAAGAAAGAAACACGAAGATCATTCAGAGAAGGGCAATCACCAAAAAATCTATAAATCTGGCTAATTATTTCAAAAGGTAAGTGGAAGACAGTTTTAATGTGCGATTTTAAGTTCTATCGTTCTCTAAAACTTTTTTGTATTCTGCGTATTCTCTATATTTTTGTACTTTTACCTAGATTTTCCCCACAAACATAAATGTGTCTTCACTTATATCATTTTAAGTTTTGTATATTTTATATAATCTTCATTGTAATACTTTTATTTTTGTGTTGAGGAAGGGATAAATGTAAGAATCGATCTTATGGTCCAAATTTCGCCTGAATAAAGACGATTATCTATCTATTTATACTTAGTATAGGGCGAAATATGTTTTTCATTATCATTGACAATGAATAAACTGAAAGATACCTCAGAAGGAAAAATAAGAAAACATCTATAACAATTCTTTAATTTAGACCAACATTTAAAACCGATAAATATATCTCCCTTGAAAATCTATATGTACATTTTGCTATCATATCAAATAAACACTTATTTGCATCAATAAGCCAATTATACTTATTAGAAAATATACAAATTAGACCCACAAAATCAGCTTTGCATAAGCTAGCGTATGGGTAAACTAAATTTGAATACATCTTCCAATGTGTTTCCACCGGTTGCATCCCTAGAGTTTGCTATTCCTGCCTAAGTTTTAATGTTTTTGTGATTCATGGCCACATATTATCATACGGCTTCTTCCACTGGATATCAATTCGAGTAAAATAACTATATTTTAAAAGTGATTTCATCGACTGTTTATTATGATTATCTTATAAAAAGTACAGTCGCCAAATCTATCGATAAAGGATGTAGGAAAAATTTATTTAGATGTGCAAAAGATGGGAATAATATCCATACTATATTGACGTTTCTTACTTATGATTTGCTATTAAAAGAATTATATATTATATATAGACTTCTTACTGAGGAGGAACGGACATAAACATACACACATATATACAGTCAAACTCGTTTATAACGAGCACGGTTGTAACGAGTTCACGGCTATAGTGAGCAAATGCTACCTCCAAGATAAGTTTACGAGCATTTACATACAAATATTTCACGTATATAACGAGCACGCTTCACGGATATATCGAGCAAACTTTGACCACTTCTCACTGTCTCAAACGCGGCGGCGGTCAGCCCCTTCAATCCTCATAGTGACCCAAAATATGTAACCTTGTGTTCTCGAGTCTAGCCTCTACACCCTATCCCTCGGGGAGGTTAAAGACAGCGGCGTTGTTGTTAAAAAATAATCCCTTCGTCCAAACCAAGAATTCCCAACTTGCAGGTACAGTGGCACTCGCCGAGGTCCTTTGTCCTCTCCTCCCAACCCCCAGCTCTTTTACAGCCAGGAGGTTGTGTTTGGAAGGGGGGTAAGGGGCTAAGGGCATGTACAATGGCGCCCGCCCCCGTCGCTCAGCCAATTGCACCCAACACCCTTTCCCACGTAAAGATGGGAAATCCCACGTTTAATCCGTCTCCTCATTAACTCTTCCTGGAATTGGTATGCTCACAGTTTGCAAAGAAAGTTCGTAGCGTTGATCACAAAAATCAGTTGAGATTTTGCCCTTGAACGAGTAACATGTCCGTACATAAAAGGAAGTGTTTGTCTATTCGCGAAAAGGTTGATATTATTCGAGAGTTAGAACGTGGTAAAAAAATGTTGAAATGTGTAAAAAAATTAATTTATCGTCGTCTACGGTTTCAACCTTATGGAAAAACAAAGAAGCGATTTTATCTGCACTAGAGAACAACCTAACAACGAACAAGAAAATGAGGAAGTGTGACTTGGGTACTGTTGATCAAGCACATCTGGAGTGGTTTAAGAGGCAGAGAAATGCTGGTTTCCCCATCAAGGTACAGGCAGATAAATTTGCAAACAGTTAGGACACGAGGACTTCACATGCAATAACGGGTGGCTTGATCGTTTCTTACAGTGTCTTGGGTTCGACTTCAGAGACCCCGGAATATCTCCCATAAGTTAGCATGAGAAAACGCTATCCAGTGTGTAGACCAATCTAATAAGTTTAGGAAGCTGAATTTTTGCAAGATTATGGGACTTTTCTCATAACCAACTATAAAAAACGAAAATTTTAAAATTATAAATTTTAGGGGGTGTTTTAACCCCATTTGAACATTAAAGTTTAATAATTTTTTAGGTACTACGGGATAAGCTGGGAAGCTGCGATTTTCAAATTTTATACAGAGTAGTGCATTTGCACAAATAAACATTTCAATTTTACCATATATGATTTGCGGCGGCCGTAAAATATTATTTCACTTTAAACAATTAGAAAAATATTTTTTTACTTCTAGAAGTGCTACAACTTTAAAATTTGGCTAAAATGTGTAGCATTAGTACCCCATAATGAAGATAGTGTAAAATTTTAAAAATTGCAACATTTGGGGATTGTTTTAAAATATTATTTTTACATGTGGGAAAAACGAAAATCGCCGCGGAGGTGAAATATTTAGAATTTATAGAATAATTTTAATGATGAATTATCTGTCTGAAAAATTAATGTATTTTTAAGGTGAGATGAAGTGCTTGCAGTATGCAAGCACCAACTATGTACTAGTATATTATATCCTCCTCCTCCTCCTTCTCTGTAAGGAACGTCTATATAGAATGATAACATATAGGAAGATACTAATTTAAGGCACTTCCATATGTGCTGGAGATTCAAAATTTTTTTATTAGGTAGGAGTTTGTGCAAAACCTACTAGAAAAAAACGAAAAATCATGAAAAAGTGCAACAATGCGGCCGCTAAAAATTCGCAATTGTTTAAACAAATTTTCAAGGTTTATGTATTTTCGCATGTGCTACGGAGCTGAAATTTTTTTTATAAATAGAATTCTTAAAAAACTAAATATTAATTGTACAAATTTTGATATTTTAATTTGTTTGGCAGTTAAAAATTCTTAAAATTTAAACAAATAGATAACTGTTTAGGTTCTACGGGATGAGCTAGGAAGCTGAAATTTTCAAATTATATACAGAGTAATGAATTTGCACATATTTGCATTTCAATTTTACCATATATGACTTGCGGCGGCCGTTAAAAATTATTTAAATTTAAACAATTAGAAAAATATTATTTTTACTTATAGAAATACTACAACTTCAAAATTTGGCTAAAATGTGTAGCGTTAGTACCTAATAATGAAGAAAGTGTAAAATTTTTCTCATAACCAACTATAAAAATGAAAATTTTTAAAATAGTAAATTTTAGGGGTTGTTTTAACCCCATTTGAACATTAAAGTTTAAAATTTTTTTAGGTACTACGGGATGAGCTAGGAAGCTGCAATTTTCAATTTATTTACAGAACAGTGCATTTGCACAAATAAACATTTCAATCTCTCCATATATATATATTGCGGCAACCGTTAAAAATGTTTAAATTTTAAACAATTAGAAAAATATTATTTTACTTCTAGAAGTGCAACAACTTTAAAATTTGGCTGAAATGTGTAGCATTAGTACCCCATAATTGAGAAAGTGTAAAACGATTATAAATGCAACATTTGGGGATTGTTTTATACTATTATTTTTACATGCGGGAAAAACGAAAATCGCTGCGGTGGTGAAATCTTTAGAATTGAAAGAATATTTGTAATGATGAAATATCTGTCTGAAAACTGAATGTTTTATCAAGGTATTATGAAATGCTTGCAGTATGCAAGCACCTTCTACTAGTATCATATATAGACGTTCCTTACAGAGGAGGAGTAACATATAACATCTAACATAAAACATATAAGTAGTTGGTGCTTGCATTACGCAAGCATTTTATCTCACCCAGGTAAATATTAGTTTTTCAGACAGATATAACATTATTGGAAATATTTTTTAATTCTAAAGATATCACCTCCACCCAATTTCGATCTTTCCTTATCGAAGAATATTTGATTAAAACAATGCCTTAAATTTGAAATTTTAAGAATATTATACTTGATCCACACATTCTACACATTCCTGTCAAAATTTGAAGTTGTAGAAGTAAAATAATATTTTTTAATTATTTAAATTTAAAATTTTTTAACGGATGCTATAATACTTTGTTTTTTGTTTTAATTCACTATGTACTACATTCCTCTAAAATTTCATCTTTCATCTTCCTATATTTCCCCGTAGTACCTAAACATTTATGTATTAAAAAATCAAAATTTCTATAATCCCTATTTCGTTATTTAACAAATTCTACCTGTAAAATTTTTTAATTAGTATTTCTAGTAAAGCTATATCTCTGGAAAGTTAATATCTTTATCTGGGTGAGATGAAATGCTTGCAGAATGCAAGCACCAACTACTTGTATATATATATATATATATATATATATATATATATATATATATATATATATATATATATCATTATATATAGATGCTCCTTACAGAGGAGTAACATATAACATATTTGAGGAGGCTACTAATGTTTAGGCCCTTCCAGGAGAGCGACAGTCTCGAATTTCTTTATTGGTAGAACTATGCGCAAACCCTACTAGAAAAATCGAAAATCTTGAAAAAGTTCAAAAATGCCGCCGATAAAAATTCAAAATTGTTTACACAATTTTTCAAGGTTTACCTATTTCCAAATGTGCTACGAAACTCTATTAGGAATTATTATTTAATGTTTCTTAAAGTGTTCTGGGTTTGACTCCAGATACCCCGGAAAATCTCCCGTTAGTTAGCTTGAGAAAAAACTTTCCAGTGTGTAGATCAATCTTACAACACGATTAGGGAGCTGACATTTTGCATAATTATAGGATTTTTCTAACAACCAATTATAACAACCGAAATTTTTAAAATTGTTCATTTTTGGGGTTTGTTTTTACCCCATTTGTACGTTAAAGTTTAATAATATTTATCTTGGAATCTATAAGTCGCAGGTACGATTTTTTACAAACATTATGTAAAAAATTGTATATATAAAAAAAAAAATTGAAAATTTTCTCCAAATGGGACCGCTAAAAATTTGCAATTGTTTAAACATATTTTAATGTTTATGTATTTCCGAATGTGCTACGAGGCTGAAATTTTTTTAAAGGTAGAATTTGTAAAAAAAAACGAAATAGGGGTTATATAAATTTTAATAATTTAATTTGTTTGGCTGTTAAAAATTCTTAAAATTTAAACAAATGTTAAGGTAATATGGGGCGAGCTAGGTAGCTGAAATTTTTACGATTTTTAGATCTTTGTCCATATGCACAAATAAACATTTGATAACCACCATGAAGTTGTTATTGCGGCCGTTAAAATATTTAAAATTTAAACAATTAGAAAAATATTTTTTTCATGTGTGGCATTAGTGCACCGTAATGGAACAAATATAACAATCTTAAAATTTCAATTTTTACGTATTGTTTTCATCAAATATTGTTTCATAAGGAAAGAATGAATATAGGTGCAGAGATGAAGTCTTTGTAATTAAAAAAATATTTCTAAGAATGAAATATCTTTATTAAAAAATAATTAATTTTTCAAAGTCAGATGAAATGCTTGCTGAATGCAAGCACCAACTACTTGTGTGTGTTTAGATATATATATATATATATATATATATATATATATATATATATATATATATATATATATACGTTCCTTACAGAAGAGGAGTAATATAACAAATATATAGGAGGATACTAATGTTTAGGCACTTCCAGAAAAGCGACAGATTCGAAATTTTGTTTGGTGTTAGGATTATGTGCAAAACCGACCAACCGATAAGACTAAAATGCTCTATGACAATATTTGTGAAAACGCTTTATTTTGGAGTTATGATTTAATGAACGCTAAAGAAGTCATACAAGTCAGTACAAAATTAAATTAAATTATTCTTTCAAACAGGCATACAAACAAAACGATTTTTCATAATTACAGTAAATGTTCCAACAGATGCGTGTGGAAACCCTACAGCGGCCCCAATTCGTCGTGTCCGTCGATCTTCTTGCACCATTTCAGGAATTTCTTCCTCAATGTCCTCTTCATGCTCTTGAGGTCGCCCTTGCCCTGTGGCACGGCGATATGAACCGCGTTCCGTCAAACGCATATTTACGGCTGCAAATGTCTGATGGTTTGGCAATCTTTAGGGAAACATTTTTGGTACAATCACTTTGCATCATGTGAATTTCCTCCAGCGAGACCGTACATGAGGTGCATATCTGCGTACTCAATATTGGAAAACTCGTAATCGCAATCACACTTCTGTAACAGTACGAGCCCGAGTGAAGAGTCAGGAAGCAACTGATGCACAGCGTAAGGAAGAGTAGTAGTAATTTATTTTTTAAGTACGTCGACGGCTATATTAATTTTGCACTGTCAACTGGACATATGTATACGAGGTGCTACCCAAAAGTTCCGGGATTTGTACATAAAAAATTACTTCCGCTAAGTACTAATTTTCACCGTCCCCTTCAAATGGGGGAAACTCGGTGCCGGCATTAACCAAATCTTAACGATAAGCACCAAGAGGGCCAACTACTTAACGTCCCTTCCGAATGACGGAACGCTGAATTTGCGCGGTCTCGCGTAAGGAAGAGTTCTACTGAGAAAGGGCAGGGCATGCTCGAAGGTCACTAATGCGACAAGCCGGGGTCTGTCTTCAAGTTCAAGGACATCACTTCGAACATTTATTGTAATTATGAGCGGTCATTATATTTGCATGCTTGTATGAAAGAATAATTTCATTTCATTTTGTACTGACTTATATGACTTCTTTAAAATATCATTGAGTCATAACTCCGAAATAAATCGTTTTCACAAATGCTGTAATAGGGCATATTAGTCTTAATTTGTCCTCTAACATGTGTGACTGAATCTTTTACGCTTAATTTTGAAACGCCCATATATATTATATATATATTAACTAAAGGAAAAGAAAAGGTAGTGACGAGGGTGGCAACAAGGTGTTGAGGGAAGCCCAGCGGACACTCACCAAGTTGAGGACCAAGCTGGTAGGCTGCTGGGGGCGTCGAAGAGACACGTAAAACACACGAACACAAAAACACACGCAAGCTTATCGGGCCTATGCCCTTCTTCAGCGAAAGAGTAACGTAAAGTGACACACTGGGCGGGGAATGACAGGGTGATGTGGGAAGGTTGATGATTGGAGGAGGTGGGGAGTAGGAGGGGTGGATAGCCAATAAAGAGGGAGCGTGATGAGGTAGAGTGCGAATAGTTACAAAGTAACAAGGAGACATTGTAAGGGGGCTAATAGGGTTAGCGGAGGTTGAGGCCAGGCGGAGAGAAAGAGTCGAGAAGATGGATATGTGCTAGTTCCCAGTGTCGGAGAAGGGGGGCAGGAGTGTCATAGGGTAAAGCGCGAATAATCCTAACATTGTAGCAACTATTGAAGGGGACATTGTGGGTATTAGCATGTAATGCAACTGGGAGGGGGCGTCTGAGAGAAACGCTATTCCGGTGACCGTTCATTCGGATGTTTAACGGATTGCTGGTGAGGCCTACGTAAAACGCGGGACAAAGGGTGCAGGTAAGGAGGTAAATGACGTTACGGGTGGTGCAGTTGCTTCTGGAGGTGATGGGGTAGGTGATGTTGGTGGAGGGACTCGAGAAAGAAGATGATGGTAGGTGAATAGGGCAAGTGAGGCAGCGAGGTTTTCCGCAGGGGTGGGAACCTATTGCAAGAAGCGTGGTAGAAGTGGGAAGTTCCTTCCTCCACAAGATATTTCCCAAATTTGGGGGCCGGCGGAAGGAGAGGAGCGGAGGATTGGCAAAAAGGTTGATAAAGAGGGACTGATGGGAGGAAGAGGTAAGAATTGGGTGGGCAGCATGAAGGATTGTTTTGAGAGCTTTGTGGATACCAGGATGGAAAAGTGTCGTAAGAGTGAGTGGAGGGGTAGATGCAGGAATAGTGGGTGTGTGAGGATGAGATCCAATGTGGGTAGGCGTCATCGCCCTATGGATCTGTTCGCGGACCAAGACTGGAGGGTAACCACGTTTGAGAAGAGCATCCTCGAGGACAGAGTAATACTCTATATATATATATATATATATATATATATATATATATATATATATATATATACATATATATATGTATGTATATATATACATACATATATATATATAAATATATATTGTCCATTGAGCTTCCTTCAACACCTTGTTGCCACCCTCATCACTACCTTTCCCTTTGCTTAAGTATATATATATATTAATTTATTTATTTATAATATTTATAAGTACCCGGCGATGCCCGGGATACTCCAGATGTCTTTGGCGAATAAATTTATGTCATATGGTAACACAAACATTTCAACTTTTGCGCATTTTTTCATGTTCATAAAAACGATACTTTCCACTATACCACATATGGATAAAGTAAAAATCCTATTACATACAAACAGACAGACACACAGACATCATTGCGTCAATAGTCAAAACGTTTTTAGCGGACCTCAAAACGTGTATTTCCGTTGAAATCTGGAATTCGAATTTTTTCATGAAAACAATACTTTCTCTATACTACGTATATGGGGAAAGTAAAAACTCATTCTAAGATATTTCTGATACCTATGAATAAGGCCGGGAGAGTTCATAGAGATCCAGAAGGAACGGGAGCATATGTGAGAGTGATAGGATTTCGATTTCAACAACGGATTCGGTAGGCAAGGCGATATCCCCTTAGAAGAGCTAAATTTTGTCAAAATATTATATTAAAACGTTAAATTCGAGAGATTTCGATTCGAAGGCGATAAAAGATGATATTAATAAAAAACTATTTTTATTTTACTTTAATGTAGTTTTAGTCCGGAGATCAAAGGTCAAATATGTGAGTTTTAATGAGCAAAAGAAAATAAGCTTGCAGGTCCAAATATCGATTTCTCCATGTTATCTTAAGGGGAATGGAAAACATTCTCAGGAATCGAACCCTGGTCGATTTATGAAATGTTTTATCCGTAATTGAATTTTAGTTTAAGAGTAAAATATTTCCACGAAATGTCAAACTTCTAGCTACTCGGAAAGTTTGTTAAAAATAGCATTACAATTCCGCTTTCACACTCACCGACGAGGACGACGACGAAGTCATTTTTACGTTCTCCATACGTAGTATAGGAGAAAGTATTGTTTTCATGAAAAAAATCGATTTCAAGATTTTAACGTTATCTGAACATGTTTTGAACATTTTCTCGATGATGTCGGTGTGTGTGCATGTGACAGCTTTTTCGTGGGTGCTCTAACTCAAAAACTATTTATCAGGTCAAACCGAAATTTTACATTTAACATTTTAATGATAAGTCACAAGAACTGATTAGTTTTGGTAAACATCCCTAAACCGGAAGTGGGTGTTTTCTCTTGTCACTTATCCGTATTTTGAGATATTTTCTTTCATATTTGGTATATTTATGAACATACCAGAATACAAGTTGTATATATATATATATATACAGTCAAACTCGTTTATAACGAGCACGGTTGTAACGAGTTCACGGCTATAGTGAGCAAATGCTACCTCCAAGATAAGTTTACGAGCATTTACATACAAATATTTCACGTATATAACGAGCACGCTTCACGGATATATCGAGCAAACTTTGACCACTTCTCACTGTCTCAAACGCGGCGGCGTTCAGCCCCTTAAATCCTCATAGTGACCCAAAATATGTAACCTTGTGTTCTTGAGTCCAGCCTCTACACCCTATCCCTCGGGGAGGTTAAAGACCGCGGCGTTGTTGTTAAAAAATAATCCCTTCGTCCAAACCAAGAATTCCCAACTTGCAGGTACAGTGGCACTCGTGGAGGTCCTTTGTCCTCTCCTCCCAACCCCCAGCTCTTTTACAGCCAGGAGGTTGTGTTTGGAAGGTGGTAAGGGGCTGAGGGCATGTACAATGGCGCCCACCCCCGTCGCTCGGCCGAATGCACCCAACACCCTTTCCCACGTAAAGATGGGAAATCCCACGTTTAATCCGTCTCCTCATTAACTCTTCCTGGAATTGGTATGCTCACAGTTTGCAAAGAAAGTTCGTAGCGTTAATTACAAAAATCAGTTGAGATTTTGCCCTTGAACGAGTAACATGTCCGTACATAAAAGGAAGTGTTTGTCTATTCGCGAAAAGGTTGATATTATTCGAGAGTTAGAACGTGGTAAAAAAATGTTGAAGTGTGTAAAAAATTTAATTTATCATCGTCTACGGTTTCAACCTTATGGAAAAACAAAGAAGCGATTTTATATGCACTAGAGAACAACCTAACAACGAACAAGAAAATGAGGAAGTGCGACTTGGGTAGTGATTAAGGGTGCAGCTGTGAGTAAATTTTATATGTACGTATGTTTACTTTAAATTTTCTAGTTTATTCTCATTTTTAGGTTTTTTCATAAATTTATTAAATAACCTTTCTGTTTATATATTCACTTTTACTTATGTCTTATTTCACCATACGCATGCATGCTTTTGCCTTCACGGATATTAAGTTTAACGGCTATAACGAGCAAAACTAAACGGTCCCGTGGCGCTCGTTATAGCCGAGTTTGACGTATATATTTTCTCTCGCTGAAGAAGGGCGTGTGTTGCCCGAAAGCTCCAAATTACAAGCCTTCCTCTATCGCTGTGGACGCCCACCACCGTATGGTAAGTGTTCACTTGCTCCTTCCTATCCCTCTCAACCTCTCGTTGCATTTATTTTATCATATTATTTCTTTTTCCGTATCGTTATATATATATATATATATATATATATATATATATATATATATATATATATATATATATAACAACCTACGGAAAAGGAAAGGTAAAATAGATATATGGATGTCAACAAGGTGTTGGGATGAGGAAACCCAGTGAGCACTCACCAATCAGACGACTTCAGGTTGGCGAGGCCCCGGGGATGTCGAAGCGACACACGTAAAATAACACAAAAACACAGAAACATCACAAACGTAAAGCTTTCGGAACTACTCCTTCTTCAGCTACAGAGAGAGAACTCCTCATCCCAACACCTTGTTGACATCCATATATATATATATGAAAAACCAAATTATTTAGCTACCACCACCGCGCCACCTACCGGCAACTATTGTTAGCAATTGAACTTTGTTGCATCTTAGTAACGCTCCTTTTTATTTTCTTAATTATTGGAGCTTTGTGGCTATATCCAATATCAGAAGGCTATGGTTTTAGTTTATTTCTGTTCTTTGTAAAGTCAAAAATTTTCTCTCAGTTTCTTAAAATATTTTTTATTATGTAACCTATTTGGAATGTTTATAAATATTACAGGTATGGATAAAGTCATGTGGTGGCCACATTAGATTTTTTTTTAATCTCAAAAACAGGAAAAGCCTGCACGTCAAAGAGTCGATTTTTACGTGTTATCTTATGGGGAATGCAAATCATCCCCTGGAGCCGAACCCTGGGCGTTTCTCGAAAATTTTATTTCTTCATTGAGTTTTTATATATGAGTACATTATCTTTGCCAAATGTCAAGCTAATGTTGGCATATTTGATCGAGTTATTCGCGTTTTAAATACATTCCAGGAATTGGACGTTTATATATACATTTTTACAGTTTATAAAAGAAAAACTATCATTGGTTCCTGGCAGTAGGCAGCAGTACTGTCAGTATGGTATAGAGCTGAAAACAAATGATGTTGACAGGGTCTATATCTAGTGTTTCCGGGCGGGAATTCCTTCCCGCCCGTTCTCGGGAATTTTTTATGGTTTTCCGGTTCCCGAATCCCGAGAAAAATTGGTCGGGAAATCGGGAAAAATTGCCCTTTGGACCCGGGAGTACCCACAATGGGAAATAAACGCCACTACTCGCAATGTATCTCTTAGAAATTTTTCCTAATTATTTTCCTAATTATCCCGATCCTACAGTTACATTGCCAGCATTGCCGGAAAAAATCCCAGGGAAAGTTTAGAAGAACGCCGCCAGACATGCACGCGTGACACCAGAATCAGCTATCACATGGCCAGCTAATTTTAGCTCTGCCAAGTCAAATACATTCGATCAGTTTGTTTGCAGCTGATGATTGTGACGTATGTGAGCGTTTTTGTCACTCTCACTTGCTATCGGTTAGTCAGTCTATTTTAAATACAATTTACATTGCTATTGTATTATTCCAATATTACACCATAATGTTTGACGGCGCTTTTTAATATTTAAATATTCGCTGCAGATTACAGACCTGCCAAAAAGCGAAGCAATCGCTTAACCGATCAGTTGATCAGCTGATGATTTTGATATAGACTTGTGTTCGTGGCTCTCTCAGCTGTTACCAGTGAGTCATTTTTTAAAACACAATATACATTACTCCGTTTAAACGTGTAGTATGTTTTACGTAATCTTATCAGAAACAAAACAGAATGGAAATATATTGTTAATTTCCACACTTGATTCTGCGTAGTATTGTTAACCATGCTAGAATTTTGTTATATTATATTATTCCAATATCACGTCATAATGTTTGATGACACTTTTTAGTATTTGAATATTCGCTCCACAGTACAGATCTTTATAAATTATATTAATTCTTATTTCTTAATAATAACCCATTTTTAAATTTTTTTATAGATTACCGTCACAATGAGTAAAGAGTATAAAGTATGTTAGGAATATTTTAGAAAAGATAAAGAAAATCAATCAGCTCGTTGACAGATATGCTCCAAAGCTTTGCAATGCAAAGCATCATCAACCAGTGGTCTACATAGGCACCTAGAATACATTCATGGAATGAAAAGGAAAAAACACTCTGAAATTAATAATGATGAGCCAAAGCCTTCATCTTCTAAGAGACAAACCACAATTTTATAGTATACCAAGGGACTGGATTTAGAAGAGACCGTAAGCGAACTAGTAGCCTTAGATGGAATATCAATCAACACCACCACAAAAAGTGAGTTTATTAGGGAAAGTTTCACAAGCAAAGGAATGCAGTTGCCAAGAAGTCCATCTTCAGTTATGACACTAATACATAATTATTACAGTAAAGTAAAACAACTGTACATCCAGAAATTTGGTGTATTCAAATGTGATAATAAAAAACTGAATATTTCAATAGACGAGTGGACCAGTTGTAAGAATCGCAGATACATAAATGTTCATGCATACTGCAATGAGACTTCACTGAACCTTGGTTAAATAAGAATACATGGGAAGTGTCCTGCAGAAAAAGTCCTATCCTTACTCCAGGAAAGATTAGAAAACTTTCAGTTAAAACTTGAAACAGATGTGGTTGCAACAACTAGTGATGGTGCAGCTGTTATGGAAAAATTCGGAAAATTAACACCGACTATTCAACAGTTCTGCTACAATCATGCACTACATCTAGCAGTAACAACAGTATTTTACGTTAAACAGTTGAAAGGTGAAGCAACAGGAACATGTAGCAGCGATAGTGAATTCAATACAGATTCTGAATACGAGAAAGACTCTGAATCAGATGATGTGGCCCGAGCCGATCAGTATGATTTGCAAGATGATGTATCTTCGGATATTAGCAGTGTACGAAGAATTGTAAAACTGTTTAAATATTCTCCAGTAAGAAATTTTCTTTTGCAGCAAGAAATAATCAAGAGTGAAAAAGGGGAACTAGAAGTAATTTTGGACTGTAAAACGCGGTGGAACACACTGGAGAGAATGATAGAGAGATTTTTAAAGATCCTAAATCCGATTAAGATTGTTTTAGGAGATCTGAAACTCGATCACTTGTGGAAAGAAGAATATTATGAAATTGTGAGAGGTATGTTGAATTGCTTACAACCTGTGCGATTAGCAGTTGAGGCTTTAAGCAATAGAGAAGCTAATATTCTTACAAGTGAAGGAATTTTTAAGTTCCTGTTCAGTAATTTAGAAAAACATAACTCTCCAATAAGCAAAATGCTTTTAAAGGAAATAAAATTTTAATTGGTTAAACTTGGAAATAAAGATCTTGTGTCTCTCACAAAGTACTTGTGCAACGTTAGTTTCCTATGTGAGATGGAAGAGGATGAATTTTTTGCCTTGTCAAGCAAGAATTAAACTGCACAATTGGCAAATTCATTAATGGAAAGACTTTTTAAAGGAACATTTACAACAGAGGAAGTGCAAATAGAGGAAAAAATGGGTTCTTACAGAGGGTTCTGACATTAAATCAGAATCTGATTTGAAGTGAGAATTGGCTAAAGCAATATCAATTTCGATATCAAAACCTAGTTCTATGCAAGCAGGCAAAATATTTGCTTCTCTAAGGAAGGAAATGAGCTTATATGAAGCAACGCATTCTCTCACCCCCAACTTGAAGATGCTTTTAGACGCACTCACAACAATTCGGCCAACGTCAACAGAAAATGACAGAAAATTTTCCACATCTGGTATATTTGTTACAAAGCAAAGATCACGATTGTCTGATAGGGAAATTAATGCTCTATGCCTCTTAAAGTTTCATTTAAAAAATGATAAATAACAATTATTTGAAGTATTATTTCAATTTTCAAACGAATTATATTTGCATTTGTTTTTGTGTTAATGTTTAATTTCATGACTAAAATATTAAAATGAGATTGAGAACGTTAATACATTCTGCGATATATGTAAAAACGTATTGTATACCATAAGGTATGGTATAATAAAGTCGGTACTCATTACATTGTTTATACTTTGAGAAAACCTCAAATATAGCAGAAACCTATCCAAAATGATGCTCTGTTTATTAACAGTTACTATTATACTCATTATTACTAGTGGTCTACTAAAATTAACTAAAACATTGACTTTGGGATTTCCCGAGAATTCCCGAGAAATACGATTTCCCGTTCCCGATTCACGAAGGTTCAAAAAAGTCGGGAATTTGGAGTATGTCCAATACAGCGTGATCGGGACGATTTGAATGGCCACAGTACTGCGATGTGGAGAAAAGAGGGAAAATACCGCATTACAATCCCTAGTAATGATTATATGGTTGGACAATATGAGTTCTCTCGAGGTAAAAAAATCCGGAGGTAAAATAGTCGCCCAATCGGATCTACAGGCAGGGACTGTCTTGAGGAAAATATTTGTCGAATGAGAAAGGCAGGAAAGCTAGAGAACTTGAAAGAAAATATGAGAAGAAATAGCGTTGACATTACTAGGTGAGAAGGAAAAGGACAGTTCTACTCAGAAGAGTTCACGATGGTTTATTCTGGAGGAAATAGTGGGGAAAGGGGAGTAGCTCTGGTAGTTAGGAAAGATATGATAAAAAGCATGACAAAGATAATAACAACGAATGACAGACTGATGGCAATAAAGCTAAAAGCAGTCCCAGTGGACATGCTGATAATCCAGGTATATATGCCAACGTCAGCTAATGAAGATGAAAAAATCGAGGAGATAAATGAGTAAATTAATCACATTTACAAAGAAGACGGAAGAGGAAAGGTGAACTGCATAATAATGGGAGATTGGAACAGCATAGTCGGTGATGGACCCGAAGAAAATGTTGTCGGGCAACACGGACTTGGGAAGAGAAACTGAGGAGGGGAAAAACTGGTAGATTTCTGCATTAATAATGACTTTGTAGTGACTAATTCATGCTTCAAAAACCATAAATGGAGGTTATACACATGGAAAAGCCCAGTAGATAGAATAAGATTCCAAATAGATTACATCCTAGTTAAACAAAGATTCAGGAACAGCATAAAGACCTCCAGGACTTTACCAGGAGCAGACATTGATTCAGATGACAGCCTTCTAATAGTTGACGTAAGTACAAAGCTCAAAAAAATAAGAATAAACTGTTATGGGCAACACATGACTTTCTCCATATTTATATGGCAAATTACCTGTTGTTAGCTCTGGGATCGTTGTCAATATTTACTTCTGGTTGACGATAAAGAAAAGAAAAAGGAGCGTTGCTAAGACGTAACTAAGCATCAATTGTTAACAATAGTCTTCGGTAGGTGGCGTGGTGGTGGCATCTAAAAATATAAGATATCTCTAAATGAACTATATGGTAAAATGTATCAAACAAAGGTTGAAGAAAATAAAACTTCCTACAACTTTTATTTCAATACATTTTTACATTTATCAAATATTAAAGCAAATATTTCAAAATAACGGATAAGTGACAAGAGTAAACACCAACTTCCCGTCGACCAATCTTTACCAAAAACAAATCAGATCTTTTAACTTTTATAAAAATGTTAAATATAAAATTTTGCGTTGACCTAATTAATAGTTTTTGAGTTAGAGCGCCCGAAAAAATCTATCACATACAGACAGAAAGACACACAGACATCATCGAGAAAATAGTCAAAACGTGTTCAGGGGACCGTAAAACATGTATTTCCGTTGAAATCACGCAAAAATATTATAAGTAAGTACTGCGATGTGGAGAGAAAGAGGAAAAATACCACATTAAAATCCCTAGTAATGATTATATGGTTGGGTAATATGAGTTATTTCGAGGTAAAACAATCCGGAGGTAAAACAGTCCACTATCGGATCTCCAGGCCGGGACTGCCTTGAGAAAACATTTGCCGAAAGTACTTTACAAATAGGCACTTGGAACGTAAGAATTATAAGAAAGGCAAAGCTAGATAACACGAAAGAAGAAATGAGAAGAAAAAGAGTTGACATTATAGGACTAAGTGAAACTGGATGAGAAGGAGAAGGACAGTTCGACTCGGAAGAGTTCACGTTAGTTCACACTAGAGGAAATAGTAGGGATAGGGGTGTAGCTTCATCTACATCTACATTATACCCTGCAAGTCACCTTTTCGGTGGATGGCAGGGGGTGCAGTGCACCAAGGGTCCATAGTTTTCCTACGTCATCTTTTTCTATTATGGTCTCTTATCGTCCTAGGGAAAAACGATCCTCTATATCGCTCCGTTCTACAATCAATCTCGCGAATCTTATCATCACTGTCCTGCCTTCCGAAATACGTCGGGCTTCTGATAAGTCCTACTACCTCATTCGCCAGTCCCTCCGACATAAATTTTTCCAGTAGTTTAATTCTAGCCTGCAGCCTACGTTCCTCTAACGATGTCCATTTCAGATTTTCTATTAATGATGTTACGCTTTGTTTACTATCGTAATTCCTCTTTACAAATCTAGCTGCCCTGCGCTGAACCCTTTCTATCTCGTTAGTGAGTCCCTTTTCGTAAGGATCCCACACAGCTGAAGCATATTCGACCTTCGGTCGAACCAAGGATAAATAACATAATTCTTTCACTTTTTCGGAGCTATTTCGAACTATTCTCCCTATAAAGGCCAGCTTTTTGTTAGCGGCACCTATCAATCGGCGAATGTGGGTGTCCCACGAGAGATCACGATGGATCGTGACTCCGAGGTATTTAATCGAGTCTGAAACTGGAATATCTACTCCGTCCAACGAATAATTATTATTCAACGAGATACTCTTGGTTCTCCAGAAGTTGATGACGCAGCTTTTCTTTTGGTTTATCTCTAACTGCCATTCCTTACACCATGCAGAAATAGCTTCTAGGTCATTTTGGAGATACTGGTGGTCTTCCGGATTGCTTATTTCTCTATAGATGACGGTGTCGTCCGCGAAAAGCCTAATTTTACTTCTGACTACTGAGCTGATATCGTTTATATAAATTAGAAATAATAACGGACCAATTACACTACCCTGTGGAACGCCAGAGACAACCTCCACTAAGTTCGAAGATTTCCCATCTATAACAACCATCTGCTTCCTATGATTTAAAAACTCACGGATCCAACTAACGATTTTAGAATTTACGCCTAAGGTTTCTAATTTCGTTATTAACTTCCTGTGAGGTACCTTATCAAAGGCTTTCCTAAAATCTAAGAAGATGGCATCGACCGGCGTATTCTTTTCTCCGCTTCTCAGTAAACAATTAACAAAAAGACCGAGCTGAGTATCACATGACCTGCCTTTCCTGAAGCCGTGTTGACAATCATCTAACAATAAATTACTATCAAGAAATCGCATTATGTTGCTAACGAGTATATGTTCGAGAATCTTACACGATATCGAAGTTAAGGAAATCGGCCTGTAATTTTCTGGGTTCTCCTTATCTCCGCCCTTATGAATTGGGGTAACGTGCGCTAACCTCCAGTCGCTAGGGACCTCTGCGCGAGAAATGGATTTCTCGAAGATAATCAGAAGAAAAGGTGCTATTTCTTCTGCTAATTCTTTTAAAACGCGAGCAGGAATTTCTTCGGGTCCAGTGGCTTTGTTATGTCTGATGGAACTTAATTGCTTTGCTATTCCCACCTCAGAAAATACTATATCGTCCATCAGCCCTCCCCCCCTTATTGCGGGTGCAACATGTACGCAATGGTCGCTGACGGCTGTGAATGCTTTTACGAAATGACCGTTTAACAGGTTGGCTTTCTCTACGCTATCATGAATAACGTCACCCGAGTCATTACGCAGGGAAGGTATTGTAGGGCCTCTACCTTGGACCTCTCTCACATAGGACCAAAACGCTTTAGGGTCCTCCTTCAAATAATTATTTAATACCTTATTCCGGAAGTTAGTAAAAGCCTCGCGCATAGTAGTTCTCGCTTTAGCGCGGGATTCCTTATACGTCTTAACTTTAGTTGCTCTATATTCATCGGATGATGTAGACGGCATATTTTTTATTTTCGCGTGGCTTATTCTCTGACGCCTAAGCGCACTCCTAATTTGCTTATTGTACCAACGTGGCTCTTTATTGTCGACCTTCAATTTAATTGAAATGTACTTATCGATGCTCTCTTGCATTATATCCTTGAATAGTTTCCATGACGACTCAGCACCTGATCGTTCGGTCATATCACGGAAGCCAGGTAGTATTTCTCGTAGGCGCGACCTGAAGCTTGAAAAGTTTGCCCTAGCAAATATATAAAACTTTCTTTGAGGCTTGGGGTGCCTATCGATTTTCAACTTACACTCTGCATATACGGCCTGGTGATCACTTATCCCATCTTCAATGGTGACTTTGTTTATTCTTTCTGGGACGTTAGTTGCTAATAAATCTAATATGTTTCCCAATCGCGTTGGCTTTCTGACTAATTGAAGGAGAGAGTGCTCGCAGAATGTTTCGATTAATGCCTCACAGGATTCGCGTTATTTACCTCTAGATTCGAAACATAGATTTTCCCAATCAATTGAGTGTAAGTTAAAGTCACCACCGACTATAACGATACCATCTTGATTTATCAGTCTAAGCTTTGATAATTGTTTCTCGAGACTTAAAATACAATCTACACCAGCGTTAGGTGTCCTGTAAAACGAGCATATGAACACCTTTTTGGAGCCATCTTTACCTATGCGGCACCAAACACTCTCGATATCCTCGTCACTTATCGGAATCTCACTGCTATCGTACTTATCGCTAACCGCTATGAAAACTCCCCCGCCCGATCTATTAGCGCGATCTTTTCTATAGACACGATAGTCTCTAGGAAATATCTCCTGACTCTGAATTTCATCCGTTAACCAACTTTCTGTGCCTATCACGACGTCGGCATGCAGACTGCGAATAACATGCTCGAACTCAGCAATTTTCCTACGGATGCTGCGACAGTTCAGTACGACGACGTTTAATTTCTCACTATCACTTCGCATGCTAATCTCACCCTTGACTTTCTCTTCCACTCTAAAACTACATGCGCTCCCACCACAATCACTCCCACGACTGTATGGCGTCGCATCAAAATTGGAATTGCGACCCGTCGCGCCCTTAACGGAACATTCTATCAATGACCTATCGCGAAATTGGTGCTGCATGTCACGCTCGGTGTATATTCTATCATTAGATAATCTTTCGGGATTCTTATTTTCTACAAATGCATCGATTATCCCCTGACCCAAAACTGACCTACACCCTGCCCTACTCTCTAGCCTAAAAAATCCCTACTGTGCTCGAGAATCCTACTCGCTACTCTCTGAGCCGATTCGGGCGTGTAGTGAACACCAGAGTGATCCAGTGGTGCCCTGCACGATTCGATATTCGGTCGTAGGTCGACGAAGTCCACTCCCAAGTCCCGACAGAAATTCCACAGCCTTCGGTTCAGACCTTCAACTCTACTCCAAACCTCAGAACCGCGGTCAATCCTAGGGACTATACTGCAGACAGTAAGCCGCACATCGGAACCCGACTCCTCTCGGACACGAGCAACCTCAGAGGCCAAGTCCTTAAAAGAACTTAAAATCTCCTCGGACCCGCGCTTCGAGGCGTCGTTAGTCCCAACATGGGCCACCACCCGCAGCCGAGAGCAACCTGTCGCTACTACCGCTTCTCTCACCGTGTTGGTCACTTGCGGCACCGTGCCTCCTGATATACATCTGGAGAAGACCCGCTCTTCAACTCCCTCCCGGCGGGCACTGGATAACAGGGGTGCCATTACACGCCGAACGTTAGAGCTACCTAACACTAACAACCCTCCCTTCCCAACCCGACTCCCCTTGGGCCCGGCCTCCATCGAAGAGACGGGAGTGGGTACGGGCGCAATGGCCGTGGAGTCGTCCTCCGACAACACCTCGAACCTATTACTGACAGGAAGCGAGTCCGCCGAAGCATTCCCAACTCCCTGCCTCCGCAGCACCACCCCACGATCTCCCCAAGTGGACACCACTCTCCACTCATCGGATTTCCCAGCCCGAGGACCCTCAGCCCGCGGTAAGGAGTCAGAGTCAACCCCGATCACTCTACCGGCTGCCGCACCCAGGCGAACCCGGGCCGCCAATTTGGCGCGGCGAGTTTTCAGGGATGACCCCGCACCCCCCACACGAACCAAGGCTGCCTCGGACCTTTCCACCCTCTGAAGGAGGTCCGCAACCACCCTCTCCAGCTCCGTGATTCGAGCCCTCATGGCCTCGCAACCAGCGGCGCACAAGAAGGAGGAAACGGGAGTCCTCGGTGAAGCCATCCTAAACTTACCTAATTTATATACTAACGCAAAAGAGTTACAATATAAAAACAAAAGCTGAAATGGGATAAGGCTAAAGAATTTGGTCTGTTTTAAAGCGGGGACGCTCTTCGTGTAGCGTACGAGAAAAGGTCAAGCGCAGGTATAAAGTGAAAGGCGTAAACAACACAAACAAGGTTAGATCACGCACAGGAGATGATAGTACACAACAACGAAAAATATAAATACTATGGAGCGTAAAACTAAAACAACCTTACAAATGTAAAGAGAATATGCTAATACACAATAACTACTATGATATAAATATTATTTTGTAAAAGGGAGAATGAAATTTCTAACAAGAAACTACGAGGCTTAAAAGTTAACTATTACGGTAGAGAAAAATAAAAACTATAACGTGGATGTTATAACAAAACTAATTACATAACTTAAACGAATGTTAAATAAAATTACCGAAGGATAACAATAGAATAAAGTAAATTGTTAGTTCTACTTAACACTACAGCTACTCTAATGCTACAGCTACTCTAGTCGCTCGAGGCTACGTAGGAGCTCGCAGGAGCAAGTGAAAGGCACGTCCGTTCACTTCAACAGCCAGGTTGGTATTTAGGAACGATATGATGTAAACGTGACAAAGATAATAGCAACGAACGATAGACTGATAGCAATAAAACTAAAAACAATTTTATTGTATTATAAATCAATGTTTTGACATTTTCCAAAGCTTTTAAAAGCAATTTGTAACTAATTTCTTACAAATTATCATCATCATTATGCTGCTGTCCGAAGACAAGTTTCAGCTAAATCGCTGCCTTCATCTCTCTCTCTCTCCCTGGAAGCCTCTTTTATACCTCTATAAGTACTATATTCCTGCTTTAAAATATTCTAATATTCCCATTTTTCTTCTCTCTCTTCCTCTTGTTCCACTAATTTTTCCTTCTGAGATCGTTCTTTGTAAACACTGTCTTCTCAATATCCAATTTGCTTTTTTTTCCTGATGATTTTTACTAGCGTCCTTTCTTCTCCCACCATTTCTAATACTTATTCATTTCTCTTCCTCTCTGTCCATTTCACTTTCTTCATCCTCCTCTATATCCACATCTCAAAACTTTCTAAACATTTTTCCTCCTTTCTCCTTACCGTCCACGTCTCTGCACCATAAAGAACTATGCTCCATATGTAGCATTTCGCTAATTTCTTCCTTCTTTCTAAATTTATTTTCTTGCTAATGAGAAGCTCCTTCTTTTCGTTAAATGCTGCTTTTGCCATTGCAATCCTACTTCTGATGTCCTGTGTACTACTTTCATCATGCGCTAAGATAATGCCAAGATATTTGAAACCACTTAATTGTTCCAATTTTTTGCCATTTACCATTACTTTTAAGTCTTTATTTTCCTTTGAAACCACCATGACTTTGGTTTTTTCGACATTGATTTTCATTCCATATTGTTGGCCAATCTTCACTAGTCTGACATCCTCTGAAGTTCTTTCTCGTCTTCTGCTATTAATCCTTGATCATCTGCGTATTTAATGGAGGTAATACTTTCATCTCCTATCTTAAATCCTTTCTCTTTCATCAACGCTTCTTCTGTTGTTGTTTATGCATAAATATTAAATATCGCTGGTGAAATAGGTCATCCCTGCTTCACTCCCCTCCCTATTGAAGTACTTTCTGTTTCTTCTCCTTCAATCTTGACTCTAATTTTTTCACCTAAGTAAAGGTTTTTAAGATATCTTTTATCTTTCCAAGCAATCATATTTTATTTAAAATACCCAACATTTTATCGCATTTCACTCGATCAAAGGCTTTTTCCCAATTTACAAAAAAAAAAAATATCCTTATTGACTTCTAGAGCTCTTTCTATCATCATCCTCATGCTTAACTGATTAACTTGCAGCTCCTTTTCTATTTTACCTTCAATTCTTTTGGTTATTATTCTGGCAATAATTTTAGCTGTATAAGATATTAAACTAATAGTTCTGTAATCCTTACAACTTTTTGTATTGTTCTTTTCCTCCAGTGGTACCATAACAACATCTAAAAAATCTTTAGGCCATATGCCAGTATCATATATATATATATATATATATATATATATATATATATATATATATATATATATATATTCAAATTAGAGGTACTGCGATATGCACCCGAATGTCGCCTTCATACGCCAATTGTTACCTTGGAGAACGGAAGAGGCTCTTCCTCAACGTACCACTCAGCCCACTTTTATGGCTGAGATACATCGACGATGTCTTCCTCATTTGGACGCATGGACCTGACTCTCTCCTCTCCTTTCTCTCGCGCCTCTCCTCCCATCCTTCACTCTCTTTCACCCACCAATCCTCTACCTCCCACATCACATTCCTTGATGTAGATCATTACCTCCAAGACAGCAAAATCCGCACCTGTCTTCATATCCAGCCCACCAACAGCCTCCAATACTTTCCCTTGATAGCTACCATCCCCTTCATACTAAAACCTCTATCCACTATGCCCTTGCTCGACGAGGATGAAGGCATTGTTCAGATAGAGCGTCTCTTTTACAGTATTATTCCGTCCTCGAGGACGCTATTCTCAAGTGTGGCTACCCTCCAGACCTAGTCCGCGAACAGATCCATAGGGCGATGACGCCTACCACCAATAGATCCCATCCTCACACACCAACTAACCTTGCATCAAACGCTTCATTCGCTCTAACCACAATTTTCCTTCCTGGTATCCACGAGGCCATCAAAACAATCCTCCATGCTGCCCACCCAATTCTTACCTCTTCCTCCCACCAGTCCCTCTTTACCAACCTTTTTGCCTATCCTCCGCTCCTCTCCTTCCGCCGGCCCCCAAATTTGGGAAATATCTTGTGGAGGAAGGAACTTTCCACTTCTACCACGCTTCTTGCAATAGGTTCCCACCCCTGCGGAAAACCTCGCTGCCTCACTTGCCCTATCCACCTACCATCATCTTCTTTCTCGAGTCCCTCCACCAACATCACCTACCCCATCACCTCTAGAAGCAACTGCACCACCCGTAACGTCATTTACCTCTTCACCTGCACCCTATGTCCATGAAACAAATTGCCACTAAACTTGAATACGATAACAATTTAATTAATAAATTAGTGAGAAAACATAACTTTAATAAAACCTTGTCCAATGCCACTTCCCTCAAATTAGACAACAAAAAAGAGGACAAATATGTAAAATTGCCTTCTTTCCCACCATTAAACAGGGGCTTGAACAAAATTTTTAAGAATAAGAATTATACAATAACATATACAAATCCATATAATTTGAAAAATTTACTGGGCAATACAAATGACACAAAAGAAACTTTGAGCAAGTCCGGAATTTATAAAATACGATGCTCACTCTGTGACAAAAAGTACATAGGACAAACAAGAAGGGAACTAATAACACGCTTCAAGGAACACATGGCTCACTATAAATATAACCGTTTTGAAAAATCAATCTTTGCCAACCACATTTTAGAAACAGGTCACAGTATACACGTAAACGATTTAAAATTGATAACTTCAGCCTACAACTCACTAAACTCGTTAGAAAACCTTCACATTTACAAAAACCGGGATACACTTATGAACACGGACACAGAATTTAACAAGACCTCATACAAACTGACTGATGTAAACAACACACACGCCGAAAAATCTTTCCGCGCTTCACTTGTTTCTCGGTCGTCTTCATAATCCTTTCCGTTCAAATCTTTGCAGTCGACTCCCAGTCACTGTTGAGACAGGTTTTGCCTCTAAAGATGCCCACCTTGTGGGCGAAATGCATTGGGTGTTTTAACCCTCTAATTGTTTGACTAAATGAGTACTTGACCTTTATTTATCACGTTTTTAAGAGATTCTCTCACACGAGATGACTTAGGATAAACATCTAAAACACCACAGACAAACTTCATTAATTCGACTAGCATTGCAGTCAGCTGGGAGAATTTTGTTTTCTTCTCGAGCCATACTTCAAACATGTGCTCATTGCTTATACGGCTCATTGTTCCTGAGAAAATCTTTTAAACATGAGCATGTAGGAGCTGCGACTTTTGTTAAAAAATAAAATCATTTAGTTGCCCTACACAGCCATTACACTGAACTCGACTAAAATAGTTATTATATCTCTAAGAGATTAAAAATATTCCATTATTTTTTTAAAAATAGATGCATCTCGCTTTAGTGCCTGCATAAAATAAACTGAGAAGAAAAAATAACCATATTAAGAAAAGATGTACACCTTGAGATGTACTCTCCATAATATTTTCACAACACAGAAGCTTCTGCACAACAAAAACAACTACACGCTCTGGGAGTTAAAACGCGACTCACGCGCTGGCGATTTGTACCTGTCTCGACAAGACAATGTTCGCACGCGTCCTGTCTAAACGTGCAGACAAAAGATAACATTGTCGTTTGTTTATTATAGCCCATTATATCGCCAATAAAAAACTACCACCTTTTCCGAGAAACGATAAACATGTTTTCAACATTAATGTCCACCTACCCTCTGAATTGGATCCCACTGTGCGTTAGCGAGATATTGAGTTTTTTTTGACCGGCTAAGGGCTGCTCGACGTAATTGTAGTGGTTGATGTTAAGGTGGCACTGCTAGCGGACATTAGACGCTGTGGGAAATAATGTGGCACTCCAAACATAAATTAGTGAAAGAAAATAAACCTTGCCGTCGCGGACCTTCATAGTAATGAGACAGAAGGCTAACTACTAAGACAATATTTAATCTAACCAACCAGTGAATTTATTGACAGTTTTGTTTAATCAAGCACAGTTGGTTCGCAAAACCGTCTAACAAAAGGACCAAATCCTCCATTGAGTCACCCTGATACATAGGAATAGGTTTATATTCATCGTTAATCGCAATAAAAGTTTTCTGAGAGTGTTAGTTATGCAGGTCTGCTTTCTCCTCACTCTCATGAACTACGTTTCCTGTTTCAGTACTCAGTGACACAATAGTGGGTGGGGCATGCCATCAAAATCCTTTTGGGTTCTCAGTCAAATTTTTGTGTAAGACCTTCTTTCTGTAATCATTAAATGCATTACTGCTCTAGCTCTTGTGTGCGCCTCTTTGTATTGCTGCTTTATCGCTGTCCGTGGCCGTCGAAGATTTATTAACTACGCGGGTGTGAATTATTTGGTCATCTAAGAGCGATCCTAACTTCTTGGTTGTACCATCTAGGTTTCGCATTATCACGCTTTAGTTTACTTGGAACAAATTAATCTCTACACTCTGGTATCATATCGCTGAATACGCACCAAGGTTCTTCCGCACCTGCACTGGCAGTCACTACTCAAAGATTAATATAGCCATTGAGCAGAAAAGATTCAAATCTTGGAAAATCGGCTTTGGCGAACAAATAAATCTTCCTTTTTGGCTTTATCTATTTCTCACGTATTAATTTAAACTCGGCTTACACTGCCTTTTGATCGCTTATTTCTTCAACTATAGGCAAATTATTCATACGCTGAGGGTAGTTCGTAGCCAATAAATATAATATATATTTTTAGACCTCGTTGGAAATATCACCAGTTGACATAAGGAGTGCTTACGGAAAGTTTCAATTAAAGTAGCGCATGATTCACGTTCTCTGCCACCGGGATAAAAACAATTATAATTCCAGCTAATCAAATTTAAGTCAATAATGCAATATTGACGCCCAGGAATAGCAACCTTTTAAGAGTTTCTGGAACGGGATTGTATTGAAAACAGTTTATGACTACATTATTTAAGCTCATCCTTTTTATGGGTTTGTTAACAGACCTTGTTGATACAGGAAACACACGCCATTCCCGGTGTTGGTTTTATTATCTCATGAAAATATTTGCACTATATGGAAGTTGGGTTGGGTAGGGTTAGTTGGGTTAGGTTGGAATTTATGATAATAAGAGTGGATATTCTCCTCTGCCACACAACACTTTGGTTAATCTCAAAGTTGCAGAACAAATATTGTGAGTCTGCTACCTGGTGGCCAAATATATTAAGAGAATGGGCCAGAATTTTTACTCCAGCTATTCATAAACAGTTTTTAATACAATCCCTACTTGCTTATCATTCTGAAAACCCACGGTCCCATAAAGGTTACTCAAAGACTCATTTTATATTTATCTGTTGTTCCAATCTAAATGTATGGATTACAGCACAAATGTTTACTGATTAGATTTGCAAAAAGCTGCCTAGTGAATTACGTTAATACTGACGTCATGAGAGTTTGTCTTATAGCTTCCTCCGCTTCTTGATATCGCTTTCTTATAATAACCCTTCAAGTCTCAGTAATGGTTCGGAAAATATTAACCTCATGTTCATTCCACCCAATATAACCTTCAAATCAATCTATCTGCGCAAAACGTTTTTAAAATTGATGAAGGAACAGACGGGCAATAATATAATACTGGCGCTACTTCAACATAAAAAATATCATAAAATAAAAAGTTTATTGCAATATTCACTAAATACGATGTGTTTATATTTCCACAACGTTGAGCCTTCCAAAATTAATTTTGGTCAAGAATATCATTGGCAAATAATGGGCCGAAATCTCTTAATCATCTATGAGTTTTGGAAAAAATCTAGTAGGTATGTTTCCGTACAAAGTTAAGCTCTTATCCTCAGAATGAGTGTAGCACATTTTTTATTTGCACTTGAAAATTAGTTAGAACTGAGATGGAAACTCGGAATTTAAACTCATGTACGGCCAAAAGAACACCGTGTATTGAATTTAAAAAGAGAATTCGAATTCGGGCTGAATTGGTGCGAAAATATGTTTATAATACGAAGAAATGCTTATTTTTCACGTCTCTAACAATGCTAATTTTTAATTGGCCTTACTACATACTGCATTATCACCCTTTTTGATTTATTGAATTTTAGCTAGGATATGTTAATAACTTTATCGAAATAATATATAAAAGGCTAAGGATATCTGCAACAATCTAAACGCGTTAAGAAGGGATTGTGTGTGGATTCATTGCCTGGGATGTGTAGAACGATGACATTTTAAACTTGTTTTGACAAGTTTCCCGTCTAGGTAGAACAATGAAATTTGGTAGGAATGCTTCATTCAAATATCAGAGTAATCCAGTATATAATTTCAATTTCCCATAAGATAACACGTTAAAATCGATTTTTCGATTTATAGACTTGACTCAAATCTTAAAAAAACAGAGCGTTACGTTACTCATTGAAGAGTTGAGTTGGCCATCGTTGAAAGATCGTAGATTACAGGCGAGACTTAAACTTCTAGATAAATATAGGTCGGAGATATTCGTAAATGAAATGAAGGATATTATTCGACAACCAACGTATATCGGACGGAGGGATGATGAGGACAAGATTCGTGAAATAGATAGTACGACGGAGAGGTATAAGGAGTCCTTTTTTCCTAGGACAATACGTGACCACAATAGATAAGTGAATAATAAATAGTTAGGAACTTGGTGTGAGGCACCCCCTGCCATCCACCGTCAAGGTGACTTGCAGGGTAATATGTAGATATGTACCATGAAAAACAGTAGTTGAATTAGTACGACTAACACGCTTATGATTGAACCAAAATTTTTTTCAGGTTAACAACATGTTCTATCAACAAAACCAAGGTACAACCATGGGAAACTCCCTTTCACGTTTCTTAGCCAGCCTATTCGTGTTAAACTTTGAGAAACAATGCAAAAACACCTTCAACTACTTCCCACGTTTATGGCTGAGACACATAGATAATGTTTTCGCAATATTCGATACCTCCAAAAATAACGTAACAGATTTTGTACACCAACTAAACGATCAATATTCTTCCATTGATTTTACACATGAAGTAGAAAAACAAAATAGATTAACATATCTTGATCTCCTCTTAAAAAGAGAAAACAACAAAATTAAGTTCTGGATATACCGCGAACCTACACACACAGACACGAACATCCTCTCTGATTCCATTCATCATATTTCATATAAATTCGCACCATTCCACTAAATGATACATAGACTCTTACAAGTTCCTCTTTCTAAAGTTGGTTTCCTTACAGAATTAAAACAAAAAACTGCTCTAAAATCAATGGTGATGATGATGATAGAAAATATTTTGCGCAAACACAAGCGTAGTCTATCTTTAAAAAAATGCATTTCCCTCACAAACACCCAAAAAACCAAAAATGCATGAAGGACGACGATTGCGCTTCTGCAGACATGAAATGCGGCGACGGGCAAACATGCGTCTGCAACGACCACTACGTTGTATTTGGCGACGAAACCAAAATACGTAAAAATCTTCTTCGTCCCTGGCATCACAAACGGCTTATCAAAAATCTTCTCAAAACATAACCTTAAAACAGTACTTGTGAATGAAAACAAACTCTCCAACTTACTACACAATCCAAACGACACGATTCCGACTTTACGAAAATCCGGCATATACAAAATCGTATGCTGAGACTGCGAGAAAGTTTACATAGGTCAAACTAAACGAAAGCAAGAAACTAGGTTCAAATAACACATTGCACATTAAAAACACAATAGGTTTAACAGGTCTAGCGTTGCAATACACACAAGAAAACAATCATCCTGTTAAAATTGAAAACATGGCTCTTAAAATCAATACAAACTTACTTGAAAGTAGACCCTTATGAGAGCGTTTTCATAAAAAAATACCAAGGCACGATAATGAATAACGACCGCGGGACCATCCCTTACTTACCCCTCCACACGATGACCGTTAGGAATTCCCTTCTTTCAATTTCACCCGGAACGTCTAAATACACAAGACAAGACCAAAACAATCCACACGACTTCAACTACTGAAGATGAGAGCTTAGCTCTCGAAATACGTATCTAGTGAATTTTTACAGAGTGATTGTGTGTGTGTGTGTCTTCATTTTCTATTTAGGCTAGTTTACGGCAACAGGTCCCTGTAGGCCATCGTCCTGCAAACTTATAAGTATAAATTTAATTTTCCTCTCTCTATGTTTCTCTTTTTAACGTGTGATTCCTCACTTCGATTATTTTACGGTTCAGGAGTTTTTATTTATTTGCATTCTCTACATCGTAGTCTCCAAATTTCATTTTCGACCGTGTCGTTGTTAAACCTTGAGATTATATTGTCGTTTCATTCCTTATACTATATGTGCAAGGAAAGCGTGCCTTGAATGCTTTAATAGGAGAGAGAGGAAGAAAGATAGGAGGAAGAATGAGATGTGCCTTATATTTAATAAGTACTTAATCCACGCATGTCCGTCATATTTGACGGGCAATTACGCACTCATGTCAGTCTGTTGATAGATTATTGCGTGATCTATCAGGAATATGTAAAGTCTTTGGAGGAAAAGCAATACCTATGGGTGGAGATTTCAGACAAATCCTACCAGTTATTTTACGTGGTTCCTCTCTCTTACTGTTGCAAATCGTATACAGAAGCATCGGCTCTGGGGAGAGTTACAGGTGAAACTAAATATGCGAACTCTTGAATGTGAAAAGGAATTAGGGGAATGGCTTCTGGACGTTGGTGATGGTAAAACAGGTGACAGAGTAACACTGACATCCAGAAAATCAAGATACAGTTGCGCAACTATACGGTGACATTGATTTTTCTACAGTTACTCCTGAACAACTTAAAGGATGAGCAATACTGACTGTTACAAACTAAGACTCACTCGATATAAACAATAATGCACTCAGCCATATAAATGGAGCTGATGTGGACTTAAAAATCATGGATACTATTGTGAGTGATGACACTGATGATCAACTTGCATTCCCCGAAGAATTCCTAAACCGTCTTACTTTAACCGGAATACCTCCTCATGAACTGAAATATACTTTTACCTACCTAAGCCTGTTTTTATGCATGGACAATTATATGTTGCTCTTTCAAGAGTCAGATCGTTGGATTCACTTAGTGTAGTGTCGAAAAAGGAACCCAATAATTGACAATTGAGTCTTTAGAGAAATCTTTGATTCAAAAATATAAGTTAAAAAAATGTGCGAATATTTATTTGACAACCTTTAAGATCTGCAAGATCGGCGTATGTTACGCCGGGTACAGCTAGTTTTATATGTTTTTCAAATTCGTTTTAATCACGCTCCCTTACTCATTTCCACCAATTGGCTGATCTCCTCATCCTCTCAGTTCTGGGTTTCCTCTTAGGTTGGTCTTCCAAACCTTTTTTCACGGGCGACACCGAAAATCAAGCTGACACACTTCGCGATCTCAAGAAAGAGGAAACCGATCAAATTTCGACAGTGTCGCCCATCGATGACCGGAACATCTTTATATTAAGAACGTAAAAATCTGATACTTTCTTTAATTAATGCGATACATGTACCTGTCCCCAGTTGAACTGTAGATCAAAGCTTGGCATTGTGGTGGAAAGCACGCAGCACATTTCTAAGGTCGAGTCCAAGGAAGATCAATATAGAGACTTAGTGGCCAATAGTGTACTTAATCCCACTTCGCATAAATAGGTTGTAGCAAAAGGTACAAGCCGCTTAATGGCGCGACAGGAAAGTTCATTCTTTTTTTATCCGACACTGAACCAGAATTTATCGATTGGGAACTGAGGAAATGGGAATAATTTTCAAACAGGAAAGAACTCTGCCATGACCGGAAATCGAATCCGAGTCTTTCACTTGCCAGGCGGATATTCTACCATTGAACTATCGTAACAGATCAATTCTCTCGTCTCTGAACGCGGGTTTTTCTTAATTGGGTCCAGGCTAGACAAGCTAGTACCAACCAGCCCCAAAGGACGTCCCTCCAAGATAACGTCAAAGAAAACCCCTCCCTCTCAGATGGTAAAGCTATAAATTTATGGAATAATATGATATAAAGACCCTATGCAGATAGGCATAAGCTGTATTTTTCGGAATAATTTTGAAACAGGAAAAAAACTCTGCTATAACAGCTTTTGCCTGTCTGCATTGGATCTTCAGATAGCTATATTCCATCAATTTCTAGATTGGCAATCTTACCGTTGGAGAGGGAGGAGTTTTCTTCGATGTATCTCTTCGAGAACGTGGCTAGCCCAGACCCAAATAAGAAAAACACCCGCATTCAGAAATAGGAAAAATTATCTGCTATGGCAGTTCTCTGGTAGAATATCCGCCCGGCAAATGGAAGACCCGGATTCGATTACAGGCCTTAGCAGAATTTTTTCCAGTTTCAAAATTATCTGATATATATATAGATAAATTGTTATCTCCCATACACAACGCACGAAAGCTAAGAAATGAGCAGTATGTCCTTCGGTGCTGACATCAACCTGAAAAGAAAATGCTTCTGCCTATCGCAGATGCCTAAAGAGAGTGTTCTGACCTGAGGCAATCGCCTCAATCCTTCGCTAAACCGTGTTGTTTGTAAAAGGAATATTTTTCAGTTTTTTTGCCTCATCATCTCCACACATAATCCTAACCATGTCAATAGCAGCCGGTAATACTAATATCTTCCCGATTATGTGCGGTTTCTTGAACGAGCAATTCGATAGCTGACTTCGAGTGGAGCTATCAGGCCTTGGTCAGACGCAAAAGGCTTTTCCATAGTGTAGTTTCTGTCGCGTAAACTCTTTCTTACGGCGCTGGAGGAATGACATCGGTGATCCCCAGATTCTCAGTGCGGTTCTTTTCAAAATGTCGTTTTAGTTTATTAGGTTTCATGCTCTCGCAGGTCAATATCACGTGGCACAACACACACTGAGGTCTCTCTTCACCTTTACACTAGTAAATCCAAACTGAAAGAATGTCTCGTCGTAATTCCTAACTGGTTTTTCGCGGACGGTCTTCATTTCATTTTCTGCCTCACCTACGTCTTTGGCTTGCATAGAAGAACGGATCGGATGACTTATGCAAAAAAACATCACGCAAGGATTTCAACTAATCTCACGTAAAGATGTGGAGTAACTAAATTACATTCTAAGCGACTATTACTCGCTACCACACAAGACAGCCGTTGGCCGACAACTAAATGAGATGGACCGAGGAACATTCTAATACCACGTGACAAAATAAATACAAAAGAAAAAATATATCAAATAAAAAGAAACGTATGTGCTTAAGAAAATAAAATAAAAAACACTAATGAGACAAGGAGCCGAGAGGAATAATCATTTAATCGCTTTATCAAGAGAGACAAACAAAGAAGAAATATTCTCGTAAACCCCCTAGTCACCCTTTCAAGTGATGAACAAAATCTTTCTATGTTCTCCATCTACATGTTACCCTACAATTCACCTAATTGGTGGGTGGCAGGGAATGCGATGCACCAAACCCTACCTAAAGATTGCCTATCGCAGGTTGAAATTTTCTATTGTGATCTCGTATTGTCCTCGGAAATAATGAGCCTTGATAACGCTCCGTCCTACAATCGATCTCTCGTATCTTATCCTCGCGGTCTTTTCTACCTATATACGTTGGTGCCACAATTATTCATGAAAACTCGTCTTTGAGACATTCCGATCTAAATTTCTCCAGAAGCCGCAACCTTGAGTGCAATCTTCGATCCTCAAGTGGTACCCAGTTCAAATCACTCAATAATGAGGTGACGCTTTCCTTATGTTCGTACTTTTCTTTTACGAATCTGGCTGATCTGCGCTGAAATCTTTCTAATTGAATTATATGTCCCTTCTCGTACGGATCCCATATGCATGGGGCCTATTCCTCTTGTTATCTAATCAGTGATAAGTAACATGTTTCGCGTACTTTTTCTTTAGTATTCCGTACTATTCTACCTATGAAAGCCAGTTTCTTGTTGGCCGCGCGTATAACTGGACGAATATGCATATCCCACGAAAGATCTCGATAAATGGTTACTCCTAAATATTTTACATACTCGGCTGCTTGAATATTTATTCCATCTATTTTATACTCGAAACCTACTTCTATGTTCTTACTTTTCCAGAACGTAACTGCGGCACATTTAGTGTAATTAATTTAAATTTGCCAATCTTTGCACTACGCTGAAATGGCCCTTAAGTGTTTACGCAGCGACTGATGGTCCTCCTGGTTTTTTATTTCTTTATATAGAACGGTATCATTGGCAAAAAGTTCAATTTTACTACGAAGTACCGAGCAGATATCATTCACATAAATTAAGAAAAGAAAAGGGCCCAATACACTTCCCTGAGGAACACCTGACGCAACTTTAACGGGGGACGAGTATTTCCCATCGATGCCATGTTGATTGAGTCCTTACATTATTTAGTCGTCCGTCGGGAGAGATGTTTATCACACCCCTTGAATATCACGTCAGTCCAGAGAATCTTGACGATATTACGAGCCAATGAATTAAATAAGGAATATTAACATTTTACGATTTATGAGCACATATCTTGAAGAGAAAAGTAAATGTACCCCAGACAAGTACGTGACTCCAAGAATGATCTTCGTGAACCCGTTGTTTGGAAGCTCTGCTCTAAAGACAGTCAAAGCACATCTGAATTAATCACAAATAGTTGCCGAAAAATATACCTCTTGATATTCTGCTTCTACATCGTTATCAACTGTTATTTAGATTGTCAACTACAATATCTCCTGTCAATACAGGATCTAAAACGACGTCTTCGTCTATTGAATTTAATCTACTCAACACTTCAACAAATCCTTCCTCATCAGGTTTCGCTTCGTGTTTCTACCTGATATGAAAAAACCTGCTTTTCTGAAGCAAGTCATCGTTGTTGACGTTACTTCTTCAGCATGTAAACTGCGTGTAACAATTTAATATTTTTGGCAATTTTTCCAACTCTTTAATACCATCTTCCTCATCAATTCTTCTTATTATCATATTCCTCATATATTTGAGTCTTAAGAGTTTCAATGATTCCTCGATCTGTTGATTTTTGTTCCACTCCGCTAAAATTCTAAGAATATTTTGCCGATCATCCACGCATTCCGAATGATTTTATGCGTAATGTCGCATCTCGAAAATTGCACGGGGATTTTGATTTTTCTCTAACTTGGAGATTATTTTTGTGAGTGCTAGTCATATAAAAGATAACAAGAGCACACAATTTTCTGCTTCTTTTATCACGAGTAGGAGCGGTTTTATACGCTAAGGAAGGATCAGGTTATGCTCCGAAATAAGCGATTTCCTTATGTATATTGTAGATTTCATCTGATTTACAACCTTTCATAAGGTCTGGAAGAACAGACTATCCACTCTGCTGCTGGTTCGTTAGCATAATTCTTCTCTCCATAACATCTTTTGATGTTGTTCTAGCCCTTCCACCTTAACATCTACCCATCCGTTGCCTCGAAGTCTTCAACAGCAAGACGATCCGCAAATTCCACTGATTTTCCATCGATAATCCCAAACTGATAGAAGCGTTAAGGAATCTTGTCTGAGAAATCCACCGCAACAGACCTGTCTCAACACTGCAAATCATGCACACGCGCTTTCTCTTCCTATGAGAATTCTTGTTTGACACTACGCTATCTTTAAGTTGATCTCAATTTCGCAGAGGCCTAGAAAGTGATGATTGCAAGATGCCTAGTCTCCCCGAAGTCTCTGTCTGAGTCCATGAATTCGAAAGTACGTGTTTTAACAGCTCTTTCTTTCGAGTTATAATGAATTCCTTCCTTCCACATTTTTCAAAAAGATGTACTTTCTTTTACAAAAACGTTTGCAAATAAAAAATGGAAAATAAATTGGAAGTAACGGATCGCTAAATAATCACATTTTCATTACGATACCTCTCTTGTCACATCTCTCTCTCTCTCTTTCTCTCTCAAAAGCTCTCTACTTCCCCATCTTTCTCCTTCCACCTTTTTACAGTATTTCACTCGATCTATGTCACCTTCCACCCTTATATTTCAGAAATCATATATGAGCGCAGTACACAATACCAAAACTAGCGAAAATAGCGGACTTTAAAATCAGATTATTTTGTTGTATTAAATATTTTTTTAAATAACGATTAGTAAACTAAGTGACCGCATCGAGGTAAATTATAAGAATATGACAATGATAGTCGTGGGCCATTATCCAAAATCAATAAAATGAATCAGCCATCTACTCTAAAAATCTGTCGAGGATTTGTGGTCATCAATGATATTTGAAATCTTTACTGTCGGATTAGAATTAATGCCGCTATTTTACGATTATTAATTTTTCAATTGTGATTGGTAGGCTTAAACTGAGTCCAAACAGTTGTGGAAGGGGCGAGAAAGTTCATTCGCACACACCTAATGGAAAATTCCACCATTCTTTTAACAAGAAAGGTACTATCCTTGGGCTTAGCCCGATGAAGCAAATATAAAACCATACAGCCGTGACTAAATAAACCGAAATATGTGATTCCAATACAGGAGAATTTTTAAAACGTTAAATACAAAAAGATTTTGATTTTCCTCTTTCGATGCGATAAATCGGCGGATTCCATTAAGCAGCGATTCCAATAAGCGAAAACAAGTTTATTATGTTTCAGAGATTGTTTCTACGTATTATTCTCTTCCATCTCCCACGTATGCCTGCAGAGCGCGTTGAAGCGGGTTGCGTGGGAGCTCACCTGCATATCTGAATCGTGCACTGGAAGTGTACTTCCATCGAGTCCGGAAATTTGAACGCCTGGAAGTGGGCGTAGGACAACACCGAAGCCGAAGCTCCGAAATTCTTGATCTTCGTGAACCTGGACATCAGTTTGGGCCTAACGACGCAGCCTCTCCTGTAGATATAAATATTTTATTTCTGTATTAATAATACATAAGCGGTGTTTTACGACATTTTAAACTAGGTGTAAAGAAAGAAATAAACTCGTCCACATACTTCTACGGTAATTGCTGAATTCGAAGCCGAGGGCATAACATTCACACTCACCAACACAAATTACCGTTTTTGTCTTTGAAAATAGATCAAATTGAATCAAATTTTTGCGAACATAGGAAGGTGAAAAGACGCATAGTAAATGTATATTATTATGACATTATTTGCAGCCATTCCTGAAGTGGAAAAGATATATTTGACCTTTTGAATTTTCAATTTATTCTAGTTTAAACGCTACACTGAAAAATCTTAAAAGTTTTACTACATATATTAATTTATTTAGTATTCGCATATTACACTACCCTTGCGGGACCAGATGTAGGTTGGGTAATTAAAAAGTCATATAGTTTGTTAAAACGTAATGGACAGGACAGCTCGATATCATTAATCCTATTGCGGGGTTCACCTTTTGAGTTTTGTCATTTTCGGAGACTATTCCATTAAAAACGTTATGGAGTTTTTACTATTGATTATCTTCATAATTGAGTTTGCAATTTTCACCGATCAGAAATGCCATTATCTCTACTTTTTATGATATCATTGATTTAGTTACCAGTAAGTAACTATGGTAACGAAAGGAATTATTTGATGATATTAAATGTGATACTGTTACTGAGCCCTCGTTTAAAAATACGTTAAAAATCAAACCCTTTTTGTGTTGCCACAGGAAGATATTTAAAGGATAATTTATTCCCGCATATTATTTTACACCCTTTCAGTGACCAAAGTGGTTGCTCGGGGCCCTATGCGGTCCTATCCAGGGTAGGATTAAAGTTTTGAGAAATCACTCTTAAACCGCATCCTTCTTATAGTTTGAATTACCAGTGGGGTCCATTTTGCTACCCATAATTAATATTAAACAACTTATATCAATACAAGTGTATTACACGTCATATGACGGATAAATAATAATATTCCCTACCTCCTGTCTCACCATCCCTGTCTCCCTCCCTTCCTCTTTCTTTCCTTCCCTTTCTCCCTCCCTCTCTCTGCCTCTCTTTTCTCCCACCTCCCCCACTCTCATTTCCTGCTGACCCAATCCATAGCTCTCCCTCTTTTCTCCGTCTCCCCCATTATCTCCTTCCTCCCATCCTTTTCGGGGGTCGCACTTGGCGCGCGCCAGGGGCCCCCGCGGCGTATGGCAGTGCTACTCGAATTGGGTTAGGATTCCACGAAAGATTGGGGTTCCGTGCGTATCCGCGAAAATGAGGGGAAAAGCCAGATTTCCCTACCGTTCAGTTACCCTCAATCTTGAATTTCTCCTTTGCACTCAGTGGCGGATTTAAGGGTGTTGCAATTGGCGCGTGACAGAGGCTCCAGAAAAAAGATCATGTATATAATCTCAGAAATATTAAATGTCTCAATTTAAAAATCAGTGGGACGTCTCCATGATTCCATAGAAAACGATCGTTAATATGTGTCATAAAAGAGGGTAGCCGTTAGGAGTGGTTTCACTATATACGTATTTAGATTGCAGGCCCCCGATTGCTTAGCGCCAGAGGCCCCAGGAGGTGTAAATCCGCCTCTGTATTCTGTATCCCTTCCATTCTATATCCCTTCCATTCTATATCCCTTCCATTCTATATCCTTTCCTTCCTATCTCCATCCCTACAGCCCCCTCTCTCTTACTCTACATTTATATAGTCGTTTAGATAAGCAAAAGATTCCAAACTAAATCCCTGTCCCATTAGGATTACGTAAGTTCGAGAAAAATCCTACAATAATTTAAGGCAATCTATGCACTCGTATATATTACACGTACCTACGCGGGTTGAGACAGCAATTGATTCTCGAAGTTTAACAATGACGTGGTCGGCAAGGCAACATCCTTTTCAAAAGCCGATATTTTCCCAAAATATGTGATTTAAATGTTTAATATGAGAGATTTCGAAAGGTAGGTAGAAAAAGATGAATAGAATAAGAAACTTCATTAATCTTTCTAAAACACAGTTTAAATTCAAAGATCATATATCAATATTTTCAAAATTTAATTTCCAGAAGAATAAAAACCTGCACTTAAAAAAATCGCTTTTTACGTGTTATCTTACGGGAAATGGAGAACGGGTCTTTTTTCGTTCTTTTTTGGTTCTTCATTTTAGTTTTTTTTGCATTTTATCGCTTTTTCATAATTATTTTCTCTGGCTTAAAAACTCGTTATTTTTTCCATTCGATTTGTTTAAATATTTTTATGCGTTTTTATTTTTCAATTTATTTTGTCAATTTATTTTTAAGTTCAATATGAATAACTATTTGTGCGATTTGTTTCGAACGCCCAAGTCTTCTTACTTTCAGTCGCACGGACAAATATTTGTAAGAAATACCCCATCTGCAGGCACTTTAAAGTGTCGTACGTTTTACGACCGTCTCACTGTCTTCCCACCTGGGGGAATGAATGCTCTCTCTGAACGAGTTGTCTTTACAAACACTTGAAGTGGTAATCCCACATTGGGGATACTAGGGAGAGTTGTGTCTGTCAGTCTCTTTTGGCTTCTCTACTAAGTAACAACTTTCCATGGTCTATTCTTAGAAGAACTACAACGTATAAATAATTTCTATAAATGATAATAAAAGAAAATGCATTTTCTGTTATAAGAATATATATTATTCGCTATTTCAAAATCTAAAATTTATTTTGTGGAAACCTTAAATTTTTTATATAGAGGAAATATACGAAGTACCCCTTGAAAGTGGGCTGATCCGCATAGCGCAAAATTTTGAAATTAATTTATTTACTATTCGAGTGAGTTTTCATAATAATTTCTAAACAAAAAATTACTGAAAATTCTTACAAGATGTAGGGTAACAGATTCAGATTTGAGAGCATGTTTTCAAGACAAAAAAAGTTTATAAAACCTTCAAAAAGAGATTTGAAGCATTCCCGGCGAATAATCATGGTGAACTTTTCTCGGGTTTCCAGCCGGGTTATTATGGAGTTCTCCGACGTTTCGACGACTATCTCCGTCGCCATCTTCTTACTCATTGGTCACATACTAATGTATGTTCCCAGCTGATTCACCTCTTGCCTACGCGCAATGGATATCTAAGAGGTAGTGCAATGAATAGCTGGATAGCAAGGGAGAAGAGAAACCCGGTGCCGGGTATTGGGTCCCGTAGAATTTTTTGTGGTAAATGTTCTCCTATATCCGAATAAGTTTTTTAATATATGCCTCGCAGATCATATAATAGCATGAAAGAGAAAAATATTGATTTTTAATTGTTTTACACAGAATTTTCGTAGCGAGCGATGTAAACAAAATATGTGATATTATGCTTGGGATTTTCTTAAATTTTTTTCTCCAAAATTATATGTTTAATTATGTTGTTCCGCGGACTTATTTGTAGAAAATTGTGTTTTCTATCCGAATATATGTTTTACATTTACAAATTCTTACAAATCGTATAAGAGCTAGGGAGAGGAAAATGTGGTAGTTAGTTGTTGCTTGATGGAAGTCATTTAACGAGATACGAGTAAACATTTATTTAATGGCTTGCCGGCCTCGATAGACGGGTGATTAGCGTGTCTATCTCCCAATGCAATGGTCGCGGGTTCGAATCCTGCCGAGAGTATGGTCGTACGTGCTTGTCATAATTCTATTATAACACATACGATTGGGGAAACCAGTTTGTGGTAAATAAATTATTATAATATAAATTGGGAGTCCTAATTGACGGATCCTATTGAAAATCATAATTTATCAATAAATTTTAATAAGAATCACTAATACTTAATTTCATTAAAATCCAACTTGTAGTTTCGGAGATTAAACATGCGGACGGACGGGAGGAGGCGACGTGTCCATAAGGCGTTCCGCTACTCTCGCTTCGCTGGTAAAGAAAGCCTAATAATTACATAGTTCAGCATATGAATTTTACAAAAGAATTAATCCTGATGAGAATCTGTGGTAATGTTCTTAACCAAAAATTTCAATTATAAAACTAATTTGAGTTATCGCGTAAAATAAAAGTCTACAATTGCATTAATATGTATTATGTACTAGTGTATTAGTGAATTAAGTATTAAATCATAATAAAATTTATATTAATGAAGTAATAAGTAATAAGTATTAAATCACAATAAAATTTATATTAAAGAAACCACCCTATAGATGGACTGCAAAGTGAAAAATAAATACAAAATTCATCTGATTGAATATTCCATAAAGTAAAAATACTTTTAGGAGTATAAAATATGTGTGGCAAAGGGATATATCTAACAGGGTGGGCTGAAAAAAGTATTTCTGATCTTAACGCACTAGTGTGGAAAAGGTGCATTTCGGGCGTGTAAGTAAGGGGAATTTTTTTCTTGATATCGGGCAATATGTAGAGGTGCCACTGGGAAACTGGAGTTCTCAATTTATATAAAACTTGATAAAAATTTACTCCTTTTTAATTTTTTCATTTGAGCATCGCACTACAATACAAGGATACCCCATCGTCCCCATCACGCACCCTTTCGACTCTGCTGAAGTCAGACAATATCTGGGCCACTGGGCAATGCACATAGTACCAATTTATCTATATTGTGGCGTTTTTGGTAGTGTGCAGCTCTTTGCTTGTTTAGATCTGAAGTGAAACTTTGAAACAAACCAGAACTCACCACATGGAGGTTACTGCACGTCGTGTTCCTCCCGTGCGCACTGGGGACTGCCCAGCCCTACCACCCGACCTGTAAGGGCACTTTTATTGTTTCTTGAAAGTCAAAGGTACGAAGTGTGCCTTGTGTCCAAAATGAGGCATAACTTGTCTCGAGGTGATTTTTGTTCTCACAAAACCATCTCTGGCCCTTTCCCCATACACTGCTACCGAGGCTTCATTTACTAGACGATCGGCTCTCTCCACTGCCTGTGTATGGGATGGGAATCTTGGCATGGAAATGTCCACGACCATCTTGTCCTTAATCATGAAACGGATTCCCTCCATTGTGATGTTCTTTGTCAGGGGCGGTTCACTGATGGCACATTTTTTACAGTCAGTCATTTGAACATAATCATTAGCGTCAAAGTTCAGATAAATAATTTTGTACCGCCGCAGCTGGGTACTGTTACTAGCACTTTCCTCTTCCCTCGCACGGAGAATTTGTCGCAGAGTAAGTTGTCGTGTGTGCGGACGGTGATTTGTGAGCATTGCAAAAAGTATGCTCTCTTGATGAGCAAAGTAGGGGTTTTTCTTAAAAGTTTTGTCTACAATTTCTCTGTGTTCTTCTGGAAGGTATCGTGTTAATTTTATTTGGGTCCAAAGGCGACGGTCACCCTCGAGGCACAAAGGGTTTCCCTTGATCTTGAACCACATAAAGGCATACACTCACATTATGAAGGTACTAGAATGCGAAGATTATCACATGGGCCAGGACTATCGACAAAAAGTCGTAAGACTCTGTTTTCTGTAGTTAAACTTCGTGAGTGTGATAATTTTCCCGAATTATATTCCGCTAAGTCAGATGATCAATGGCCCGAAGCAACTGCTCTGCAAATGCGCAGCGAATTTTTTTTAGTCTGCACTAAGGTTGCTGTCCACTATTACAGGCAAATCCATTTCCATTTTTTAGAAAATGACAATAAACAACCGCCCACATTCATCTAGTTGCTTCCCGATTGGTCCTCCGTAGCTATATGGTCTCCTAGTGGCTCCATCTAGGGTTTTCAAAACATGGCGGATGGGAAGTTCATTCACATGAAGCTTGCATACCAGCCATTGGAGAAGTCTGTTTACGACCTGCTACACCCGAATCACTCCGTTGTCAACCCCTGTATTTACATTAGTGCCATCACAACCGATTGTAAAAGGTAGTCTGTGGTTATATTGTTTCTTTGTAGGTACTCCGTAATGCACCCTTTTATATTCGAAGCGTTGGGTCTTCCATTTGCAGTAATAAATCGTACGTATATAGAATCAGATTCTTGCAACATAGTAATGTGCTCTTCCATTTTAATGTCCCTATAATATTTCTTCCCATTTTTCACTTAAACGAGTGTTCTCTCCTTTCCGTCAAAAAATAATGCTGACAATGTGTTTACGTCTGTGATTTCCTTCTTTCTTAGATTGGACCATGTTTTTTTCTTCTCTCTTCTTACTCTATTCTTATCAATCACTTGAGATTTGTCCTCTCTGGTCACCATTTTTAGATCTTCAATTACATCAGAGGCTATTCCTGTTCAGTTGCGGCCCAGTGAGGACGCTACTCGCTTGGCAACTAGCTGGGCCAGAGCAGCTGTTACATTGTTGCTGCCCTTCTTAACAACTCAAGAGCAGCTATCACAACTCCTTTGCCTCCCAAGAAAAAAATATGGACCTTGCTTCACGTTCCACTCTCATGGCAAGAATATCGGCCCCAATCGAAACAGGAAAAAACCTGAGAATGGTCGAATATTATACACTTCGATGTCATTCGGAGCCCCAGTGGTATCTAATGATATTGTCTGACTTCAATCTGAGTCCAAAGTGTTAGTGATGAGCTCTATAGGGATCTGCCGAAAAATAGTGCGGTTGTCAAATCACTAAATTTAAAAGAATAATCAATTACGAACAATTTAAAAGTAAAATTTACAATTTAACGGTCCAGTGGCACCTCTAAATATTATTCGATTTCAAAAAGGTTTTTTTCCCTTGTCGCAAGACAAATTCGTCGCATGATAAATTAATTTCAAGACACATTCGTCGCAAGACCAATTCGTCGCAAGGCAAATTCGTCGCAAGACAAATTCTTCACATTGCAATTTCGTCGCAAGACAAATTCGTCGAAAATTCAGGAATCGTTGAAAAAATACGAAATAATGTATCCTATTCTTCATTAATCCTGCAATACACGATATTTAGTGTATGGGAAGGTTTTACGATGCCTCATAATTTCCGAATAAATTATAAAACTCCTGTACAGATTATTCACAACAATTATCCAAATAAAAATTTCGGCAATTTTAATTGATGAAATATTCGTATCATATCTGATCAGAATAATAATAAATGACTTATTCCTCTCGTAACTTTGTGTATGATGCTTTCCATAGGTGTTTAAAAAACTTCCCGTCTATGTAGGAGATTGAGATTTGACGGGAATTCAGCACGTGCCCGCGCTGTTAATGTAATAATCAATACCGTGATAACTGTCAATGTTATTGGCGTGCAACATTTTTCAAAGACAATTTTAAAATTTTATGAACATTTCATTTGCTCCAAAACAATTAGGGAAAATGTTTCCTGCAGATCAACGTTTTCATGTCTCGACTGAAAATTTTAGATAAATGTGCGATTGCTATTTTTTAAAGGCAGTCAATAATTTTGATTTATTTTTGAGTTCCTTTGTCGTTATGTGGAATCATTACAGATGTCACATAAAAATATTGTCCCTTTTTATTCAATAGAAGCCGAAATATGACGTTGCATGTATAAGGAAGGAAGATATACGCAGAATTCAAAAAAGACATTTAAATGTTTTTCAGACTTTTAAGGTATTTCACGATTATTCTGAATGTTTATACATCCATAACCAGATTCAGCATGAAATTTTATATAAGATAACAATTTAGAATCTATCGTAGATAAAGATTTTTACTTAGTAGTAGTATAGGGAAAAGTATTGTTTTTGTGAAAAAATCGACTTCGAGCTTTCAACGGAAATACACGTTTTATAGTTCCCTGAAAACGTTTTGACCATTTTCTCAATGATGTCTGCGTATATGTGTATGTGATAGCTTTTTTGTGGGTGCTCTAACTCAAAAACTATTAATCAGGTCAACGCAAAATTTTACATTTAACTTTTTTATAGAAGTCACAAGAACTTATTAGTTTTTGGTAAACATCGGTCGCCCGGAAGTGGGTGTTTACTCATGTCACTTATCCGTTATTTTGAAATATTTGCTTTCATATTTGATAAATATTAAAGTGTATTTGAATAAAAGTTGTAGGATATTTAATTTTCTACAACTTTTTTTTTGAAACTTTTTCCCATATAATACATTGTTTAAGAAATATCTTATATTTTTAGCTGCCAAAACCACGCCACCTACCTACGACTATTGCTAACAATTGACACGTCTTAGTACCTCTCCTTTTTCTTTTCTTAATTGTTGGAGCTTTGTGGCTCTATCCAATATCAGAAAGCTATGGTTTGAGTTTATTTCTTTTCTTTGTAAAGTCTGAAATTTACTCGCAGTTTCTTAAATTATTTATTATTATGTAACCTATTTGGAATTTTTAGAAACATTACAGATATATAGCAAGTCATGTGGTGGCCACTAGCATTCGCATGAGGCGAACTGAGACTTCGTTGCGAGTGTTATAACAGTGTGCGAGTTGACAGCAATACTTTATGGTGTTGGGTCGTTCCGGAAGGATTCGTTCGAACGAATCCAGCGCCGGAACCAGCCGGTACTAATCCACGGCCTTGAAAAATGTCGTTCCTCGGACTCGGAGGATTTCGTTCCGGAGTCAATGGTTCCTCGGACTCCACTCGGATTCGGAAATTTCGTTCCTCGGAGTTACACAATTATTTCTCTTAAACTAAAAACCATTGGCCGGAAATTCCTAAAAGGTATTCTTATGTAGACCTAAACTCTCCACTGATAGAAGATGAACTGAATCTGTGAGTTACAGTCCGTAGCCTCTCATTGTCAGAGAATTTCGTTTCGGAGTTGGATGAACGAAATCGGACATGCGCAGAAGTGTATTTCTTACCGATGTGATGTGTTTCTGTTATTTTCGCAGTGCAACAAGATGTTTTTATTGTTTATTGGGATTGAAAAATTTGACTTCTGTACATCGAAATGATTGTGAATAAAGGGATATTATGGGTGCATGGGATATTAATATACAGAAATAAACACGCAACAATATATATAATAATATATAATATATATAATATATATAAAAATAATTTTATAATACTTTGTTATTTCGGAGGAAAAATATATCGTCAAAAATTTTTAGCATTCTTCTACAAAAATTCAATAATTTTTTAATTTTAATAATATAATAATTTATTAAGTATTAATTTTAATTTAAAAACATTTTAAATTCTTTTACCAAAGGTTTTTACCATTTGAAAAGTTAGAGAGAGAAATATAGGAGGGATATCAGCGACGAAAAGGATTGCGTTGGCTTTGCTGGAAACAGTAATTTTTCTGCTTCATACCAATAAATGGAGCTCAAAAGAAGTGGAATTTGGAAGATATTTTCGGAAAGTTCATCAAAATGAAACTAAACATTATCTAGTTTAATTTAGTTACATAGCAATTACCCGATGCAGTGATTTAGATTACTTAGTCGATTTATTAAAGTTCGTTTTGGAAATTTCGGTAGGTTCTTACCCCAAGATTCCCCCTCACAGTACGCCCATATATTGCCTTTCACAAATTTTTTATTAATAAAATTATTATGAACAAAATGAGGAATCGATAAATCATAACAATAAGCAGTTTTCCAACATTCATCACAGGAAATCCTACATTTATTCAAGTTCATACGTGCGCCAATGGAACGAAAAGGAACGAATCCACAGAAAGAACGGCAATGCCCATCACTAATACTTTAGTCATGCATTAAAAGTCAATGACGAAAAAATCCCGAAAAAGTCCCGGGTTCGAAATCAGAAGCGTTCCTTCTCTGATTCATTAACTAGGGATGAACTGAAACACAGCGTATCCTGATCAGATAAGATACGAATATTTCATCAATCAAATTTTCCGAAATTTTATTTGGATAATTGTTGTGAATAATTTGCACAGGAGTTCTATAATTTAATCGGAAAGTATGGGGCATCGAATATCGTGTATCGCAGGATTAATGAAGAAATGGATACATTATTTCCTATTTCCTCTACGATTCCAGAATTTGTCTTGCAACGAACTTTCCATGCGACGAATTTGCCCGCGACGAATATGACATGCAACGAATTTGAATTTGAATTTGAATACTGGCGTTTTCGCAGTTTTTATCAGTCATTACGAGAGTGTTGCCATAGCATTAACTATTGTAGCACTCCGATCCGGTATATTTTAAAATATATAAAAGCCTACTTCAGTCCCTTTGTCCATTTGTGGCTCACTCTATCACACCATTAAATTCGAATAACTCGATAAAGGTTCAAGATATATTTGAAACTTGGAAAGGAATACTAAATTCGCATATTTTAAGGTGATGACGAAAAAACTCTCGAATAATGTCTTGGGTTCGACTCCAAGGAAGACATTTCCATTTCCCATAAAATAACACGTAAAAATAGACTTTTCGACGTGCAGGCTTTTATCATTTTTGAGATCTAAATTAGAAAGAAATAACCTACGATCTTCGTATCTGAACCATTTTAAAGAAATAACTATGAAGTTTCTTATACTGTATATCTTTTTTCGCCTATAGTTCGAAATTCCTCATGTTAAAACGTTTAATTCACATATTTTGTGGACATCTTGCCTTGCCAACCCATTACATTGTTAAACCTATAAATTCTATTGTTAGTTGAAAGCATGCTTTGAATTCTTTTAATACGAGAGAGAGAGAGAAAAGGAAGGAGAGGGAATTGATTTTCATTGCAACGAATGTAAACAACATTCGTTGCGTTATTTACGAGATGGAAAACATTTGAATGTAAAACATTAATCATTCGCATATTAAAATTACTTAGAATCATCGTATGAGTTCAAGGTTTGAAACTACGAAAGTCTAAAAGAAGGTAATTTTGTTTTCCAGCCATCGATTTTTTATACGCGTCGAATTGATCAATAGATCAGTTTTTTTAACGCGAGAATTTGACGCAGTCTTAGTGATTCGCATTGTTGCCGGTTTCGTGTAATTGGGTACCATTGACTTGGACAATAGCCTCGCGTCGCATCTATTTATGAAATTTCAATAAAAAAATTTCCCGGTGAATTTCAACGGGCATGATGAACTGTAATAAAAGTCAAGACGGTGGTGTTTGTGTATCAATGGCACATTTTGAAGCGTTTTTAACAAACTTTCCGATCAGGTGGAAGGTTTAAAATTCGCAGAAATGTTTGATTCATATAGAAAAATTAAATTAAGAAAACAAATAAGAAAAAAAACTCGGGTTGGACCCCATGGTGGTGATTTCCATCCATCGTAAGATAACACGTAAAAAGCGACTTTAAAAGTCATTCGTTCATTCGAAAATTAAGATTAGAAAGAATTGACGTGCGATCTTCAAATTTAAACGATCTTTTAAAAAATGAATGAAGTTTTTTATTCTAATCATCTTTTTCCGCCTACCGTTCGAAATCTATCATATTAAGCATTTAAATCACATCTTTTGGAAAATATCGGCTTTTAAACGGTATGTTGCCGTTCCGACCACATCTTTGTTATATTTCGAGAATCAATTGTTGTCTCAACCCGCACACGTGTAATATATACGAGTGCATAGATTGCCTTAAATTATTGTAGGATTTTTCACGAACTTACGTAATCCTAATGGGACAGGGATTTAGTTTGGAATCTTTTGCTTATCTAAACGACTATATAAATGTAGAGTAAGAGAGAGGGGCCTGTGGGGATGGAGATAGGAAGGAAAGGATATAGAATTGAAGGTATATAGAGAGTAAGGGTGGTATAGAATTAGAAAAGAACGGGAGGAAAAAGAGAAAAGGAGACGGAGAAAAAGAGGGAGTGCTATGGATTGCGACAGGAGGGAATTAGAGAGGGGGGAGGTGGGAGAAAAGAGGCAGAGAGAGGGAGGGAGAGAGAGGGAGGGAGAGAAAGGGAAGGAGAGAGAGATAAGGAAAGAGAAAGGAAGGGAGCGAGACAGGGTGATGGAGAGATCGACGGCGAGGAGGAGGGAGGGAATGTTATTATTTATCCGTCATATGACGGGCAATACACTATTAGTCTTATAAATACGCGTGATCAATTACTACTCCGAATGTATTTGTAACATTTTATAACGCTAAATTAAGAAAATTTGGAACACAAAAAGCAACATATCCGCGGTGATTTTAAAGCTATTAAAACCAATATATCTATTAAATAAGTGATTAAATGGAATATAGGCACCATAACTTCCGTTTGGATCATCTTGTTTATTAATTAGTTGTTTATAGCACTTGGTGAATCCTGAAAAAATGAGGCCATAAAATGTAAATACGATAATCGATCTACTGACCTGTCAACAAGCTGTATTGGTGCCCTCTTTCCGTCATGAGCCATGCAATTGCGTACCAACATGTCGAACTTTGAGTCATCATCCTTAATAGCCAACACCATGGTCATGGTCTGTCCTATCTTCACCAATCCAGATACTTCTGAGGCCCAGGGTCCTCGGCCGACCTGTCGAATTCGATTTGTAAAAGAAGAGATTTTGGGTAAAAGGAACGAACTCAGCAAGATTTATCGTAATTTAGTATTTCACTTTAAGCATCTGATTTAATCAGGAGACGCAGAAAGTGAGTCATTCCATTTTATTACTAAGTCGGTTCTTGCATTCTGCAAGCATTTAATCTCACCTTAAAATACACATTAATTTTTAAGAGAGATATTTCATTATTAGAAATATTATTTTAATTCTAAAGTTTTCATCTCACAATCAGTACCGATTTTCGTTCTTTCCTTATAGAACAATATTGGAGTAAAAGCATTCCCTAAAATTTGAAATTTTAAGAATATTATACTTTTTCTATTGTGGGGGTACTAATGCCACACCCTTCTGCCATATTTAAAAGTAGCAGCACATCTAGACGTAAAATAATATTAATATAATTGTTTAAATTTTAAAAAATTTCAATGGTCACAATAAAAACTTCATGGAGATTTTCTAATGTTTATTTGTGCATTTACACTAATATAATTAATAAAGTCAGACTCCACTTTGTGGAATTTACTCATCGAAATGAAAAGAAAAACTACCATTTCCACAGTTTAACACTAGAACGCCCGGACGGGTCAATTTGACCCAAAGGAGAATTTGTAATATGATCTTGAACCATATTTCCTTTCGTAACCTTTAATCATTTTAGAAGATAATTACCCGCAAGAGATTTTAATCTTATCATGACAGTACGTCATGAATTATACAGGAATTTGCCTCGGACGCCCGAACGTGTCATTTTGAAATGAAACGTATATTCTTCAAAATGGAATGCCAAAACGCTTCCATGTTATCGTAGCTAATGATATAGAATTACTACCTATTTTTCAGCTGTTCCTTGCATTTAACCCTGCGTTCCTCTTTCTCTCTCCTTCCCTCTCTCTCCTCCCTCCCTGACTCCCTCTCGCTCCTTATCATCACTCGATCGTCTTCTGTCTCGAAAATTTAATATTGTGTGTGTGTGCAGGTTTAAACTTGCAGATATTGTCTTCCACTCATTATCTCTCAACAAGCCTTTTGCTCAGTCCCCGGCGGTATTTGGATGCGCAATAACGTGCAAGCAGCCTCGAGTGCATTTGCACAGATTTGTGTCAAAAAATCTCTCGTAGACGCGATTTATATTCTGATTAGACTCTCGCGAAATTCAATAACGTCCTCAAGGATGTGTCGGACGGACATACCATTTATGAAATTCTTGATTTGGCAGCAATAAATGCTGTCTTGATATATACAACTGTCATTGGTAAGAAAATTTCGTGAAGAAAATTCATAAGACAGCTTTCAGAGGAGCTGGGGGTGAGGTAGGTACGTGAAATAGTAGCCAAATTATGATAATCAAGGCGAAGAATCTGGTTTGGAAGAAGAAGTACCAAAACGTCGAAGATGCCAGATCATGTAAAATTGCAGGGAAAATAAAACATCAACCAAATGCACAGTATGCAAGAAAATGGTTTGTGGGAAGTTCATGGGCAAAATGCGTTGCACTTGTATCAGCTGCCCTAACGTGATGGAAGAATAATAATTTTATGTTATTATACTATTTTGAAACTTTGTTTTTTCGTCACAAGTATGTGTCAAAGAAATCTATTTTTCAGGACCGAAAGATTTTCGTTGCTACATGTTATGGTAAAATGCTTACTATTTATAATTAGCGTTCGTTTATTAAATTAGTTATAAATTAACCTGTTCGTAGTATTTGTAAGCGAAATGAGTGCTTTCAACCTGAATACATTAATGCTATGCATATTCGACTAATAATTCATTTTTATAATTACCGTGTTTATGTCTGTAAATTTTAATTATGTACATTTTGTTGCTACCCGTACCTAATTTATTCTTCATGTTGGTAAATATGGTTCTGCCTTATATTACTTGAGCATAAGTTTTTTTTACGTTCTTCGCTGTTATGCAATCCTTGCGTGTAGGTAGCTATTTTTTTAAATTTGAACAGAGAATGTAGCGACTCATGCTATCTATAAACACTAGTTAGTATAAATATAGAATGTATACCTTATTTAAACGCAATGAATACTCACGAAGAAATAATTGCTTTATTTTTAATAGGTTCTTACCACATATATACTAACGGTTTATCACTAATATATCAGGTTTCTTAAGGTGCCACCTCCGAACATATATCTCTATGAAAAAGGATGTCTTTCTTTAGGCGTACATTCTCATAAGATATCAGTAAAATATTTATCACGTTGAAAAATTACTTTAAAACAACTTTCTTTTCGAAAAAAATGTTACAAACATTATTTTTGATCATGAATGTATCAGTTTGTCAAAATTTACTAGTCAAAAACATAACTTGTTTAGAGGACTAAAATAATGTATTGCTTTTAACTTCGCAATCTTAAGCTATAAAAGCTGATATTTCACAGTACGGGTCAAATTGACCCGGTTGAGCGTTCTAGGGGGTGAACTAAATCCCGGTGTCCGAAACTGTGGAAGTAACCAAGTTTTTTCCTTTCATTTCATTTACACTAAGCTCAAAATAATTGAATAATTTCAGCTCCATAGCTGTTTGCCTGTTAAAAATTCTTAAATAAAAAATAATTGTTTATGTAATAGGGGACGAGAGTTACATTACATTGAGTTTTAGAATCGGGTTGAACCACACTTTTATTTATGAACTACTAGCTGAAAGTATCCGGCGTTCCTCGGATTTTTAAGTCAAGGCAAAAATATTGCCAAAGATTTGAGAATAAAACCAATTAATCGTATTAAGTTAATTTTTATTGCACTGCTTGAAGGATATTTCTTGTCTTTATATCGTTTGCCCAAATAAATAATATTTCCTGCATCCTTTATCGACAAATTTGGCGACTTTGTACTTTTATCAAATAATCTTAATAAACAATCGATTTAATCACTTTTAAAATAGTATAATTATTTGACTCGAATTGATTTCCAGTGGAAGAAATTGCATCATATTATGTGGTCATGAATCTCAAAAATATGAAAACCTTAGACAATAATTGCAAGCAATAGGGATGGAAACATATTTGAAGATATAGTTAAATTTAGCTTAACCATACGTCATTCCATGCAAAGGCTGATTTTGTTGGTCTAATTTGCCACGTGAAAATTTTAAATTCAAACTCACGAAACAAAATTATTTCCCGAACTTTGAAATCGATTTTGGCAATAAATAGTGTGTTAGTAGGGCATGGAAAGTATTATTATATTCTAATAAATATAATGGCTAAATTGATGCATACAAATATTCAGTTGAAGAGAAGGCAAAATATACAAATAGGTATTTATTTTGGTCGAAATTAAAGAATTGTTGTTGAAGTTTTTTTATTGTACCATCTGTGATATATTTCATTTAATAATTTTCAAAGTTAATGAAAAACAAATTTCGCTGTCAATGATAGGGAACAAATACATATATTTCTATCAAATAAAAATATTGCAGGAAATGGAAATCGCCGATTTCATGGGAATCCGTTGCATAATAACCGAGGTCGTATTTAACACTTCGTAACTTCCGACGCTTGACTGTTACGCGGTAACTTCCGACGGGTCTACAGGACCCATATATTTTATTATGTTTTTGTTATCAAATAAGTTAATAAAATAAAAAATTTAATGTATATCTCAAAACTGTTAATTTCTTAAGGAGAAATACAAGTTATTTCTTTGATTAGAACGATGGGTGTTTTTATGGCACATTAATTACATATTGGTATTGGTATTTTTCAGCTATTGCAATAATGGCTTTTCTTGCTTGGACATACAGCGCATCTTTTTCGTTTTGATCAAGCTATAGGTAGCTCAGACGTTATAGCTGCTGGGATGTCGAGTTTGAAATATCAGCTGTCAGGTTTCGTAGTTTGCAGGGAATCTTTTCATTTAAAATTCTGTGTTGAGAGAACGGCAGACAAATCAAGTTGTTTTATGAAATCACTGCGCATTACTTCAGATCCATGAAAAAATTGGTATATCAACCTACTGTTTATAGTTGAAATATCCAAAACAGAGTGAGCAATTGCCATGGGCCAGCGCTTACATACACGAAAGGTCGAATACTGGACACACTTTTGATACAACACCTGATTTTGTCGCATTATAAAATTATTTCTGGTTTTTTATTTTCTTCCAGTATTATGGTATCATCATGGTGCATGCTTTGCTCTTTTTGGGGACATATGAAACGATAGTAATAAATCATAGCTAATATTTACACCTGCGGAGTCAATATCGGTAGAGGAGTAAGACAGGGCTGCTGCCTATCACTGACCATATTCAATATATATGGAGAAAGACAAATGTAAGTAGCGTTAGAAGGCACAGGAGATTTCAAAGTTGGATGAAGGATTATAAGAATAGTAAAATATGCGTATGATCAAGTATTTGTAGCAAGAAAGGAAGAGGAACTCCAGAAAATGATAAATAGACTAGTAATAACAGGTAGAAAATACGGTATGGAAATAAATACAGAAAAATCCAAGGTCATACGAATATCGATAAAAGAAGATAATCTGAACATAAGTATTGGAGGAAAGCCTTTAGAGCAAGTTTCAGACTATAAAAGCCTTGGAAGCATTATAACAAGAGAAGCAAAATGTACGGATGAGATAAGGACTAGAAAATGAAAAGCAAAAGCGGCTTTCAAAAGAAAGAAACACCTACATACGGGGAATATAAGGGAAGATACCCGAAAAAAGTTCATAAAATGCTATGTATGGAGAACATCTTTGTACGGGGCAGACGCTAAGGAAAAATGACATCAAATACTTGGAAAGGTATGAAATGTGGACTTGTAGGAGAATGCTGAAGATACAATGGACGGATAGGATGAAAAACGATGAAGTGCTACGAAGTGTAGTAGGGAAGTGAATGATTATACAGACTATTAGAAAGAGGAAGGCAAACTGGGTTGAACATTAACTGAGGAGAGAGTATGATTAAAGACGTCTTAGAAGATAATTGATAGTAGTCTTAGAAGGAAAATTAGATGGCAAAGGGAAAGAGGTAGGAAAAGGTTTCAGCTGATAGACGATGCATGCATGCATTCATGCATACATGCATACATGCACGCACGCACGCGCACGCACACGCACACACACACACACATACATGCATGCATGCATGTATGTGTGTGTGTGTACGTACGTACGTACGCACGCACGCACGCACGCACGCACGCACACACACACACACGCACACGTACGTACGTACTTACGTACTTACATACATACATACATACATACATACATACATACATACGTACATACGTACGTACGTACGTACGCACGCACGCACGCACGCACGCGCACACGCGCACACGCGCACGCTTGCACACACACACACAAACGGAGTGATTCATGCAAATACATCCATATAGACATTTGTGAAGGAAAAATATAAATTACTTGCCCGAGATTTGAGTCTACGTAGTATAGCAGGCGTAACGTTATAACAGTAACGTGTTAACTTCTGACGGGTCGGCAGGACCAAAATATTTAAATATATGACAAACTGCTTTGAGCTCCAGCGCGATACGTGCGCCACACACAAGAGCATAGCCACGACTGAAAGTACATCAGCGCATGCGGTGCTTATTAAAAAAGAACAGAACAGAAAAATAATACAAGGTTTCTGTCGGGTCACAGGAACCCGTCGGAAGTGGTACAGGGTGATTCTTAATTGCATACCTTAAATATAAGAATTGTGTTCTACGCGTACAGGCAAGCAAAAAATTTAATATAAACATAAGGTCACACCCACTTCGTTAGCGAGATGTGACAACATTACATATGGCAACAATGAGGCAGACCCGCGATACGAAGAAAGCAGTCATTCAGTCTACACACTCGTATGAGGTAAGTGGTCTCACTGTTGATGTTCTGGTGATGCATTGTTTACGTTACATTTCAAACAATGGCACATAATGCTGATTATTCATTCGACGAAATGACAAATATGATATGGCTGTACGGAGAAACAGAGCATAAGAGTACAGCCACTGCGCATCTTTATGCCGAAAGGTATCTGCAACGACGGCATTCGAATCGCACGACGTTTCTCTGGATCGTCCTCTGAGAGAAACAGTCCGTGTGCGTTCCATTATGCCAAACTCTGGTAGACCACGAAGTCGCAGGAGCGCCGATGCGGAAGATGATTTTCTGCTTGCCGTTGAATGATCCCCTGGTACTAGTATCAGACGGTGTAATACACAGGACGAGCTGTAAAATGTCATTGAAGCGACTGTGACGACAATGCGTAACATGCCTAACGTCTTTTAGCTGACCATGAATTCTTGGGGCAACAAGGATCAATTTTGAAATGACTGTAATGGTGGACATTTTTAACATCTTCTGTAAACTGTTTTCAACTGACCAGATGCCATTCTGTCCACAAATAAGAAACAGTTGATCCGCAACTACGTTTTTTGTCTACTTTCCTTTCCTCGTGCTTCTCATTGTCATATCTTGCTAACGAAGCGGTTTCGACCATATGTTTATGTGAACATTTTTGCTTGCCAATAGGTGTAGAACATGATGCTTATATTTAAGGTATGCAATTAAGAATCACCCAATTTGTAACACTAACTGATGCTTTTGTTCCGAGTTAATTGTTCAAGTGTAAACTAGTTAAAATACAATTTAAAAATAACGATTCAAATATGACGCCATTAGCCCATTAAAAGACTAAAGGTCATAACTTCAGGAGATGATTCCAGAGGGCATTTTGAGTGAAAAATGTTATATCAACCTGTGTCCGATTCACAAAAGTTACCAAATTTGATTTGTAGCACACTTGAAGGCTGATTTTTTTCCAAAATGAACGACCGATTTTATTATAAGATGTTCCTCTGCGAAAACGATTGCAAATATACTACAAGAACGACGGAGCACCTCCAAATTTCAGTGGGAAAGTTACACGGTGGCTGATTGATCACTTTCCTGGCCGATGGATCGGCCGCGGCGGTACGCAGAATTGGCCTCCGCGTTCACCCGATCTGACTCCACTAGATTGCCATGTCTGGGGTCATATGAAAACGATTGTGTATGAACGGAAAGTAAACATAAGAGATGAACTACTCCATGGTATTTTAGATGCTTCAAGACAAGTTAACAACGCTGCTGTTCTAAAAAAATAAGGTTACACGTTCCGTGCTCAAACGAGCCAGAATTTGCATTCAAGAAAATGGTGGATATTTTGAACAATTAATATAGCTTTGAATTACCTAAAGTGTAGAATGAAATTAACTTATAATTTTTCCAATGAATGTACTGCATAATATTATACATCTATATTTAAACACAATTCTTTCCCCGAAAACAAACGCCTTCAAGTACCCTACAAATCAAATTTCCATCATTCGGTAACCACTGCGAATCGAGCACGTATCGATTTAATATTTTTCACTTAAAATGACCTCTGGAATCATCTCCTAAAGTTATGACCTTAAGTCGTGGAACAATCTGAATAATAATATTTTTACGACATTTTAATAAGGATTGATAAATATAATAGGGACAAAAAATAACGGGAACACTTGATTAAACATTAAAATGATGACAATTTCCATTATTTCTTTCTCTCTCTCCACCTTCCACCATTATCCTCCCTCTTTCCCTCCAATACTCCTTCACCCTTTATCTCCCACCTCAATTTCTCCTCCTATATTCCTTCACATTCTTCCTCTTTCGCTTCCTTCTTTCTAATCTTCCTCTTTATTTTTCTCCCTTCCGCTCTCCCTCTTTCACTTCCTTCCATCTACTTTCCCCTTTTCTCTTCCCCCCTCCTACTCAACCACTTTCACCTCCTTTCTTCTATTCTCTCTCTTTATCTTCCATCCACTCTCCCACTTTCTCTGCCTTCCTTCTATCCTCCCTCTTCCTCCCTCCCACTCTCCCTCTTTCACTTCCTTCCTTCTATTCTCCCTCTTTATGTTCCTCCATTCCGCTCTCCCTCTTTCTCTTCCTTCATTCTATTTTCCCTCTTTATCTTCTTTCATTCTATTCTCCATCATTATCTTCCTCCCTTCAACTCTCCCTCATTCACTTCCTTCCTTCTATTTTCCCTCTTTATCTTCCTCTTTCACATCCTTCTTTCCATTCTCTCTCTTTATCTTCCTCCCTCCGACTCTCCCTCTTTCACTTCATTCAATTCTCCCTCTTTCTCTTCCTCTCTCCTTCTTTCTCTTCCTTCATTCTATTCTCTATCTTTCTCTCCTTCCTTCCCTCCCTCGGTTATTAATGTCTTTAGTGAATCTCAGTAGGTTTCGCAGGTTTTTCACACCCCCCTTCTTGTGTGGGTGTTTTGTTGCTGTGGGTTTTTACATGGATTTCATTATTCAGCAGTTTATATTTTTTCCACACAAAATTACATCTTTTCAATTCTTGTATTGTTATTGTTACTTGTGCTTATATAAAGTGCCATGTATTATTGTATATATTTCACGACGAGGGGTTAGGTGGAAGATGGGACTATTTAGTCTCAATCTCGTCCCAAATAAAGACCACATCAATCAATCAACCCCTCCGGACCAGATAAAACTTCACGTCCACACCCTAGAGCCATGATTGTAAGATTCGTACCTTACTATGATAGAGATAAGGTGAGCAGAACCCAAAGACTCCTAAAAGTGTCCAAGTTCCTCGTCACTGAGTCCCTGACATCAACGAGGAAACATCTTTTAAGCGAAGTAAAGGCAGTGGTAGGCCCTAAATGTGTTTGGACGTAAGACTGCAAAATAATTGTGCTGCACAATAGTCCCAGGCGATTTATTGCCACCAGAAGAGATTTAGAATAATTAAAGCGGGTTTGGTCGACTTTTCGAGGGACGGGCACTGTTAAACATCTCGACGAGCAGGAGCGGAATGTACCTGACAAAGACTACTACAGTGTGAAGATTGAAGTTGAAGCAGAAGGTGTTTCCCCTCCTATGTTCATTTGATTCTTCATTTTGCTATAAGTATATTCCTTCTTATCCCCAGTGTTACTTTGGTGAAAGTGATCCAAGTGTTATGTAAACCTCAATCGAGTTTAAATCGATTTTTATCCGTCTCTTTTCTTTTCGTTTTAAGTGCATCCCTTTTTATCCCGTCCCCAGTGTTACATCGATCTGTGTATTATTTTCTCCGCTTCTCAGTATACAATTCACAAAAAGACCGAGCTGAGTATCATAAGACGTACCTTTCATGAAGCCGTGTTGACAATCATCTAACAATAAATTACTATCAAGAAATCGCATTATGTTGCTAAAGAGTATATGTTCGAGAATCTTCTACCATATCAAAGTTAAGGAAATCGGCCTGTAATTTTATTTGTTCTCCTTGTCGCCGCCCTTATTTATTGGAGTAACGTGTGCTAACTTTTAGTCGTTAGGGACCTCTCCGCGGGTAATGAATTTCTCGAATATTTTCCGAAGAAAATGTGCTATTTCTTCAGCTAATTCTTTGAAAACGCGAACAGGAATTTCTTTGGGGCCAGTGGTTTTGTTATGCCTGCTAATCCCACCTCAGAAAATACTATATTGTCCACCAGGTCCCTCCTTATAGCGGGTGCATAATGTACGCAATGGTCGCTTACGGCTGTAAATGCTTTTACAAAATAACCGTTTAACAGCTGGATTTCTCTATGCTATCATGAATAACGGCACCTGACTCATTACGCAGGGAAGGTGAACTTGGACCTCTCTCAAATAGGACCACAACGCTTTAGGGTTCTCCTTCAAATAATTATTTAATACCTTATTACTGAAGTTAGTAAAAGCCTCGCGCATAGTATTTCTCGCTTTAGCGAGGGATTCCTTATGCGTCTAAACTTTAGGTGCTCTATACACATCGAAAGATGTTTATGGCATATTTCTTATTTTTGCGTGGCTTATTCTCTGACACCTAAGCAAACTCCTAACTTGCTTATTGTACCAACGTGACTCTTTATTGTCGATCTTCAATTTAACCAACCGTAGCAGGCGCCGGCGACGAATCCCCGCCAGTTCCAAATAATTTGTATATCTAAGCGTTCTGCCACAGTGTAGCGTTTATACGCTGTCTACTTTCCTGTTTGCCGCTATAAACTCAATTGAAGTTCAGCTGGTGGCCAAAGAACACGTGCATGCCTTTTCTGTCCATGTTGGTTGATTCCCCACCGTGCGTGCTCTCGGGTAGGTATAGTCTATATTTGGGTCTCCTTTATTTTCTTTTCAATATAATGGATTTATTTTTAATTTTAGAAAGTATATTGCATTTTTTACCATGAACGAAGCCGAACGTCTGCATATATTAGAAATGTTTGAGTGTGACACTGATGAAGAAAATGCAGATATGGGCGATATTGATGACGATATTCCAGAGGGGATTACTACTCAATCGGAACACGACTCTGCATCTAAGGAAAGCGACGATGATTACGGACATCCATCCACAGGCTCGTTTTTTACTGGAAAAGATGGAGTCACAGAATGGGCAGTAAGGATCCCGAAAAGGCTCGGGTTGAAAAGTGCAACTTCGTTAGATATGTATCTTCCGGGACCAGTGGGAAATGATGGTGGGGTTACAGACGTTTTAGGTACGTGGCAATTATTTTTTCCTGATTCTCCTCTAGAGGAAATTGTGTATTACACAAATATAAAAATATGAACAGTCCAAAGTAATTCGCGTTCTTTACCTCTTGATTCGAAACAGGTTTTCACAATTAATTGAGGGTAAGTTCAAGTAATCACCGACTATAAGGATTCCATCTTGATTTATCAGTCTAAGCCAGTGATTCCCAACGGAGGCAAAAATTGATTTTTGGGGGACGTAAATTTAATGGTTGAATAAAGTGTCGTATAGTAAAAATGGGGGAAAACTTTCCATTAGAGGTCCCGGTGAAACGAACGATTCTGCCACCACCGGAAGCTAAGGGAAATTTAAATATGAAAAATTTTAGTGCACGCTCTCAATTGAAAGAGCGCGTTATTACTGGTGAAAAGAGAAACTAATTGCAGTTCGCAATATGACATTAGGTGAAAATTGTGGTAATTTTGAATGACCGAAAAAAGCAGAATCGCGATAATGTATGTGGGCAAGATTTTGCTGCGCAAAGAAACTTTCCAGTGTTACATTGTAAGCTGATATGGTTTGCAAGCTAAAAAGGCTTTCAAGCTGAAGTGATAAGTTGCAGAATGTCAACAATAATATATCAGAAATTTCAAGTGAACTTTCTCCAAACCAAGAGCCAATTCCAACGCTACGTTTGATGGCATGTCCATTATCACCCCCTTCCCTGCATCGCCATACGAAACAGTCAGAAGCAGAAGTAAATAAGTTCGAGCCTCGCGGCTTTGCGAGTGGAAGAATCGATATCTCGATCGACACAATGTAATAATGCATAATGAGATTGTTTGAGAACGTATTTGGAAGGATAAAATTGAACATAATCGTTACGCAATGTTTTTGGCTTTCGTTCAGTTAGTTTGACATTCGCATGGTTCTTGAACGTGGTTTTGAGGATGTGAAATAACTTTATGGCTTTTTTTCACACCATTATAAATAATGTTGAAATAAAAAGTGTCGCCAGTATCAAGATGATTATATTAGTTTTGGTTTTATTGAAAACCCATTAGATTCGAGAAGGCCAATGTGTCTCTTGTGTCAATAGTTCCTTATCAAATGAAGCAATAAAACTATCAAGACTTGTTGATCACTTAAAAAGAAAACATCCAGATAAGGTTGATAATCCTAATTAATATTTCAAAAAACTGAAAGAAGATTTTTAAAAGCGAAATATAATATATTCAGTAATTTAAAAAATATCTCAGACACAGAAGGATGGACTGATTGCTTTATATAAAATAGCAGAAATCATTGCAAAAATTGGTACAGTGACTGAGACTCATATAATGCCATCATTAAAACAAGTAATATTAATTGAGATGCATCAAAATTCTTCTCCTATTTTAGAAGTTTTATCACACAGCAATAATACGATTCAAAAACGAATAGATGAGATGTCAGAACACATTAAAGAAATGCTTACCAAAAAATTGAATAAGACAAGCTTTTCATTTCAGCTGGATGAAACCACACTTATTGACAACAAGGCCCTTTTAATGGCTTACGTCCGTTATTTTGATGATGATTCTAAAATACAAGAAGATTTGTTGTTTGGGAAATATCTATAGACTGATACTACCGGAGCTTCAATTTCCAATGTAGTTAAACCATGGTTTGAAGAAAAACAAGTACCATTTGAAAATTTGATATAATGTACAACTGATGGTGCTCCATCAATGGTTGAAAGACACAATGAATTCCTTGCCCACACAAAAAAATCTGACCTGAAATCATAATAATACACTATGATTTACAACGATATCATTTAATTGCAAAAAGACCATTTCTTAACGAGGGCTTAACTTTAGTTATTAGAACTATTGACAAAATAAGGTCAAACAGCAAATATGATCGGCTTTTAAGAATGTTCTGTGTTGATAAAGATGAGCAGTAGGTTCGTCTTATTTTGCAAACAGAAGTTCGATGGCTTTCTAAAGGGAACTGTTATGATAAAATAATTGATTTTCTAGAAAGCAAAGGTGATACTGGTTCAGCAATGGAGGTCGCTCTTTCATTTCTTTAATTGTATCCTCCGACTTCATCGTCCTCCCTACTATTCTCCCACTTTCTCTTCTTACATTTTATTGTCCCTTATAATTTTCCTCCCTACCGCTCTCTCTCTTTCAGCTCCTTCATTCTAATATCCGTCTTTATCATCCTCCATCCCACTCTCCCACTTTCATTTCCTAACATTCTATTCTCCCTGTTTATTTTCATCCCTTAGGCTCTCCCTCTTTATCTTCCCCATTCCACTCTCATTCTTTCATTTCTTTAATTGTATCCTCCGACTTCATCGTCCTCCCTACTATTCTCCCACTTTCTCTTCTTACATTTTATTGTCCCTTATAATTTTCCTCCCTTCCGCTCTCTCTCTCTTTCACTACCTTCATACTCATGTACGTCTTTTTCATCCTCTCTCCCACGCTCCCGCTTTCATTTCCTAACATTCTATTATCCCTGTTTATTTTCATCCCTTAGGCTCTCCCTCTTTATCTTCCCCCGTCCACTCTCATTCTTCCATTTCTTTAATTGTATCCTCCGACTTCATCGTCCTCCCTCCCATTCTCCTACTTTTTCTTCATTCATTGTATTCTCGCTCATTATTTTCCTCCCTACCGCTCTCTCTTTCAGCTCCTTCATTCTAATATCCGTCTTTATCATCCTCCATCCCACTCTCCAACTTTCATTTCCTAACATTCTATTCTCCCTGTTTATTTTCATCCCTTAGGCTCTCCCTCTTTATCTTCCCCATTCCACTCTCATTCTTTCATTTCTTTAATTGTATCCTCCGACTTCATCGTCCTCCCTACTATTCTCCCACTTTCTCTTCTTACATTTTATTGTCCCTTATAATTTTCCTCCCTTCCGCTCTCTCTCTCTTTCACTACCTTCATACTCATGTACGTCTTTTTCATCCTCTCTCCCACTCTCCCGCTTTTATTTCCTAACATTCTATTATCCCTGTTTATTTTCATCCCTTAGGCTCTCCCTCTTTATCTTCCCCCGTCCACTCTCATTCTTCCATTTCTTTAATTGTATCCTCCGACTTCATCGTCCTCCCTCCCATTCTCCTACTTTTTCTTCATTCATTGTATTCTCGCTCATTATTTTCCTCCCTACCGCTCTCTCTTTCAGCTCCTTCATTCTAATATCCGTCTTTATCATCCTCCATCCCACTCTCCCACTTTCATTTCCTAACATTCTATTCTCCCTGTTTATTTTCATCCCTTAGGCTCTCCCTCTTTATCTTCCCCATTCCACTCTCATTCTTTCATTTCTTTAATTGTATCCTCCGACTTCATCGTCCTCCCTACTATTCTCCCACTTTCTCTTCTTACATTTTATTGTCCCTTATAATTTTCCTCCCTTCCGCTCTCTCTCTCTTTCACTACCTTCATACTCATGTACGTCTTTTTCATCCTCTCTCCCACGCTCCCGCTTTTATTTCCTAACATTCTATTATCCCTGTTTATTTTCATCCCTTAGGCTCTCCCTCTTTATCTTCCCCCGTCCACTCTCATTCTTCCATTTCTTTAATTGTATCCTCCGACTTCATCGTCCTCCCTCCCATTCTCCTACTTTTTCTTCATTCATTGTATTCTCGCTCATTATTTTCCTCCCTACCGCTCTCTCTTTCAGCTCCTTCATTCTAATATCCGTCTTTATCATCCTCCATCCCACTCTCCCACTTTCATTTCCTAACATTCTATTCTCCCTGTTTATTTTCATCCCTTAGGCTCTCCCTCTTTATCTTCCCCATTCCACTCTCATTCTTTCATTTCTTTAATTGTATCCTCCGACTTCATCGTCCTCCCTACTATTCTCCCACTTTCTCTTCTTACATTTTATTGTCCCTTATAATTTTCCTCCCTTCCGCTCTCTCTCTCTTTCACTACCTTCATACTCATGTACGTCTTTTTCATCCTCTCTCCCACGCTCCCGCTTTTATTTCCTAACATTCTATTATCCCTGTTTATTTTCATCCCTTAGGCTCTCCCTCTTTATCTTCCCCCTTCCACTCTCATTCTTCCATTTCTTTAATTGTATCCTCCGACTTCATCGTCCTCCCTCCCATTCTCCTACTTTTTCTTCATTCATTGTATTCTCGCTCATTATTTTCCTCCCTACCGCTCTCTCTTTCAGCTCCTTCATTCTAATATCCGTCTTTATCATCCTCCATCCCACTCTCCCACTTTCATTTCCTAACATTCTATTCTCCCTGTTTATTTTCATCCCTTAGGCTCTCCCTCTTTATCTTCCCCATTCCACTCTCATTCTTTCATTTCTTTAATTGTATCCTCCGACTTCATCGTCCTCCCTACTATTCTCCCACTTTCTCTTCTTACATTTTATTGTCCCTTATAATTTTCCTCCCTTCCGCTCTCTCTCTCTTTCACTACCTTCATACTCATGTACGTCTTTTTCATCCTCTCTCCCACGCTCCCGCTTTTATTTCCTAACATTCTATTATCCCTGTTTATTTTCATCCCTTAGGCTCTCCCTCTTTATCTTCCCCCGTCCACTCTCATTCTTCCATTTCTTTAATTGTATCCTCCGACTTCATCGTCCTCCCTCCCATTCTCCTACTTTTTCTTCATTCATTGTATTCTCGCTCATTATTTTCCTCCCTACCGCTCTCTCTTTCAGCTCCTTCATTCTAATATCCGTCTTTATCATCCTCCATCCCACTCTCCCACTTTCATTTCCTAACATTCTATTCTCCCTGTTTATTTTCATCCCTTAGGCTCTCCCTCTTTATCTTCCCCCTTCCACTCTCATTCTTCCATTTCTTTAATTGTATCCTCCGACTTCATCGTCCTCCCTCCCATTCTCCTACTTTTTCTTCATTCATTGTATTCTCGCTCATTATTTTCCTCCCTACCGCTCTCTCTCTTTCAGCTCCTTCATTCTAATATCCGTCTTTATCATCCTCCATCCCACTCTCCCACTTTCATTTCCTAACATTCTATTCTCCCTGTTTATTTTCATCCCTTAGGCTCTCCCTCTTTATCTTCCCCATTCCACTCTCATTCTTTCATTTCTTTAATTGTATCCTCCGACTTCATCGTCCTCCCTACTATTCTCCCACTTTCTCTTCTTACATTTTATTGTCCCTTATAATTTTCCTCCCTTCCGCTCTCTCTCTCTTTCACTACCTTCATACTCATGTACGTCTTTTTCATCCTCTCTCCCACTCTCCCGCTTTTATTTCCTAACATTCTATTATCCCTGTTTATTTTCATCCCTTAGGCTCTCCCTCTTTATCTTCCCCCGTCCACTCTCATTCTTCCATTTCTTTAATTGTATCCTCCGACTTCATCGTCCTCCCTCCCATTCTCCTACTTTTTCTTCATTCATTGTATTCTCGCTCATTATTTTCCTCCCTACCGCTCTCTCTTTCAGCTCCTTCATTCTAATATCCGTCTTTATCATCCTCCATCCCACTCTCCCACTTTCATTTCCTAACATTCTATTCTCCCTGTTTATTTTCATCCCTTAGGCTCTCCCTCTTTATCTTCCCCATTCCACTCTCATTCTTTCATTTCTTTAATTGTATCCTCCGACTTCATCGTCCTCCCTACTATTCTCCCACTTTCTCTTCTTACATTTTATTGTCCCTTATAATTTTCCTCCCTTCCGCTCTCTCTCTCTTTCACTACCTTCATACTCATGTACGTCTTTTTCATCCTCTCTCCCACTCTCCCGCTTTTATTTCCTAACATTCTATTATCCCTGTTTATTTTCATCCCTTAGGCTCTCCCTCTTTATCTTCCCCCGTCCACTCTCATTCTTCCATTTCTTTAATTGTATCCTCCGACTTCATCGTCCTCCCTCCCATTCTCCTACTTTTTCTTCATTCATTGTATTCTCGCTCATTATTTTCCTCCCTACCGCTCTCTCTTTCAGCTCCTTCATTCTAATATCCGTCTTTATCATCCTCCATCCCACTCTCCCACTTTCATTTCCTAACATTCTATTCTCCCTGTTTATTTTCATCCCTTAGGCTCTCCCTCTTTATCTTCCCCCTTCCACTCTCATTCTTCCATTTCTTTAATTGTATCCTCCGACTTCATCGTCCTCCCTCCCATTCTCCTATTTTTTCTTCATTCATTGTATTCTCGCTCATTATTTTCCTCCCTACCGCTCTCTCTCTTTCAGCTCCTTCATTCTAATATCCGTCTTTATCATCCTCCATCCCACTCTCCCACTTTCATTTCCTAACATTCTATTCTCCCTGTTTATTTTCATCCCTTAGGCTTTCCCTCTTTATCTTCCCCATTCCACTCTCATTCTTTCATTTTTTAATTGTATCCTCCGACTTCATCGTCCTCCCTACTATTCTCCCACTTTCTCTTCTTACATTTTATTGTCCCTTATAATTTTCCTCCCTTCCGCTCTCTCTCTCTTTCACTACCTTCATACTCATGTACGTCTTTTTCATCCTCTCTCCCACGCTCCCGCTTTTATTTCCTAACATTCTATTATCCCTGTTTATTTTCATCCCTTAGGCTCTCCCTCTTTATCTTCCCCCGTCCACTCTCATTCTTCCATTTCTTTAATTGTATCCTCCGACTTCATCGTCCTCCCTCCCATTCTCCTACTTTTTCTTCATTCATTGTATTCTCGCTCATTATTTTCCTCCCTACCGCTCTCTCTTTCAGCTCCTTCATTCTAATATCCGTCTTTATCATCCTCCATCCCACTCTCCCACTTTCATTTCCTAACATTCTATTCTCCCTGTTTATTTTCATCCCTTAGGCTCTCCCTCTTTATCTTCCCCATTCCACTCTCATTCTTTCATTTCTTTAATTGTATCCTCCGACTTCATCGTCCTCCCTACTATTCTCCCACTTTCTCTTCTTACATTTTATTGTCCCTTATAATTTTCCTCCCTTCCGCTCTCTCTCTCTTTCACTACCTTCATACTCATGTACGTCTTTTTCATCCTCTCTCCCACGCTCCCGCTTTTATTTCCTAACATTCTATTATCCCTGTTTATTTTCATCCCTTAGGCTCTCCCTCTTTATCTTCCCCCTTCCACTCTCATTCTTCCATTTCTTTAATTGTATCCTCCGACTTCATCGTCCTCCCTCCCATTCTCCTACTTTTTCTTCATTCATTGTATTCTCGCTCATTATTTTCCTCCCTACCGCTCTCTCTTTCAGCTCCTTCATTCTAATATCCGTCTTTATCATCCTCCATCCCACTCTCCCACTTTCATTTCCTAACATTCTATTCTCCCTGTTTATTTTCATCCCTTAGGCTCTCCCTCTTTATCTTCCCCATTCCACTCTCATTCTTTCATTTCTTTAATTGTATCCTCCGACTTCATCGTCCTCCCTACTATTCTCCCACTTTCTCTTCTTACATTTTATTGTCCCTTATAATTTTCCTCCCTTCCGCTCTCTCTCTCTTTCACTACCTTCATACTCATGTACGTCTTTTTCATCCTCTCTCCCACGCTCCCGCTTTTATTTCCTAACATTCTATTATCCCTGTTTATTTTCATCCCTTAGGCTCTCCCTCTTTATCTTCCCCCGTCCACTCTCATTCTTCCATTTCTTTAATTGTATCCTCCGACTTCATCGTCCTCCCTCCCATTCTCCTACTTTTTCTTCATTCATTGTATTCTCGCTCATTATTTTCCTCCCTACCGCTCTCTCTTTCAGCTCCTTCATTCTAATATCCGTCTTTATCATCCTCCATCCCACTCTCCCACTTTCATTTCCTAACATTCTATTCTCCCTGTTTATTTTCATCCCTTAGGCTCTCCCTCTTTATCTTCCCCATTCCACTCTCATTCTTTCATTTCTTTAATTGTATCCTCCGACTTCATCGTCCTCCCTACTATTCTCCCACTTTCTCTTCTTACATTTTATTGTCCCTTATAATTTTCCTCCATTCCGCTCTCTCTCTCTTTCACTACCTTCATACTCATGTACGTCTTTTTCATCCTCTCTCCCACGCTCCCGCTTTTATTTCCTAACATTCTATTATCCCTGTTTATTTTCATCCCTTAGGCTCTCCCTCTTTATCTTCCCCCGTCCACTCTCATTCTTCCATTTCTTTAATTGTATCCTCCGACTTCATCGTCCTCCCTCCCATTCTCCTACTTTTTCTTCATTCATTGTATTCTCGCTCATTATTTTCCTCCCTACCGCTCTCTCTTTCAGCTCCTTCATTCTAATATCCGTCTTTATCATCCTCCATCCCACTCTCCCACTTTCATTTCCTAACATTCTATTCTCCCTGTTTATTTTCATCCCTTAGGCTCTCCCTCTTTATCTTCCCCATTCCACTCTCATTCTTTCATTTCTTTAATTGTATCCTCCGACTTCATCGTCCTCCCTACTATTCTCCCACTTTCTCTTCTTACATTTTATTGTCCCTTATAATTTTCCTCCCTTCCGCTCTCTCTCTCTTTCACTACCTTCATACTCATGTACGTCTTTTTCATCCTCTCTCCCACGCTCCCGCTTTTATTTCCTAACATTCTATTCTCCCTGTTTATTTTCATCCCTTAGGCTCTCCCTCTTTATCTTCCCCCTTCCACTCTCATTCTTCCATTTCTTTAATTGTATCCTCCGACTTCATCGTCCTCCCTCCCATTCTCCTACTTTTTCTTCATTCATTATATTCTCGCTAATTATTTTCCTCCCTACCGCTCTCTCTCTTTCAGCTCCTTCATTCTAATGTCCGTCTTTATCATCCTCCATCCCACTCTCCCACTTTCATTTCCTAACATTCTATTCTCCCTGTTTATTTTCATCCCTTAGGCTCTCCCTCTTTATCTTCCCCATTCCACTCTCATTCTTTCATTTCTTTAATTGTATCCTCCGACTTCATCGTCCTCCCTACTATTCTCCCACTTTCTCTTCTTACATTTTATTGTCCCTTATAATTTTCCTCCCTTCCGCTCTCTCTCTCTTTCACTACCTTCATACTCATGTACGTCTTTTTCATCCTCTCTCCCACGCTCCCGCTTTCATTTCCTAACATTCTATTATCCCTGTTTATTTTCATCCCTTAGGCTCTCCCTCTTTATCTTCCCCCTTCCACTCTCATTCTTCCATTTCTTTAATTGTATCCTCCGACTTCATCGTCCTCCCTCCCATTCTCCTACTTTTTCTTCATTCATTGTATTCTCGCTCATTATTTTCCTCCCTACCGCTCTCTCTCTTTCAGCTCCATTCTAATATCCGTCTTTATCATCCTCCATCCCACTCTCCCACTTTCATTTCCTAACATTCTATTCTCCCTGTTTATTTTCATCCCTTAGGCTCTCCCTCTTTATCTTCCCCCTTCCACTCTCATTCTTCCATTTCTTTAATTGTATCCTCCGACTTCATCGTCCTCCCTCCCATTCTCCTACTTTTTCTTCATTCATTGTATTCTCGCTCATTATTTTCCTCCCTACCGCTCTCTCTTTCAGCTCCTTCATTCTAATATCCGTCTTTATCATCCTCCATCCCACTCTCCCACTTTCATTTCCTAACATTCTATTCTCCCTGTTTATTTTCATCCCTTAGGCTCTCCCTCTTTATCTTCCCCATTCCACTCTCATTCTTTCATTTCTTTAATTGTATCCTCCGACTTCATCGTCCTCCCTACTATTCTCCCACTTTCTCTTCTTACATTTTATTGTCCCTTATAATTTTCCTCCCTTCCGCTCTCTCTCTCTTTCACTACCTTCATACTCATGTACGTCTTTTTCATCCTCTCTCCCACGCTCCCGCTTTTATTTCCTAACATTCTATTCTCCCTGTTTATTTTCATCCCTTAGGCTCTCCCTCTTTATCTTCCCCATTCCACTCTCATTCTTTCATTTCTTTAATTGTATCCTCCGACTTCATCGTCCTCCCTCCCATTCTCCTACTTTTTCTTCATTCATTGTATTCTCGCTCATTATTTTCCTCCCTACCGCTCTCTCTCTTTCAGCTCCTTCATTCTAATATCCGTCTTTATCATCCTCCATCCCACTCTCCCACTTTCATTTCCTAACATTCTATTCTCCCTGTTTATTTTCATCCCTTAGGCTCTCCCTCTTTATCTTCCCCCTTCCACTCTCATTCTTCCATTTCTTTAAATGTATCCTCCGACTTCATCGTCCTCCCTCCCATTCTCCTACTTTTTCTTCATTCATTGTATTCTCGCTCATTATTTTCCTCCCTACCGCTCTCTCTTTCAGCTCCTTCATTCTAATATCCGTCTTTATCATCCTCCATCCCACTCTCCCACTTTCATTTCCTAACATTCTATTCTCCCTGTTTATTTTCATCCCTTAGGCTCTCCCTCTTTATCTTCCCCATTCCACTCTCATTCTTTCATTTCTTTAATTGTATCCTCCGACTTCATCGTCCTCCCTACTATTCTCCCACTTTCTCTTCTTACATTTTATTGTCCCTTATAATTTTCCTCCCTTCCGCTCTCTCTCTCTTTCACTACCTTCATACTCATGTACGTCTTTTTCATCCTCTCTCCCACGCTCCCGCTTTCATTTCCTAACATTCTATTATCCCTGTTTATTTTCATCCCTTAGGCTCTCCCTCTTTATCTTCCCCCGTCCACTCTCATTCTTCCATTTCTTTAATTGTATCCTCCGACTTCATCGTCCTCCCTCCCATTCTCCTACTTTTTCTTCATTCATTGTATTCTCGCTCATTATTTTCCTCCCTACCGCTCTCTCTTTCAGCTCCTTCATTCTAATATCCGTCTTTATCATCCTCCATCCCACTCTCCAACTTTCATTTCCTAACATTCTATTCTCCCTGTTTATTTTCATCCCTTAGGCTCTCCCTCTTTATCTTCCCCATTCCACTCTCATTCTTTCATTTCTTTAATTGTATCCTCCGACTTCATCGTCCTCCCTACTATTCTCCCACTTTCTCTTCTTACATTTTATTGTCCCTTATAATTTTCCTCCCTTCCGCTCTCTCTCTCTTTCACTACCTTCATACTCATGTACGTCTTTTTCATCCTCTCTCCCACTCTCCCGCTTTTATTTCCTAACATTCTATTATCCCTGTTTATTTTCATCCCTTAGGCTCTCCCTCTTTATCTTCCCCCGTCCACTCTCATTCTTCCATTTCTTTAATTGTATCCTCCGACTTCATCGTCCTCCCTCCCATTCTCCTACTTTTTCTTCATTCATTGTATTCTCGCTCATTATTTTCCTCCCTACCGCTCTCTCTTTCAGCTCCTTCATTCTAATATCCGTCTTTATCATCCTCCATCCCACTCTCCCACTTTCATTTCCTAACATTCTATTCTCCCTGTTTATTTTCATCCCTTAGGCTCTCCCTCTTTATCTTCCCCATTCCACTCTCATTCTTTCATTTCTTTAATTGTATCCTCCGACTTCATCGTCCTCCCTACTATTCTCCCACTTTCTCTTCTTACATTTTATTGTCCCTTATAATTTTCCTCCCTTCCGCTCTCTCTCTCTTTCACTACCTTCATACTCATGTACGTCTTTTTCATCCTCTCTCCCACGCTCCCGCTTTTATTTCCTAACATTCTATTATCCCTGTTTATTTTCATCCCTTAGGCTCTCCCTCTTTATCTTCCCCCGTCCACTCTCATTCTTCCATTTCTTTAATTGTATCCTCCGACTTCATCGTCCTCCCTCCCATTCTCCTACTTTTTCTTCATTCATTGTATTCTCGCTCATTATTTTCCTCCCTACCGCTCTCTCTTTCAGCTCCTTCATTCTAATATCCGTCTTTATCATCCTCCATCCCACTCTCCCACTTTCATTTCCTAACATTCTATTCTCCCTGTTTATTTTCATCCCTTAGGCTCTCCCTCTTTATCTTCCCCATTCCACTCTCATTCTTTCATTTCTTTAATTGTATCCTCCGACTTCATCGTCCTCCCTACTATTCTCCCACTTTCTCTTCTTACATTTTATTGTCCCTTATAATTTTCCTCCCTTCCGCTCTCTCTCTCTTTCACTACCTTCATACTCATGTACGTCTTTTTCATCCTCTCTCCCACGCTCCCGCTTTTATTTCCTAACATTCTATTATCCCTGTTTATTTTCATCCCTTAGGCTCTCCCTCTTTATCTTCCCCCTTCCACTCTCATTCTTCCATTTCTTTAATTGTATCCTCCGACTTCATCGTCCTCCCTCCCATTCTCCTACTTTTTCTTCATTCATTGTATTCTCGCTCATTATTTTCCTCCCTACCGCTCTCTCTTTCAGCTCCTTCATTCTAATATCCGTCTTTATCATCCTCCATCCCACTCTCCCACTTTCATTTCCTAACATTCTATTCTCCCTGTTTATTTTCATCCCTTAGGCTCTCCCTCTTTATCTTCCCCATTCCACTCTCATTCTTTCATTTCTTTAATTGTATCCTCCGACTTCATCGTCCTCCCTACTATTCTCCCACTTTCTCTTCTTACATTTTATTGTCCCTTATAATTTTCCTCCCTTCCGCTCTCTCTCTCTTTCACTACCTTCATACTCATGTACGTCTTTTTCATCCTCTCTCCCACGCTCCCGCTTTTATTTCCTAACATTCTATTATCCCTGTTTATTTTCATCCCTTAGGCTCTCCCTCTTTATCTTCCCCCGTCCACTCTCATTCTTCCATTTCTTTAATTGTATCCTCCGACTTCATCGTCCTCCCTCCCATTCTCCTACTTTTTCTTCATTCATTGTATTCTCGCTCATTATTTTCCTCCCTACCGCTCTCTCTTTCAGCTCCTTCATTCTAATATCCGTCTTTATCATCCTCCATCCCACTCTCCCACTTTCATTTCCTAACATTCTATTCTCCCTGTTTATTTTCATCCCTTAGGCTCTCCCTCTTTATCTTCCCCCTTCCACTCTCATTCTTCCATTTCTTTAATTGTATCCTCCGACTTCATCGTCCTCCCTCCCATTCTCCTACTTTTTCTTCATTCATTGTATTCTCGCTCATTATTTTCCTCCCTACCGCTCTCTCTCTTTCAGCTCCTTCATTCTAATATCCGTCTTTATCATCCTCCATCCCACTCTCCCACTTTCATTTCCTAACATTCTATTCTCCCTGTTTATTTTCATCCCTTAGGCTCTCCCTCTTTATCTTCCCCATTCCACTCTCATTCTTTCATTTCTTTAATTGTATCCTCCGACTTCATCGTCCTCCCTACTATTCTCCCACTTTCTCTTCTTACATTTTATTGTCCCTTATAATTTTCCTCCCTTCCGCTCTCTCTCTCTTTCACTACCTTCATACTCATGTACGTCTTTTTCATCCTCTCTCCCACTCTCCCGCTTTTATTTCCTAACATTCTATTATCCCTGTTTATTTTCATCCCTTAGGCTCTCCCTCTTTATCTTCCCCCGTCCACTCTCATTCTTCCATTTCTTTAATTGTATCCTCCGACTTCATCGTCCTCCCTCCCATTCTCCTACTTTTTCTTCATTCATTGTATTCTCGCTCATTATTTTCCTCCCTACCGCTCTCTCTTTCAGCTCCTTCATTCTAATATCCGTCTTTATCATCCTCCATCCCACTCTCCCACTTTCATTTCCTAACATTCTATTCTCCCTGTTTATTTTCATCCCTTAGGCTCTCCCTCTTTATCTTCCCCATTCCACTCTCATTCTTTCATTTCTTTAATTGTATCCTCCGACTTCATCGTCCTCCCTACTATTCTCCCACTTTCTCTTCTTACATTTTATTGTCCCTTATAATTTTCCTCCCTTCCGCTCTCTCTCTCTTTCACTACCTTCATACTCATGTACGTCTTTTTCATCCTCTCTCCCACTCTCCCGCTTTTATTTCCTAACATTCTATTATCCCTGTTTATTTTCATCCCTTAGGCTCTCCCTCTTTATCTTCCCCCGTCCACTCTCATTCTTCCATTTCTTTAATTGTATCCTCCGACTTCATCGTCCTCCCTCCCATTCTCCTACTTTTTCTTCATTCATTGTATTCTCGCTCATTATTTTCCTCCCTACCGCTCTCTCTTTCAGCTCCTTCATTCTAATATCCGTCTTTATCATCCTCCATCCCACTCTCCCACTTTCATTTCCTAACATTCTATTCTCCCTGTTTATTTTCATCCCTTAGGCTCTCCCTCTTTATCTTCCCCCTTCCACTCTCATTCTTCCATTTCTTTAATTGTATCCTCCGACTTCATCGTCCTCCCTCCCATTCTCCTATTTTTTCTTCATTCATTGTATTCTCGCTCATTATTTTCCTCCCTACCGCTCTCTCTCTTTCAGCTCCTTCATTCTAATATCCGTCTTTATCATCCTCCATCCCACTCTCCCACTTTCATTTCCTAACATTCTATTCTCCCTGTTTATTTTCATCCCTTAGGCTTTCCCTCTTTATCTTCCCCATTCCACTCTCATTCTTTCATTTTTTAATTGTATCCTCCGACTTCATCGTCCTCCCTACTATTCTCCCACTTTCTCTTCTTACATTTTATTGTCCCTTATAATTTTCCTCCCTTCCGCTCTCTCTCTCTTTCACTACCTTCATACTCATGTACGTCTTTTTCATCCTCTCTCCCACGCTCCCGCTTTTATTTCCTAACATTCTATTATCCCTGTTTATTTTCATCCCTTAGGCTCTCCCTCTTTATCTTCCCCCGTCCACTCTCATTCTTCCATTTCTTTAATTGTATCCTCCGACTTCATCGTCCTCCCTCCCATTCTCCTACTTTTTCTTCATTCATTGTATTCTCGCTCATTATTTTCCTCCCTACCGCTCTCTCTTTCAGCTCCTTCATTCTAATATCCGTCTTTATCATCCTCCATCCCACTCTCCCACTTTCATTTCCTAACATTCTATTCTCCCTGTTTATTTTCATCCCTTAGGCTCTCCCTCTTTATCTTCCCCATTCCACTCTCATTCTTTCATTTCTTTAATTGTATCCTCCGACTTCATCGTCCTCCCTACTATTCTCCCACTTTCTCTTCTTACATTTTATTGTCCCTTATAATTTTCCTCCCTTCCGCTCTCTCTCTCTTTCACTACCTTCATACTCATGTACGTCTTTTTCATCCTCTCTCCCACGCTCCCGCTTTTATTTCCTAACATTCTATTATCCCTGTTTATTTTCATCCCTTAGGCTCTCCCTCTTTATCTTCCCCCTTCCACTCTCATTCTTCCATTTCTTTAATTGTATCCTCCGACTTCATCGTCCTCCCTCCCATTCTCCTACTTTTTCTTCATTCATTGTATTCTCGCTCATTATTTTCCTCCCTACCGCTCTCTCTTTCAGCTCCTTCATTCTAATATCCGTCTTTATCATCCTCCATCCCACTCTCCCACTTTCATTTCCTAACATTCTATTCTCCCTGTTTATTTTCATCCCTTAGGCTCTCCCTCTTTATCTTCCCCATTCCACTCTCATTCTTTCATTTCTTTAATTGTATCCTCCGACTTCATCGTCCTCCCTACTATTCTCCCACTTTCTCTTCTTACATTTTATTGTCCCTTATAATTTTCCTCCCTTCCGCTCTCTCTCTCTTTCACTACCTTCATACTCATGTACGTCTTTTTCATCCTCTCTCCCACGCTCCCGCTTTTATTTCCTAACATTCTATTATCCCTGTTTATTTTCATCCCTTAGGCTCTCCCTCTTTATCTTCCCCCGTCCACTCTCATTCTTCCATTTCTTTAATTGTATCCTCCGACTTCATCGTCCTCCCTCCCATTCTCCTACTTTTTCTTCATTCATTGTATTCTCGCTCATTATTTTCCTCCCTACCGCTCTCTCTTTCAGCTCCTTCATTCTAATATCCGTCTTTATCATCCTCCATCCCACTCTCCCACTTTCATTTCCTAACATTCTATTCTCCCTGTTTATTTTCATCCCTTAGGCTCTCCCTCTTTATCTTCCCCATTCCACTCTCATTCTTTCATTTCTTTAATTGTATCCTCCGACTTCATCGTCCTCCCTACTATTCTCCCACTTTCTCTTCTTACATTTTATTGTCCCTTATAATTTTCCTCCATTCCGCTCTCTCTCTCTTTCACTACCTTCATACTCATGTACGTCTTTTTCATCCTCTCTCCCACGCTCCCGCTTTTATTTCCTAACATTCTATTATCCCTGTTTATTTTCATCCCTTAGGCTCTCCCTCTTTATCTTCCCCCGTCCACTCTCATTCTTCCATTTCTTTAATTGTATCCTCCGACTTCATCGTCCTCCCTCCCATTCTCCTACTTTTTCTTCATTCATTGTATTCTCGCTCATTATTTTCCTCCCTACCGCTCTCTCTTTCAGCTCCTTCATTCTAATATCCGTCTTTATCATCCTCCATCCCACTCTCCCACTTTCATTTCCTAACATTCTATTCTCCCTGTTTATTTTCATCCCTTAGGCTCTCCCTCTTTATCTTCCCCATTCCACTCTCATTCTTTCATTTCTTTAATTGTATCCTCCGACTTCATCGTCCTCCCTACTATTCTCCCACTTTCTCTTCTTACATTTTATTGTCCCTTATAATTTTCCTCCCTTCCGCTCTCTCTCTCTTTCACTACCTTCATACTCATGTACGTCTTTTTCATCCTCTCTCCCACGCTCCCGCTTTTATTTCCTAACATTCTATTCTCCCTGTTTATTTTCATCCCTTAGGCTCTCCCTCTTTATCTTCCCCCTTCCACTCTCATTCTTCCATTTCTTTAATTGTATCCTCCGACTTCATCGTCCTCCCTCCCATTCTCCTACTTTTTCTTCATTCATTATATTCTCGCTAATTATTTTCCTCCCTACCGCTCTCTCTCTTTCAGCTCCTTCATTCTAATGTCCGTCTTTATCATCCTCCATCCCACTCTCCCACTTTCATTTCCTAACATTCTATTCTCCCTGTTTATTTTCATCCCTTAGGCTCTCCCTCTTTATCTTCCCCATTCCACTCTCATTCTTTCATTTCTTTAATTGTATCCTCCGACTTCATCGTCCTCCCTACTATTCTCCCACTTTCTCTTCTTACATTTTATTGTCCCTTATAATTTTCCTCCCTTCCGCTCTCTCTCTCTTTCACTACCTTCATACTCATGTACGTCTTTTTCATCCTCTCTCCCACGCTCCCGCTTTCATTTCCTAACATTCTATTATCCCTGTTTATTTTCATCCCTTAGGCTCTCCCTCTTTATCTTCCCCCTTCCACTCTCATTCTTCCATTTCTTTAATTGTATCCTCCGACTTCATCGTCCTCCCTCCCATTCTCCTACTTTTTCTTCATTCATTGTATTCTCGCTCATTATTTTCCTCCCTACCGCTCTCTCTCTTTCAGCTCCATTCTAATATCCGTCTTTATCATCCTCCATCCCACTCTCCCACTTTCATTTCCTAACATTCTATTCTCCCTGTTTATTTTCATCCCTTAGGCTCTCCCTCTTTATCTTCCCCCTTCCACTCTCATTCTTCCATTTCTTTAATTGTATCCTCCGACTTCATCGTCCTCCCTCCCATTCTCCTACTTTTTCTTCATTCATTGTATTCTCGCTCATTATTTTCCTCCCTACCGCTCTCTCTTTCAGCTCCTTCATTCTAATATCCGTCTTTATCATCCTCCATCCCACTCTCCCACTTTCATTTCCTAACATTCTATTCTCCCTGTTTATTTTCATCCCTTAGGCTCTCCCTCTTTATCTTCCCCATTCCACTCTCATTCTTTCATTTCTTTAATTGTATCCTCCGACTTCATCGTCCTCCCTACTATTCTCCCACTTTCTCTTCTTACATTTTATTGTCCCTTATAATTTTCCTCCCTTCCGCTCTCTCTCTCTTTCACTACCTTCATACTCATGTACGTCTTTTTCATCCTCTCTCCCACGCTCCCGCTTTTATTTCCTAACATTCTATTCTCCCTGTTTATTTTCATCCCTTAGGCTCTCCCTCTTTATCTTCCCCATTCCACTCTCATTCTTTCATTTCTTTAATTGTATCCTCCGACTTCATCGTCCTCCCTCCCATTCTCCTACTTTTTCTTCATTCATTGTATTCTCGCTCATTATTTTCCTCCCTACCGCTCTCTCTCTTTCAGCTCCTTCATTCTAATATCCGTCTTTATCATCCTCCATCCCACTCTCCCACTTTCATTTCCTAACATTCTATTCTCCCTGTTTATTTTCATCCCTTAGGCTCTCCCTCTTTATCTTCCCCCTTCCACTCTCATTCTTCCATTTCTTTAAATGTATCCTCCGACTTCATCGTCCTCCCTCCCATTCTCCTACTTTTTCTTCATTCATTGTATTCTCGCTCATTATTTTCCTCCCTACCGCTCTCTCTCTTTCAGCTCCTTCATTCTAATATCCGTCTTTATCATCCTCCATCCCACTCTCCCACTTTCATTTCCTAACATTCTATTCTCCCTGTTTATTTTCATCCCTTAGGCTCTCCCTCTTTATCTTCCCCATTCCACTCTCATTCTTTCATTTCTTTAATTGTATCCTCCGACTTCATCGTCCTCCCTACTATTCTCCCACTTTCTCTTCTTACATTTTATTGTCCCTTATAATTTTCCTCCCTTCCGCTCTCTCTCTCTTTCACTACCTTCATACTCATGTACGTCTTTTTCATCCTCTCTCCCACTCTCCCGCTTTTATTTCCTAACATTCTATTATCCCTGTTTATTTTCATCCCTTAGGCTCTCCCTCTTTATCTTCCCCCGTCCACTCTCATTCTTCCATTTCTTTAATTGTATCCTCCGACTTCATCGTCCTCCCTCCCATTCTCCTACTTTTTCTTCATTCATTGTATTCTCGCTCATTATTTTCCTCCCTACCGCTCTCTCTTTCAGCTCCTTCATTCTAATATCCGTCTTTATCATCCTCCATCCCACTCTCCCACTTTCATTTCCTAACATTCTATTCTCCCTGTTTATTTTCATCCCTTAGGCTCTCCCTCTTTATCTTCCCCATTCCACTCTCATTCTTTCATTTCTTTAATTGTATCCTCCGACTTCATCGTCCTCCCTACTATTCTCCCACTTTCTCTTCTTACATTTTATTGTCCCTTATAATTTTCCTCCCTTCCGCTCTCTCTCTCTTTCACTACCTTCATACTCATGTACGTCTTTTTCATCCTCTCTCCCACTCTCCCGCTTTTATTTCCTAACATTCTATTATCCCTGTTTATTTTCATCCCTTAGGCTCTCCCTCTTTATCTTCCCCCGTCCACTCTCATTCTTCCATTTCTTTAATTGTATCCTCCGACTTCATCGTCCTCCCTCCCATTCTCCTACTTTTTCTTCATTCATTGTATTCTCGCTCATTATTTTCCTCCCTACCGCTCTCTCTTTCAGCTCCTTCATTCTAATATCCGTCTTTATCATCCTCCATCCCACTCTCCCACTTTCATTTCCTAACATTCTATTCTCCCTGTTTATTTTCATCCCTTAGGCTCTCCCTCTTTATCTTCCCCCTTCCACTCTCATTCTTCCATTTCTTTAATTGTATCCTCCGACTTCATCGTCCTCCCTCCCATTCTCCTATTTTTTCTTCATTCATTGTATTCTCGCTCATTATTTTCCTCCCTACCGCTCTCTCTCTTTCAGCTCCTTCATTCTAATATCCGTCTTTATCATCCTCCATCCCACTCTCCCACTTTCATTTCCTAACATTCTATTCTCCCTGTTTATTTTCATCCCTTAGGCTCTCCCTCTTTATCTTCCCCATTCCACTCTCATTCTTTCATTTTTTAATTGTATCCTCCGACTTCATCGTCCTCCCTACTATTCTCCCACTTTCTCTTCTTACATTTTATTGTCCCTTATAATTTTCCTCCCTTCCGCTCTCTCTCTCTTTCACTACCTTCATACTCATGTACGTCTTTTTCATCCTCTCTCCCACGCTCCCGCTTTTATTTCCTAACATTCTATTATCCCTGTTTATTTTCATCCCTTAGGCTCTCCCTCTTTATCTTCCCCCGTCCACTCTCATTCTTCCATTTCTTTAATTGTATCCTCCGACTTCATCGTCCTCCCTCCCATTCTCCTACTTTTTCTTCATTCATTGTATTCTCGCTCATTATTTTCCTCCCTACCGCTCTCTCTTTCAGCTCCTTCATTCTAATATCCGTCTTTATCATCCTCCATCCCACTCTCCCACTTTCATTTCCTAACATTCTATTCTCCCTGTTTATTTTCATCCCTTAGGCTCTCCCTCTTTATCTTCCCCATTCCACTCTCATTCTTTCATTTCTTTAATTGTATCCTCCGACTTCATCGTCCTCCCTACTATTCTCCCACTTTCTCTTCTTACATTTTATTGTCCCTTATAATTTTCCTCCCTTCCGCTCTCTCTCTCTTTCACTACCTTCATACTCATGTACGTCTTTTTCATCCTCTCTCCCACGCTCCCGCTTTTATTTCCTAACATTCTATTATCCCTGTTTATTTTCATCCCTTAGGCTCTCCCTCTTTATCTTCCCCCTTCCACTCTCATTCTTCCATTTCTTTAATTGTATCCTCCGACTTCATCGTCCTCCCTCCCATTCTCCTACTTTTTCTTCATTCATTGTATTCTCGCTCATTATTTTCCTCCCTACCGCTCTCTCTTTCAGCTCCTTCATTCTAATATCCGTCTTTATCATCCTCCATCCCACTCTCCCACTTTCATTTCCTAACATTCTATTCTCCCTGTTTATTTTCATCCCTTAGGCTCTCCCTCTTTATCTTCCCCATTCCACTCTCATTCTTTCATTTCTTTAATTGTATCCTCCGACTTCATCGTCCTCCCTACTATTCTCCCACTTTCTCTTCTTACATTTTATTGTCCCTTATAATTTTCCTCCATTCCGCTCTCTCTCTCTTTCACTACCTTCATACTCATGTACGTCTTTTTCATCCTCTCTCCCACGCTCCCGCTTTTATTTCCTAACATTCTATTATCCCTGTTTATTTTCATCCCTTAGGCTCTCCCTCTTTATCTTCCCCCGTCCACTCTCATTCTTCCATTTCTTTAATTGTATCCTCCGACTTCATCGTCCTCCCTCCCATTCTCCTACTTTTTCTTCATTCATTGTATTCTCGCTCATTATTTTCCTCCCTACCGCTCTCTCTTTCAGCTCCTTCATTCTAATATCCGTCTTTATCATCCTCCATCCCACTCTCCCACTTTCATTTCCTAACATTCTATTCTCCCTGTTTATTTTCATCCCTTAGGCTCTCCCTCTTTATCTTCCCCATTCCACTCTCATTCTTTCATTTCTTTAATTGTATCCTCCGACTTCATCGTCCTCCCTACTATTCTCCCACTTTCTCTTCTTACATTTTATTGTCCCTTATAATTTTCCTCAATTCCGCTCTCTCTCTCTTTCACTACCTTCATACTCATGTACGTCTTTTTCATCCTCTCTCCCACGCTCCCGCTTTTATTTCCTAACATTCTATTCTCCCTGTTTATTTTCATCCCTTAGGCTCTCCCTCTTTATCTTCCCCCTTCCACTCTCATTCTTCCATTTCTTTAATTGTATCCTCCGACTTCATCGTCCTCCCTCCCATTCTCCTACTTTTTCTTCATTCATTATATTCTCGCTAATTATTTTCCTCCCTACCGCTCTCTCTCTTTCAGCTCCTTCATTCTAATGTCCGTCTTTATCATCCTCCATCCCACTCTCCCACTTTCATTTCCTAACATTCTATTCTCCCTGTTTATTTTCATCCCTTAGGCTCTCCCTCTTTATCTTCCCCATTCCACTCTCATTCTTTCATTTCTTTAATTGTATCCTCCGACTTCATCGTCCTCCCTACTATTCTCCCACTTTCTCTTCTTACATTTTATTGTCCCTTATAATTTTCCTCCCTTCCGCTCTCTCTCTCTTTCACTACCTTCATACTCATGTACGTCTTTTTCATCCTCTCTCCCACGCTCCCGCTTTCATTTCCTAACATTCTATTATCCCTGTTTATTTTCATCCCTTAGGCTCTCCCTCTTTATCTTCCCCCTTCCACTCTCATTCTTCCATTTCTTTAATTGTATCCTCCGACTTCATCGTCCTCCCTCCCATTCTCCTACTTTTTCTTCATTCATTGTATTCTCGCTCATTATTTTCCTCCCTACCGCTCTCTCTCTTTCAGCTCCATTCTAATATCCGTCTTTATCATCCTCCATCCCACTCTCCCACTTTCATTTCCTAACATTCTATTCTCCCTGTTTATTTTCATCCCTTAGGCTCTCCCTCTTTATCTTCCCCCTTCCACTCTCATTCTTCCATTTCTTTAATTGTATCCTCCGACTTCATCGTCCTCCCTCCCATTCTCCTACTTTTTCTTCATTCATTGTATTCTCGCTCATTATTTTCCTCCCTACCGCTCTCTCTTTCAGCTCCTTCATTCTAATATCCGTCTTTATCATCCTCCATCCCACTCTCCCACTTTCATTTCCTAACATTCTATTCTCCCTGTTTATTTTCATCCCTTAGGCTCTCCCTCTTTATCTTCCCCATTCCACTCTCATTCTTTCATTTCTTTAATTGTATCCTCCGACTTCATCGTCCTCCCTACTATTCTCCCACTTTCTCTTCTTACATTTTATTGTCCCTTATAATTTTCCTCCCTTCCGCTCTCTCTCTCTTTCACTACCTTCATACTCATGTACGTCTTTTTCATCCTCTCTCCCACGCTCCCGCTTTTATTTCCTAACATTCTATTATCCCTGTTTATTTTCATCCCTTAGGCTCTCCCTCTTTATCTTCCCCCGTCCACTCTCATTCTTCCATTTCTTTAATTGTATCCTCCGACTTCATCGTCCTCCCTCCCATTCTCCTACTTTTTCTTCATTCATTGTATTCTCGCTCATTATTTTCCTCCCTACCGCTCTCTCTTTCAGCTCCTTCATTCTAATATCCGTCTTTATCATCCTCCATCCCACTCTCCCACTTTCATTTCCTAACATTCTATTCTCCCTGTTTATTTTCATCCCTTAGGCTCTCCCTCTTTATCTTCCCCATTCCACTCTCATTCTTTCATTTCTTTAATTGTATCCTCCGACTTCATCGTCCTCCCTACTATTCTCCCACTTTCTCTTCTTACATTTTATTGTCCCTTATAATTTTCCTCCCTTCCGCTCTCTCTCTCTTTCACTACCTTCATACTCATGTACGTCTTTTTCATCCTCTCTCCCACGCTCCCGCTTTTATTTCCTAACATTCTATTATCCCTGTTTATTTTCATCCCTTAGGCTCTCCCTCTTTATCTTCCCCCGTCCACTCTCATTCTTCCATTTCTTTAATTGTATCCTCCGACTTCATCGTCCTCCCTCCCATTCTCCTACTTTTTCTTCATTCATTGTATTCTCGCTCATTATTTTCCTCCCTACCGCTCTCTCTTTCAGCTCCTTCATTCTAATATCCGTCTTTATCATCCTCCATCCCACTCTCCCACTTTCATTTCCTAACATTCTATTCTCCCTGTTTATTTTCATCCCTTAGGCTCTCCCTCTTTATCTTCCCCATTCCACTCTCATTCTTTCATTTCTTTAATTGTATCCTCCGACTTCATCGTCCTCCCTACTATTCTCCCACTTTCTCTTCTTACATTTTATTGTCCCTTATAATTTTCCTCCCTTCCGCTCTCTCTCTCTTTCACTACCTTCATACTCATGTACGTCTTTTTCATCCTCTCTCCCACGCTCCCGCTTTTATTTCCTAACATTCTATTCTCCCTGTTTATTTTCATCCCTTAGGCTCTCCCTCTTTATCTTCCCCCTTCCACTCTCATTCTTCCATTTCTTTAATTGTATCCTCCGACTTCATCGTCCTCCCTCCCATTCTCCTACTTTTTCTTCATTCATTATATTCTCGCTAATTATTTTCCTCCCTACCGCTCTCTCTCTTTCAGCTCCTTCATTCTAATGTCCGTCTTTATCATCCTCCATCCCACTCTCCCACTTTCATTTCCTAACATTCTATTCTCCCTGTTTATTTTCATCCCTTAGGCTCTCCCTCTTTATCTTCCCCATTCCACTCTCATTCTTTCATTTCTTTAATTGTATCCTCCGACTTCATCGTCCTCCCTACTATTCTCCCACTTTCTCTTCTTACATTTTATTGTCCCTTATAATTTTCCTCCCTTCCGCTCTCTCTCTCTTTCACTACCTTCATACTCATGTACGTCTTTTTCATCCTCTCTCCCACGCTCCCGCTTTCATTTCCTAACATTCTATTATCCCTGTTTATTTTCATCCCTTAGGCTCTCCCTCTTTATCTTCCCCCTTCCACTCTCATTCTTCCATTTCTTTAATTGTATCCTCCGACTTCATCGTCCTCCCTCCCATTCTCCTACTTTTTCTTCATTCATTGTATTCTCGCTCATTATTTTCCTCCCTACCGCTCTCTCTCTTTCAGCTCCTTCATTCTAATATCCGTCTTTATCATCCTCCATCCCACTCTCCCACTTTCATTTCCTAACATTCTATTCTCCCTGTTTATTTTCATCCCTTAGGCTCTCCCTCTTTATCTTCCCCCTTCCACTCTCATTCTTCCATTTCTTTAATTGTATCCTCCGACTTCATCGTCCTCCCTCCCATTCTCCTACTTTTTCTTCATTCATTGTATTCTCGCTCATTATTTTCCTCCCTACCGCTCTCTCTCTTTCAGCTCCTTCATTCTAATATCCGTCTTTATCATCCTCCATCCCACTCTCCCACTTTCATTTCCTAACATTCTATTATCCCTGTTTATTTTCATCCCTTAGGCTCTCCCTCTTTATCTTCCCCCTTCCACTCTCATTCTTCCATTTCTTTAATTGTATTCTCCGACTTCATCGTCCTCCCTCCCATTCTCCTACTTTTTCTTCATTCATTGTATTCTCGCTCATTATTTTCCTCCCTACCGCTCTCTCTTTCAGCTCCTTCATTCTAATATCCGTCTTTATCATCCTCCATCCCACTCTCCCACTTTCATTTCCTAACATTCTATTCTCCCTGTTTATTTTCATCCCTTAGGCTCTCCCTCTTTATCTTCCCCATTCCACTCTCATTCTTTCATTTCTTTAATTGTATCCTCCGACTTCATCGTCTTCCCTACTATTCTCCCACTTTCTCTTCTTACATTTTATTGTCCCTTATAATTTTCCTCCCTTCCGCACTCTCTCTCTTTCACTACCTTCATACTCATGTACGTCTTTTTCATCCTCTCTCCCACGCTCCCGCTTTCATTTCCTAACATTCTATTATCCCTGTTTATTTTCATCCCTTAGGCTCTCCCTCTTTATCTTCCCCCTTCCACTCTCATTCTTCCATTTCTTTAATTGTATCCTCCGACTTCATCGTCCTCCCTCCCATTCTCCTACTTTTTCTTCATTCATTGTATTCTCGCTCATTATTTTCCTCCCTACCGCTCTCTCTTTCAGCTCCTTCATTCTAATATCCGTCTTTATCATCCTCCATCCCACTCTCCCACTTTCATTTCCTAACATTCTATTCTCCCTGTTTATTTTCATCCCTTAGGCTCTCCCTCTTTATCTTCCCCATTCCACTCTCATTCTTTCATTTCTTTAATTGTATCCTCCGACTTCATCGTCCTCCCTACTATTCTCCCACTTTCTCTTCTTACATTTTATTGTCCCTTATAATTTTCCTCCCTTCCGCTCTCTCTCTCTTTCACTACCTTCATACTCATGTACGTCTTTTTCATCCTCTCTCCCACGCTCCCGCTTTTATTTCCTAACATTCTATTATCCCTGTTTATTTTCATCCCTTAGGCTCTCCCTCTTTATCTTCCCCCGTCCACTCTCATTCTTCCATTTCTTTAATTGTATCCTCCGACTTCATCGTCCTCCCTCCCATTCTCCTACTTTTTCTTCATTCATTGTATTCTCGCTCATTATTTTCCTCCCTACCGCTCTCTCTCTTTCAGCTCCTTCATTCTAATATCCGTCTTTATCATCCTCCATCCCACTCTCCCACTTTCATTTCCTAACATTCTATTCTCCCTGTTTATTTTCATCCCTTAGGCTCTCCCTCTTTATCTCCCCCCTTCCACTCTCATTCTTCCATTTCTTTAATTGTATCCTCCGACTTCATCGTCCTCCCTCCCATTCTCCTACTTTTTCTTCATTCATTGTATTCTCGCTCATTATTTTCCTCCCTACCGCTCTCTCTCTTTCAGCTCCTTCATTCTAATATCCGTCTTTATCATCCTCCATCCCACTCTCCCACTTTCATTTCCTAACATTCTATTATCCCTGTTTATTTTCATCCCTTAGGCTCTCCCTCTTTATCTTCCCCATTCCACTCTCATTCTTTCATTTCTTTAATTGTATCCTCCGACTTCATCGTCCTCCCTACTATTCTCCCACTTTCTCTTCTTACATTTTATTGTCCCTTATAATTTTCCTCCCTTCCGCTCTCTCTCTCTTTCACTACCTTCATACTCATGTACGTCTTTTTCATCCTCTCTCCCACGCTCCCGCTTTTATTTCCTAACATTCTATTATCCCTGTTTATTTTCATCCCTTAGGCTCTCCCTCTTTATCTTCCCCCGTCCACTCTCATTCTTCCATTTCTTTAATTGTATCCTCCGACTTCATCGTCCTCCCTCCCATTCTCCTACTTTTTCTTCATTCATTGTATTCTCGCTCATTATTTTCCTCCCTACCGCTCTCTCTTTCAGCTCCTTCATTCTAATATCCGTCTTTATCATCCTCCATCCCACTCTCCCACTTTCATTTCCTAACATTATATTCTCCCTGTTTATTTTCATCCCTTAGGCTCTCCCTCTTTATCTTCCCCATTCCACTCTCATTCTTTCATTTCTTTAATTGTATCCTCCGACTTCATCGTCCTCCCTACTATTCTCCCACTTTCTCTTCTTACATTTTATTGTCCCTTATAATTTTCCTCCCTTCCGCTCTCTCTCTCTTTCACTACCTTCATACTCATGTACGTCTTTTTCATCCTCTCTCCCACGCTCCCGCTTTTATTTCCTAACATTCTATTCTCCCTGTTTATTTTCATCCCTTAGGCTCTCCCTCTTTATCTTCCCCCTTCCACTCTCATTCTTCCATTTCTTTAATTGTATCCTCCGACTTCATCGTCCTCCCTCCCATTCTCCTACTTTTTCTTCATTCATTATATTCTCGCTAATTATTTTCCTCCCTACCGCTCTCTCTCTTTCAGCTCCTTCATTCTAATGTCCGTCTTTATCATCCTCCATCCCACTCTCCCACTTTCATTTCCTAACATTCTATTCTCCCTGTTTATTTTCATCCCTTAGGCTCTCCCTCTTTATCCTCCCCATTCCACTCTCATTCTTTCATTTCTTTAATTGTATCCTCCGACTTCATCGTCCTCCCTACTATTCTCCCACTTTCTCTTCTTACATTTTATTGTCCCTTATAATTTTCCTCCCTTCCGCTCTCTCTCTCTTTCACTACCTTCATACTCATGTACGTCTTTTTCATCCTCTCTCCCACGCTCCCGCTTTCATTTCCTAACATTCTATTATCCCTGTTTATTTTCATCCCTTAGGCTCTCCCTCTTTATCTTCCCCCTTCCACTCTCATTCTTCCATTTCTTTAATTGTATCCTCCGACTTCATCGTCCTCCCTCCCATTCTCCTACTTTTTCTTCATTCATTGTATTCTCGCTCATTATTTTCCTCCCTACCGCTCTCTCTCTTTCAGCTCCTTCATTCTAATATCCGTCTTTATCATCCTCCATCCCACTCTCCCACTTTCATTTCCTAACATTCTATTCTCCCTGTTTATTTTCATCCCTTAGGCTCTCCCTCTTTAACTTCCCCATTCCACTCTCATTCTTTCATTTCTTTAATTGTATCCTCCGACTTCATCGTCCTCCCTCCCATTCTCCTACTTTTTCTTCATTCATTGTATTCTCGCTCATTATTTTCCTCCCTACCGCTCTCTCTCTTTCAGCTCCTTCATTCTAATATCCGTCTTTATCATCCTCCATCCCACTCTCCCACTTTCATTTCCTAACATTCTATTCTCCCTGTTTATTTTCATCCCTTAGGCTCTCCCTCTTTATCTTCCCCCTTCCACTCTCATTCTTCCATTTCTTTAATTGTATCCTCCGACTTCATCGTCCTCCCTCCCATTCTCCTACTTTTTCTTCATTCATTGTATTCTCGCTCATTATTTTCCTCCCTACCGCTCTCTCTCTTTCAGCTCCTTCATTCTAATATCCGTCTTTATCATCCTCCATCCCACTCTCCCACTTTCATTTCCTAACATTCTATTATCCCTGTTTATTTTCATCCCTTAGGCTCTCCCTCTTTATCTTCCCCCTTCCACTCTCATTCTTCCATTTCTTTAATTGTATCCTCCGACTTCATCGTCCTCCCTCCCATTCTCCTACTTTTTCTTCATTCATTGTATTCTCGCTCATTATTTTCCTCCCTACCGCTCTCTCTCTTTCAGCTCCTTCATTCTAATATCCGTCTTTATCATCCTCCATCCCACTCTCCCACTTTCATTTCCTAACATTCTATTCTCCCTGTTTATTTTCATCCCTTAGGCTCTCCCTCTTTATCTTCCCCATTCCACTCTCATTCTTTCATTTCTTTAATTGTATCCTCCGACTTCATCGTCCTCCCTCCCATTCTCCTACTTTTTCTTCATTCATTGTATTCTCGCTCATTATTTTCCTCCCTACCGCTCTCTCTCTTTCAGCTCCTTCATTCTAATATCCGTCTTTATCATCCTCCATCCCACTCTCCCACTTTCATTTCCTAACATTCTATTCTCCCTGTTTATTTTCATCCCTTAGGCTCTCACTCTTTATCTTCCCCATTCCACTCACATTCTTTCATTTCTTTAATTGTATCCTCCGACTTCATCGTCCTCCCTACTATTCTCCCACTTTATCTTCTTACATTTTATTGTCCCTTATAATTTTCCTCCCTTCCGCTCTCTCTCTCTTTCACTACCTTCATACTCATGTACGTCTTTTTCATCCTCTCTCCCACTCTCCCACTTTCATTTCCTAACATTCTATTCTCCCTGTTTATTTTCATCCCTTAGGCTCTCCCTCTTTATCTTCCCCCTTCCACTCTCATTCTTCCATTTCTTTAATTGTATCCTCCGACTTCATCGTCCTCCCTCCCATTCTCCTACTTTTTCTTCATTCATTGTATTCTCGCTCATTATTTTCCTCCCTACCGCTCTCTCTCTTTCAGCTCCTTCATTCTAATATCCGTCTTTATCATCCTCCATCCCACTCTCCCACTTTCATTTCCTAACATTCTATTCTCCCTGTTTATTTTCATCCCTTAGGCTCTCCCTCTTTATCTTCCCCATTCCACTCTCATTCTTTCATTTCTTTAATTGTATCCTCCGACTTCATCGTCCTCCCTCCCATTCTCCTACTTTTTCTTCATTCATTGTATTCTCGCTCATTATTTTCCTCCCTACCGCTCTCTCTCTTTCAGCTCCTTCATTCTAATATCCGTCTTTATCATCCTCCATCCCACTCTCCCACTTTCATTTCCTAACATTCTATTCTCCCTGTTTATTTTCATCCCTTAGGCTCTCCCTCTTTATCTTCCCCATTCCACTCTCATTCTTTCATTTCTTTAATTGTATCCTCCGACTTCATCGTCCTCCCTCCCATTCTCCTACTTTTTCTTCATTCATTGTATTCTCGCTCATTATTTTCCTCCCTACCGCTCTCTCTCTTTCAGCTCCTTCATTCTAATATCCGTCTTTATCATCCTCCATCCCACTCTCCCACTTTCATTTCCTAACATTCTATTCTCCCTGTTTATTTTCATCCCTTAGGCTCTCCCTCTTTATCTTCCCCATTCCACTCTCATTCTTTCATTTCTTTAATTGTATCCTCCGACTTCATCGTCCTCCCTCCCATTCTCCTACTTTTTCTTCATTCATTGTATTCTCGCTCATTATTTTCCTCCCTACCGCTCTCTCTCTTTCAGCTCCTTCATTCTAATATCCGTCTTTATCATCCTCCATCCCACTCTCCCACTTTCATTTCCTAACATTCTATTCTCCCTGTTTATTTTCATCCCTTAGGCTCTCCCTCTTTATCTTCCCCATTCCACTCTCATTCTTTCATTTCTTTAATTGTATCCTCCGACTTCATCGTCCTCCCTACTATTCTCCCACTTTATCTTCTTACATTTTATTGTCCCTTATAATTTTCCTCCCTTCCGCTCTCTCTCTCTTTCACTACCTTCATACTCATGTACGTCTTTTTCATCCTCTCTCCCGCTCTCCCACTTTCATTTCCTAACATTCTATTCTCCCTGTTTATTTTCATCCCTTAGGCTCTCCCTCTTTATCTTCCCCCTTCCACTCTCATTCTTCCATTTCTTTAATTGTATCCTCCGACTTCATCGTCCTCCCTCCCATTCTCCTACTTTTTCTTCATTCATTGTATTCTCGCTCATTATTTTCCTCCCTACCGCTCTCTCTCTTTCAGCTCCTTCATTCTAATATCCGTCTTTATCATCCTCCATCCCACTCTCCCACTTTCATTTCCTAACATTCTATTCTCCCTGTTTATTTTCATCCCTTAGGCTCTCCCTCTTTATCTTCCCCATTCCACTCTCATTCTTTCATTTCTTTAATTGTATCCTCCGACTTCATCGTCCTCCCTCCCATTCTCCTACTTTTTCTTCATTCATTGTATTCTCGCTCATTATTTTCCTCCCTACCGCTCTCTCTCTTTCAGCTCCTTCATTCTAATATCCGTCTTTATCATCCTCCATCCCACTCTCCCACTTTCATTTCCTAACATTCTATTCTCCCTGTTTATTTTCATCCCTTAGGCTCTCCCTCTTTATCTTCCCCCTTCCACTCTCATTCTTCCATTTCTTTAATTGTATCCTCCGACTTCATCGTCCTCCCTCCCATTCTCCTACTTTTTCTTCATTCATTGTATTCTCGCTCATTATTTTCCTCCCTACCGCTCTCTCTCTTTCAGCTCCTTCATTCTAATATCCGTCTTTATCATCCTCTCTCCCACGCTCCCACTTTCATTTCCTAACATTCTATTCTCCCTGTTTATTTTCATCCCTTAGGCTCTCCCTCTTTATCTTCCCCCTTCCACTCTCATTCTTCCATTTCTTTAATTGTATCCTCCGACTTCATCGTCCTCCCTCCCATTCTCCTACTTTTTCTTCATTCACTGTATTCTCGCTCATTATTTTCCTCCCTACCGCTCTCTCTCTTTCAGCTCCTTCATTCTAATATCCGTCTTTATCATCCTCCATCCCACTCTCCAACTTTCATTTCCTAACATTCTATTCTCCCTGTTTATTTTCATCCCTTAGGCTCTCCCTCTTTATCTTCCCCATTCCACTCTCATTCTTTCATTTCTTTAATTGTATCCTCCGACTTCATCGTCCTCCCTATTATTCTCCCACTTTATCTTCTTACATTTTATTGTCCCTTATAATTTTCCTCCCTTCCGCTCTCTCTCTCTTTCACTACCTTCATACTCATGTACGTCTTTTTCATCCTCTCTCCCACGCTCCCGCTTTCATTTCCTAACATTCTATTATCCCTGTTTATTTTCATCCCTTAGGCTCTCCCTCTTTATCTTCCCCATTCCACTCTCATTCCTTCAATTCTTTAATTGTATCCTCCGACTTCATCGTCCTCCCTCCCATTCTCCTACTTTTTCTTCATTCATTGTATTCTCGCTCATTATTTTCCTCCCTACCGCTCTCTCTCTTTCAGCTCCTTCATTCTAATATCCGTCTTTATCATCCTCTCTCCCACGCTCCCACTTTCATTTCCTAACATTCTATTCTCCCTGTTTATTTTCATCCCTTAGGCTCTCCCTCTTTATCTTCCCCCTTCCACTCTCATTCTTCCATTTCTTTAATTGTATCCTCCGACTTCATCGTCCTCCCTCCCATTCTCCTACTATTTCTTCATTCACTGTATTCTCGCTCATTATTTTCCTCCCTACCGCTCTCTCTCTTTCAGCTCCTTCATTCTAATATCCGTCTTTATCATCCTCCATCCCACTCTCCCACTTTCATTTCCTAACATTCTATTCTCCCTGTTTATTTTCATCCCTTAGGCTCTCCCTCTTTATCTTCCCCATTCCACTCTCATTCTTTCATTTCTTTAATTGTATCCTCCGACTTCATCGTCCTCCCTCCCATTCTCCTACTTTTTCTTCATTCATTGTATTCTCGCTCATTATTTTCCTCCCTACCGCTCTCTCTCTTTCAGCTCCTTCATTCTAATATCCGTCTTTATCATCCTCCATCCCACTCTCCCACTTTCATTTCCTAACATTCTATTCTCCCTGTTTATTTTCATCCCTTAGGCTCTCCCTCTTTATCTTCCCCATTCCACTCTCATTCTTTCATTTCTTTAATTGTATCCTCCGACTTCATCGTCCTCCCTACTATTCTCCCACTTTATCTTCTTACATTTTATTGTCCCTTATAATTTTCCTCCCTTCCGCTCTCTCTCTCTTTCACTACCTTCATACTCATGTACGTCTTTTTCATCCTCTCTCCCACTCTCCCACTTTCATTTCCTAACATTCTATTCTCCCTGTTTATTTTCATCCCTTAGGCTCTCCCTCTTTATCTTCCCCCTTCCACTCTCATTCTTCCATTTCTTTAATTGTATCCTCCGACTTCATCGTCCTCCCTCCCATTCTCCTACTTTTTCTTCATTCATTGTATTCTCGCTCATTATTTTCCTCCCTACCGCTCTCCCTCTTTCAGCTCCTTCATTCTAATATCCGTCTTTATCATCCTCCATCCCACTCTCCCACTTTCATTTCCTAACATTCTATTCTCCCTGTTTATTTTCATCCCTTAGGCTCTCCCTCTTTATCTTCCCCATTCCACTCTCATTCTTTCATTTCTTTAATTGTATCATCCGACTTCATCGTCCTCCCTCCCATTCTCCTACTTTTTCTTCATTCATTGTATTCTCGCTCATTATTTTCCTCCCTACCGCTCTCTCTCTTTCAGCTCCTTCATTCTAATATCCGTCTTTATCATCCTCCATCCCACTCTCCCACTTTCATTTCCTAACATTCTATTCTCCCTGTTTATTTTCATCCCTTAGGCTCTCCCTCTTTATCTTCCCCATTCCACTCTCATTCTTTCATTTCTTTAATTGTATCCTCCGACTTCATCGTCCTCCCTACTATTCTCCTACTTTTTCTTCATTCATTGTATTCTCGCTCATTATTTTCCTCCCTACCGCTCTCTCTCTTTCACTACCTTCATACTCATGTACGTCTTTTTCATCCTCCATCCCACTCTCCCACTTTCATTTCCTAACATTCTATTCTCCCTGTTTATTTTCATTCCTTAGGCTCTCCCTCTTTATCTTCCCCATTCCACTCTCATTCTTTCATTTCTTTAATTGTATCCTCCGACTTCATCGTCCTCCCTACTATTCTCCCACTTTCTCTTCTTACATTTTATTGTCCCTTATAATTTTCCTCCCTTCCGCTCTCTCTCTCTTTCACTACCTTCATACTCATGTACGTCTTTTTCATACTCTCTCCCACGCTCCCGCTTTCATTTCCTAACATTCTATTATCCCTGTTTATTTTCATCCCTTAGGCTCTCCCTCTTTATCTTCCCCCTTCCACTCTCATTCTTCCATTTCTTTAATTGTATCCTCCGACTTCATCGTCCTCCCTCCCATTCTCCTACTTTTTCTTCATTCATTGTATTCTCGCTCATTATTTTCCTCCCTACCGCTCTCTCTCTTTCAGCTCCTTCATTCTAATATCCGTCTTTATCATCCTCTCTCCCACGCTCCCACTTTCATTTCCTAACATTCTATTCTCCCTGTTTATTTTCATCCCTTAGGCTCTCCCTCTTTATCTTCCCCCTTCCACTCTCATTCTTCCATTTCTTTAATTGTATCCTCCGACTTCATCGTCCTCCCTCCCATTCTCCTACTTTTTCTTCATTCACTGTATTCTCGCTCATTATTTTCCTCCCTACCGCTCTCTCTCTTTCAGCTCCTTCATTCTAATATCCGTCTTTATCATCCTCCATCCCACTCTCCCACTTTCATTTCCTAACATTCTATTCTCCCTGTTTATTTTCATCCCTTAGGCTCTCCCTCTTTATCTTCCCCATTCCACTCTCATTCTTTCATTTCTTTAATTGTATCCTCCGACTTCATCGTCCTCCCTACTATTCTCCCACTTTCTCTTCTTACATTTTATTGTCCCTTATAATTTTCCTCCCTTCCGCTCTCTCTCTCTTTCACTACCTTCATACTCATGTACGTCTTTTTCATCCTCTCTCCCACGCTCCCGCTTTCATTTCCTAACATTCTATTATCCCTGTTTATTTTCATCCCTTAGGCTCTCCCTCTTTATCTTCCCCATTCCACTCTCATTCTTTCATTTCTTTAATTGTATCCTCCGACTTCATCGTCCTCCCTCCCATTCTCCTACTTTTTCTTCATTCATTGTATTCTCGCTCATTATTTTCCTCCCTACCGCTCTCTCTCTTTCAGCTCCTTCATTCTAATATCCGTCTTTATCATCCTCTCTCCCACGCTCCCACTTTCATTTCCTAACATTCTATTCTCCCTGTTTATTTTCATCCCTTAGGCTCTCCCTCTTTATCTTCCCCCTTCTACTCTCATTCTTCCATTTCTTTAATTGTATCCTCCGACTTCATCGTCCTCCCTCCCATTCTCCTACTTTTTCTTCATTCATTGTATTCTCGCTCATTATTTTCCTCCCTACCGCTCTCTCTCTTTCAGCTCCTTCATTCTAATATCCGTCTTTATCATCCTCCATCCCACTCTCCCACTTTCATTTCCTAACATTCTATTCTCCCTGTTTATTTTCATCCCTTAGGCTCTCCCTCTTTATCTTCCCCATTCCACTCTCATTCTTTCATTTCTTTAATTGTATCCTCCGACTTCATCGTCCTCCCTCCCATTCTCCTACTTTTTCTTCATTCATTATATTCTCGCTCATTATTTTCCTCCCTACCGCTCTCTCTCTTTCAGCTCCTTCATTCTTATATCCGTCTTTATCATCCTCCATCCCACTCTCCAACTTTCATTTCCTAACATTCTATTCTCCCTGTTTATTTTCATCCCTTAGGCTCTCCCTCTTTATCTTCCCCATTCCACTCTCATTCTTTCATTTCTTTAATTGTATCCTCCGACTTCATCGTCCTCCCTATTATTCTCCCACTTTATCTTCTTACATTTTATTGTCCCTTATAATTTTCCTCCCTTCCGCTCTCTCTCTCTTTCACTACCTTCATACTCATGTACGTCTTTTTCATCCTCTCTCCCACGCTCCCGCTTTCATTTCCTAACATTCTATTATCCCTGTTTATTTTCATCCCTTAGGCTAACCCTCTTTATCTTCCCCATTCCACTCTCATTCTTTCATTTCTTTAATTGTATCCTCCGACTTCATCGTCCTCCCTCCCATTCTCCTACTTTTTCTTCATTCATTGTATTCTCGCTCATTATTTTCCTCCCTACCGCTCTCTCTCTTTCAGCTCCTTCATTCTAATATCCGTCTTTATCATCCTCTCTCCCACGCTCCCACTTTCATTTCCTAACATTCTATTCTCCCTGTTTATTTTCATCCCTTAGGCTCTCCCTATTTATCTTCCCCCTTCCACTCTCATTCTTCCATTTCTTTAATTGTATCCTCCGACTTCATCGTCTTCCCTCCCATTCTCCTACTTTTTCTTCATTCACTGTATTCTCGCTCATTATTTTCCTCCCTACCGCTCTCTCTCTTTCAGCTCCTTCATTCTAATATCCGTCTTTATCATCCTCCATCCCACTCTCCCACTTTCATTTCCTAACATTCTATTCTCCCTGTTTATTTTCATCCCTTAGGCTCTCCCTCTTTATCTCCCCCCTTCCACTCTCATTCTTCCATTTCTTTAATTGTATCCTCCGACTTCATCGTCCTCCCTCCCATTCTCCTACTTTTTCTTCATTCATTGTATTCTCGCTCATTATTTTCCTCCCTACCGCTCTCTCTCTTTCAGCTCCTTCATTCTAATATCCGTCTTTATCATCCTCCATCCCACTCTCCCACTTTCATTTCCTAACATTCTATTCTCCCTGTTTATTTTCATCCCTTAGGCTCTCCCTCTTTATCTTCCCCATTCCACTCTCATTCTTTCATTTCTTTAATTGTATCCTCCGACTTCATCGTCCTCCCTACTATTCTCCCACTTTATCTTCTTACATTTTATTGTCCCTTATAATTTTCCTCCCTTCCGCTCTCTCTCTCTTTCACTACCTTCATACTCATGTACGTCTTTTTCATCCTCTCTCCCACTCTCCCACTTTCATTTCCTAACATTCTATTCTCCCTGTTTATTTTCATCCCTTAGGCTCTCCCTCTTTATCTTCCCCATTCCACTCTCATTCTTTCATTTCTTTAATTGTATCCTCCGACTTCATCGTCCTCCCTCCCATTCTCCTACTTTTTCTTCATTCATTGTATTCTCGCTCATTATTTTCCTCCCTACCGCTCTCTCTCTTTCAGCTCCTTCATTCTAATATCCGTCTTTATCATCCTCCATCCCACTCTCCCACTTTCATTTCCTAACATTCTATTCTCCCTGTTTATTTTCATCCCTTAGGCTCTCCCTCTTTATCTTCCCCATTCCACTCTCATTCTTTCATTTCTTTAATTGTATCCTCCGACTTCATCGTCCTCCCTACTATTCTCCTACTTTTTCTTCATTCATTGTATTCTCGCTCATTATTTTCCTCCCTACCGCTCTCTCTCTTTCACTACCTTCATACTCATGTACGTCTTTTTCATCCTCCATCCCACTCTCCCACTTTCATTTCCTAACATTCTATTCTCCCGGTTTATTTTCATCCCTTAGGCTCTCCCTCTTTATCTTCCCCCTTCCACTCTCATTCTTCCATTTCTTTAATTGTATCCTCCGACTTCATCGTCCTCCCTCCCATTCTCCTACTTTTTCTTCATTCATTGTATTCTCGCTCATTATTTTCCTCCCTACCGCTCTCTCTCTTTCACTACCTTCATACTCATGTACGTCTTTTTCATCCTCCATCCCACTCTCCCACTTTCATTTCCTAACATTCTATTCTCCCTGTTTATTTTCATTCCTTAGGCTCTCCCTCTTTATCTTCCCCATTCCACTCTCATTCTTTCATTTCTTTAATTGTATCCTCCGACTTCATCGTCCTCCCTACTATTCTCCCACTTTCTCTTCTTACATTTTATTGTCCCTTATAATTTTCCTCCCTTCCGCTCTCTCTCTCTTTCACTACCTTCATACTCATGTACGTCTTTTTCATACTCTCTCCCACGCTCCCGCTTTCATTTCCTAACATTCTATTATCCCTGTTTATTTTCATCCCTTAGGCTCTCCCTCTTTATCTTCCCCCTTCCACTCTCATTCTTCCATTTCTTTAATTGTATCCTCCGACTTCATCGTCCTCCCTCCCATTCTCCTACTTTTTCTTCATTCATTGTATTCTCGCTCATTATTTTCCTCCCTACCGCTCTCTCTCTTTCAGCTCCTTCATTCTAATATCCGTCTTTATCATCCTCTCTCCCACGCTCCCACTTTCATTTCCTAACATTCTATTCTCCCTGTTTATTTTCATCCCTTAGGCTCTCCCTCTTTATCTTCCCCCTTCCACTCTCATTCTTCCATTTCTTTAATTGTATCCTCCGACTTCATCGTCCTCCCTCCCATTCTCCTACTTTTTCTTCATTCACTGTATTCTCGCTCATTATTTTCCTCCCTACCGCTCTCTCTCTTTCAGCTCCTTCATTCTAATATCCGTCTTTATCATCCTCCATCCCACTCTCCCACTTTCATTTCCTTACATTCTATTCTCCCTGTTTATTTTCATCCCTTAGGCTCTCCCTCTTTATCTTCCCCATTCCACTCTCATTCTTTCATTTCTTTAATTGTATCCTCCGACTTCATCGTCCTCCCTACTATTCTCCCACTTTCTCTTCTTACATTTTATTGTCCCTTATAATTTTCCTCCCTTCCGCTCTCTCTCTCTTTCACTACCTTCATACTCATGTACGTCTTTTTCATCCTCTCTCCCACGCTCCCGCTTTCATTTCCTAACATTCTATTATCCCTGTTTATTTTCATCCCTTAGGCTCTCCCTCTTTATCTTCCCCATTCCACTCTCATTCTTTCATTTCTTTAATTGTATCCTCCGACTTCATCGTCCTCCCTCCCATTCTCCTACTTTTTCTTCATTCATTGTATTCTCGCTCATTATTTTCCTCCCTACCGCTCTCTCTCTTTCAGCTCCTTCATTCTAATATCCGTCTTTATCATCCTCTCTCCCACGCTCCCACTTTCATTTCCTAACATTCTATTCTCCCTGTTTATTTTCATCCCTTAGGCTCTCCCTCTTTATCTTCCCCCTTCTACTCTCATTCTTCCATTTCTTTAATTGTATCCTCCGACTTCATCGTCCTCCCTCCCATTCTCCTACTTTTTCTTCATTCATTGTATTCTCGCTCATTATTTTCCTCCCTACCGCTCTCTCTCTTTCAGCTCCTTCATTCTAATATCCGTCTTTATCATCCTCCATCCCACTCTCCCACTTTCATTTCCTAACATTCTATTCTCCCTGTTTATTTTCATCCCTTAGGCTCTCCCTCTTTATCTTCCCCATTCCACTCTCATTCTTTCATTTCTTTAATTGTATCCTCCGACTTCATCGTCCTCCCTCCCATTCTCCTACTTTTTCTTCATTCATTGTATTCTCGCTCATTATTTTCCTCCCTACCGCTCTCTCTCTTTCAGCTCCTTCATTCTTATATCCGTCTTTATCATCCTCCATCCCACTCTCCAACTTTCATTTCCTAACATTCTATTCTCCCTGTTTATTTTCATCCCTTAGGCTCTCCCTCTTTATCTTCCCCATTCCACTCTCATTCTTTCATTTCTTTAATTGTATCCTCCGACTTCATCGTCCTCCCTATTATTCTCCCACTTTATCTTCTTACATTTTATTGTCCCTTATAATTTTCCTCCCTTCCGCTCTCTCTCTCTTTCACTACCTTCATACTCATGTACGTCTTTTTCATCCTCTCTCCCACGCTCCCGCTTTCATTTCCTAACATTCTATTATCCCTGTTTATTTTCATCCCTTAGGCTAACCCTCTTTATCTTCCCCATTCCACTCTCATTCTTTCATTTCTTTAATTGTATCCTCCGACTTCATCGTCCTCCCTCCCATTCTCCTACTTTTTCTTCATTCATTGTATTCTCGCTCATTATTTTCCTCCCTACCGCTCTCTCTCTTTCAGCTCCTTCATTCTAATATCCGTCTTTATCATCCTCTCTCCCACGCTCCCACTTTCATTTCCTAACATTCTATTCTCCCTGTTTATTTTCATCCCTTAGGCTCTCCCTCTTTATCTTCCCCCTTCCACTCTCATTCTTCCATTTCTTTAATTGTATCCTCCGACTTCATCGTCTTCCCTCCCATTCTCCTACTTTTTCTTCATTCACTGTATTCTCGCTCATTATTTTCCTCCCTACCGCTCTCTCTCTTTCAGCTCCTTCATTCTAATATCCGTCTTTATCATCCTCCATCCCACTCTCCCACTTTCATTTCCTAACATTCTATTCTCCCTGTTTATTTTCATCCCTTAGGCTCTCCCTCTTTATCTCCCCCCTTCCACTCTCATTCTTCCATTTCTTTAATTGTATCCTCCGACTTCATCGTCCTCCCTCCCATTCTCCTACTTTTTCTTCATTCATTGTATTCTCGCTCATTATTTTCCTCCCTACCGCTCTCTCTCTTTCAGCTCCTTCATTCTAATATCCGTCTTTATCATCCTCCATCCCACTCTCCCACTTTCATTTCCTAACATTCTATTCTCCCTGTTTATTTTCATCCCTTAGGCTCTCCCTCTTTATCTTCCCCATTCCACTCTCATTCTTTCATTTCTTTAATTGTATCCTCCGACTTCATCGTCCTCCCTACTATTCTCCCACTTTATCTTCTTACATTTTATTGTCCCTTATAATTTTCCTCCCTTCCGCTCTCTCTCTCTTTCACTACCTTCATACTCATGTACGTCTTTTTCATCCTCTCTCCCACTCTCCCACTTTCATTTCCTAACATTCTATTCTCCCTGTTTATTTTCATCCCTTAGGCTCTCCCTCTTTATCTTCCCCATTCCACTCTCATTCTTTCATTTCTTTAATTGTATCCTCCGACTTCATCGTCCTCCCTCCCATTCTCCTACTTTTTCTTCATTCATTGTATTCTCGCTCATTATTTTCCTCCCTACCGCTCTCTCTCTTTCAGCTCCTTCATTCTAATATCCGTCTTTATCATCCTCCATCCCACTCTCCCACTTTCATTTCCTAACATTCTATTCTCCCTGTTTATTTTCATCCCTTAGGCTCTCCCTCTTTATCTTCCCCATTCCACTCTCATTCTTTCATTTCTTTAATTGTATCCTCCGACTTCATCGTCCTCCCTACTATTCTCCTACTTTTTCTTCATTCATTGTATTCTCGCTCATTATTTTCCTCCCTACCGCTCTCTCTCTTTCACTACCTTCATACTCATGTACGTCTTTTTCATCCTCCATCCCACTCTCCCACTTTCATTTCCTAACATTCTATTCTCCCTGTTTATTTTCATCCCTTAGGCTCTCCCTCTTTATCTTCCCCCTTCCACTCTCATTCTTCCATTTCTTTAATTGTATCCTCCGACTTCATCGTCCTCCCTCCCATTCTCCTACTTTTTCTTCATTCATTGTATTCTCGCTCATTATTTTCCTCCCTACCGCTCTCTCTCTTTCAGCTCCTTCATTCTAATATCCGTCTTTATCATCCTCCATCCCACTCTCCCACTTTCATTTCCTAACATTCTATTCTCCCTGTTTATTTTCATCCCTTAGGCTCTCCCTCTTTATCTTCCCCATTCCACTCTCATTCTTCCATTTCTTTAATTGTATCCTCCGACTTCATCGTCCTCCCTCCCATTCTCCTACTTTTTCTTCATTCATTGTATTCTCGCTCATTATTTTCCTCCCTACCGCTCTCTCTCTTTCAGCTCCTTCATTCTAATATCCGTCTTTATCATCCTCTCTCCCACTCTCCCACTTTCATTTCCTAACATTCTATTCTCCCTGTTTATTTTCATCCCTTAGGCTCTCCCTCTTTATCTTCCCCCTTCCACTCTCATTCTTCCATTTCTTTAATTGTATCCTCCGACTTCATCGTCCTCCCTCCCATTCTCCTACTTTTTCTTCATTCATTGTATTCTCGCTCATTATTTTCCTCCCTACCGCTCTCTCTCTTTCAGCTCCTTCATTCTAATATCCGTCTTTATCATCCTCCATCCCACTCTCCCACTTTCATTTCCTAACATTCTATTCTCCCTGTTTATTTTCATTCCTTAGGCTCTCCATCTTTATCTTCCCCATTCCACTCTCATTCTTTCATTTCTTTAATTGTATCCTCCGACTTCATCGTCCTCCCTACTATTCTCCCACTTTCTCTTCTTACATTTTATTGTCCCTTATAATTTTCCTCCCTTCCGCTCTCTCTCTCTTTCACTACCTTCATACTAATGTACGTCTTTTTCATCCTCTCTCCCACGCTCCCGCTTTCATTTCCTAACATTCTATTATCCCTGTTTATTTTCATCCCTTAGGCTCTCCCTCTTTATCTTCCCCCTTCCACTCTCATTCTTCCATTTCTTTAATTGTATCCTCCGACATAATCGTCCTCCCTCCCATTCTCCTACTTTTTCTTCATTCATTGTATTCTCGCTCATTATTTTCCTCCCTACCGCTCTCTCTCTTTCAGCTCCTTCATTCTAATATCCGTCTTTATCATCCTCTCTCCCACGCTCCCACTTTCATTTCCTAACATTCTATTCTCCCTGTTTATTTTCATCCCTTAGGCTCTCCCTCTTTATCTTCCCCCTTCCACTCTCATTCTTCCATTTCTTTAATTGTATCCTCCGACTTCATCGTCCTCCCTCCCATTCTCCTACTTTTTCTTCATTCACTGTATTCTCGCTCATTATTTTCCTCCCTACCGCTCTCTCTCTTTCAGCTCCTTCATTCTAATATCCGTCTTTATCATCCTCCATCCCACTCTCCCACTTTCATTTCCTAACATTCTATTCTCCCTGTTTATTTTCATCCCTTAGGCTCTCCCTCTTTATCTTCCCCATTCCACTCTCATTCTTTCATTTCTTTAATTGTATCCTCCGACTTCATCGTCCTCCCTCCCATTCTCCTACTTTTTCTTCATTCATTGTATTCTCGCTCATTATTTTCCTCCCTACCGCTCTCTCTCTTTCAGCTCCTTCATTCTAATATCCGTCTTTATCATCCTCTCTCCCACGCTCCCACTTTCATTTCCTAACATTCTATTCTCCCTGTTTATTTTCATCCCTTAGGCTCTCCCTCTTTATCTTCCCCCTTCCACTCTCATTCTTCCATTTCTTTAATTGTATCCTCCGACTTCATCGTCCTCCCTCCCATTCTCCTACTTTTTCTTCATTCACTGTATTCTCGCTCATTATTTTCCTCCCTACCGCTCTCTCTCTTTCAGCTCCTTCATTCTAATATCCGTCTTTATCATCCTCCATCCCACTCTCCCACTTTCATTTCCTAACATTCTATTCTCCCTGTTTATTTTCATCCCTTAGGCTCTCCCTCTTTATCTTCCCCATTCCACTCTCATTCTTTCATTTCTTTAATTGTATCCTCCGACTTCATCGTCCTCCCTCCCATTCTCCTACTTTTTCTTCATTCATTGTATTCTCGCTCATTATTTTCCTCCCTACCGCTCTCTCTCTTTCAGCTCCTTCATTCTAATATCCGTCTTTATCATCCTCCATCCCACTCTCCCACTTTCATTTCCTAACATTCTATTCTCCCTGTTTATTTTCATCCCTTAGGCTCTCCCTCTTTATCTTCCCCATTCCACTCTCATTCTTTCATTTCTTTAATTGTATCCTCCGACTTCATCGTCCTCCCTACTATTCTCCCACTTTATCTTCTTACATTTTATTGTCCCTTATAATTTTCCTCCCTTCCGCTCTCTCTCTCTTTCACTACCTTCATACTCATGTACGTCTTTTTCATCCTCTCTCCCACTCTCCCACTTTCATTTCCTAACATTCTATTCTCCCTGTTTATTTTCATCCCTTAGGCTCTCCCTCTTTATCTTCCCCCTTCCACTCTCATTCTTCCATTTCTTTAATTGTATCCTCCGACTTCATCGTCCTCCCTCCCATTCTCCTACTTTTTCATCATTCATTGTATTCTCGCTCATTATTTTCCTCCCTACCGCTCTCTCTCTTTCAGCTCCTTCATTCTAATATCCGTCTTTATCATCCTCCATCCCACTCTCCCACTTTCATTTCCTAACATTCTATTCTCCCTGTTTATTTTCATCCCTTAGGCTCTCCCTCTTTATCTTCCCCATTCCACTCTCATTCTTTCATTTCTTTAATTGTATCCTCCGACTTCATCGTCCTCCCTCCCATTCTCCTACTTTTTCTTCATTCGTTGTATTCTCGCTCATTATTTTCCTCCCTACCGCTCTCTCTCTTTCAGCTCCTTCATTCTAATATCCGTCTTTATCATCCTCCATCCCACTCTCCCACTTTCATTTCCTAACATTCTATTCTCCCTGTTTATTTTCATCCCTTAGGCTCTCCCTCTTTATCTTCCCCATTCCACTCTCATTCTTTCATTTCTTTAATTGTATCCTCCGACTTCATCGTCCTCCCTCCCATTCTCCTACTTTTTCTTCATTCACTGTATTCTCGCTCATTATTTTCCTCCCTACCGCTCTCTCTCTTTCAGCTCCTTCATTCTAATATCCGTCTTTATCATCCTCCATCCCACTCTCCCACTTTCATTTCCTAACATTCTATTCTCCCTGTTAATTTTCATCCCTTAGGCTCTCCCTCTTTATCTTCCCCATTCCACTCTCATTCTTTCATTTCTTTAATTGTATCCTCCGACTTCATCGTCCTCCCTCCCATTCTCCTACTTTTTCTTCATTCATTGTATTCTCGCTCATTATTTTCTTCCCTACCGCTCTCTCTCTTTCAGCTCCTTCATTCTAATATCCGTCTTTATCATCCTCTCTCCCACGCTCCCACTTTCATTTCCTAACATTCTATTCTCCCTGTTTATTTTCATCCCTTAGGCTCTCCCTCTTTATCTTCCCCCTTCCACTCTCATTCTTCCATTTCTTTAATTGTATCCTCCGACTTCATCGTCCTCCCTCCCATTCTCCTACTTTTTCTTCATTCACTGTATTCTCGCTCATTATTTTCCTCCCTACCGCTCTCTCTCTTTCAGCTCCTTCATTCTAATATCCGTCTTTATCATCCTCCATCCCACTCTCCCACTTTCATTTCCTAACATTCTATTCTCCCTGTTTATTTTCATCCCTTAGGCTCTCCCTCTTTATCTTCCCCATTCCACTCTCATTCTTTCATTTCTTTAATTGTATCCTCCGACTTCATCGTCCTCCCTCCCATTCTCCTACTTTTTCTTCATTCATTGTATTCTCGCTCATTATTTTCCTCCCTACCGCTCTCTCTCTTTCAGCTCCTTCATTCTAATATCCGTCTTTATCATCCTCCATCCCACTCTCCCACTTTCATTTCCTAACATTCTATTCTCCCTGTTTATTTTCATCCCTTAGGCTCTCCCTCTTTATCTTCCCCATTCCACTCTCATTCTTTCATTTCTTTAATTGTATCCTCCGACTTCATCGTCCTCCCTACTATTCTCCCACTTTATCTTCTTACATTTTATTGTCCCTTATAATTTTCCTCCCTTCCGCTCTCTCTCTCTTTCACTACCTTCATACTCATGTACGTCTTTTTCATCCTCTCTCCAACTCTCCCACTTTCATTTCCTAACATTCTATTCTCCCTGTTTATTTTCATCCCTTAGGCTCTCCCTCTTTATCTTCCCCCTTCCACTCTCATTCTTCCATTTCTTTAATTGTATCCTCCGACTTCATCGTCCTCCCTCCCATTCTCCTACTTTTTCTTCATTCATTGTATTCTCGCTCATTATTTTCCTCCCTACCGCACTCTCTCTTTCAGCTCCTTCATTCTAATATCCGTCTTTATCATCCTCCATCCCACTCTCCCACTTTCATTTCCTAACATTCTATTCTCCCTGTTTATTTTCATCCCTTAGGCTCTCCCTCTTTATCTTCCCCATTCCACTCTCATTCTTTCATTTCTTTAATTGTATCCTCCGACTTCATCGTCCTCCCTCCCATTCTCCTACTTTTTCTTCATTCATTGTATTCTCGCTCATTATTTTCCTCCCTACCGCTCTCTCTCTTTCAGCTCCTTCATTCTAATATCCGTCTTTATCATCCTCCATCCCACTCTCCCACTTTCATTTCCTAACATTCTATTCTCCCTGTTTATTTTCATCCCTTAGGCTCTCCCTCTTTATCTTCCCCATTCCACTCTCATTCTTTCATTTCTTTAATTGTATCCTCCGACTTCATCGTCCTCCCTACTATTCTCCTACTTTTTCTTCATTCATTGTATTCTCGCTCATTATTTTCCTCCCTACCGCTCTCTCTCTTTCACTACCTTCATACTCATGTACGTCTTTTTCATCCTCCATCCCACTCTCCCACTTTCATTTCCTAACATTCTATTCTCCCTGTTTATTTTCATCCCTTAGGCTCTCCCTCTTTATCTTCCCCCTTCCACTCTCATTCTTCCATTTCTTTAATTGTATCCTCCGACTTCATCGTCCTCCCTCCCATTCTCCTACTTTTTCTTCATTCATTGTATTCTCGCTCATTATTTTCCTCCCTACCGCTCTCTCTCTTTCAGCTACTTCATTCTAATATCCGTCTTTATCATCCTCCATCCCACTCTCCCACTTTCATTTCCTAACATTCTATTATCCCTGTTTATTTTCATCCCTTAGGCTCTCCCTCTTTATCTTCCCCCTTCCACTCTCATTCTTCCATTTCTTTAATTGTATCCTCCGACTTCATCGTCCTCCCTCCCATTCTCCTACTTTTTCTTCATTCATTGTATTCTCGCTCATTATTTTCCTCCCTACCGCTCTCTCTCTTTCAGCTCCTTCATTCTAATATCCGTCTTTATCATCCTCCATCCCACTCTCCCACTTTCATTTCCTAACATTCTATTCTCCCTGTTTATTTTCATCCCTTAGGCTCTCCCTCTTTATCTTCCCCCTTCCACTCTCATTCTTCCATTTCTTTAATTGTATCCTCCGACTTCATCGTCCTCCCTCCCATTCTCCTACTTTTTCTTCATTCATTGTATTCTCGCTCATTATTTTCCTCCCTACCGCTCTCTCTCTTTCAGCTCCTTCATTCTAATATCCGTCTTTATCATCCTCCATCCCACTCTCCCACTTTCATTTCCTAACATTCTATTCTCCGTTTATTTTCATTCCTTAGGCTCTCCCTCTTTATCTTCCCAATTCCACTCTCATTCTTTTATTTCTTTAATTGTATCCTCCGACTTCATAGTCCTCCCTACTATTCTCCCACTTTATCTTCTTACATTTTATTGTCCCTTATAATTTTCCTCCCTTCCGCTCTCTCTCTCTTTAACTACCTTCATACTCATGTACGTCTTTTTCATCCTCTCTCCCACTCTCCCACTTTCATTTCTTAACATTCTATTCTCCCTGTTTATTTTCATCCCTTAGGCTCTCCCTCTTTATCTTCCCCATTCCACTCTCATTCTTTCATTTCTTTAATTGTATCCTCCGACTTCTTCGTCCTCCCTACTATTCTCCCACTTTCTCTTCTTACATTTTATTGTCCCTTATAATTTTCCTCCCTTCCGCTCTCTCTCTCTTTCACTACCTTCATACTCATGTACGTCTTTATCATCCTCTCTCCCACGCTCCCGCTTTCATTTCCTAACATTCTATTATCCCTGTTTATTTTCATCCCTTAGGCTCTCCCTCTTTATCTTCCCCCTTCCACTCTCATTCTTCCATTTCTTTAATTGTATCCTCCGACTTCATCGTCCTCCCTCCCATTCTCCTACTTTTTCTTCATTCACTGTATTCTCGCTCATTATTTTCCTCCCTACCGCTCTCTCTCTTTCAGCTCCTTCATTCTAATATCCGTCTTTATCATCCTCCATCCCACTCTCCCACTTTCATTTCCTAACATTCTATTCTCCCTGTTTATTTTCATCCCTTAGGCTCTCCCTCTTTATCTTCCCCATTCCACTCTCATTCTTTCATTTCTTTAATTGTATCCTCCGACTTCATCGTCCTCCCTCCCATTCTCCTACTTTTTCTTCATTCATTGTATTCTCGCTCATTATTTTCCTCCCTACCGCTCTCTCTCTTTCAGCTCCTTCATTCTAATATCCGTCTTTATCATCCTCCATCCCACTCTCCCACTTTCATTTCCTAACATTCTATTCTCCCTGTTTATTTTCATCCCTTAGGCTCTCCCTCTTTATCTTCCCCCTTCCACTCTCATTCTTCCATTTCTTTAATTGTATCCTCCGACTTCATCGTCCTCCCTCCCATTCTCCTACTTTTTCTTCATTCATTGTATTCTCGCTCATTATTTTCCTCCCTACCGCTCTCTCTCTTTCACTACCTTCATACTCATGTACGTCTTTTTCATCCTCCATCCCACTCTCCCACTTTCATTTCCTAACATTCTATTCTCCCTGTTTATTTTCATCCCTTAGGCTCTCCCTCTTTATCTTCCCCATTCCACTCTCATTCTTTCATTTCTTTAATTGTATCCTCCGACTTCATCGTCCTCCCTACTATTCTCCTACTTTTTCTTCATTCATTGTATTCTCGCTCATTATTTTCCTCCCTACCGCTCTCTCTCTTTCACTACCTTCATACTCATGTACGTCTTTTTCATCCTCCATCCCACTCTCCCACTTTCATTTCCTAACATTCTATTCTCCCTGTTTATTTTCATCCCTTAGGCTCTCCCTCTTTATCTTCCCCCTTCCACTCTCATTCTTCCATTTCTTTAATTGTATCCTCCGACTTCATCGTCCTCCCTCCCATTCTCCTACTTTTTCTTCATTCATTGTATTCTCGCTCATTATTTTCCTCCCTACCGCTCTCTCTCTTTAAGCTACTTCATTCTAATATCCGTCTTTATCATCCTCCATCCCACTCTCCCACTTTCATTTCCTAACATTCTATTATCCCTGTTTATTTTCATCCCTTAGGCTCTCCCTCTTTATCTTCCCCCTTCCACTCTCATTCTTCCATTTCTTTAATTGTATCCTCCGACTTCATCGTCCTCCCTCCCATTCTCCTACTTTTTCTTCATTCATTGTATTCTCGCTCATTATTTTCCTCCCTACCGCTCTCTCTCTTTCAGCTCCTTCATTCTAATATCCGTCTTTATCATCCTCCATCCCACTCTCCCACTTTCATTTCCTAACATTCTATTCTCCCTGTTTATTTTCATCCCTTAGGCTCTCCCTCTTTATCTTCCCCATTCCACTCTCATTCTTTCATTTCTTTAATTGTATCCTCCGACTTCATCGTCCTCCCTACTATTCTCCTACTTTTTCTTCATTCATTGTATTCTCGCTCATTATTTTCCTCCCTACCGCTCTCTCTCTTTCACTACCTTCATACTCATGTACGTCTTTTTCATCCTCCATCCCACTCTCCCACTTTCATTTCCTAACATTCTATTCTCCCTGTTTATTTTCATCCCTTAGGCTCTCCCTCTTTATCTTCCCCCTTCCACTCTCATTCTTCCATTTCTTTAATTGTATCCTCCGACTTCATCGTCCTCCCTCCCATTCTCCTACTTTTTCTTCATTCATTGTATTCTCGCTCATTATTTTCCTCCCTACCGCTCTCTCTCTTTCAGCTACTTCATTCTAATATCCGTCTTTATCATCCTCCATCCCACTCTCCCACTTTCATTTCCTAACATTCTATTATCCCTGTTTATTTTCATCCCTTAGGCTCTCCCTCTTTATCTTCCCCCTTCCACTCTCATTCTTCCATTTCTTTAATTGTATCCTCCGACTTCATCGTCCTCCCTCCCATTCTCCTACTTTTTCTTCATTCATTGTATTCTCGCTCATTATTTTCCTCCCTACCGCTCTCTCTCTTTCAGCTCCTTCATTCTAATATCCGTCTTTATCATCCTCCATCCCACTCTCCCACTTTCATTTCCTAACATTCTATTCTCCCTGTTTATTTTCATCCCTTAGGCTCTCCCTCTTTATCTTCCCCCTTCCACTCTCATTCTTCCATTTCTTTAATTGTATCCTCCGACTTCATCGTCCTCCCTCCCATTCTCCTACTTTTTCTTCATTCATTGTATTCTCGCTCATTATTTTCCTCCCTACCGCTCTCTCTCTTTCAGCTCCTTCATTCTAATATCCGTCTTTATCATCCTCCATCCCACTCTCCCACTTTCATTTCCTAACATTCTATTCTCCGTTTATTTTCATTCCTTAGGCTCTCCCTCTTTATCTTCCCAATTCCACTCTCATTCTTTTATTTCTTTAATTGTATCCTCCGACTTCATCGTCCTCCCTACTATTCTCCCACTTTATCTTCTTACATTTTATTGTCCCTTATAATTTTCCTCCCTTCCGCTCTCTCTCTCTTTCACTACCTTCATACTCATGTACGTCTTTTTCATCCTCTCTCCCACTCTCCCACTTTCATTTCTTAACATTCTATTCTCCCTGTTTATTTTCATCCCTTAGGCTCTCCCTCTTTATCTTCCCCATTCCACTCTCATTCTTTCATTTCTTTAATTGTATCCTCCGACTTCATCGTCCTCCCTACTATTCTCCCACTTTCTCTTCTTACATTTTATTGTCCCTTATAATTTTCCTCCCTTCCGCTCTCTCTCTCTTTCACTACCTTCATACTCATGTACGTCTTTTTCATCCTCTCTCCCACGCTCCCGCTTTCATTTCCTAACATTCTATTATCCCTGTTTATTTTCATCCCTTAGGCTCTCCCTCTTTATCTTCCCCCTTCCACTCTCATTCTTCCATTTCTTTAATTGTATCCTCCGACTTCATCGTCCTCCCTCCCATTCTCCTACTTTTTCTTCATTCACTGTATTCTCGCTCATTATTTTCCTCCCTACCGCTCTCTCTCTTTCAGCTCCTTCATTCTAATATCCGTCTTTATCATCCTCCATCCCACTCTCCCACTTTCATTTCCTAACATTCTATTCTCCCTGTTTATTTTCATCCCTTAGGATCTCCCTCTTTATCTTCCCCATTCCACTCTCATTCTTTCATTTCTTTAATTGTATCCTCCGACTTCATCGTCCTCCCTCCCATTCTCCTACTTTTTCTTCATTCATTGTATTCTCGCTCATTATTTTCCTCCCTACCGCTCTCTCTCTTTCAGCTCCTTCATTCTAATATCCGTCTTTATCATCCTCCATCCCACTCTCCCACTTTCATTTCCTAACATTCTATTCTCCCTGTTTATTTTCATCCCTTAGGCTCTCCCTCTTTATCTTCCCCCTTCCACTCTCATTCTTCCATTTCTTTAATTGTATCCTCCGACTTCATCGTCCTCCCTCCCATTCTCCTACTTTTTCTTCATTCATTGTATTCTCGCTCATTATTTTCCTCCCTACCGCTCTCTCTCTTTCAGCTCCTTCATTCTAATATCCGTCTTTATCATCCTCCATCCCACTCTCCCACTTTCATTTCCTAACATTCTATTCTCCCTGTTTATTTTCATCCCTTAGGCTCTCCCTCTTTATCTTCCCCATTCCACTCTCATTCTTTCATTTCTTTAATTGTATCCTCCGACTTCATCGTCCTCCCTCCCATTCTCCTACTTTTTCTTCATTCATTGTATTCTCGCTCATTATTTTCCTCCCTACCGCTCTCTCTCTTTCAGCTCCTTCATTCTAATATCCGTCTTTATCATCCTCCATCCCACTCTCCCACTTTCATTTCCTAACATTCTATTCTCCCTGTTCATTTTCATCCCTTAGGCTCTCCCTCTTTATCTTCCCCCTTCCACTCTCATTCTTCCATTTCTTTAATTGTATCCTCCGACTTCATCGTCCTCCCTCCCATTCTCCTACTTTTTCTTCATTCATTGTATTCTCGCTCAATATTTTCCTCCCTACCGCTCTCTCTCTTTCAGCTCCTTCATTCTAATATCCGTCTTTATCATCCTCCATCCCACTCTCCCACTTTCATTTCCTAACATTCTATTCTCCCTGTTTATTTTCATCCCTTAGGCTCTCCCTCTTTATCTTCCCCATTCCACTCTCATTCTTTCATTTCTTTAATTGTATCCTCCGACTTCATCGTCCTCCCTCCCATTCTCCTACTTTTTCTTCATTCATTGTATTCTCGCTCATTATTTTCCTCCCTACCGCTCTCTCTCTTTCAGCTCCTTCATTCTAATATCCGTCTTTATCATCCTCCATCCCACTCTCCCACTTTCATTTCCTAACATTCTATTCTCCCTGTTCATTTTCATCCCTTAGGCTCTCCCTCTTTATCTTCCCCCTTCCACTCTCATTCTTCCATTTCTTTAATTGTATCCTCCGACTTCATCGTCCTCCCTACTATTCTCCCACTTTATCTTCTTACATTTTATTGTCCCTTATAATTTTCCTCCCTTCCGCTCTCTCTCTCTTTCACTACCTTCATACTCATGTACGTCTTTTTCATCCTCTCTCCCACGCTCCCGCTTTCATTTCCTAACATTCTATTATCCCTGTTTATTTTCATCCCTTAGGCTCTCCCTCTTTATCTTCCCCCTTCCACTCTCATTCTTCCATTTCTTTAATTGTATCCTCCGACTTCATCGTCCTCCCTCCCATTCTCCTACTTTTTCTTCATTCATTGTATTCTCGCTCATTATTTTCCTCCCTACCGCTCTCTCTCTTTCAGCTCCTTCATTCTAATATCCGTCTTTATCATCCTCCATCCCACTCTCCCACTTTCATTTCCTAACATTCTATTCTCCCTGTTTATTTTCATCCCTTAGGCTCTCCCTCTTTATCTTCCCCATTCCACTCTCATTCTTTCATTTCTTTAATTGTATCCTCCGACTTCATCGTCCTCCCTCCCATTCTCCTACTTTTTCTTCATTCATTGTATTCTCGCTCATTATTTTCCTCCCTACCGCTCTCTCTCTTTCAGCTCCTTCATTCTAATATCCGTCTTTATCATCCTCCATCCCACTCTCCCACTTTCATTTCCTAACATTCTATTCTCCCTGTTTATTTTCATCCCTTAGGCTCTCCCTCTTTATCTTCCCCATTCCACTCTCATTCTTTCATTTCTTTAATTGTATCCTCCGACTTCATCGTCCTCCCTACTATTCTCCCACTTTCTCTTCTTACATTTTATTGTCCCTTATAATTTTCCTCCCTTCCGCTCTCTCTCTCTTTCACTACCTTCATACTCATGTACGTCTTTTTCATCCTCTCTCCCACGCTCCCGCTTTCATTTCCTAACATTCTATTATCCCTGTTTATTTTCATCCCTTAGGCTCTCCCTCTTTATCTTCCCCCTTCCACTCTCATTCTTCCATTTCTTTAATTGTATCCTCCGACTTCATCGTCCTCCCTCCCATTCTCCTACTTTTTCTTCATTCACTGTATTCTCGCTCATTATTTTCCTCCCTACCGCTCTCTCTCTTTCAGCTCCTTCATTCTAATATCCGTCTTTATCATCCTCCATCCCACTCTCCCACTTTCATTTCCTAACATTCTATTCTCCCTGTTTATTTTCATCCCTTAGGCTCTCCCTCTTTATCTTCCCCATTCCACTCTCATTCTTTCATTTCTTTAATTGTATCCTCCGACTTCATCGTCCTCCCTCCCATTCTCCTACTTTTTCTTCATTCATTGTATTCTCGCTCATTATTTTCCTCCCTACCGCTCTCTCTCTTTCAGCTCCTTCATTCTAATATCCGTCTTTATCATCCTCCATCCCACTCTCCCACTTTCATTTCCTAACATTCTATTCTCCCTGTTTATTTTCATCCCTTAGGCTCTCCCTCTTTATCTTCCCCCTTCCACTCTCATTCTTCCATTTCTTTAATTGTATCCTCCGACTTCATCGTCCTCCCTCCCATTCTCCTACTTTTTCTTCATTCATTGTATTCTCGCTCATTATTTTCCTCCCTACCGCTCTCTCTCTTTCAGCTCCTTCATTCTAATATCCGTCTTTATCATCCTCCATCCCACTCTCCCACTTTCATTTCCTAACATTCTATTCTCCCTGTTTATTTTCATCCCTTAGGCTCTCCCTCTTTATCTTCCCCATTCCACTCTCATTCTTTCATTTCTTTAATTGTATGCTCCGACTTCATCGTCCTCCCTCCCATTCTCCTACTTTTTCTTCATTCATTGTATTCTCGCTCATTATTTTCCTCCCTACCGCTCTCTCTCTTTCAGCTCCTTCATTCTAATATCCGTCTTTATCATCCTCCATCCCACTCTCCCACTTTCATTTCCTAACATTCTATTCTCCCTGTTCATTTTCATCCCTTAGGCTCTCCCTCTTTATCTTCCCCCTTCCACTCTCATTCTTCCATTTCTTTAATTGTATCCTCCGACTTCATCGTCCTCCCTCCCATTCTCCTACTTTTTCTTCATTCATTGTATTCTCGCTCATTATTTTCCTCCCTACCGCTCTCTCTCTTTCAGCTCCTTCATTCTAATATCCGTCTTTATCATCCTCCATCCCACTCTCCCACTTTCATTTCCTAACATTCTATTCTCCCTGTTTATTTTCATCCCTTAGGCTCTCCCTCTTTATCTTCCCCATTCCACTCTCATTCTTTCATTTCTTTAATTGTATCCTCCGACTTCATCGTCCTCCCTCCCATTCTCCTACTTTTTCTTCATTCATTGTATTCTCGCTCATTATTTTCCTCCCTACCGCTCTCTCTCTTTCAGCTCCTTCATTCTAATATCCGTCTTTATCATCCTCCATCCCACTCTCCCACTTTCATTTCCTAACATTCTATTCTCCCTGTTCATTTTCATCCCTTAGGCTCTCCCTCTTTATCTTCCCCCTTCCACTCTCATTCTTCCATTTCTTTAATTGTATCCTCCGACTTCATCGTCCTCCCTACTATTCTCCCACTTTATCTTCTTACATTTTATTGTCCCTTATAATTTTCCTCCCTTCCGCTCTCTCTCTCTTTCACTACCTTCATACTCATGTACGTCTTTTTCATCCTCTCTCCCACGCTCCCGCTTTCATTTCCTAACATTCTATTATCCCTGTTTATTTTCATCCCTTAGGCTCTCCCTCTTTATCTTCCCCCTTCCACTCTCATTCTTCCATTTCTTTAATTGTATCCTCCGACTTCATCGTCCTCCCTCCCATTCTCCTACTTTTTCTTCATTCATTGTATTCTCGCTCATTATTTTCCTCCCTACCGCTCTCTCTCTTTCAGCTCCTTCATTCTAATATCCGTCTTTATCATCCTCCATCCCACTCTCCCACTTTCATTTCCTAACATTCTATTCTCCCTGTTTATTTTCATCCCTTAGGCTCTCCCTCTTTATCTTCCCCATTCCACTCTCATTCTTTCATTTCTTTAATTGTATCCTCCGACTTCATCGTCCTCCCTCCCATTCTCCTACTTTTTCTTCATTCATTGTATTCTCGCTCATTATTTTCCTCCCTACCGCTCTCTCTCTTTCAGCTCCTTCATTCTAATATCCGTCTTTATCATCCTCCATCCCACTCTCCCACTTTCATTTCCTAACATTCTATTCTCCCTGTTTATTTTCATCCCTTAGGCTCTCCCTCTTTATCTTCCCCATTCCACTCTCATTCTTTCATTTCTTTAATTGTATCCTCCGTCTTCATCGTCCTCCCTACTATTCTCCCACTTTCTCTTCTTACATTTTATTGTCCCTTATAATTTTCCTCCCTTCCGCTCTCTCTCTCTTTCACTACCTTCATACTCATGTACGTCTTTTTCATCCTCTCTCCCACGCTCCCGCTTTCATTTCCTAACATTCTATTATCCCTGTTTATTTTCATCCCTTAGGCTCTCCCTCTTTATCTTCCCCCTTCCACTCTCATTCTTCCATTTCTTTAATTGTATCCTCCGACTTCATCGTCCTCCCTCCCATTCTCCTACTTTTTCTTCATTCATTGTATTCTCGCTCATTATTTTCCTCCCTACCGCTCTCTCTCTTTCAGCTCCTTCATTCTAATATCCGTCTTTATCATCCTCCATCCCACTCTCCCACTTTCATTTCCTAACATTCTATTATCCCTGTTTATTTTCATCCCTTAGGCTCTCCCTCTTTATCTTCCCCCTTCCACTCTCATTCTTCCATTTCTTTAATTGTATCCTCCGACTTCATCGTCCTCCCTCCCATTCTCCTACTTTTTCTTCATTCATTGTATTCTCGCTCATTATTTTCCTCCCTACCGCTCTCTCTCTTTCAGCTCCTTCATTCTAATATCCGTCTTTATCATCCTCCATCCCACTCTCCCACTTTCATTTCCTAACATTCTATTGTCCCTGTTTATTTTCATCCCTTAGGCTCTCCCTCTTTATCTTCCCCATTCCACTCTCATTCTTTCATTTCTTTAATTGTATCCTCCGACTTCATCGTCCTCCCTCCCATTCTCCTACTTTTTCTTCATTCATTGTATTCTCGCTCATTATTTTCCTCCCTACCGCTCTCTCTCTTTCAGCTCCTTCATTCTTATATCCGTCTTTATCATCCTCCATCCCACTCTCCACCTTTCATTTCCTAACATTCTATTCTCCCTGTTTATTTTCATCCCTTAGGCTCTCCCTCTTTATCTTCCCCATTCCACTCTCATTCTTTCATTTCTTTAATTGTATCCTCCGACTTCATCGTCCTCCCTATTATTCTCCCACTTTATCTTCTTACATTTTATTGTCCCTTATAATTTTCCTCCCTTCCGCTCTCTCTCTCTTTCACTACCTTCATACTCATGTACGTCTTTTTCATCCTCTCTCCCACGCTCCCGCTTTCATTTCCTAACATTCTATTATCCCTGTTTATTTTCATCCCTTAGGCTCTCCCTCTTTATCTTCCCCATTCCACTCTCATTCTTTCATTTCTTTAATTGTATCCTCCGACTTCATCGTCCTCCCTCCCATTCTCCTACTTTTTCTTCATTCATTGTATTCTCGCTCATTATTTTCCTCCCTACCGCTCTCTCTCTTTCAGCTCCTTCATTCTAATATCCGTCTTTATCATCCTCTCTCCCACGCTCCCACTTTCATTTCCTAACATTCTATTCTCCCTGTTTATTTTCATCCCTTAGGCTCTCTCTCTTTATCTTCCCCCTTCCACTCTCATTCTTCCATTTCTTTAATTGTATCCTCCGACTTCATCGTCCTCCCTCCCATTCTCCTACTTTTTCTTCATTCACTGTATTCTCGCTCATTATTTTCCTCCCTACCGCTCTCTCTCTTTCAGCTCCTTCATTCTAATATCCGTCTTTATCATCCTCCATCCCACTCTCCCACTTTCATTTCCTAACATTTTATTCTCCCTGTTTATTTTCATCCCTTAGGCTCTCCCTCTTTATCTTCCCCATTCCACTCTCATTCTTTCATTTCTTTAATTGTATCCTCCGACTTCATCGTCCTCCCTCCCATTCTCCTACTTTTTCTTCATTGATTGTATTCTCGCTCATTATTTTCCTCCCTACCGCTCTCTCTCTTTCAGCTCCTTCATTCTAATATCCGTCTTTATCATCCTCCATCCCACTCTCCCACTTTCATTTCCTAACATTCTATTCTCCCTGTTTATTTTCATCCCTTAGGCTCTCCCTCTTTATCTTCCCCATTCCACTCTCATTCTTTCATTTCTTTAATTGTATCCTCCGACTTCATCGTCCTCCCTCCCATTCTCCTACTTTTTCTTCATTCATTGTATTCTCGCTCATTATTTTCCTCCCTACCGCTCTCTCTCTTTCAGCTCCTTCATTCTAATATCCGTCTTTATCATCCTCCATCCCACTCTCCCACTTTCATTTCCTAACATTCTATTCTCCCTGTTTATTTTCATCCCTTAGGCTCTCCCTCTTTATCTTCCCCATTCCACTCTCATTCTTTCATTTCTTTAATTGTATCCTCCGACTTCATCGTCCTCCCTCCCATTCTCCTACTTTTTCTTCATTCATTGTATTCTCGCTCATTATTTTCCTCCCTACCGCTCTCTCTCTTTCAGCTCCTTCATTCTAATATCCGTCTTTATCATCCTCCATCCCACTCTCCCACTTTCATTTCCTAACATTCTATTATCCCTGTTTATTTTCATCCCTTAGGCTCTCCCTCTTTATCTTCCCCCTTCCACTCTCATTCTTCCATTTCTTTAATTGTATCCTCCGACTTCATCGTCCTCCCTCCCATTCTCCTACTTTTTCTTCATTCATTGTATTCTCGCTCATTATTTTCCTCCCTACCGCTCTCTCTCTTTCAGCTCCTTCATTCTAATATCCGTCTTTATCATCCTCCATCCCACTCTCCCACTTTCATTTCCTAACATTCTATTCTCCCTGTTTATTTTCATCCCTTAGGCTCTCCCTCTTTATCTTCCCCATTCCACTCTCATTCTTTCATTTCTTTAATTGTATCCTCCGACTTCATCGTCCTCCCTCCCATTCTCCTACTTTTTCTTCATTCATTGTATTCTCGCTCATTATTTTCCTCCCTACCGCTCTCTCTCTTTCAGCTCCTTCATTCTAATATCCGTCTTTATCATCCTCCATCCCACTCTCCCACTTTCATTTCCTAACATTCTATTCTCCCTGTTTATTTTCATCCCTTAGGCTCTCCCTCTTTATCTTCCCCATTCCACTCTCATTCTTTCATTTCTTTAATTGTATCCTCCGACTTCATCGTCCTCCCTACTATTCTCCTACTTTTTCTTCATTCATTGTATTCTCGCTCATTATTTTCCTCCCTACCGCTCTCTCTCTTTCACTACCTTCATACTCATGTACGTCTTTTTCATCCTCCATCCCACTCTCCCACTTTCATTTCCTAACATTCTATTCTCCCTGTTTATTTTCATCCCTTAGGCTCTCCCTCTTTATCTTCCCCATTCCACTCTCATTCTTTCATTTCTTTAATTGTATGCTCCGACTTCATCGTCCTCCCTCCCATTCTCCTACTTTTTCTTCATTCATTGTATTCTCGCTCATTATTTTCCTCCCTACCGCTCTCTCTCTTTCAGCTCCTTCATTCTAATATCCGTCTTTATCATCCTCCATCCCACTCTCCCACTTTCATTTCCTAACATTCTATTCTCCCTGTTCATTTTCATCCCTTAGGCTCTCCCTCTTTATCTTCCCCCTTCCACTCTCATTCTTCCATTTCTTTAATTGTATCCTCCGACTTCATCGTCCTCCCTCCCATTCTCCTACTTTTTCTTCATTCATTGTATTCTCGCTCATTATTTTCCTCCCTACCGCTCTCTCTCTTTCAGCTCCTTCATTCTAATATCCGTCTTTATCATCCTCCATCCCACTCTCCCACTTTCATTTCCTAACATTCTATTCTCCCTGTTTATTTTCATCCCTTAGGCTCTCCCTCTTTATCTTCCCCATTCCACTCTCATTCTTTCATTTCTTTAATTGTATCCTCCGACTTCATCGTCCTCCCTCCCATTCTCCTACTTTTTCTTCATTCATTGTATTCTCGCTCATTATTTTCCTCCCTACCGCTCTCTCTCTTTCAGCTCCTTCATTCTAATATCCGTCTTTATCATCCTCCATCCCACTCTCCCACTTTCATTTCCTAACATTCTATTCTCCCTGTTCATTTTCATCCCTTAGGCTCTCCCTCTTTATCTTCCCCCTTCCACTCTCATTCTTCCATTTCTTTAATTGTATCCTCCGACTTCATCGTCCTCCCTACTATTCTCCCACTTTATCTTCTTACATTTTATTGTCCCTTATAATTTTCCTCCCTTCCGCTCTCTCTCTCTTTCACTACCTTCATACTCATGTACGTCTTTTTCATCCTCTCTCCCACGCTCCCGCTTTCATTTCCTAACATTCTATTATCCCTGTTTATTTTCATCCCTTAGGCTCTCCCTCTTTATCTTCCCCCTTCCACTCTCATTCTTCCATTTCTTTAATTGTATCCTCCGACTTCATCGTCCTCCCTCCCATTCTCCTACTTTTTCTTCATTCATTGTATTCTCGCTCATTATTTTCCTCCCTACCGCTCTCTCTCTTTCAGCTCCTTCATTCTAATATCCGTCTTTATCATCCTCCATCCCACTCTCCCACTTTCATTTCCTAACATTCTATTCTCCCTGTTTATTTTCATCCCTTAGGCTCTCCCTCTTTATCTTCCCCATTCCACTCTCATTCTTTCATTTCTTTAATTGTATCCTCCGACTTCATCGTCCTCCCTCCCATTCTCCTACTTTTTCTTCATTCATTGTATTCTCGCTCATTATTTTCCTCCCTACCGCTCTCTCTCTTTCAGCTCCTTCATTCTAATATCCGTCTTTATCATCCTCCATCCCACTCTCCCACTTTCATTTCCTAACATTCTATTCTCCCTGTTTATTTTCATCCCTTAGGCTCTCCCTCTTTATCTTCCCCATTCCACTCTCATTCTTTCATTTCTTTAATTGTATCCTCCGTCTTCATCGTCCTCCCTACTATTCTCCCACTTTCTCTTCTTACATTTTATTGTCCCTTATAATTTTCCTCCCTTCCGCTCTCTCTCTCTTTCACTACCTTCATACTCATGTACGTCTTTTTCATCCTCTCTCCCACGCTCCCGCTTTCATTTCCTAACATTCTATTATCCCTGTTTATTTTCATCCCTTAGGCTCTCCCTCTTTATCTTCCCCCTTCCACTCTCATTCTTCCATTTCTTTAATTGTATCCTCCGACTTCATCGTCCTCCCTCCCATTCTCCTACTTTTTCTTCATTCATTGTATTCTCGCTCATTATTTTCCTCCCTACCGCTCTCTCTCTTTCAGCTCCTTCATTCTAATATCCGTCTTTATCATCCTCCATCCCACTCTCCCACTTTCATTTCCTAACATTCTATTATCCCTGTTTATTTTCATCCCTTAGGCTCTCCCTCTTTATCTTCCCCCTTCCACTCTCATTCTTCCATTTCTTTAATTGTATCCTCCGACTTCATCGTCCTCCCTCCCATTCTCCTACTTTTTCTTCATTCATTGTATTCTCGCTCATTATTTTCCTCCCTACCGCTCTCTCTCTTTCAGCTCCTTCATTCTAATATCCGTCTTTATCATCCTCCATCCCACTCTCCCACTTTCATTTCCTAACATTCTATTGTCCCTGTTTATTTTCATCCCTTAGGCTCTCCCTCTTTATCTTCCCCATTCCACTCTCATTCTTTCATTTCTTTAATTGTATCCTCCGACTTCATCGTCCTCCCTCCCATTCTCCTACTTTTTCTTCATTCATTGTATTCTCGCTCATTATTTTCCTCCCTACCGCTCTCTCTCTTTCAGCTCCTTCATTCTTATATCCGTCTTTATCATCCTCCATCCCACTCTCCACCTTTCATTTCCTAACATTCTATTCTCCCTGTTTATTTTCATCCCTTAGGCTCTCCCTCTTTATCTTCCCCATTCCACTCTCATTCTTTCATTTCTTTAATTGTATCCTCCGACTTCATCGTCCTCCCTATTATTCTCCCACTTTATCTTCTTACATTTTATTGTCCCTTATAATTTTCCTCCCTTCCGCTCTCTCTCTCTTTCACTACCTTCATACTCATGTACGTCTTTTTCATCCTCTCTCCCACGCTCCCGCTTTCATTTCCTAACATTCTATTATCCCTGTTTATTTTCATCCCTTAGGCTCTCCCTCTTTATCTTCCCCATTCCACTCTCATTCTTTCATTTCTTTAATTGTATCCTCCGACTTCATCGTCCTCCCTCCCATTCTCCTACTTTTTCTTCATTCATTGTATTCTCGCTCATTATTTTCCTCCCTACCGCTCTCTCTCTTTCAGCTCCTTCATTCTAATATCCGTCTTTATCATCCTCTCTCCCACGCTCCCACTTTCATTTCCTAACATTCTATTCTCCCTGTTTATTTTCATCCCTTAGGCTCTCTCTCTTTATCTTCCCCCTTCCACTCTCATTCTTCCATTTCTTTAATTGTATCCTCCGACTTCATCGTCCTCCCTCCCATTCTCCTACTTTTTCTTCATTCACTGTATTCTCGCTCATTATTTTCCTCCCTACCGCTCTCTCTCTTTCAGCTCCTTCATTCTAATATCCGTCTTTATCATCCTCCATCCCACTCTCCCACTTTCATTTCCTAACATTTTATTCTCCCTGTTTATTTTCATCCCTTAGGCTCTCCCTCTTTATCTTCCCCATTCCACTCTCATTCTTTCATTTCTTTAATTGTATCCTCCGACTTCATCGTCCTCCCTCCCATTCTCCTACTTTTTCTTCATTGATTGTATTCTCGCTCATTATTTTCCTCCCTACCGCTCTCTCTCTTTCAGCTCCTTCATTCTAATATCCGTCTTTATCATCCTCCATCCCACTCTCCCACTTTCATTTCCTAACATTCTATTCTCCCTGTTTATTTTCATCCCTTAGGCTCTCCCTCTTTATCTTCCCCATTCCACTCTCATTCTTTCATTTCTTTAATTGTATCCTCCGACTTCATCGTCCTCCCTCCCATTCTCCTACTTTTTCTTCATTCATTGTATTCTCGCTCATTATTTTCCTCCCTACCGCTCTCTCTCTTTCAGCTCCTTCATTCTAATATCCGTCTTTATCATCCTCCATCCCACTCTCCCACTTTCATTTCCTAACATTCTATTCTCCCTGTTTATTTTCATCCCTTAGGCTCTCCCTCTTTATCTTCCCCATTCCACTCTCATTCTTTCATTTCTTTAATTGTATCCTCCGACTTCATCGTCCTCCCTCCCATTCTCCTACTTTTTCTTCATTCATTGTATTCTCGCTCATTATTTTCCTCCCTACCGCTCTCTCTCTTTCAGCTCCTTCATTCTAATATCCGTCTTTATCATCCTCCATCCCACTCTCCCACTTTCATTTCCTAACATTCTATTATCCCTGTTTATTTTCATCCCTTAGGCTCTCCCTCTTTATCTTCCCCCTTCCACTCTCATTCTTCCATTTCTTTAATTGTATCCTCCGACTTCATCGTCCTCCCTCCCATTCTCCTACTTTTTCTTCATTCATTGTATTCTCGCTCATTATTTTCCTCCCTACCGCTCTCTCTCTTTCAGCTCCTTCATTCTAATATCCGTCTTTATCATCCTCCATCCCACTCTCCCACTTTCATTTCCTAACATTCTATTCTCCCTGTTTATTTTCATCCCTTAGGCTCTCCCTCTTTATCTTCCCCATTCCACTCTCATTCTTTCATTTCTTTAATTGTATCCTCCGACTTCATCGTCCTCCCTCCCATTCTCCTACTTTTTCTTCATTCATTGTATTCTCGCTCATTATTTTCCTCCCTACCGCTCTCTCTCTTTCAGCTCCTTCATTCTAATATCCGTCTTTATCATCCTCCATCCCACTCTCCCACTTTCATTTCCTAACATTCTATTCTCCCTGTTTATTTTCATCCCTTAGGCTCTCCCTCTTTATCTTCCCCATTCCACTCTCATTCTTTCATTTCTTTAATTGTATCCTCCGACTTCATCGTCCTCCCTACTATTCTCCTACTTTTTCTTCATTCATTGTATTCTCGCTCATTATTTTCCTCCCTACCGCTCTCTCTCTTTCACTACCTTCATACTCATGTACGTCTTTTTCATCCTCCATCCCACTCTCCCACTTTCATTTCCTAACATTCTATTCTCCCTGTTTATTTTCATCCCTTAGGCTCTCCCTCTTTATCTTCCCCCTTCCACTCTCATTCTTCCATTTCTTTAATTGTATCCTCCGACTTCATCGTCCTCCCTCCCATTCTCCTACTTTTTCTTCATTCATTGTATTCTCGCTCATTATTTTCCTCCCTACCGCTCTCTCTCTTTCAGCTCCTTCATTCTAATATCCGTCTTTATCATCCTCCATCCCACTCTCCCACTTTCATTTCCTAACATTCTATTCTCCCTGTTTATTTTCATCCCTTAGGCTCTCCCTCTTTATCTTCCCCCTTCCACTCTCATTCTTCCATTTCTTTAATTGTATCCTCCGACTTCATCGTCCTCCCTCCCATTCTCCTACTTTTTCTTCATTCATTGTATTCTCGCTCATTATTTTCCTCCCTACCGCTCTCTCTCTTTCAGCTCCTTCATTCTTATATCCGTCTTTATCATCCTCCATCCCACTCTCCACCTTTCATTTCCTAACATTCTATTCTCCCTGTTTATTTTCATCCCTTAGGCTCTCCCTCTTTATCTTCCCCATTCCACTCTCATTCTTTCATTTCTTTAATTGTATCCTCCGACTTCATCGTCCTCCCTATTATTCTCCCACTTTATCTTCTTACATTTTATTGTCCCTTATAATTTTCCTCCCTTCCGCTCTCTCTCTCTTTCACTACCTTCATACTCATGTACGTCTTTTTCATCCTCTCTCCCACGCTCCCGCTTTCATTTCCTAACATTCTATTATCCCTGTTTATTTTCATCCCTTAGGCTCTCCCTCTTTATCTTCCCCATTCCACTCTCATTCTTTCATTTCTTTAATTGTATCCTCCGACTTCATCGTCCTCCCTCCCATTCTCCTACTTTTTCTTCATTCATTGTATTCTCGCTCATTATTTTCCTCCCTACCGCTCTCTCTCTTTCAGCTCCTTCATTCTAATATCCGTCTTTATCATCCTCTCTCCCACGCTCCCACTTTCATTTCCTAACATTCTATTCTCCCTGTTTATTTTCATCCCTTAGGCTCTCCCTCTTTATCTTCCCCCTTCCACTCTCATTCTTCCATTTCTTTAATTGTATCCTCCGACTTCATCGTCCTCCCTCCCATTCTCCTACTTTTTCTTCATTCACTGTATTCTCGCTCATTATTTTCCTCCCTACCGCTCTCTCTCTTTCAGCTCCTTCATTCTAATATCCGTCTTTATCATCCTCCATCCCACTCTCCCACTTTCATTTCCTAACATTTTATTCTCCCTGTTTATTTTCATCCCTTAGGCTCTCCCTCTTTATCTTCCCCATTCCACTCTCATTCTTTCATTTCTTTAATTGTATCCTCCGACTTCATCGTCCTCCCTCCCATTCTCCTACTTTTTCTTCATTGATTGTATTCTCGCTCATTATTTTCCTCCCTACCGCTCTCTCTCTTTCAGCTCCTTCATTCTAATATCCGTCTTTATCATCCTCCATCCCACTCTCCCACTTTCATTTCCTAACATTCTATTCTCCCTGTTTATTTTCATCCCTTAGGCTCTCCCTCTTTATCTTCCCCATTCCACTCTCATTCTTTCATTTCTTTAATTGTATCCTCCGACTTCATCGTCCTCCCTCCCATTCTCCTACTTTTTCTTCATTCATTGTATTCTCGCTCATTATTTTCCTCCCTACCGCTCTCTCTCTTTCAGCTCCTTCATTCTAATATCCGTCTTTATCATCCTCCATCCCACTCTCCCACTTTCATTTCCTAACATTCTATTCTCCCTGTTTATTTTCATCCCTTAGGCTCTCCCTCTTTATCTTCCCCATTCCACTCTCATTCTTTCATTTCTTTAATTGTATCCTCCGACTTCATCGTCCTCCCTACTATTCTCCCACTTTATCTTCTTACATTTTATTGTCCCTTATAATTTTCCTCCCTTCCGCTCTCTCTCTCTTTCACTACCTTCATACTCATGTACGTCTTTTTCATCCTCTCTCCCACTCTCCCACTTTCATTTCCTAACATTCTATTCTCCCTGTTTATTTTCATCCCTTAGGCTCTCCCTCTTTATCTTCCCCCTTCCACTCTCATTCTTCCATTTCTTTAATTGTATCCTCCGACTTCATCGTCCTCCCTCCCATTCTCCTACTTTTTCTTCATTCATTGTATTCTCGCTCATTATTTTCCTCCCTACCGCTCTCTCTCTTTCAGCTCCTTCATTCTTATATCCGTCTTTATCATCCTCCATCCCACTCTCCACCTTTCATTTCCTAACATTCTATTCTCCCTGTTTATTTTCATCCCTTAGGCTCTCCCTCTTTATCTTCCCCATTCCACTCTCATTCTTTCATTTCTTTAATTGTATCCTCCGACTTCATCGTCCTCCCTATTATTCTCCCACTTTATCTTCTTACATTTTATTGTCCCTTATAATTTTCCTCCCTTCCGCTCTCTCTCTCTTTCACTACCTTCATACTCATGTACGTCTTTTTCATCCTCTCTCCCACGCTCCCGCTTTCATTTCCTAACATTCTATTATCCCTGTTTATTTTCATCCCTTAGGCTCTCCCTCTTTATCTTCCCCATTCCACTCTCATTCTTTCATTTCTTTAATTGTATCCTCCGACTTCATCGTCCTCCCTCCCATTCTCCTACTTTTTCTTCATTCATTGTATTCTCGCTCATTATTTTCCTCCCTACCGCTCTCTCTCTTTCAGCTCCTTCATTCTAATATCCGTCTTTATCATCCTCCATCCCACTCTCCCACTTTCATTTCCTAACATTCTATTCTCCCTGTTTATTTTCATCCCTTAGGCTCTCCCTCTTTATCTTCCCCCTTCCACTCTCATTCTTCCATTTCTTTAATTGTATCCTCCGACTTCATCGTCCTCCCTCCCATTCTCCTACTTTTTCTTCATTCACTGTATTCTCGCTCATTATTTTCCTCCCTACCGCTCTCTCTCTTTCAGCTCCTTCATTCTAATATCCGTCTTTATCATCCTCCATCCCACTCTCCCACTTTCATTTCCTAACATTCTATTCTCCCTGTTTATTTTCATCCCTTAGGCTCTCCCTCTTTATCTTCCCCATTCCACTCTCATTCTTTCATTTCTTTAATTGTATCCTCCGACTTCATCGTCCTCCCTCCCATTCTCCTACTTTTTCTTCATTGATTGTATTCTCGCTCATTATTTTCCTCCCTACCGCTCTCTCTCTTTCAGCTCCTTCATTCTAATATCCGTCTTTATCATCCTCCATCCCACTCTCCCACTTTCATTTCCTAACATTCTATTCTCCCTGTTTATTTTCATCCCTTAGGCTCTCCCTCTTTATCTTCCCCATTCCACTCTCATTCTTTCATTTCTTTAATTGTATCCTCCGACTTCATCGTCCTCCCTCCCATTCTCCTACTTTTTCTTCATTCATTGTATTCTCGCTCATTATTTTCCTCCCTACCGCTCTCTCTCTTTCAGCTCCTTCATTCTAATATCCGTCTTTATCATCCTCCATCCCACTCTCCCACTTTCATTTCCTAACATTCTATTCTCCCTGTTTATTTTCATCCCTTAGGCTCTCCCTCTTTATCTTCCCCATTCCACTCTCATTCTTTCATTTCTTTAATTGTATCCTCCGACTTCATCGTCCTCCCTCCCATTCTCCTACTTTTTCTTCATTCATTGTATTCTCGCTCATTATTTTCCTCCCTACCGCTCTCTCTCTTTCAGCTCCTTCATTCTAATATCCGTCTTTATCATCCTCCATCCCACTCTCCCACTTTCATTTCCTAACATTCTATTATCCCTGTTTATTTTCATCCCTTAGGCTCTCCCTCTTTATCTTCCCCCTTCCACTCTCATTCTTCCATTTCTTTAATTGTATCCTCCGACATCATCGTCCTCCCTCCCATTCTCCTACTTTTTCTTCATTCATTGTATTCTCGCTCATTATTTTCCTCCCTACCGCTCTCTCTCTTTCAGCTCCTTCATTCTAATATCCGTCTTTATCATCCTCCATCCCACTCTCCCACTTTCATTTCCTAACATTCTATTCTCCCTGTTTATTTTCATCCCTTAGGCTCTCCCTCTTTATCTTCCCCATTCCACTCTCATTCTTTCATTTCTTTAATTGTATCCTCCGACTTCATCGTCCTCCCTCCCATTCTCCTACTTTTTCTTCATTCATTGTATTCTCGCTCATTATTTTCCTCCCTACCGCTCTCTCTCTTTCAGCTCCTTCATTCTAATATCCGTCTTTATCATCCTCCATCCCACTCTCCCACTTTCATTTCCTAACATTCTATTCTCCCTGTTTATTTTCATCCCTTAGGCTCTCCCTCTTTATCTTCCCCATTCCACTCTCATTCTTTCATTTCTTTAATTGTATCCTCCGACTTCATCGTCCTCCCTACTATTCTCCTACTTTTTCTTCATTCATTGTATTCTCGCTCATTATTTTCCTCCCTACCGCTCTCTCTCTTTCACTACCTTCATACTCATGTACGTCTTTTTCATCCTCCATCCCACTCTCCCACTTTCATTTCCTAACATTCTATTCTCCCTGTTTATTTTCATCCCTTAGGCTCTCCCTCTTTATCTTCCCCCTTCCACTCTCATTCTTCCATTTCTTTAATTGTATCCTCCGACTTCATCGTCCTCCCTCCCATTCTCCTACTTTTTCTTCATTCATTGTATTCTCGCTCATTATTTTCCTCCCTACCGCTCTCTCTCTTTCAGCTCCTTCATTCTAATATCCGTCTTTATCATCCTCCATCCCACTCTCCCACTTTCATTTCCTAACATTCTATTCTCCCTGTTTATTTTCATCCCTTAGGCTCTCCCTCTTTATCTTCCCCCTTCCACTCTCATTCTTCCATTTCTTTAATTGTATCCTCCGACTTCATCGTCCTCCCTCCCATTCTCCTACTTTTTCTTCATTCATTGTATTCTCGCTCATTATTTTCCTCCCTACCGCTCTCTCTCTTTCAGCTCCTTCATTCTTATATCCGTCTTTATCATCCTCCATCCCACTCTCCACCTTTCATTTCCTAACATTCTATTCTCCCTGTTTATTTTCATCCCTTAGGCTCTCCCTCTTTATCTTCCCCATTCCACTCTCATTCTTTCATTTCTTTAATTGTATCCTCCGACTTCATCGTCCTCCCTCCCATTCTCCTACTTTTTCTTCATTCATTGTATTCTCGCTCATTATTTTCCTCCCTACCGCTCTCTCTCTTTCAGCTCCTTCATTCTAATATCCGTCTTTATCATCCTCCATCCCACTCTCCCACTTTCATTTCCTAACATTCTATTCTCCCTGTTTATTTTCATCCCTTAGGCTCTCCCTCTTTATCTTCCCCATTCCACTCTCATTCTTTCATTTCTTTAATTGTATCCTCCGACTTCATCGTCCTCCCTACTATTCTCCCACTTTATCTTCTTACATTTTATTGTCCCTTATAATTTTCCTCCCTTCCGCTCTCTCTCTCTTTCACTACCTTCATACTCATGTACGTCTTTTTCATCCTCTCTCCCACTCTCCCACTTTCATTTCCTAACATTCTATTCCCCCTGTTTATTTTCATCCCTTAGGCTCTCCCTCTTTATCTTCCCCCTTCCACTCTCATTCTTCCATTTCTTTAATTGTATCCTCCGACTTCATCGTCCTCCCTCCCATTCTCCTACTTTTTCTTCATTCATTGTATTCTCGCTCATTATTTTCCTCCCTACCGCTCTCTCTCTTTCAGCTCCTTCATTCTAATATCCGTCTTTATCATCCTCCATCCCACTCTCCCACTTTCATTTCCTAACATTCTATTCTCCCTGTTTATTTTCATCCCTTAGGCTCTCCCTCTTTATCTTCCCCATTCCACTCTCATTCTTTCATTTCTTTAATTGTATCCTCCGACTTCATCGTCCTCCCTCCCATTCTCCTACTTTTTCTTCATTCATTGTATTCTCGCTCATTATTTTCCTCCCTACCGCTCTCTCTCTTTCAGCTCCTTCATTCTAATATCCGTCTTTATCATCCTCCATCCCACTCTCCCACTTTCATTTCCTAACATTCTATTCTCCCTGTTTATTTTCATCCCTTAGGCTCTCCCTCTTTATCTTCCCCATTCCACTCTCATTCTTCCATTTCTTTAATTGTATCCTCCGACTTCATCGTCCTCCCTACTATTCTCCTACTTTTTCTTCATTCATTGTATTCTCGCTAATTATTTTCCTCCCTACCGCTCTCTCTCTTTCACTACCTTCATACTCATGTACGTCTTTTTCATCCTCCATCCCACTCTCCCACTTTCATTTCCTAACATTCTATTCTCCCTGTTTATTTTCATCCCTTAGGCTCTCCCTCTTTATCTTCCCCCTTCCACTCTCATTCTTCCATTTCTTTAATTGTATCCTCCGACTTCATCGTCCTCCCTCCCATTCTCCTACTTTTTCTTCATTCATTGTATTCTCGCTCATTATTTTCCTCCCTACCGCTCTCTCTCTTTCAGCTCCTTCATTCTAATATCCGTCTTTATCATCCTCCATCCCACTCTCCCACTTTCATTTCCTAACATTCTATTCTCCCTGTTTATTTTCATCCCTTAGGCTCTCCCTCTTTATCTTCCCCCTTCCACTCTCATTCTTCCATTTCTTTAATTGTATCCTCCGACTTCATCGTCCTCCCTCCCATTCTCCTACTTTTTCTTCATTCATTGTATTCTCGCTCATTATTTTCCTCCCTACCGCTCTCTCTCTTTCAGCTCCTTCATTCTAATATCCGTCTTTATCATCCTCCATTCCACTCTCCCACTTTCATTTCCTAACATTCTATTCTCCCTGTTTATTTTCATCCCTTAGGCTCTCCCTCTTTATCTTCCCCCTTCCACTCTCATTCTTCCATTTCTTTAATTGTATCCTCCGACTTCATCGTCCTCCCTCCCATTCTCCTACTTTTTCTTCATTCATTGTATTCTCGCTCATTATTTTCCTCCCTACCGCTCTCTCTCTTTCAGCTCCTTCATTCTAATATCCGTCTTTATCATCCTCCATCCCACTCTCCCACTTTCATTTCCTAACATTCTATTCTCCCTGTTTATTTTCATCCCTTAGGCTCTCCCTCTTTATCTTCCCCCTTCCACTCTCATTCTTCCATTTCTTTAATTGTATCCTCCGACTTCATCGTCCTCCCTCCCATTCTCCTACTTTTTCTTCATTCATTGTATTCTCGCTCATTATTTTCCTCCCTACCGCTCTCTCTCTTTCAGCTCCTTCATTCTTATATCCGTCTTTATCATCCTCCATCCCACTCTCCACCTTTCATTTCCTAACATTCTATTCTCCCTGTTTATTTTCATCCCTTAGGCTCTCCCTCTTTATCTTCCCCATTCCACTCTCATTCTTTCATTTCTTTAATTGTATCCTCCGACTTCATCGTCCTCCCTATTATTCTCCCACTTTATCTTCTTACATTTTATTGTCCCTTATAATTTTCCTCCCTTCCGCTCTCTCTCTCTTTCACTACGTTCATACTCATGTACGTCTTTTTCATCCTCTCTCCCACGCTCCCGCTTTCATTTCCTAACATTCTATTATCCCTGTTTATTTTCATCCCTTAGGCTCTCCCTCTTTATCTTCCCCATTCCACTCTCATTCTTTCATTTCTTTAATTGTATCCTCCGACTTCATCGTCCTCCCTCCCATTCTCCTACTTTTTCTTCATTCATTGTATTCTCGCTCATTATTTTCCTCCCTACCGCTCTCTCTCTTTCAGCTCCTTCATTCTAATATCCGTCTTTATCATCCTCTCTCCCACGCTCCCACTTTCATTTCCTAACATTCTATTCTCCCTGTTTATTTTCATCCCTTAGGCTCTCCCTCTTTATCTTCCCCCTTCCACTCTCATTCTTCCATTTCTTTAATTGTATCCTCCGACTTCATCGTCCTCCCTCCCATTCTCCTACTTTTTCTTCATTCACTGTATTCTCGCTCATTATTTTCCTCCCTACCGCTCTCTCTCTTTCAGCTCCTTCATTCTAATATCCGTCTTTATCATCCTCCATCCCACTCTCCCACTTTCATTTCCTAACATTTTTTCTCCCTGTTTATTTTCATCCCTTAGGCTCTCCCTCTTTATCTTCCCCATTCCACTCTCATTCTTTCATTTCTTTAATTGTATCCTCCGACTTCATCGTCCTCCCTCCCATTCTCCTACTTTTTCTTCATTGATTGTATTCTCGCTCATTATTTTCCTCCCTACCGCTCTCTCTCTTTCAGCTCCTTCATTCTAATATCCGTCTTTATCATCCTCCATCCCACTCTCCCACTTTCATTTCCTAACATTCTATTCTCCCTGTTTATTTTCATCCCTTAGGCTCTCCCTCTTTATCTTCCCCATTCCACTCTCATTCTTTCATTTCTTTAATTGTATCCTCCGACTTCATCGTCCTCCCTCCCATTCTCCTACTTTTTCTTCATTCATTGTATTCTCGCTCATTATTTTCCTCCCTACCGCTCTCTCTCTTTCAGCTCCTTCATTCTAATATCCGTCTTTATCATCCTCCATCCCACTCTCCCACTTTCATTTCCTAACATTCTATTCTCCCTGTTTATTTTCATCCCTTAGGCTCTCCCTCTTTATCTTCCCCATTCCACTCTCATTCTTTCATTTCTTTAATTGTATCCTCCGACTTCATCGTCCTCCCTACTATTCTCCCACTTTATCTTCTTACATTTTATTGTCCCTTATAATTTTCCTCCCTTCCGCTCTCTCTCTCTTTCACTACCTTCATACTCATGTACGTCTTTTTCATCCTCTCTCCCACTCTCCCACTTTCATTTCCTAACATTCTATTCCCCCTGTTTATTTTCATCCCTTAGGCTCTCCCTCTTTATCTTCCCCCTTCCACTCTCATTCTTCCATTTCTTTAATTGTATCCTCCGACTTCATCGTCCTCCCTCCCATTCTCCTACTTTTTCTTCATTCATTGTATTCTCGCTCATTATTTTCCTCCCTACCGCTCTCTCTCTTTCAGCTCCTTCATTCTAATATCCGTCTTTATCATCCTCCATCCCACTCTCCCACTTTCATTTCCTAACATTCTATTCTCCCTGTTTATTTTCATCCCTTAGGCTCTCCCTCTTTATCTTCCCCATTCCACTCTCATTCTTTCATTTCTTTAATTGTATCCTCCGACTTCATCGTCCTCCCTCCCATTCTCCTACTTTTTCTTCATTCATTGTATTCTCGCTCATTATTTTCCTCCCTACCGCTCTCTCTCTTTCAGCTCCTTCATTCTAATATCCGTCTTTATCATCCTCCATCCCACTCTCCCACTTTCATTTCCTAACATTCTATTCTCCCTGTTTATTTTCATCCCTTAGGCTCTCCCTCTTTATCTTCCCCATTCCACTCTCATTCTTTCATTTCTTTAATTGTATCCTCCGACTTCATCGTCCTCCCTACTATTCTCCTACTTTTTCTTCATTCATTGTATTCTCGCTAATTATTTTCCTCCCTACCGCTCTCTCTCTTTCACTACCTTCATACTCATGTACGTCTTTTTCATCCTCCATCCCACTCTCCCACTTTCATTTCCTAACATTCTATTCTCCCTGTTTATTTTCATCCCTTAGGCTCTCCCTCTTTATCTTCCCCCTTCCACTCTCATTCTTCCATTTCTTTAATTGTATCCTCCGACTTCATCGTCCTCCCTCCCATTCTCCTACTTTTTCTTCATTCATTGTATTCTCGCTCATTATTTTCCTCCCTACCGCTCTCTCTCTTTCAGCTCCTTCATTCTAATATCCGTCTTTATCATCCTCCATCCCACTCTCCCACTTTCATTTCCTAACATTCTATTCTCCCTGTTTATTTTCATCCCTTAGGCTCTCCCTCTTTATCTTCCCCCTTCCACTCTCATTCTTCCATTTCTTTAATTGTATCCTCCGACTTCATCGTCCTCCCTCCCATTCTCCTACTTTTTCTTCATTCATTGTATTCTCGCTCATTATTTTCCTCCCTACCGCTCTCTCTCTTTCAGCTCCTTCATTCTAATATCCGTCTTTATCATCCTCCATTCCACTCTCCCACTTTCATTTCCTAACATTCTATTCTCCCTGTTTATTTTCATTCCTTAGGCTCTCCCTCTTTATCTTCCCAATTCCACTCTCATTCTTTTATTTCTTTAATTGTATCCTCCGACTTCATCGTCCTCCCTACTATTCTCCCACTTTATCTTCTTACATTTTATTGTCCCTTATAATTTTCCTCCCTTCCGCTCTCTCTCTCTTTCACTACCTTCATACTCATGTACGTCTTTTTCATCCTCTCTCCCACTCTCCCACTTTCATTTCCTAACATTCTATTCTCCCTGTTTATTTTCATCCCTTAGGCTCTCCCTCTTTATCTTCCCCATTCCACTCTCATTCTTTCATTTCTTTAATTGTATCCTCCGACTTCATCGTCCTCCCTACTATTCTCCCACTTTCTCTTCTTACATTTTATTGTCCCTTATAATTTTCCTCCCTTCCGCTCTCTCTCTCTTTCACTACCTTCATACTCATGTACGTCTTTTTCATCCTCTCTCCCACGCTCCCGCTTTCATTTCCTAACATTCTATTATCCCTGTTTATTTTCATCCCTTAGGCTCTCCCTCTTTATCTTCCCCCTTCCACTCTCATTCTTCCATTTCTTTAATTGTATCCTCCGACTTCATCGTCCTCCCTCCCATTCTCCTACTTTTTCTTCATTCACTGTATTCTCGCTCATTATTTTCCTCCCTACCGCTCTCTCTCTTTCAGCTCCTTCATTCTAATATCCGTCTTTATCATCCTCCATCCCACTCTCCCACTTTCATTTCCTAACATTCTATTCTCCCTGTTTATTTTCATCCCTTAGGCTCTCCCTCTTTATCTTCCCCATTCCACTCTCATTCTTTCATTTCTTTAATTGTATCCTCCGACTTCATCGTCCTCCCTCCCATTCTCCTACTTTTTCTTCATTCATTGTATTCTCGCTCATTATTTTCCTCCCTACCGCTCTCTCTCTTTCAGCTCCTTCATTCTAATATCCGTCTTTATCATCCTCCATCCCACTCTCCCACTTTCATTTCCTAACATTCTATTCTCCCTGTTTATTTTCATCCCTTAGGCTCTCCCTCTTTATCTTCCCCCTTCCACTCTCATTCTTCCATTTCTTTAATTGTATCCTCCGACTTCATCGTCCTCCCTCCCATTCTCCTACTTTTTCTTCATTCATTGTATTCTCGCTCATTATTTTCCTCCCTACCGCTCTCTCTCTTTCAGCTCCTTCATTCTAATATCCGTCTTTATCATCCTCCATCCCACTCTCCCACTTTCATTTCCTAACATTCTATTCTCCCTGTTTATTTTCATCCCTTAGGCTCTCCCTCTTTATCTTCCCCATTCCACTCTCATTCTTTCATTTCTTTAATTGTATCCTCCGACTTCATCGTCCTCCCTCCCATTCTCCTACTTTTTCTTCATTCATTGTATTCTCGCTCATTATTTTCCTCCCTACCGCTCTCTCTCTTTCAGCTCCTTCATTCTAATATCCGTCTTTATCATCCTCCATCCCACTCTCCCACTTTCATTTCCTAACATTCTATTCTCCCTGTTTATTTTCATCCCTTAGGCTCTCCCTCTTTATCTTCCCCCTTCCACTCTCATTCTTCCATTTCTTTAATTGTATCCTCCGACTTCATCGTCCTCCCTCCCATTCTCCTACTTTTTCTTCATTCATTGTATTCTCGCTCATTATTTTCCTCCCTACCGCTCTCTCTCTTTCAGCTCCTTCATTCTAATATCCGTCTTTATCATCCTCCATCCCACTCTCCCACTTTCATTTCCTAACATTCTATTCTCCCTGTTCATTTTCATCCCTTAGGCTCTCCCTCTTTATCTTCCCCCTTCCACTCTCATTCTTCCATTTCTTTAATTGTATCCTCCGACTTCATCGTCCTCCCTCCCATTCTCCTACTTTTTCTTCATTCATTGTATTCTCGCTCATTATTTTCCTCCCTACCGCTCTCTCTCTTTCAGCTCCTTCATTCTAATATCCGTCTTTATCATCCTCCATCCCACTCTCCCACTTTCATTTCCTAACATTCTATTCTCCCTGTTTATTTTCATCCCTTAGGCTCTCCCTCTTTATCTTCCCCATTCCACTCTCATTCTTTCATTTCTTTAATTGTATCCTCCGACTTCATCGTCCTCCCTCCCATTCTCCTACTTTTTCTTCATTCATTGTATTCTCGCTCATTATTTTCCTCCCTACCGCTCTCTCTCTTTCAGTTCCGTCATTCTAATATCCGTCTTTATCATCCTCCATCCCACTCTCCCACTTTCATTTCCTAACATTCTATTCTCCCTGTTCATTTTCATCCCTTAGGCTCTCCCTCTTTATCTTCCCCATTCCACTCTCATTCTTCCATTTCTTTAATTGTATCTTCCGACTTCATCGTCCTCCCTACTATTCTCCCACTTTATCTTCTTACATTTTATTGTCCCTTATAATTTTCCTCCCTTCCGCTCTCTCTCTCTTTCACTACCTTCATACTCATGTACGTCTTTTTCATCCTCTCTCCCACGCTCCCGCTTTCATTTCCTAACATACTATTATCCCTGTTTATTTTCATCCCTTAGGCTCTCCCTCTTTATCTTCCCCCTTCCACTCTCATTCTTCCATTTCTTTAATTGTATCCTCCGACTTCATCGTCCTCCCTCCCATTCTCCTACTTTTTCTTCATTCACTGTATTCTCGCTCATTATTTTCCTCCCTACCGCTCTCTCTCTTTCAGCTCCTTCATTCTAATATCCGTCTTTATCATCCTCCATCCCACTCTCCCACTTTCATTTCCTAACATTCTATTCTCCCTGTTTATTTTCATCCCTTAGGCTCTCCCTCTTTATCTTCCCCATTCCACTCTCATTCTTTCATTTCTTTAATTGTATCCTCCGACTTCATCGTCCTCCCTCCCATTCTCCTACTTTTTCTTCATTCATTGTATTCTCGCTCATTATTTTCCTCCCTACCGCTCTCTCTCTTTCACTACCTTCATACCCATGTACGTCTTTTTCATCCTCTCTCCCACGCTCCCGCTTTCATTTCCTAACATTCTATTATCCCTGTTTATTTTCATCCCTTAGGCTCTCCCTCTTTATCTTCCCCCTTCCACTCTCATTCTTCCATTTCTTTAATTGTATCCTCCGACTTCATCGTCCTCCCTCCCATTCTCCTACTTTTTCTTCATTCATTGTATTCTCGCTCATTATTTTCCTCCCTACCGCTCTCTCTCTTTCAGCTCCTTCATTCTAATATCCGTCTTTATCATCCTCCATCCCACTCTCCCACTTTCATTTCCTAACATTCTATTCTCCCTGTTTATTTTCATCCCTTAGGCTCTCCCTCTTTATCTTCCCCCTTCCACTCTCATTCTTTCATTTCTTTAATTGTATCCTCCGACTTCATCGTCCTCCCTCCCATTCTCCTACTTTTTCTTCATTCATTGTATTCTCGCTCATTATTTTCCTCCCTACCGCTCTCTCTCTTTCAGCTCCTTCATTCTAATATCCGTCTTTATCATCCTCCATCCCACTCTCCCACTTTCATTTCCTAACATTCTATTCTCCCTGTTTATTTTCATCCCTTAGGCTCTCCCTCTTTATCTTCCCCCTTCCACTCTTATTCTTCCATTTCTTTAATTGTATCCTCCGACTTCATCGTCCTCCCTCCCATTCTCCTACTTTTTCTTCATTCATTGTATTCTCGCTCATTATTTTCCTCCCTACCGCTCTCTCTCTTTCAGCTCCTTCATTCTAATATCCGTCTTTATCATCCTCCATCCCACTCTCCCACTTTCATTTCCTAACATTCTATTCTCCCTGTTTATTTTCATCCCTTAGGCTCTCCCTCTTTATCTTCCCCATTCCACTCTCATTCTTTCATTTCTTTAATTGTATCCTCCGACTTCATCGTCCTCCCTCCCATTCTCCTACTTTTTCTTCATTCATTGTATTCTCGCTCATTATTTTCCTCCCTACCGCTCTCTCTCTTTCACTACCTTCATACCCATGTACGTCTTTTTCATCCTCTCTCCCACGCTCCCGCTTTCATTTCCTAACATTCTATTATCCCTGTTTATTTTCATCCCTTAGGCTCTCCCTCTTTATCTTCCCCCTTCCACTCTCATTCTTCCATTTCTTTAATTGTATCCTCCGACTTCATCGTCCTCCCTCCCATTCTCCTACTTTTTCTTCATTCATTGTATTCTCGCTCATTATTTTCCTCCCTACCGCTCTCTCTCTTTCAGCTCCTTCATTCTAATATCCGTCTTTATCATCCTCCATCCCACTCTCCCACTTTCATTTCCTAACATTCTATTCTCCCTGTTTATTTTCATCCCTTAGGCTCTCCCTCTTTATCTTCCCCCTTCCACTCTCATTCTTTCATTTCTTTAATTGTATCCTCCGACTTCATCGTCCTCCCTCCCATTCTCCTACTTTTTCTTCATTCATTGTATTCTCGCTCATTATTTTCCTCCCTACCGCTCTCTCTCTTTCAGCTCCTTCATTCTAATATCCGTCTTTATCATCCTCCATCCCACTCTCCCACTTTCATTTCCTAACATTCTATTCTCCCTGTTTATTTTCATCCCTTAGGCTCTCCCTCTTTATCTTCCCCCTTCCACTCTTATTCTTCCATTTCTTTAATTGTATCCTCCGACTTCATCGTCCTCCCTCCCATTCTCCTACTTTTTCTTCATTCATTGTATTCTCGCTCATTATTTTCCTCCCTACCGCTCTCTCTCTTTCAGCTCCTTCATTCTAATATCCGTCTTTATCATCCTCCATCCCACTCTCCCACTTTCATTTCCTAACATTCTATTATCCCTGTTTATTTTCATCCCTTAGGCTCTCCCTCTTTATCTTCCCCCTTCCACTCTCATTCTTCCATTTCTTTAATTGTATCCTCCGACTTCATCGTCCTCCCTCCCATTCTCCTACTTTTTCTTCATTCATTGTATTCTCGCTCATTATTTTCCTCCCTACCGCTCTCTCTCTTTCAGCTCCTTCATTCTAATATCCGTCTTTATCATCCTCCATCCCACTCTCCCACTTTCATTTCCTAACATTCTATTCTCCCTGTTTATTTTCATCCCTTAGGCTCTCCCTCTTTATCTTCCCCATTCCACTCTCATTCTTTCATTTCTTTAATTGTATCCTCCGACTTCATCGTCCTCCCTCCCATTCTCCTACTTTTTCTTCATTCATTGTATTCTCGCTCATTATTTTCCTCCCTACCGCTCTCTCTCTTTCAGCTCCTTCATTCAAATATCCGTCTTTATCATCCTCCATCCCACTCTCCCACTTTCATTTCCTAACATTCTATTATCCCTGTTTATTTTCATCCCTTAGGCTCTCCCTCTTTATCTTCCCCCTTCCACTCTCATTCTTCCATTTCTTTAATTGTATCCTCCGACTTCATCGTCCTCCCTCCCATTCTCCTACTTTTTCTTCATTCATTGTATTCTCGCTCATTATTTTCCTCCCTACCGCTCTCTCTCTTTCAGCTCCTTCATTCTAATATCCGTCTTTATCATCCTCCATCCCACTCTCCCACTTTCATTTCCTAACATTCTATTATCCCTGTTTATTTTCATCCCTTAGGCTCTCCCTCTTTATCTTCCCCCTTCCACTCTCATTCTTCCATTTCTTTAATTGTATCCTCCGACTTCATCGTCCCCCCTCCCATTCTCCTACTTTTTCTTCATTCATTGTATTCTCGCTCATTATTTTCCTCCCTACCGCTCTCTCTCTTTCAGCTCCTTCATTCTAATATCCGTCTTTATCATCCTCCATCCCACTCTCCCACTTTCATTTCCTAACATTCTATTCTCCCTGTTTATTTTCATCCCTTAGGCTCTCCCTCTTTATCTTCCCCATTCCACTCTCATTCTTTCATTTCTTTAATTGTATCCTCCGACTTCATCGTCCTCCCTCCCATTCTCCTACTTTTTCTTCATTCATTGTATTCTCGCTCATTATTTTCCTCCCTACCGCTCTCTCTCTTTCAGCTCCTTCATTCTAATATCCGTCTTTATCATCCTCCATCCCACTCTCCCACTTTCATTTCCTAACATTCTATTATCCCTGTTTATTTTCATCCCTTAGGCTCTCCCTCTTTATCTTCCCCCTTCCACTCTCATTCTTTCATTTCTTTAATTGTATCCTCCGACTTCATCGTCCTCCCTCCCATTCTCCTACTTTTTCTTCATTCATTGTATTCTCGCTCATTATTTTCCTCCCTACCGCTCTCTCTCTTTCAGCTCCTTCATTCTAATATCCGTCTTTATCATCCTCCATCCCACTCTCCCACTTTCATTTCCTAACATTCTATTCTCCCTGTTTATTTTCATCCCTTAGGCTCTCCCTCTTTATCTTCCCCATTCCACTCTCATTCTTTCATTTCTTTAATTGTATCCTCCGACTTCATCGTCCTCCCTCCCATTCTCCTACTTTTTCTTCATTCATTGTATTCTCGCTCATTATTTTCCTCCCTACCGCTCTCTCTCTTTCAGCTCCTTCATTCTAATATCCGTCTTTATCATCCTCCATCCCACTCTCCCACTTTCATTTCCTAACATTCTATTCTCCCTGTTTATTTTCATCCCTTAGGCTCTCCCTCTTTATCTTCCCCCTTCCACTCTCATTCTTCCATTTCTTTAATTGTATCCTCCGACTTCATCGTCCTCCCTCCCATTCTCCTACTTTTTCTTCATTCATTGTATTCTCGCTCATTATTTTCCTCCCTACCGCTCTCTCTCTTTCAGCTCCTTCATTCTAATATCCGTCTTTATCATCCTCCATCCCACTCTCCCACTTTCATTTCCTAACATTCTATTCTCCCTGTTTATTTTCATCCCTTAGGCTCTCCCTCTTTATCTTCCCCATTCCACTCTCATTCTTTCATTTCTTTAATTGTATCCTCCGACTTCATCGTCCTCCCTCCCATTCTCCTACTTTTTCTTCATTCATTGTATTCTCGCTCATTATTTTCCTCCCTACCGCTCTCTCTCTTTCAGCTCCTTCATTCTAATATCCGTCTTTATCATCCTCTCTCCCACGCTCCCACTTTCATTTCCTAACATTCTATTCTCCCTGTTTATTTTCATCCCTTAGGCTCTCCCTCTTTATCTTCCCCCTTCCACTCTCATTCTTCCATTTCTTTAATTGTATCCTCCGACTTCATCGTCCTCCCTCCCATTCTCCTACTTTTTCTTCATTCATTGTATTCTCGCTCATTATTTTCCTCCCTACCGCTCTCTCTCTTTCAGCTCCTTCATTCTAATATCCGTCTTTATCATCCTCCATCCCACTCTCCCACTTTCATTTCCTAACATTCTATTCTCCCTGTTTATTTTCATCCCTTAGGCTCTCCCTCTTTATCTTCCCCCTTCCACTCTCATTCTTCCATTTCTTTAATTGTATCCTCCGACTTCATCGTCCTCCCTCCCATTCTCCTACTTTTTCTTCATTCATTGTATTCTCGCTCATTATTTTCCTCCCTACCGCTCTCTCTCTCTTTCAGCTCCTTCATTCTAATATCCGTCTTTATCATCCTCCATCCCACTCTCCCACTTTCATTTCCTAACATTCTATTCTCCCTGTTTATTTTCATCCCTTAGGCTCTCCCTCTTTATCTTCCTCATTCCACTCTCATTCTTTCATTTCTTTAATTGTATCCTCCGACTTTATTCTCCTACCTGCTATTCTCCCATTTTTTCTTCCTTCATTCTATTGTCCCTCATTATTTTCCTCTCTTCCTCTTTCACCTCCTTCATCCTAATGTCCCTCATTATCATCCTCCATCCCACTTTTCCGCTTCCGCTTTCTAGCATTCTATTCTCCCTCATTATTTTCCTCCTTTCCGTTCTCTCTCTTTCACCTCCTTCATTCTAATATCCGTCTTTATCATCCTCCATCCCACCCTCCCACTTTCATTTCCTAACATTCTATTATCCCTGTTTATTTTCATTACTTAAGCTCTCCCTCTTTATCTTCTCCCTTCCACTCTCACTCTTTCATTTCTTTACTTGTATCCTCCAACTTCATCGTCCTCCCTCCAATTCTCCCACTTTTTCTTCCTTCATTCTATTCTCGCTCATTATTTTCCTCCCTAATGCACTCTTTCTTTTATCTTCTTCCCCTTGACTCTCCCTCTTCATTATACTCTCCTCTCACTTCCTCCCTCCCAGCCTCCCACTTTCTCTACTTTCCTTTTATTCAATCTATTTTCCTCATTCCTTCAGCTCTCCCTCTTTCTCTTCTTGTCTTACTTCCTACTGTCCTGCCACTTTATCCTCCGAACTTCCGCTCTGCCACTTTCCTTACCTTTCATCTATTCTCCCTCTATCTTTCTCCCTCCCGCTCTTCCGCTCCCCCTCTCTCACATTCTTCCTTCTTATTTCCCTCTTTATCATCCTCACTTCCGCTCTCCCTCATTTTATTCCTTCCTTATATTCTCACTCTTACTATTCCTCACTTCGGCTCTCCACATATCTCTACATTCCTTATATTATCCCTCTCCCTATTCCTCCCGCCAACTCTAAATCTTTAACTATATTTTTTCTAATCTCCCTATTAATTTTCTTCCCTCCCACTCTCCCTATTTCACATCCTACATTCACTTTCTCTCTTAATCTTCCTCCATTCCGCTCACCCTGTTTCTCTTCCTCCCTTCCCCTCACACTATTTTCATTTCTTACTGTTATTCTCCCTCTTTATATTCCTCCCTTCACCTTTCACTTTTTCTCTTCCTTCCATCAATTCTCCCTCTTAATCTTCCTCCCTCCTATTCTCCGTCTTTCACCTCCTACCTTCTGTTCACCTTTTTTCTCTTCATCTTTTCCCCTCTCTCTCCTTCACCTCAGTCCTTTTATTCTCCCTCTTTATCTTCCTCCCTCCCACTTACACTTACTGTACATACTCCTTTCTATTTAATGTTGTAGTTTTGTATTATCATATGTACACTATATAGGGTTTTCGCAGTTTTTCACACCACCCTTCTTAGTGGGTGTTTTCCTGCGTGGGTTTTACTAGGGAGGACATGCCTGTTTTTACCTAGGTTTTCCCCACAAACACAAATGTGTATTAATTTTATCATTTTACTTTGTATGATTTCGGTACATAATGTTTATATAATGTTTTTTATACCTTACTTTATTCTTTTTCTTGTATTTATTATATTGACGAAGGGTTAAATGTAAGAATGGACCTTATGGTCTAAATTTCGCCCGAATAAAGACGATTGTCTATCTATCTCTCTTACCACTTTCAATTTCTTTCTTCTCTTCTCCCTCTTTCTCTACATCCCAAACTCCCTCATATTCACCCTCTTTTTCATCCTCCTCCCACTCTTCCTATTTCTCTTCCACCCTCACACTCTCTTCCAACACTCCCTCCCTTTCTCCCTCTTTATCGTAATACTTCCCGTTCTTCTCCCCAACATTCTCCCTTTCTCTATTTCATATTCCCCCTGACATCCACCTCCCTAACACTCTCCCTTTCTCACTCTTTATCTTAGTCTTTCCCTCCTATTCTATGTATTCATCTTTCACCCTCACATTCACGCCCTCACTCTCATCCTTTCTCCCTCTTTATCTTGCTACTTGCAATTATCTTCCCCGTCCTTCTGACTTTATCTGTTTTCATCTTCCGCCCTCACATTCACATCCCTCACTCCCTCCCTTTCTCCCTCTTTATCTTTCTCCTTCGCATTCTCCTCGCCGACTTTCTCCCTATCTCTGTTTTCTTCTTCCACACTCACACTCATTATTCTCCACCCAGAATCTCTCCCTTTCCCTCTTTTCATCTTTTCCTTCCCCCACATTCACCTCCAACACTCCCTCCTTTTATCCCTCTCTTTCGGTCTCATTCTCCTCCGCGACTCTCTCCCTTTCTCTAATTTCATCTTCCCCCCTCACATTCATATCCCTCATTACCTCCCTTTCTCTCTCTTTTTCTTTCTCCTTCCCATTCGCCTCCCACACTCTCACTTTATGTGTTTTAGCTTCCATCATCGCATTCACCTCCTCACTCCCTCCATTTCTCCATCTTATCATACTCATTCCCTTTCTCATCCCAGACTATATCCCTATCTTGGTTTTATTCTTCCACCCTCACACTCTACTCCCACAATCCCTTTCTTCCTCTTTATTTACTCCTTACTATCCTCCACCCAGACTCTCCCTTTCTCTGTTTTCAAATTTTACCCTCACATTCACCTTCCACATTCTCTCCCTATATCCCTCTTTATCTTACTACTTTCCAATCTCCTCTCCGACTCTCCTTTCTCTGATTTCATCTTCCACCCTCACATTCACCCCCCACACTCTCTACGTTTCTCCCTTTTTATCTCCTTACTATTCTCCTCCCTGACTCTCCCTTTCTTTGTTTTCATCTTTCACCATCACATTCCCTTCCTACGTTCTCTCTTAAGCCACGTCTGAAATGTGAACTTCTGGCTAAATAGGGTGCTTGGCCTTGTAAGTAGCAAAATTTCACGGTTCACGGAAACACCCGAAGTCTGTCCGAAATCGTAGCATGCAAGATCCAAGTCAGAAGAAAAAGTCGAAGACCGTAGCAAGAGGAAGTTCAGTCTTCTACTCTCCCTCGCTCGCTTTCAACAAATATAAAGATCACTATAAAATATTTGTTCATTTTAGGCTTAGAATATTAATTTATTCGTAATACAGAGCCCAAGATAAAGTCAACAGTTTGTGTCGCATATCCCACAGCCCTATAGTTGCGGAGATAACACGGTTTCATAAAATGAATTACATGTTGTTAACATATATACCTAGAGATTTAACATCTTGCACAAGTAATAATAGGACTATGACTCACATTCTATGAAAATGTAACTGCAATTGAACGAATTGTTTTGTAATTATGAACCTGTAAAATGACACCTTCCGTGTTGTACGTACTTTTCTCCGTATTGGAGAAGAATGGAACCAAAGTTATATCTGTTATCGCAAAGCAATTCGGTTTTAATTTATCGATGCTATTTTAATGGTGATTTTCAGAAATTTATTTGTAATAATTAATTATGAACACTAATATTATTGAGATAAAGCGAACAAATTGTCACAATAAAACAAAACGTTATTAAACAAAACAAACAATGCCATACAAGTACATATTTATTCGCGTTAAAAAGTCACAATTGTTGCTCGGAATAAAAGTCACCGAGTTGGGTTCGAAAAAATGTCACAACTTTGGCTAGGAAACAAGTTGGGATGCACACGGGTTTCCCGTGGTACAGAAGTGCTTTTCGTGAAATTCGCTGTAGTATAATCGTATACTAATGCATTTGCTTTGAAATCAGGAAATTATTTTTGCTGTGGTAGCCCTCCGTTTTAGATCCGTTCTAAACATGTTCATTTCGTTTTGCCATTCTATACTTGCCCGACAAACGAAATTTCTTTGAAATCGGTTCCGCGAATAACTTCGAAGTTTGTAGGTACAGAAAAATTCTATCCTTGATATTGTGGTAGCACTGTTTAGTCGGCCCGGTTGAAATAATTTGGTTATTTAATTATATTAAGATTATATATACCTTATTTGTTTAAAATCCATAAGGCCAGTTCTCTATAAATACGTGTAAAATAAATATTACTTTACTTTTTATTGAGGTAGCCCTGCTCCTTAGCCCCGCTTTAAACATCTTGATTTCATTATGGTATGTTTGGCAAAAATTATATTCAACATATAATTGAAATACGTTCAGCGAATTCCTTCCAAATCCTTAATTACGGAAAGAGTTAAATTTGTAATTTTGGCACCCCTGTTTGGCTGATTCGGTCTAAATATGGTTTACATGTGTATGTGCATTATAAATATTAAATTTGGTCAAAATTGATGTGGACAATTCAACACTTGTATTGTGGCAGCTCCGGGTCCGATATAAATGCTAAACATCTTGATTTTGTTTTTTAATGTTGCACACCTCATTTATACAAAGTTTCGTTGAAATCGTTAGACCCAATTCCTTCCAAATTAATAATTACCGAAAAGTTTAATTTTGCAATTTTGGCACCCCTGCTCAGTCGATTCAGTCAAAATATGTCATTTTGGTCATGTACTTACGTGAAAATTCTACGTAGAAAATTTGGTTGAAATCGGTTCAGCCAATTCTTCTCTGATATATGCTTACGGACGGACGGACATCACGAAGATAATAGTGCTTTTCAGCATTGACGAAAAGCAGAAAAAGTCACAATTTTGGCTAAGGTAATTGTCAAAACGAAATAATTAAAATTCAATATACAAAAAAACTGAAACACCGTCATACATTTACATATTCATTCGCGTAAAAATTCGTAATTGTTGATTGGAAAAAAGGCAGTGTTTAGTAAGAAAAAAAGTAAACTTGGCTAGGAAAAACGACACAATTTTGGCTAAGGTCATTTTGAAAACGAAACGATCAAAATTTAAAATACAAGCAAAACTGAAACAATGCGGTACGTTTACATATTTGTTCGCGTAAAAAAAGTCAAAATTGTTGCTCGGAAAATAGTAACAGAATTGGGTAGGAAAAAATTCTTTCTTCAAACTCTAGAAAGATTCTTCTATCATCCTACGTATATAGTTTTTTTAATCAATCATCCTTTTTTATCCTTGGTGTGATTTGTAAATTTCTGCATATTTTTCTCCATTTGTGAGCATTTAATGTTTATGTATTTCTATATGCGCTACGAAACTGAAATTTTTTGTAAAGGGAGAATTCGTAAAATAACCGAATATAATAGGTCTGATATATTAATGGATTTGGCCATTAAAAATTCTTAATATTTAAGCAAATAGATGTTTATGTACTTGGGGACGAGCTAGGGAGCTGGAAGTTTTCACTTAGAGCTTTGTGCAAAGGCTCAAACAAACATTTGAAAATCTCCATGAAGCTGTTATTGCGGCCGTTAAAACGTTTTAAAATTTAACCAGTTAGGTAAATATTATTGCACTTCTATATGTGATACAACATTAAAAGTTTGCAAAAATGTTTGGCATTAGTGCCAAACAGTGGAAAATGTATAATATTCTTAAAATTGCAAATTTTATGGATTGCTTTTACTCCAATATTGTCCCATATGGAAAGAACGAAAATCAGTGCAGAGGTTCAAACAGTTGAATTTTAAAAATATTTCTAATAATTAGATATCTGTCTTAAAAATCAATCTGTTTTTCAAGGTGAGATAAAATGCTTACAGAATACCAGCACCAACTAATTGTATCCTATATCCTATGTATGTAAGAAGCAGCTGTTTATTATGTTAACGTGTTTTAATAAACATCCCGAGAAGGTAGAATATTGAAATTTGTCAGGAATACTTCATTCACGCATCGACGTCAACGGCGGCCAAAAGCAGCAAAAGAATACCTGGGTTCGACTAGCGGATATAACGTCTGTCTTCCGTAAGATAGCACGTAGTAAGAGAATTTTCGACGAGCAAATTTTCATTCTTTGCGAATTAAAATTAAATGAAATTTGCCTTCGATCTTCGGACAGGGACTGCCTTAAAGCCGAATTGCTAAGGTTTCTTATTCTTGTCCTCGAAATTGGTCATCAATTCGAAATAGCTGGAATTATTGTTTAAATCACATATTTTGGAAAAAAAATTGCCTTTTAACCGTTTGATGCCTTGAAATTGGTAATATTTCTGGCAGGAGAACAAATTTTCCTATTACCGTGAGTCGAACCTGGGTCATCTACTTCTCTGGCGGATATTCTATCCCTGCAATCAATCAGCTACGAAAGTTCAGTGGTAGAATATCCGCCCGGCAAGTGTAAGACCCGGCTTTGATTCCCGTTCATTGTAGCATTTTTTTCTCTTTTCTAAAATATTCGCAACTTAACAGATTATACCTGTCTGCATAGGATCTTAAGACCACTTCATTCTATCAACCATGTTGTCCTCTAAAGAACGAACGAAATAGTACATTATGATTTAACTTGGGAACATTTTAATTCATATCCCGTCTTTTTTGACGGGTTATGAATGATGCTTTTCTACAATTTTCAGTTCAGGAAATATTTAATTTACTCATAATTATAAAAAAATTCTGGAAGCACTTAAAAAGAAACTAATAATTTTACATCAAGGGACAACAGCAATAATTCCTCAGACAATCATTTTAATTAACAATTGTTATACTAGCAAATGTTCAGCGAAAAAGTTTTTAATATATCTTGGTTGGTTTACTCATTTAAAAGTTTTCTGAATTGTCATACATAACGAATGGAAGATACATGTGGGTAGTCCTCGTATTTCGGACATTTTAGCACCTATGTGTGAAAAAAGGAAGGGAAAGTGAAAGAAAAATAATACCCCCGAACCCTCACGATACGTACTCGCATTGTTCTCCTCTCAGAAATGGACATGGAGTACACCTTTCCAATCTTGTTGAGATAAAGCGCTCACAAAATTCCGATCACAGACACACACACAGACACGCCTGCAGACATCATAGAGGAAATAGACAAAACGTGTTCAGGGGACCTTAAAATGTATTTCCGTTGAAATCTCGAATTCGATTATTTTCATTAAAGCAATAATTTCTCTATACTGCATATATGGAGAATGTAAAAATTCGGGCGCCTTCTCTCTCGTACTAAAGCACTCAAAGCACGCTTTCGTTACGCATATATGTAGTTTAAGGACGACAATACAATGTCGAGGTTTAACAATGACACGGTTGACACGGCAACATAACGTCAAAAAACTTAAAATTTTCCAATAAATATGATTTAAAAGTATAACTTGAGCGATTTCAAAGTCAAACATCGACAATAAAAATAAAAATATATGTTTAGTTTTCTTTAAAATGGTCTCTATCCGTAGATAGTAGGTCAATTACTTCTAACTAAATTTTGCAAAAGAAAAAAAGCCTGCAAGTGAAAAAAAAAGAGATTTTGAAGTGTTCTATTATGGAGATTTGTATAGACGTATAGAGCGTTCCGGCGGACGGGCAAACGGAAGGACCAACAAATGGACGGACAGAATAAGGATTTTAAGTATATAATGTCAAAAAAGAAAATATTAATGGCTTAGTATAATGTCTACGAACAGAAATGCCAGTAGTAATGCCAATGAAATATCGATTTTTTTATTTTCCTATTAATTTCCTTATCAATTGTAATTAACAATACAATCGACTATTACTTAAAATATACCTTACTCGAATAATTGTAATATAATATTTATGTTCACGTAATACCTCTGTCGTAAATTACCCATTTCTTTTCGCTTACAAACGCTGTGTAAACGTAAAGAAAATAGACGTATTTACATTCATTTCTTCGTCGTAGATAATCCATTTCACTTCATTTTCCAAATGTTGCGTGCACACGAAAAAATTAATCTATCCATTGGTACCTGCAGAAACGTTTGCAAAATCAGTCAGAAATCTGCATGTTTTAACATGCAGTCACACATAGTTCGGAGATTAATTAACTTTGCAATTACCTAGGATTCGGCTGTGAAAATGAGGTTCACTTAATAACGAAGGGAGACGAAATTATGATGGCTGCAACAACAATTTAACTCAATGAATTATAAGAAAGATATTCCGCATTTCAATCTCGTGCATTGCGTCAGCCAAACCGACTTTTTACGTCGGTGTTTAACGTGGAATATATATGGAAAATGCTTTCAAGTGGCAAGTAATGGAAGAAGAAACTCTGCAAAAATGTTCTTTTCTTTTTTAAACGCATATATCTCGTTGGGCCTTGTCACTTTCGGTATTTCCGTTATGTAACGTATACTAACTAACCGGGGAATTTGATAAAACCGATGAAATCGTCGATTCAAAATTCGTAAACCCACCCGTACTTCTACCATAACAACTAATTACGCAGCGAGTTTGCTTCAGCCCTCCCCCAACAGCCCCTCACTTGGACAAAAAACAATTCAATGAGCCTGCTTACGCTATCATCGCGATGCCAGAATGGCTTTTAAATAACAATGGCGAATTATAATATAGTACATTCAAAGGATCGCCCAAGACGCAAAATAATCTTTGTTAACTGCGGTCGATACGCAAGAATACGTCGTATTTTATACAATAATAAACCCTGAAGACTGAGGTGGCGCCACGGCAGGAATAGGTATGGAGCTAGATATAAACTTAAAACTCAGTCTGCCGCGAATGCGACGCCGCTCAAATTGTTGGAATACCTTTGGAAATGACTGTACATCGTAAATATTTAGAGAAGGAAAAGTAGGGGTGGTAGAAAGGCGGAGGGGCAAAAAGGGGAGAGGGATGGGGAAGTGAGAGGGAGGTGGAGGTTAGTGTCGGGTAAACCCAACGGGATGGAGGGAGAGAGAGGTTTCAGGGTGTTGAGGGAAAGGCTGGGGGCGAGGTTGGTCGGCGCCTCGGGATCAGCGGGGGGTGTGAAATCCCGGGAAAGAAGGAGAAAGGGATGCCGAATGGAGGAAGGGTTAAGTGGACCGACTGGTGTAAAAATGGGTGGTGGGATATTCCAAATAGTGGGGTAATTCCCGGATGGTTGAGCGGTTTGCAAAAACATAATCGTTGGTCAACATTGTATTCCTTTTCTTATGGACAATTATTTCTATGGCTTCTAATTGTAAGACATCCAATTTGTATCCTTTTTCTGATGTAGAGAAATCTCCCGAGGCTGGAGACTGAGGTGGCACCACGACAGGACTAGGTACATAGTCACCGACTGACATAGCATTCACGTAGATATCAAGTTAAAATTCAGTCTACCGCGAATGCGACGCCTCTCAAAATGTTGGAATACTTTTGGAAATGATTGTACATATTCTTATTATTGTCGCCTGATGATACTACTCTGTAGCGAACCCATGGTTGTGAAATATTAAGAAACTAAAATTGTGGATGAAAATTTTAAAATTATTTACAATTATCGTAGGAATTTGCAACTTGGGCCAAACAGCGCCTAAAAGAATTTTTAAATAATCTTCAAATTAGTCTACAAATTTGATTTTTAAACGAAGCTTGCACGTTTTTCGTGATAAAAATATTTTATTGTCAAGACGATCAGGAGGGCTTATAGGATAGTTATGTGCCCAAAATTGATATTTAAAGATTGGAGTAAAATCGCTATTTCCCCATAGATTTTCCTAACATACGTTTATGGGAAGTATATACATTCGTATAACTCCATTGTTGTTTTTTAGAGGACCGTCGACAGTTAACGACGTTGAGAGACTTTGTACGAACACAAACCTCCATTACGGTAACTATTGTGTTATCTATACTCTCGGAACATTTCCCAACAATGCAATTCACATTTTTTATCATAGCTTTCATTCGATAAAATAAATTGTCCTCAATAGTATGCATAAAAATTCTGTACTGACCAATTCTAAATACGTAAATGTTATATCAGTCTCTGTAAATAAAAAACGGAACGTTTGTTACTTTTTGCGTACTTAATTTGAAAAATTAATATATATTCATCAGTGGAATAAAAATAGCCTATTTACCAAATTCTAATTACTTTCATGTGTAACCAATCTCTGTCGTCACGGTAAATAAATAAGCGCTGTGTTTATTTAAATTTCACCAAGCCTAAGGAGAATGCATGTCAATGCATATATCTAGAGCCGCGCCGAGCATATTTGCCGCCCGGGTGCAAGCAGTTTATGCCGCCCTTCTCTATAAGCCCAAATTTTTTCGAGTTTTAGATTACAAGGTGTAATTAATTTAAGGTAGGCTATAATAAAATAGAATCTTCGCGTCTATGGTGCCCAACCCAAATTAGTTACAAATTATTATTAAAGATTAGTTACAAATATTCCGTATTAATTGTCAATCGTTATCAATTATGTTTTTATTACTCACATCTCTTTCAATAAATATTCATATCATTATTATTTGGATTATTTTAATATGAAAGAAGTTATCCAATTTCTTATGACTTAAGCAACAAGCTTCAATTAATAAGTAAATAATAAAGAGATTTGCCACAGATTTTCATAATTTTACCAATATTTAAAATTAATGCAGAAAAATATTTATAACTTTTCATATTTTTAAACAAAATTTCTAAATTTACATTAGTATCGGCAATATATATGTTGAAACTAATGAAAATATTTGGCAATTAAACTTTTTGACATCATTAGCTGCTTACGTTGCGGTAAACGTCAACATAATAACTATATAGGTTTAAAATACCTAAATGTATACATAAAAATCAATATCATCTCAAAAGTGCCGATTTTTAAGCATTGGATGCGTTTTCACGATTTTTTAGATTGAAGGAAAGAGGAGAGATCTATACTTTTTCCGATAAAATTCTGAAATTTGGACTATTGTTTTAAAAATAATCGAGTACCATTTTTCAGCTATATGTACATTACTTTAAGTTTAAAGTTTGTAATTTAATTTAAAGCAATTTAAAAATGCAATATTGTGAAACATTTAATCGATTTCAGTGCCTCCTAATGAGGAATGAAATTGAGGTTAAAAATATTTTCCAAAATGCGAATTTCTGAAGTTTTCGATTTTTCCTGTGTGTCGTAGCCAATGATCATACAAAATTTAATCTTTTTATTACAAAAAAGCGTGAAAGAAGACAGATATACGGATACTTGAGAATTATATTTATCAGTGATAAGGTCACGTTTTCTAAAATTTATTAGATCTAAGAAAGGAAAGCTTCTTGAAATAAAAACTGTATACATATAAAGTAACCACATTATAATATTTGGAAAGTTTAATTAATTATTTTGAAAGTACAAGGCTGTTAATATTTGAAAAATAGTAAAAATCTAACAATCTTAAGGGAAAAGCGACAATAAAATAAAAATGACATTTTGGTTTATTTTAAGAAATTTACTCTTCGAGATTTCATAAATGCAAATTCATTGACAATGTCATCCAAATTTAGTTTATCGCATATTTCATTTTCTATGCTAATAAGAGCCAGACTGCTTAGCCTATCTTGACTCATTGATGAACGCAAATCGTTTTTAATAAATTTATGTTTTGAGAATGATCTTTCTCTAGCAACAACTATTACAGGAAGTGTTAATAAAACATGCAAAGCAATACAAATATTTGAAAAACCTCTTATTAAATCCTTGGTGAAGATATATTCTAAAATTTAAAAGGGCTCATTTTGTTTCAAATAATCTTGAATAGCTTCTAATTCGTCATAGAGATCCATAGCACTAATGTCACTTTCTTCTCTAGCATTGCTTGTTAGTTTTTTAAAAGTCTGTGCAGAATTTCATTTTAGTTTCATATTTCGTCCTAGATAAGCTATGTAGATCATAGAGGAAACTGAAATCAGCATTATGCATTTTTAGCTGTTCAAATCTTTCACTAACAGAGGTTATTGTAGTATCCAAAATAGAGTAAAAGAAAGCTAATAAATAAAGCTAGTATCAAAGGTCTTGAACTCTTCCATCCTTGTGTTCGTAATCGGATTTTACTTTTATCTTGCGTGGCCGAACAGATAGCAATAGAGGAAATTTTGGTTCTACATCAACATCTTCAGCTAATCCTTTGCGTCAATCAAAATCCTTCCTCAGTTCTGTTGCTTTTCATATATTCAATCAAGTTTTCTTGAACATATATTGAAGTATATGCGTTCAAACTACGAGATGTAAAAGGACAAAATTAATAAATATTATTGCTCGCCCGCAAGTGCCGACCGGGTGTGAGGCAGCCCGTGCACCCATAGGACGGCGTGGCTCTGCATATACCTTTAACTAGCTGAAATTACCCGGCGTTACTCGGGTTTTTAAGTCAATATATAAGATATTGAGGAAGATTTGAGAATAAAACCAAGTAATGAAACCAGGTTAATTTTTATTGTAGTCCCTCATGATATGCAAGATTTCTTATCTTCACATCTTTTTCCCAAATAAATAAATGTTTTTCCGCATCCTTTATCGACAAATGTGTATTTTGCTATCAAATAATCATAATAAACAGTCGATCGAATCACTTTTAAAATATCGTTATTTCACTCAAATTAAGTTCCAGTGAAAGAAACCGCAAGATAAAATGTGGTCATGTCTTACAAAAACATTTCATTCTTGGGCAGGAATTGGTTCTAGCAATGCAACCGGTGGAAACACGTTTGAAGATATTACCAAATTTAGCTTAATCATACGTTATCCCATTCAAAGGCTGATTTTGGGAGTATAATTTGTCGCGTAAATATTTTAAAGTCAACCCTACGAAACAAAATGAGCTCCCGGACTTTGAACTATATTTAGGCGATAAAAAGTATTTTAGTACGACATTGAAAGTCTAGTTTTAATGTAATAAGTTCAATTTGCTTAATTGATCCATACAAATGTTCAATTGAAAGGAAAGCAAAATGTACATATAGATGTTCAAGGGAGGAAGAGTTAACGATTATAAATTTTGGTCTAAATTAAAGAATTGTTATAGAAGTTCTCTTATTGTACCTTCTTACTTAGATATCTTTTACCTTATAAATTTTCAATTTTAATGAAAACACATTTGTCTCCTAAGTATAGAGAATATGCAGAATACATTAAAAGTTATTAGAGAACGGAAGCAGTTAACATTTCACATTGGAACTGCATTCCGCTTACCTTTTGAAACAATTAGCCAGATTTATATTTTTTTGGAGATTGTCCTTCTTTGAATAACCATAGTTTCTTTCTTCCCTACTTTATTTTATATCAGGTATATATTATTTCTTTTAGTTAATATTATGTATTGTTTATAACGGCTGTCAAGTAGATTGTTAATCCAACAATAAGCTCATTCCCGTGTTATTTATTTAAATGAGAAAAAATTATAATAGAAAAACATTTTTAAAATGAAAAATGTAGTCAAATTGCTTTAAAACCCCCCCCCCCCCCCATTTGCTTAACTTTTTATTGCTTCTACGTTCTGTAGTTGTTGCGTTATAAATGCACAAACAAAAACATATTCTTCAAAATATCTATAGTAGAGATAATCCTAACTACTTCGAAGCTAAACCAGCCTTTGTATATAAAAAACGGGTACTACTGGGTTATCCCGGACCCCTATTAAAAATGCTATAATATTTTCATTGTACTCTAGTACCCGAATCCAAGTTAAGCTGCTGGGTGTTGAATTCGTTCCATTTTCTTCCTCTTTCCGGGTTGGGTTAAGTGATAGGAGGTTGGATTCGTTACATTTTCCTCCTCCCCCTGGGTTGGGTTAAGTGGTTGGTTTTGGAGTCGTTCCATTTTCCACCTCCCGGGTAGGGTTAAGTGGTTGGGGGTGGGATTCGGATACTAGGGTGCAATGAAAATATTATAGCATTTTTAATAGGGATCTTGGATAACCCAGTAGTACCAAAAAACGTAACAGTTGCCACTTTTATATTAACGCGAATAAATTTATAAACCTATAGCATTGTATCAGTTTTGTTTGTATATTAGATTTTGATTATTTCTTTTTGACAATTACCTTAGCAGAAATTGTGACTTTTGTTCCTAGTTCAACTTGTGACTTATTTTCTACCCAACACTGACATTTTTTCCTTGCTTGTATTTTATATTTTGATCCTTTCGTTTTCAAAATTACATTAGCCAAAATTGTTACATTTTTCCAAGCTAAAGTTGACTTTTTCCCTACCCAAAAATTAGCCTTTTCTCTGAGCAACAGTAATGACATTTTTACGCGAATAAATATGTAAACGTATGACATTGTTTCAATTTTGTTTGTATATTGAATTTTGATTATTTCGTTTTGACAATTGCATTAGCCAAAATTGTGACTTTTTCCTTGCCAAAGTTATGACATTTTTCGGACACAACTCTGTGACTTTTATTACGAGCAACAATTGTAACTTATTAACACGAATAAATATGTACTCGTATTGCATTTTTTGTTTTGTTTATTAAAGTTTTATTGTTTTATTGTGACAATTTGATCGCTGCATCTCAATAATATTAGAGTTCATAATTAATTATTACAATAAATTTCTGAAAATCAGCATTATAATAGTGCCAATAGATTAAAACCAATTGCTTTGCAATAACGGAAAGTAATGTTGATTCCATTCTTCTCCAAAACCGAGACAAGTCCTTTCGTTTTCAAATTACCTAAGCCAAATTGGTGACTTTTTTCCTACCCAACATAGTGCCTTTCTTTCCGAGAAACAATTGTGACAATTTTACGCGAATTAACATTTATACGTATGGCTTTGTTTCAGTTTAGCTGTTTTTTTTAACTTTCATCGTTTCGTTTTCAAAATTACCCGAGTCAAAATTGTGACTTTTTTCCTAGTCCAAAATTGTGACTTTCTTTCCGAGCAACAATGGTGATCTTTTTACGCGAATTAACATTTAAACGTATGGCATTGTATCAGTTTCGCTGATATTTTAAATTTTAGATTTCCCATGTAAATCAAATAGAAAGTATAGTTCCCGGAATCGATCCCTGGACTTAAAATTTTCGCAAGAATATCTATCCTCGGAAGCTCAATTCCAGTTGTAAAAGATTTCCACCAAGTGTCACGAAAATTGGTCTAATGGTTCAAACGGGGGACAGACAGACGGGCAGACAGATAGACAACGAAGAAACTATACGTTTATTTTCATTCTTGAAAGTAGGCCAAACATTTTCCACAAAGACTTTAAAATACACAACAATTCTAATCTCTATATCTGACTTCATTAACACTAGATCAACGAAAAATGAATATTTGTTTATTTTCGTTATGGTCGCACTATTCATCGCAACCAATCTATTATTTATACTTCAAAACAGCGTCAAAATTTCGTATTACGAAGCTGGTGCGTAGGAAAGTATCGCCTTTGCTATCTATAATATTAATAATTTCCCTTTTCTGAACGAAGATATTATTACTGATTCACTTTATCACAACAATATTATGTTTATAATAGTGTATCTGATCTGATTGAACATTATATCAACATCTGTGACTTTTTTCTTGGGACTTTTTTTCCTGTGACTTTATTACTGCGACTTATTTCCTGTGACTTTATCTCCCCTACAGTGCAGTGCTTTCCCTTCTCAGTGTTTGCTTTCACCGTGCAGTTATATAAAAACTCTTATTTTTCTGTGCATTTTTCTTTTTTTTCTTTTACTTTTTAATTGTGCATATTAACCTTAACTTTCCGCATCCCACATCTTAAAATTTCCTCTCTTATGATTCTTTCTTCCAAAGAAATCTTGCCCACTAATAGCATTCCTATCTTGCCCGTACCTTCTCCCATCTGCAGACCCTCGCTTCAGGCTGCTACGGCGATCATTAGCTCGCCTGGCCTTCGATCACCCACTGTCATGCCTCCCTCTCTCAACCCTGAGGCAGCTGAATTCATACCCTCCCCTATCGCACCCTCGTTCCCACCTCTATCTTTACCTGCTTCACATCCAATCACTTCTGGAACTCGCCTTAACCTATATGCTCCTGATGTCATTCCGTCCCAACCTCAACCGCGTCTTTCCTTAGACACAAATGCTTCCGAATTTTACCAATCCTTTTCTAGACCCACATACTCATATCTTTTCTCTAACTCCACCAAAAATTTGTCCTCACTCCCTGACCCCAATACAAAGACAATTTTATCTGAACAGTTTAAGCTTTTTCTTCGCTCTCTTCAGATCATATACTTACACACATTGAAGAACTTCGTTCTATCCAATTTCACAATAATGTACACATCATCGCTATTGCTGAAACATGTTAAAACTCTCCATCTCATCCTCTACTGTAGACAGTGATGGCTATAAACTGTACCGTAACGATCGCGTCGGCAAAGGTAGCGGCGGTGTCGAAATCTATGTAAGAAATTATATCTCATTAATTCAACCGTTGAAGGCGTGATGTGGTGGAATAATTCCATATGGATTACTAAATAAAAATCTTGTAATTTTCCACTATTTTATTAGGACACGACCTAGGTTTCGACGCTTAGCGTCATCATCAGGTGATCATCACCTGATGATGACGCTAAGCGTCGAAACCTAGGTCGTGTCCTAATAAAATAATGGAAAATTACAAGATTTTTATTTAGTAATCAAATGATATCTCATCTAAAATGGTTGAAAGCAGCGAATCTAATTAAAGCAGAAGACCCGAATTTCTCTTCCTTGAGTTAAAAATCAATTCCCAGAATATATTTATGGCCACCGTATACCGCTCACCAAAAATTGGCCACCCATCCGATATTGATGAAGTGATTGCTAATAACATGAACAAATACAATCACATAATAATTATTGGTGACTTGAATGCCAACATACAACAAATTCCGATTCAACATATTTATATAACTCCCTCAACTCCCTTGGCCTTAGTATTCTTCCGTTAAATGCAACTCACCATACTCCTACTTCCTCTACCCTAATTCATTTAGCCGTTACCGCCAACCATGACAAGGTTCTCGCACACGGTCAACTCTCTGCTCCTGGAATCTCCCTCCACGCACGATATAATATACATTGCCTATTCAGTAAGGTGTCCTATTCACAAGCAGAAATATATCACCTGTAGGGACTACAAAAACATCAGTAATGAAAAGTCTGCCATGCCTTGGCTATCCATTGAATATTTGGACGATATTAATGAAAAGGTCGAGACTTTCAACAACTTTATACAATCACTAATCAACACTCATGCTCCACTAAAGACTAAATGAGTCTCTATGCCCCACGCACCATGGCTATCAACTGATGTCAAACAGATGATGAAGAGACATGACTATGCCTTTCGCATTTTCAAAAATACGAAAACAGCTTTCATACTGAAATTTTAAAAAATTAAGAAATAAGACAAAACAGCTCATCAGAAACTCTAAAACCAGATATATTCAATCGATAACTTGTCCTAATTCATCACAATCTCGGTTATGGAGCAACTTGAAATTATTTGGCATTGGAAAATCTAAGGATACACAATTGCCTCCTCATATTTGCCTTGATGCACTTAACACTTTATTCACCACTCCCCCAATTCCAGATGACAACGAATTGAAACAGAAACACATAAATAACCTCCTACATCAACAATCTCCTCCAACCTCAGCATCATCACCATTACAATTTTCCCCTGTAACACAGCTCGAAGTACTAAAATCTTTACGTAAAATTAAGTCCAGAGCACAAGGTGCCGACGAAATTCCAAACACTTTCCTTCATAAGATTATAAATTTAGTTCTACCTGTCCTCACTCATATATTCCACTGATCGCTTATGCAAAAAAAATTTCCATCGTAATGGAAACTCGCCTTAGTTCGTCCTATACCTAAGAAAATTATTTCTTCCGATATAACTGAATTTCAGCCAATCAGTCTTCTTCCTACATTATCAAAGGCATTTGAAAAGATTATACATGAACAAATCACTTTTTCTAAACAAAAATAATATCTTTGAACCACTGCAATCGGGTTTCCGAAAATCACACAGCACAACCTAAAAATCACTGACCATATCAGATTAGCAATGGACAAAAGTGAAGTCACTATCTTAACTCTTCTGGACTTCAGTAAAGCTTTTGACTCTGTAGATCAATACATACTTCTAGCCAAACTTCGACTCATGAACTTCTCCTCAGATTTGTTAAACCTAATTTCCTCATACTTCAATGATCGCTATCAAAAGGTCGTAGCTGACAATCATTCTTCAAGATGGATTAAAGTGACACGAGGTGTACCAAGTGGTTCAATCCTAGACCCACTGCTATTCTCTCTATACACATATGACATATCTTCTCAGCTTGATTATTGTAAATACCACCTCTATGCAGATGACCTCCAAATTTATATGCACTCTCCCATTATTGATGTCCCTCTCATCATTGGTCAGATGAATCATGACCTCACTTCCTTATCCAAATGGAGCAATGCAAACTTCATATAAATTAATCCAACAAAAAGTCAGTCTATTATCATTGGGTACCCCAAACTTCTCTCCACATTAATTCCACGAAACTTCCCCCACGTTTTCTCAATAATTCTCTCATTCCTTTCCAAAAATCTGCAACTAATTTTGGGTTATTATTCAATTTTGGGTTATTATTCAACGAAACTTTGACCTGGACTGATCATATAACTAAAATATGCAATACTGTTAACAGCTCAATCCACTCGCTTAAGAAAACTAAAAGCAATGCCCATTTTTCTCTTCTCAAACAACTTATCACCGCTCTTGCCCTTCCAAACCTCGATTACTGCGATACAGTCTATCAAGATATATCTAACGAGTTATCTTTAAAATTGTGACCTTCAAAAGAGTGACCACGTCACTCAATCTTTTCATAAGTTAGGTTGGCTGTGCCTCGAAGCTCTTAGACGTCTCCACCTCCTCACGTTTTATAAAATTAAAACTTCAAATTCCACAGTATTGAACACTAAATTTTCCCAAATGAACTCTGTACACAACGCCAACACTAGGGGCAATAACCTTTTCTCTATTTCACATCACAGGACAGAGATCTATAATAAATCCTCCAGGTTACAGCTTGCAGGCTATGGAACGCCCTACCTACAGGCTTCCAAAATGCAACATTTCTCCACATCTTCAAACATAAATACTTTAATTTGCTGTTCACGGCCCAAAGCTCAGGTCAACCTTAGGATTTTTTTTACCTTTTATGCAATGGATGCCTTCACTCCTCCTAACATAATTAATATTAATTAATCCCTTAATAGGATAGTGAGTTTCTCACAACGTACTTAAACTACTATGGAGTATGTTACCTTCTAATGATATTTATATATAAATATGTATGTATATATATATATATATATATTCCATTTTCTTCTTATAATATGCATTTTGTTATCCTCTGTATCTTTATCATATATATATTGCATGTATATTTATCTATATTACTTGAATATCTTTATTTATATATTTGTGACAGTATACAGCGATGCTGTATTTACAATGTTTCCTACTGTACTTACAGTTTTTATATTTTGTTGTAGTTTTCCATGTATTTTTCATGTATATTTTATGCATAATTAATGAATTTTCATATATATTTTGTCTATGTATCTTTATTACTTGAATGGCTTTATTGTGACAGTATACAGCGATGTTGTATTTACGATGGTTCCTACTGTACTTACTGCTTTCTATATTTTGTTGTAGTTTTCCATGTATTTTTCATGTATATTTTATGCATAATTAATGTATTTTCATCTATATTTTGTCTATGTATCTATATTTCATGCGTATATTACTTGAATGTCTTCATATGTATATTTGTTACAGTATACAGCGATGTTGTATTTACGATGGTTCCTACTGTACTTACTGCTTACTATATTTTGTTGTACTTTTCCATTATTATATATACACTATATAGGATTTTCTCAGGTTTTTCACACCCCCCTTCTCTGTGAGTGTTTTTCTGCATGGATTTTACTTGGAAGAACAAACCTGTTTATACTGAGGTTTTCCTCACAAACCTAAATCTGTCTTCACTTATATATTTTTGTTTTGTATATTTTATATACACTTCATTGTAATACTTTAATTTTTAATATTCATTATATTGACGAAGGGTTAAATGTAAGAATAGACCTCATGGTCCAAATTTCGCCCGACTAAAGACGATTAACTATCTATCTATCCCATTCTACTCCCCTTTCTCTGTTTTCATCTTCCACCCTCACGCTCTCCTCACACACTCCCTCCCTTTCTCCCTCTTTATCTTACTCCCTCCCATTCTACTCCCAGTCTCACTCCCTTAATTCACTTCTATTGTTTCTTCTCGGTAAATTGGTGCCAGAAAAAATATTCGAATAACAAACCTCGTGCTCCATAGCACACACCAGAAATTAAGCAAATGATGGCTCACCGTGACAATATTTTTCTCAATTAAAAAAACTAAGACAATGACATTTTAATGAAGTATAAATCGATATGAAATAAAACCAAACAGCTTCTGAGAAATTCCTATAATAAGTTTGCACACTCAATTTCCAATTCAAAACAATCCCCCACTACGGTTTGGAATAATTTACAAATATTTCGTATTGATAAATCTAAAGATCTCCAGCTACTATCCCATATATCTCTTGATACCCTAAACATGAGCTTCTTTTCCACACCTACCCCTATTGATGATGTTCTCAAACGTAATGCAATCCAAGAACTTTCTTTCGAGGCCGATAGATACAAGGACTTAAATGAGAATTTCAATTTCACTGCAGTTTCACAATTTGAAGTTCTTAACGCTATAAGTAAAATTAAATCTAAGGCGCAAGGTTCCAATGGAATCCCTTTTGTCAGGATAAAAAATTAATTAATGAGATTCTACCATATATTACTGATTTATAAAATAGCTCTATTTCACAAGGAAAGTTCCCATCACAGTGGAAACTTGCCTAAGTACGTCCCAATCCTAAAAAAACGAATATACCCAACATCAAAAATTTTCGGCCGATTAGTTTCCTTCCAATTTTATCTGTCCTTTGAAAAACTTGTACATGAACAAATAATGTCATTCCTTGAGACGAATCGTTCACTAGATCCCATGCAGTCAGGATTTCGTAAGTCGCATAGTACCATTTCAGCATTACTGAACATTATAGATAACATTCGTTACTCTATGGATAATAGGAAATTGACCATTCTAGATCTTCTTGACTTTAGCAAAGCATTCGTCTCCTTAGATAAAGACATTCTCTTAGCAAAGCTACATTATTTAAGATTTTCAGAAATGGTAATAAGTTGTATCTCGTCCTACCTGACTGACAGAATCCAGAAAGTAATATCAAATAAGCTGTCCTCCTCTTGGATTAAATTTACCCGAGGTGGGGATCAATTTTGGGCCCCTTATTGTTCTCTCTTTACATAAATGATTGCTCTCGCATTCTTAAATACTGCAAGTATCACTTATATGCTAATGACCTTCAGATTTACCTAAGCACCACCTCTTCTCAGTTAGAGAAATCATTAGAGAAAGTGAACTATGATTTATCAATACTTAGTTGCTGGAGCAAAAATAATTTTCTAAACTTCAATCCGCAAAATCTCAGGCAATCTTAATGGGCTATTCTAAAATCCTTGCATCTTTTTCCTCTAAAGAACTAAAACCTCTTTCAATTTCTGATACTGCCATTCAGTCCTCCAATCATGTCAATGACCTTGGAATAACAATAAATAAAACTCTTACTTGGAACCAACACGCTATTAAAATCAGTAAGATAGTCTACTCCTCCATTCACTTCCTTAGGCGATTAAATAACACACTTTCTTTCTTTCTCAAAAAGCAACTAGTCAATTCTCTCATCATTCCTCATTTCGATTTTGGCGATATAGTCTTTCAGAATTTAAAACAAGAGCTCTCCGTTAAACTTCAGAGAGCGCAGAATGCCTGTGTTAAATACATATACAATCTAAAGAAATCCGATCACATCGCTGAATCTCTACTTAAACTCTCTTGGCTGAACCAAGAATCTAGAAGGCGGCTGCAGTTAATCTCGCTATTATTCCAAATTCGTAGAAATAATACGCCTCTTTACCTTTCTTCGCAATTCAACTGTATCAATACTGTTCATAATTTACATACAAGAGAAAAACACAAACTTCTCATTTCCCACCACAGGACGAAAATCTATAATAAATCACGCACATGCACTTTCAAATAACACATTGTTATTCCTTCTAAATCTTGCCGCTAAACTCAATTAAGTAATTTTGTAGGATAAACAAGGGTAACATATTATTTAACCTTAATGTCTTTGTGAACAAATTTTTTATTTTACTTTGTATTTTTATTTGTTTTCGTGTAAAATGTTATGATAAATAGCTACAATTGTAAAACTAGATGTATGTGTTGATTGATGTAAATGAAAATCAGCATCAATGTGACAAAGATATTTAAATGACAATAGGTTAGGATAATTTCTTTGTACATTAATCTATTTCATTTTTTTCCTCTTCACATTTTCTCCATTAAATGTAATGTAGAATGTTTATGTCTTTATATATGCATGTATGAGTTTATATTTTTATATTTGTGCATAACAATCATTCTTGTGACATATACAGTGTATTCACAGATGGCAAGTGGTTAGATGAATTTCTTTGTACCATTATTTTATTTATTTTATGTTATCCCAACAAATGTCTTGATACATGTATATTTATGTATCTGCAGATACATTTTTTATGATTCTATATGTGTATATGTGTTCATCAAAATCATCATCATCATTATATTGTATTGTTAAATGACAAGGGGTTAGGTGGAAGAGGAGACTGACTTAGTCTCAATCTCGCCCCAATAAAGACGTAATTCAAGTCAATTCCCTTTCTCTCTTTTCATCTTCCTCCAATTCTCCTTTAATCTCTCTTCCTCTTTTTCCCTTCAATAATGTATCTATCTCTGCGTAATATAGTATGTGAATTTTTACATATTGGGACTTATATAAAACATACCTTTAAAGGAATATACACCTTCGTAAGAAACATTAGTCAATGGTAACTATATACTTAAAAAAATCACGACATACGGAAGACGCATACAAATAATATGCATAAGGTTAATCCCCTCAAATTAAGCGATAATGGGAATTCACATTATAGCTTACATATCTCATTGTTTAAAAACTGATAAATTTCACTTTTTCTGATTAACCCTGGAATGACACACTGTGGTTTCCTACCCCTCAGTCCCCGACATTTGGTCGTATCTCGAGTGCAGTTCCACCGGCAAGCTTCCACTCCACACTAAATAGTATTTGTTCATTTCCCAGCCCATTCAGCATCAAAATCATGCCAGTCGTGACTTGCAATTCCTTCAGTTCGCATTTAAATTTTGTCTGGGGTATGTGTCATCCCAGTGTGGCTTAATCGGTTGTATTTTTATAGTAGGTAAAAATTATTGCCTGATCTTTTTTATTGTTTTTTGCTAGGAAATATTTCTTAGTTGTTTGTTGTAAGTAGGTAAGAAGCAAGAAGAGAGATACCTCCAAGCTTGACCACGAAGAAGGGACATCTTTATTTGCTTTCAATCACAACAAAATATTGGTTTCGTACTCGCCTACACAAAATTAAGTTATGCTTTTTCTATCAACCCTTTATAATGATGATGCTACAACCAGTGAAACTGGAAAACCAGAAATCATGATGTTATATAATGCTACCAAAGGTTGGACTAATACATTTGATCAACTGAGCCATACCTATACCACTTCGAGAAAGACATGAAGATAGCCACTGCGATTTTTCTTTGGAATGCTTGACCAAAGCAGTGTCAACGCTATGGTACTTTACACCTTGGTTAATTGGCAACATAAGACTACAAGGAAAGAGTTTATTTTTAATTTGGATTTCAGCTTGTTGAAGCCTTACATAAAACTATGACTCCAAGTTGAAACCAAAAGAAGACCGATTATCATCGCTATAAAAGGAATTTTGGGAGAATTACTTTCACTGGAGGACCTCACAAAATTAGAGAAACAAGTTAGATGCTCATTCTGTGACAGGATATAAAAACCAAAATCATCTGTTCCCTCTGCAAAAAAGCTATTTGCAACGATCAGAGAGGAATGCTCTGCTTATGGTGCTTGTCGAGATATGGACAGAGTTATTGCTCTGACAAACTAACTTTCTAATGTTGAAATTGTGTCTAACTTTCGTTATTTGTTTTTCATGGTTCTCTTTATATTGTATTGCCATTAAACATGTGCTAAGTATTTTCAGAAGAGAACATTGCATTTGTCTTACAATTAGTGATTTTATGATACAAATCTGTCTTTTTAAAACATATATCATCATTTTAAATAAATGTGTACTTTGGTATATTGTTAGCAATATTTCTCCTCTTTCTTATTCATCAGAGTATCTAGAAATCCCAAAAAATTCATTTTAATCATTACCAATTTTTAATAACGAAGAAATTAATTCGGGGTGTGTAGCACTCCAGTGTGTCATAAGAGAGTGAGAAAATAGTCTTTCCAGGGATAAATGCAAATTTTCTTGCTAATTTGGTACATACTCGAATTTTCTCTCAGAGAAAAGTAAATATTATTATTTTAGAATAAGAGCGGTTTAAACCCCGATTTCATATCATAATTCTAACTAATTAAAAATGCATTTTAATAAAACTCGGCAATGATTTCTATTCGTTTCTCCTAGGGGTATTTACCAGTGCAAAAAACCGACAAACATACATTTGGATATTAGTATATATAAGAAGATTGCGTAAAATATATTCATATATTTCCAATGTTAAAAATTTTGTCTTCATTCAAATTAAATCTTCATACTTGGGTAGATGCCTTTGGAAAGTCTCATAGTGGGTTTTCTACGACCCCCTACTATCTAATACACAATTTTAAAGAAAACTAATTAACATCTAGAAAGATGGATACTTATATATTATTTTTCGTCTTATTACCAATAAAGCTCACATGTCCAATAGAAAGTTATAAGAAACTTAACGTGGAACAATTGGGTTTAGTTGGCGAGATTTATTTCCTATATTTCTTAATATTAACCGTTTAAAAGGCAGATATGTTCAGCATGACAATACAAAGATAATATACACATTTCAGTAAATATTTATTAAAAATGATTTTGAATGATCACTTTTTATCAGAGTGGAGAGTCTTATTTTAAAATATGATAAAACCAAAACAAAAACATTCCAGGTATTAATCTTGCATCCCATTCTTATGACAACCCCAATGGTGGTATATGGTTCAATTCCACGTACCTGAATTTGCATCCAGCATCCGACGTTGTCCCCGGCAAAATCTGCTCGCACCACGTCGAGCATGTCCACGGGAAAGGGGCGGAATGTCACGGACTTCTCGTACTGGTCATGCCAAGTGCAACGGAGCTTGCGTGCCTGATCCCACACCTCTTGGACCTGCGCCGAGAAAACATGGTCGTAAGATATGAAGCAGATTAATTCTAAGAGAGTATAGGATTGCATCGCCAATCCTTTAAGCGAACTAGTCATTAAATATGTGGTGCTTAATTAAAAGTAATTTACCATGAAGTCGTTTTTGGATACTTTCTTTTGGATTTGTTCAATTAACCGGTAACGTCAATTACCTACCTACAAGCTATCCTTGCATATATGTTTGCCAACTCGTTTTACAGTAAAAGGGAGCTCAATATAAAGCAAAATTGTTTCTTATCATTTTAGATGAGGTATAAGTATTATTTTAGACTACTTTTCAGATTGAAAATAGGCTTACATTTTCATCTTTGTGTCTGTGTATATCTGCCCTCCTATTAACTTTTGAACTAATAGACCGATTTTCATGACACTTGGTGGAAATGTCTTGCTACTGGAACCGAGCTCCCAAGGACAGTTTTTGTTGCGAAGATTGAATGTCCCGGGTTTGATTCCAGGAACTATCCTTCTCATTTGATGTACATGGAAAATCTGAAATCCGTCGTAGAGAGTAATTTTCTCTTGTTCATTATAATATCTTAGAATTGTAATATCGGAGCGAGTTTTGTCCTATTCTCTGAGGAGAGGAATGGAAATTCTAATTTTATAGTAGAATTGTGCTTATCTATTGTATTTCTTCGATTTCGCGTAAATACCGGCGCACAGTGGTTCCAAATCGAAAAAGCTGGCCAAAAATCATATTTGTTTTATTATGAACCACATTGTGGTTATTTTTGTCAATCTGTAAAGTGCTTGACCTCCCAAATTCATTTTTGCCATCAATTTTACCATATCTGTTACAATTTAAGTTCCATAGAGGTACTATATGTTCGAAATTTTTGAAAAATTAAAAGAAAAATAACACAATCATATTCATAAGTACCTTTCCAATTAAATTTCATAAACTATTACTATGGTAAATATTACAATAGGAAATGCATAAATATCTCTAATAACGAAATTTATTCTAATAGAAACGACATATTTCAAATTCATCGTCTGATTCGCTCCCTTCCTCTGAGTCCGTATCGCTCTCCGTCTCATCTATAAGTAGAAGCCCCCGAACATCAGCGGTCAAAACTTTTGCATTTTTTTGGAGGCCCAAAGGAGGTGAAAATCACAGGATCAGAGGTCAGTAGGAGTCGCCAGAAAAGACCTTAATTTGTTGCCCGCCTTGGAAATTTCCTCGTGTGCAACTCCCTAAACCCGCGGATGTCCTTATTTCGCGCTTCCATTGCCTCTTCCGATAGTTGTCCGATAAGAAGGATAGCCCTTTCTGCAATATCTGCACCATGAATGAGGACCTTATGAATTGTAGGTGGCATGTAATATTACCCATAAAAGCGAAAGTATAGTTCTGTGATGTCCTTGCAGTAGTTGGTGAATACAGGAGCGTTCAGAAAATAACCCCTGGATATGGCTTTCAAAATTACCGAAAACCGAGAAATCAGTTCCTGATTGATTCCTGAAAAAGCATATTTCACAAATATCACATACCTATAGGGTAAGCCATAAAAATAAGAGCTAGTGCGAAGTGAAATTAACGAGGTCTCTCCGCCCCGTCAATCTCCGGCCTCCGGAGGATACTATGGCCTCTGACCATTCTTAGAACAGCGGGAGGTATTTTGAAAATGGCATGGTATATCTTGGAAGTCTGTGTACAAAATGAGAGCTTATATGGTTCGAAGTACTTCGTAAATAATCCCATTCCTTATATTCTGTTTGAAAAGACCAAAAGTAAGGATACAAAAGAAAAATTTACAAGGAAATAATGTCGAATTCGGTGATTTGGCCGTCCCAAATTTTGACTGACATATATTACAAATGTAAAATATCACATGATAGAAACGTTTATCTTAGAGGTGTAAGAAAATATGTTATCAACGCTTTTAATAACCTTTGTTGATAAAAACCACAAATCTCGATGTACTCTGTAAACCCGCCAGTATCCTCTTCGGCAGCGGGTTCTGCCGCGGTTTTTCTCGCTGGGGAAGTTCCGCGGTGGGTCTAAAGTTGTGCCTCTTCGTCATTTTGGGAAGCTTATTCCCAATCATCGCCTCTTTTTCGTCGGAGGCTGATCTTGCAGGTTTTCAGTAGCTGCTCTGGGCCTCTTAGTCCAGTTCCAGGAGCTGACCTGTACCTCACCGATTGCCCGAAGCTCGTCGGCACCTTTCAGCAGCAGACAATCGTAGAACCTCCTCACCGTGTCTCGCAGCCGCTCCGAAATCGGGGAGGCTTCTGCTGCAGCAAGGAGGGTTGCTGTATTAATGCCGATAGGAGGCCGCAGTATTATTCGCAGGTTGGTGTTTTGCCATGTTTCTAATCTGTTCCTGCAGCCGCCATTAAGTCTGGCCGACCACGCAGGCGCTCCGTAGAGTACGGCTGGCAGGAGCACGCTCTTGTAGAGGAGCAGCTTTAGCTCCTTGCTAACGTAGGCATTCCTCAAGATGGGGAGCAGCGTAGCCCTCGTGTAATTGGCCCGCGTGATGATCCTTTGCACATGGGCCTTGAAAGTCAGTCCCTTGTCCAAGGTGACACCCAGGTAGAGCACCGACTCGTCCCATGGAACCGCTTGGCCGAGGATAGAGATCAGCTCTGGCGGATCCAGATTCCGGTTATGGTGGAAGAACACTGCCTGAGTCTTCGAAGGATTGATCGCTATCCGCCAGCGTAAATACTACTGGGTGAGACTGTCGGTGGACCGCTGCAGGTAGGATGCAGCAAGGCGAGGCTGTTTCGATCTCGCCAAGACCGCAGCATCATCTGCGAATAGGGCTATCTTAACATTCCAGTGATGGTTGGTGGGCAGGTCGGTGGTAAATATACTAAATAGGAGAGGACCGAGAACGGAGCCCTGTGGAACGCCACCTGAGATCCTCCTCGGCGATGAAAGTGTTCTGCTCCAGTGCACGCGGAAGGACCTCTCTTGCAGGTAGGATTTGAGGAGTTTGCAGGCCCAGAGTGGGAAGTCCATCGCTTCTATCTTGCTAAGAAGACTCGCGTGCCAGACGCGATCAAAGGCCTTACTCACATCTAGGAATGCCCCGACCGCGCATTCTCGCCGGTTGTAGGCATCCGTGATTAAGTCTACTACTCTCACCAACTGCTGGGTCGTAGAATGTTCGGACCGAAATCCAAACTGCTGAGGAGGAAGGATGGAATTTTCCTCAACATGGCTAAGCAGGAACGGCAGGATCGCTCTCTCCCATGTCTTGCTTAGGCCAGACAGCAAGGAAATGGGTCGATAGGACTCCGGCTTGGATGGGGCCTTTCCCGGTTTTGGAATGCAAATCACCACGGCAGATTTCCAGCTGGCAGGGAAGTGACCAACTTGGATGGAGGCGTTTATGAGATGAGCCAGTGCTAGGCCCGCAGCAAGTGGAAGCTGGCACAGTACCTCGTCCGGGAGACCATCTTCTCCCGGCGCCTTCCGGAGTGGGAGACGCGAAAGGAGGGTCGTGACGGTGGCTAAGGAGACGGCTGGAGGCTCGCTTCCGGAGACGGCAGCTGCGGTGGGGAGGTCGTCGATGTTTAGGACCGGTGAGTCAGGCGATGGCGGATTGTCAACGAAGCAACTCTCCAAATAGGACGCCATACACCCTGCTTTTTCTTCACTGGTTTGCGCTGTTGCGGTCCCCGTCAGCAGCGGGAAGTCCTGAGCCTTGTCAGCACGCAGCGCACGGGCCATTTGCCAGAGGGAGCCATCGCGAAGGTTGAGTGACTCCATCCGCTTCCTCCAGGCCTCTTTGCGGAATGCCTGAATCTCGTCTCTGATTCGATGTTGCATTGCCGTTAACCGCCTTCGCAGGTCCGGAATGCCCCATCTTTGGAAGAGTCGACGCGCTCTGTTCTTCTCCTTGATATCCTGGAGAATCCAGGGCGGCAAGTTCATGTAGTCCGGTGGCTTCCGGATCCTTGTTGGGGACTCAGCCCTCAGAGATTTCAGGATGTTGTCGGTCAAATCAGTGGCCAGTTGGTCAATTCCGACAGCATCGACTGGTTCGCAAATGTCTTCCGGAATGGAGTCCGCTAACCTCTTGCGGAAGGCCTTCCAGTTCGTGTTTTGGAGGTCAAGGCTGATCTCCGGTGTGGAAAATATAGTACGGAGGCCCAGGTTTACCACAACCGGGTTGTGGTCGCTGCTCAAACAAGGCACGCTAAACATCGACAGCGATGTTCTAATAGAGCGGTGGAGGGCAATATCCAGGACTTCTCCGATACCAGTGTGGTGGTATCTGGTCGGCTCCATGGGTCCTGTTGCCTTCACTCCCTTGGCATCGAGCCACTTCTTGAGCCTTTCTCCGCGTGGATTTCCTGTACGCGAGTGCCACTCGTGATGCTTTGCGATAAAGTCCCCAGCTGCAATCGTGGGGAGATTGTTGCAGAAAATTTGATCAAAATCTTCTGTCACCAGTTGAGAGTTCGGCGGCAGGTAGCAAGAAGCGAGGTTGAGTTTTCCCCTAGGCGTGTCGACGACGGCCAGTGTTGCTTCGAGCGATCGCAGAGCAGGAGTAGGAAGCAATGAGGCATCCAGGTCCTCCCGGATCAGCATTGCCGTGCCGCCCGCAGTGTGCGGGGACGGCCTGTCATTGCGGAAAACTTTGAACCCAGGAACCGTCCACCTCCGTCCAGCACGGAGGTGAGTCTCTGAGAGGAGAGCAATTGCCGCTCCCTGTTTCTTCAGGAAACGGAGCAACTCCGGCGTCTTCTCTGAGATGCCTCCGTTGGCATTCCATGCCACAATGGTGAGCCTAGCTGTGCGACGAGCCTTAGTAGCCATCGAGGATATCTACTAGGCGGGTCATCACTTGTCCTAAGGCCATTATCTGCTGCTGGATTGCAGATGTGATATTGGCCAAGGCAGAGAGGAGTTCCCTGACAGGTGCAGAACGGTCTGCCTCTCCAGAAGCCGTGGCACTCCAGGGATTCCTCTCTGGTTTTGTCCTCTCACGCTGGTTGGGCTGCGGGGGTTGTTTCCGCTGCGTAGCAGGTCGCTGTAGGTCTGAGCGTTGCGAGGCTTCTCGCTGTGCAGGCTGCTGTGTGAAGCCAGGAATTGCAGCCAACTGCCGAAGTGGCGGGAACTCGTCTTCCAGCTCCAGACGGAGGTGTGGCGTGTCTCGTGTCGGCCTAGACCCCGGGATGGCGCTACCAAGAGACAGCGTCTGTTCCGGAGTCAGGTTGGAGGAAGATGATGCTTTGGTTTTCTTCCTCTTCCTCCCCTTCCGCCTGGCGGCCGCTCGTTGCTTAGCAGGTGCCTTCTGCTGGCGTCCTCCCTGGTGATCCTCCGCTTTACGGTAGAACTTGCAGACCTTGGAAGAAGCCACGTGTGCCCCACCGCAGTTGCAGCGGGTTGGGGCGTCTTCCGCAGCGAGAGTGCAGGACCTGCTCATGTGCGGGCCCGCACACTTAAAGCAACGGGCGGCCGCCTTGCAGTGCAGAGAGCTATGTCCCCAGCGGTTGCAATTAAAGCATATTTGAGGATGGCGATACTCGAATGGGGTGAGGCGCACGCAGGAGTTCAACAGGCGCGCGATGTTGACTGTACGCTCCGGCGTCCAATCGCCGCTGATGGTGAATGACGCTACGTACGTAGCCGTTGACGACTTTTCCTTAGTCAGGCAGTTCCTGACGTGTGTTGCAGGTGCCCCGAGGGAAATAAGATCCTCCATGATGTACGCAGGGTCCATGTTCGGGTGTAGTCCTCGAATGGTGAACTTCATCGTTCTTTTGTCGGAAGAGGACCAGGAGCTGTACTGCGCCTTTTCGGATGCCAGCATCGTCAGCACCGAGTTGTAGTCTACGGTGTTGGAAACCATCACCCTGGTGAAATCCTTTGTATTAGAGCAGACAAAATCTTTATCTGTTACGGACGAGCGGATGGCCTCAAGCATGAGGCGGTAGTCGGCGACGTCGTAGATGAGGATGGGCGGCGGTCGCTGCTTCCTCACCACAGGGGTCTGCTCCGCATCCATCGATTCCGGTTGGCTTGTGGATGGATCAGCAACACTGTCAACAAGCGCGTCGTATCTGTTGGAAACAGTTACAGTCGGCGTGTTGGGTAGACTCTCAGAGAAGCGTGGTTTCTTGGAGTTTCCCGCCTTATCAGGGGGAGACATCGCCTTTCTAGAGGATGCTGAATCCTTCTCGGACGTGCTGGGCTGTGCAGCTGCTGCTGGGTTCTTCACTCCAGCAGGGACCGAATCCGGTTGGCAACGGCCCTTTTCAGGGCCGTAAATGGCTGCTCGCTTTTTGCTGCTCTCCTCGGCGGTGAGAAAAGGCGTCTTCCTTCTGGAGGAGGAAGCTACATTCTTCCCAGGAGTCGCGCCAGGTGTGCTATTGGCTGTGGAATCCATGATGATGGATTCGGGGGTTGATGAGCAATGGCCCTTTTCAGGGCCACAAGAGGTGGAAGCCAATTGGCTTGAAATGTTGGGAAACCCACACTACTGAAGAACAGCTGGGCTCTTCAATCAATACAAGAATCTCAGAATCAGAATAATTCAATCATTCCATTCCAGAATCAGATCCAGAATATTCCTTCTTCCTTCGAATCCAATTCGATTCCATTCCATTCAATCTCTCCCACCACAAATCTACGCCTTGAGCTGCATCAAATGTAGCGCGCTTGGGTTGCCCTTCGCGCCGTGCCGCGCAACTGATATATGACCAGAAATTGCAAAATAGCAGATAGTTGAAAGAATTTTCGTCTCGCGGGTATTCTATAAACATCACACTATCTACCAGTGCAAATAACTCGGCGTCGTTAATCGTTGATAAAAACAATTTGAGGCATTTCATCTCAAAATTTGTGTAAAATGCAGTCCATTCTTCAAATCAATATAAGTTTTAAAATATCCGCAAACAAAAATACGAAAACACGTGGATGTCATCAATATAAATGCATGTCAATAAGAAATCTATATACAGGAGAATGAAAATATTCTAGTTTTGGCTCCTGAAAAAAAGTTGAAATTTTTATTTTTGGCCAGCTTTTTCCGATTTGGAACCACTGTGCGGCGTTTTCGCAGTTTTTATCCCTCATTACGAGAGTATTGCCAAAGCAACAACTATTGATGGACTCGGAGTTGATATAATCTAATCTCTAATACACTAGGGAGATGTCCGTTGAAATTCAACGGGAAAGTTTTTTAAATGAAATGTCGTGAATAGATTCGACGAAAAGATATTATACAAGTCAACGTTACCCAATTACACGAATGATTAAAGCTCTACATTCAAATGTATTCCATCTCGTAAATAACGAAACGAATGTTGTTTATATTCGTTGCTATGAAAATCAATTCTCTCTCTCGTATAAAAATAATTCAAAGCGTGCTTTCAACTAACAATAGGATTTCGAGGTTTAACAATGTAATGGGTTGGCAAGGCAACATCCCGTTAAAACGGAAAGATGTCCACAAAATATGTGAATTAAACGTTTTAACATGAGGAATTTCGAACTATAGGCGAAAAAAGATATACAGTATAAGAAACTTCATAGTTATTTCTTTAAAATGGTTCAGATACGAAGATCGTAGGTTATTTCTTTCTAATTTAGATCTCAAAAATGATAAAAGCCTTGCACGTCGAAAAGTCTATTTTTACGTGTTATTTTATGGGAAATGGAAATGTCTTCCTTGGAGTCGAACCCAAGATATTATTCGAGAGTTTTTTCGTCATCACCTTAAAATATGCGAATTTAGTATTCCTGCCCAACTTAAAATATATATCTTGAACCTTTATCTAGTTATTTGCATTTTTATTGCGTGACAGAGGGAGCCAAAAAGGGACAAAGGGACAAAGAGACAGAAATAGACTTATAGTATTTAGATGCTCGCATTATTTTCCTCACAAATACGCGTGATCAATTTAATATTCCATTCGAATGTATTTGTAATATTTAATAACGCTATATTATGGAAATTAAGAACACAAAGAGCAACATATCCGCGGTGATTTAAAAAAATGCGGGCTACCCTAGCAATCTCCTTTTTGAAATGTCGAAATACCGGAGAAAATTGAAAATAAACTTAAGGTATGAGCAAACAGGAATTAAACAACAGAATCGAAGGTAAGAATAAGAATCTTCATTTTTTTGCGTTAAATGGTGTAAGTCTCGAGTCAAAGTCTCGATCGTAAGATATTTTAAAATATTAAATGATAAAGGTCTACACATCGTATTCCAGCCGATTACGTGTTAATCAAATGCAAAACTAAAACTATCCTGATATCAAACGGATGCCTTTCCGGGGGACGAATGCCCATTTAAAACCTGTAGGAGTTCGGACCGATTATTCGGGCGAAAGATTTGTCGAAATCAAGCCGACCATTCCCGGTTTATTTGCATTGATGCCAGAAGGCTTCAGACGCAGGCAGGAACGCAGAGAATAGATATTAGATTATAATTATTAGATAATAATATATTAGATTAGATATAAGTATTAAATAAATGATTAAATGGAAAGTAGGCATCATAAGTTCCGTTTGGATTATCTTGTTTATTTTTACAAATTAACTAATATCCATTTTCTAAGATTTTTTACCTCTAATAAAGGATTCGTTATAGTTTTCCTTTCGGTAATTCGCTTGATCAGCTGCACGATGGCGGTTTGGCGTATGGAACTGCGTACTACGATGTGAAAGGGAAGCCTTTTACCGTAATTAGTGGAGGATACGTTTGTTAAAAAGCCACCGACGCAAGAAATCGCGATAGAATATGCAAATCAATCTCGTGAAATGTTTCTTTCATAGAAAAGGGCCAGAACAGATCCCGGTTGGTTAAAAAATAACGAGATGACGCCGTCATTCGAAATCATATCTATAAGGGAAAGCATTGTATGTTTAGAAGTTTGCATCTAAAGGTCTAGGGTGCGATCCAAGTCGCTCGCTACCTCCATGTTATTTTCTCAATTAATTGTTGTAGCGAGCGTACGATATTTACTTTCGCCACATACGTAGTATAGAGAAAGTATTGTTTTCATGAAAAAATTTAAATTCGAGATTTCAACTTAAATACATGTTTTAAGGTCACCTGAACACGTTTTGACTATTTCCTCGATTATGTCTGTGTGTATGTGTGACTGTGACCAGGATATTGTTTATGCTCGAACTCAAAAACTATTAATCAGATTAACACGAAATTTCATATTTGACATTTTTGTTAAAGGTAAAAGAACTGATTAGTTTTTGGTAAACATCGGTCGACCGAAAGTGGGTGTTGACTCTTGTCACATCAGTTTTTTTATATTTGTTTTAATATTTGATAAATGTAAAAAAAACTTCAATATAAGTGTAGGAAATTTAATTTTCTATAATGTTTGTTCGAAACATTTTCCCAAATAATGCATCGTTTAAGAGATATTTTAAAAACTAATTTTTTAGCTGCCATCATCACGCCACCCACCGGCGACTATTGTAAACAATTTACGCTTAGTTACGTCTAAGTGACGCTCCTTCTTATTTTCTTAATTCTTGGAGTTTAAGAGCTATATCCAATATCATAAGGCTATGGTTTGAATGTATTTCTGTTCTTTATAGTCTAAATTTTTCCCGCAGTTCCTTAAAATATTTATCATTTAACCTATTTGGAATTTTTAGAAATATTACAGGTATGGAGAAAGTCATGTGGTGGCCACATCAGATTTTTTAAATATTTGCTTTAATATTTGAAAAATGTAAAAGAGCACTGGAATACAAGTTGTAGGAAATTTAATTTTCTACAATGTATGTTCGAAACATTTTCACATATATAGTTTAAGAAATATTTTTAAAACAAATATTTTAGCTGCTACCCCCTACCGGCGATTTATATTTCTTATTTTCTTAATTGTTGGAGTTTCTGAGCTATAACCAATTTCAGAAGGCTATGGTTTGAGTTTATTTCTGTTCTTTATAGTCTTTACATCTTTTTCGCAGTTCCTTAAAATACATATTTGTTATCATTTAATCTATTTGGAATTTTTAGAAATATTACAGATATGGAGAAAGTCATGTGGTTGCCACATCAGATTTTTTTCATTTGCAATTTTTTTTAATGTTTGAACAGATATATTGATGGTACAATATTGTAGCAGTCATCGCCACCTGGTTTTAGCCTATTGCGATACTAAAGGTTAAATAAATATATATACCATATCTGGATTTAAACTTGCGAACGGATAATAGAAGGGACTTAATGTTAACTATTAAAATTTAAATCATTTTGGAACAAATCCAACAGTTATTTTTGAACATGAATAAATTATAATTTCTCACGTTTTTATCAATGAAAACAATTTCTACCTCCATCACAGTTTGCACTGTATGAACATTTATAACTCTATTACTTTTATAGAGAACATATTCAACGCTATTCAGTTTTCATTTCCTATGAAAAAGTCGTTCTCTTTTGTTTATATAATATTTTGTTGAGGTAATTTTCGACATTATTTTGTGTTATATTAAGTTATCCAAAGCACAAATTATCTAAGAAACGTTTTTCAATGTTTAAAATCATGAAAGCATTATAATATAAGTAAAATTATTATTTAAGTTGTAAAAGTCATTACATGTTGTCACTGAACTATGGATTTTTATTTACTTTGCTATTATTATTATTATTTTTTTCATTCATCACTGTTTTGATGGTGCTATATAGGTAGGGTCGGGTATTATTTATTGAGATAAGGTTTAAAAATTATAATTAAATAAAAACTATATATTATTGTTTCCAAGTTAAAAAACCGCATTATATGCGCTTACTTGATTAAAATTTTCCGTCAATTCAATTGTATAAATATTTTGTTCATTTATATATTTTTCATTGGGCTTCAAACATCTTTCGGATTAATTTTTTGAGGAAAATACTGCATAAAATTATGAAAAGTGTTGGTTGAATTAAATATGTACATTTACCAGTATTAAATGCTAATAGTATGTATTAAATTACGTGTAAAGCTGGAGAACGCCTATTACGGTAGTCGGAATATAATCAGTGCTTCGGCAAATAAAATTCCCAGGAGATGAAATCGTTTAAAAAATCCGTTAGTAGATTTATTGCGGCATTTCTTAAAACCTAATCAAGAGCGACATTTAGTATAGCGCACGGTGTTATAAAGATGGCGCACAGGTAGTTCTAGTCTTTGATATTTGTATGTGGTTATTGAGGTATTGGCTTGGTAGTTCCTCTATATAAATTGTCATAAGCATTTCGCTGTCCTCGCACATATTAATAATAATCGACGAAGGAACGCTTAAAAAGACGTTTCGAATATAATAATAAAGTGACATTGGTAAGCTTGGAGGAGGCCACCCATTGAAGTGATGACTTATGATATCACAGGTGCAATCAGTGTCGATACAGCTATGCGTGCCCCAGTTTATCTAAAAGGCACTTCTCATTTAATTTATGATGTTTATATAACACATTTCATCAAATTTTGAAAAATAAGAAATTACAGCGGAGAGATACTTTATCAACTCGTAAAACTACAACAATGTCAATGTCAATGACTCGTTAAATGCAACGTTAATAAATAAAATAAATCCTTCTTAAATATAAACTTTTCAAATGCATTAAGAAGCGTAAAATAAATTTGTGTGCAACTCAAAAAATCAAATGCTTAGTTTATCTCTAAAATTTGTAATCATGGAGGTCCCTTTAAACAATAACATAAAGGATTTCGGTTGATGTTAGTGTTTGCAGAAAAGTTTCATGCCGCTCAACAGTGGTAATCAATCTTATTACGTCATAAAACATTTTTGCAAACATTAACAAGAACCGAAATCCTTTATGGTTATTAAAAGCGACCTCCCTGAAAATCTATTTGTTGAGTATACGTCGATGGCGAAAGATATTTACCCGAAAAAAGGAAAAAATCTGGTGCCCATTAGAAGTTGTGAACATATTCGACGCGTATTTGAATATCGACGATAGGAAAATAGATTTTCATTCTCATAGACTTTCTTTGATTCAACTGCCATATCTAGTCAATGATTCAAGTAATTCTAAAATGCGATTGAAAGTTATGATTCACTGCTTTTCGTTAATATAACTACCGTATAAAAATTTAGTGGTGTTGAAACAGACGAACCGATTTCTGTTATGTTATAGGAAAAGTTTACAATAATAATATAATGCAATGAAAAATAAAGAGAAAAATATATGTAGCATTAAATAAATAAATAAAACAAAACAATTTTTAAAATATAAAATTTTCAAATACACGAAAAAGAGTCAAATAAATGTGTGTGCACACCTCAACAAATCGAGGTTATGTTATAGGAAATGATTATAAAAAGAGATAAGTAATTATATTTTTCATTTATTTAGAACTAAAGCGTCATAAGATGCGTATTTACCTGTGGATCGTATTGTATGACGACGGTATTCTCGAAATAAGTCCCCGAACCAGAGTCTGCTCCGTATCCGTAGAGACCATTTTCGGTGTTTCCGGTGGTGCCGCAAGATCTGACTCCAATGTCAAAGGTGGCTGAGGTTCTGCCGAGGCCAGCGGGAAGGTGGACGCAGTGGCCATTGGCAAAGTGACCCTTTGAAAAGACGATTCCAAAGAACTGCTTGTCGAAGCCTAGAAAGACCTGGAAAAGAGTAAATCCGCTCACTTCATGAATAAGTAGTTCGTATTTAAATTTTGGGGTTCGCTGAAAGCTTTAAGCATTTGTTTCATCGTTTTCCAAATATTTTACTTCAATTTCAGATATCTTATAATAGCGAATTTAAAAAATGCGAATATGTAATATCATACTATACATTTAGGTTGTTAAATAGTTTTATAAATAACTTTATATTTATAAGTGCAATACAAATATTATTTCGTTAGCCACAATAAATAATTAATGATGAATTGGCAATACATGTAAGAGTAGAGGCTAGTATTTAAAATATCCCTGCTTTATCCCGAGTGTTGGAATTCATGCGAGAGCTTAATAGCGATGCTCCAATAAATATTGCTAGAATTTGCCCAAACCCACCGACCTTCATGGAGTTCTTCTCGCACTTGACATCCAGCGAAATTATCTTGGGCATATCGGCTGCGGGCGCAGGCCAAGAGTCCGCAGGTCCCCCATACGCACCCACTGCCGTCACGCCGTTGACGGCGAAATCGGCGCCCCCGTCTTCGGCCACGTGTATCTTGTTAGAAGCTCCGTCACTGCCTTTCGGGTAAGACGCTCCTGAGGCAAGCGGCGCTCCAATTCCCGCAGACAGGGCGGACGGTCCGAAGAATCCGTCGCCATCCACGGATTCCAAAGCCAACTGATCGCCGTTCGAGTCTTCTCGGTTCTGTGCTTCCTTGGGCAGATCGAGGGCGGAGGCGGGAATGGCTTCGATAACTTCCACTTTACCGGAATCGCTTCCGCTGCCTCCGGATACTCCTCTGTTGTCCTCGGCCTGCGGCGATATTGGCAAATCGGAGAAATTTTCCTCGTTTTTACAGTTTTGCGATTTTTTCTTGTATCAAATGCGGATAATAGCGATACGAGGATAAAGGAAAACGAAGTAATTATTAGTTGAATTGCAGATTCATTTTAACCTTTGTCTCGTTCGGGGACAGGTCGGTTATCGTACAAACCCAGCCTCGTGACAGAGAGAAAATGATTGCATTAACTGGCTTAACCTCGCACCAATTTCAGGCCGAAAAAAGCTTATTACATTGGAGCGTTAAAGTTTGTCAACCCGAGAGTAGGCGCGCGGGGTGACTGAGTCACCCACACCAATGTTTACACTACACTATGCGCGTAGGAAAGAGGTGAATAAACTAGGAACATACATTAGTATGTGACCGTACAACAGCACTACACTCATTCACTCACGGATGTTTTTTCCATAAGATAAACATGTACCTCTCTTGCAAACTCTCCTGAGCATATTTATATCACTTTTAGGTCTCAGTAGTATTTAGTCCGTAAAACAGAGCATTTAACAAAAATATTTCTGGGAGACTCAGTCACCTCGCGCCCTTCCACATGCAATTCACCTAATTGGTCGGTGGCAGGGTGGCTATGCGCCAAAACCTACGTAAAGATTGTCTATCGCAGGTTGATGTTTTCTATTGTGATCTCGTATTGTCCTCGGAAAGAACGAGCCTAGACAACGATCAGTCCTACAATCGATCTCACGTATCTTATCGTCACGGTCGTTTCTACCTATATACGTTGGTGCATCAATTATTCCTCCAATCTCGTTTTTTAGACATTCTGATCTATACTTCTCCAAAAGCCGCAACCTTGAGTTCAATATACGATCCAACAGTGGTACCCAGTTCAAATCCCTCAAGAATGAGGTGACGCTTTCTTTATGTTCGTACTTTTGTTTTACGAACCTGGCTGCTCTGCGCTGAACTCTTTCTAATTGAATTATATGCCCCTTCTCGTACGAATTCCATATGCACGAGGCGTACTCCACTTGTGGTCTAATCAGTGATAAGTAAAGTTTCACGTACTTTTTCTGTAGTGTTCCTATAAAAGCCAGTTTCTTGTTGGCCGCACATATAACTCGACGAATGTGCATGTCCCATGAAAGGTCTCGACAAATGGTTACTCCTAAATATTTTAAATACTCGGCTGCTTGAATATTTATTCCATCTATTTTATACTCGAAACCTACTTCTATGTTCTTACTTTTCCAGAACGTAACTGCGACACATTTAGTGTAATTAATTTCAATTTGCCATTTAATGCACCACGCTGAAATGGCTCTTAAGTCTTCACGCAGCGACTGATAGTCCTCCTGGTTTTTTATTCCTTTATATAGAACGGTACCATCGGCAAAAAGACTAATTTTACTACGAACTATCGAGTAGATATCATTTACATAGATTAAAAAAATATGTGATGTTTTTTCGGGATTTTCTCGAATTTTTAGGCTTGTTTCCAAAGGAACCATAGCCTTATGAAATGGTCCTGTCTGTGTGTGTGTCCCCTACTAAGAACTCTTGCGCCAATGGACCAATTTTCATGAAACCTGGTATGAGGTCGAGCTGCCAGGGTCCACCTCCGGGATTTATTTTATTTGGCGAAGGTTGAAATCCTGGGTTCGATTCCAGTAACTTTTTTCCCTATTTGTTTTACATAGAAAGTCTCAAATCCATCGTTCAGAGATGTATTCTTTAATACTTTAAAATATCTTAAAGTTAGGATATCGGTGTGAGATTTGTAGTGTTATTAGGGGAAAATAATGTAGATTATAATTATTATCAGCGAATTTAGATAATTGATCGTAATTTCTTGAATTTTTACTAAAACTTAGCGTTTTTGCGTTTTAAATCGTATTTTATCTGATTGTTGCCATGGGCACGACTATTACTGAACTCGGCTTGAGCACAGACAAGTGAGCAAAAGGGTTATTTTCTTTTCCGCTCTACTATCCTTCACAAATGGACCGTTTATCCAGACATATTAGCGTATAAACAGTAACATTTATTAAATTCGTTTATTTAAAAAAAATACATGCAAAAATATGTCAGAAAGAGATTTTGACATTGGTTTAATAGTATAAAATCTGATAATGCTCTATTAATTTGTTTTCCAATTTTTCTCTATCATTGATAAATTATGAACTACAAGTGGTATTTATGGTATGAGAATTCCTTGGAATGGCCAACAGATAGTGAAATATTTCCTGTCAATATAATCAATCAATCAATTCGGGACGGCAACTTTGGGAAATCAGCCTGCATTAGTCCTGGTTTGGACTTCTTGTTATCTCCGACACAATAACTCGTAATTGTGTGGTCTCTCAGACTTCTTTTTGGAAATTGAAGTGCTCTAACCGAATAATTCTTTTTTTATTTTTACCTTACAGATCATATAAGAGCTAGGGAGAGAAATGTATGGTTTTTAATTGAGCCCCCGAACACCGAGGTCGCCACCACACTTTTGGTTATATTCACAGTTTTACCCGTTTGGGTTCTGCGTGTGTTTATCGGAAGTGGACCCCCACTTTTATTTATCGCCAGTCTTGCGTTTGTGCTAGAGGAGATCACAATGACTTTTTGCCATTGTTAAATATCAGTTTTCGCATTGGAAGAAGTGACTTTTTCTCCCAATTAAAACGTTTTTCTGTATTATTAGGGGTTCTTGATCAGCGAAGTGGTAGTAGCTGAGCACCTTATGGGCACGTCTTGTCAGTCCGTCGTAACTTTCATCTCCTAAGCCGCTGGATGGAATTTTGTTATATTAAATAGGAGTTATCCTTATTAAAATTTATTTCTCAATTGTGATTATGAACTGCATCCGCCAATCAGAACTCCCATTTTACATAAATACTTTAATAAACTTGTACTTGTATCACGTTAAATGGCATCCATCAAGCACCAATTAAAAATCATAAATTTATCTCCCTAACCCTTATATGATCTGTATGCTATATATTTAAAAAATTATTCGGATACAGGACTACATTTGCGACAAAACAGCGAGACCACATAATTTCGACTTTAATTTCAGGTATTATATTTTTATATAATTTATATTCAAATATAATAATAATATCCGCAAATTGTATGTTAATGCTTTCTAATTTTAATCTAAAAAATAATAAAAGACTGCACGTCGAAAAGTCTATTTTATTTATTTTATCGGAAATGGAAATGTCTTCCTTGAAGTCGAACCTAGGACTTTTCTCGAGACTTTTTTCGTCACCACCTTAAAATGCGTAAATCAGGCATTTCCTCCAAAATTTTAAAAAATATCTTGTTCCTTTATTGAGTAATTCCCATTTATCATCGTGAAGAAGATCGAAAACTATTAATAAGATGAGAGAAAATTGCGGCCGAAGGCCACTTTCGGGGTTGACTCGCAGAGCCTTGATAATTTGTTAATTTTAGTTATCGTCGTATTATTCATCGTAACCAAGGTATTGTTTAAACTTCAAAACAGCGTCGAAGTTTCGAAATTTCAGCAGTATATATGCATTTTGACTTTATGCAACACACCACGAGTTCAGAAAACTGCACGGTTTTAGAACGAACACGAATTTAGCTCCACAATGGCAGACATGCCCGTACACTGTCACTGGACCGATCAAAAACCAAGCGGCAACAGATTTCGTTCATTCCAGTCCATTCTTCCATATTTCTCTCCGTTTTACTCATACGGTTAAAACCGTCGGAATACCGAGTGTAGAGACCTCTTTAGACGCGAGCCTCAAGCGTCTCTGCATAAAGTTAGCACTGCACCCTCCCCCAAAATTCCCTGAGATTCCCTACGCCCCAAGCCACCGACCTAGTAAATAACTTCCACCTCCCTCTCATTCCCCCTTCCCTCCCTTTTTTGCCCTTCCACATTTCTTGTGTGGTTTAAGGTCGGTGGTCGGCCATCCCACTCCCATCCTCTCCCTCATCCATGCCCAAAGTTGCAATACGATATTTCACATTTTCTCAGGAGTTCGTCGGGAAGCCTGCATTCACGGGGCTCTACTTTGACAATTTTATTGTCCATGACTGTACTCCTTTTGTACTCCTTTGCAAATTCCAAATGCATTACCTCGCAATGTGTATTCCACATACATAGGGGTGTGCCGATATCGTTTCCTTGAAAGATAAAGTTAAACAAGATCCGTGTATTTAGTTTATATATTGCATTGTCCTACAAGTTATCGTGCAACAGATTGAATACATAGTCTTTCAAGATGGTAAAAAGCAGTCAACCATGACATCCTAAAAAGACGAGGGCAACAGAGCTATGCGAAATTTCTAGCAGAAGTGAAAGGGAGGGATTGAGTAATGGTCTCCTTCGGTAACCGCAAGTTCCGAATCCACAAACTCACGCATCCGCGATCCGTTTCATATTTCCAATTCCTCATTGAACGCGAGTTTAACCTCGCATATCCGCTAAGGTAGGTTAACGAACACGTATAACTATCATAATTGTTCTAAAATACGCGAGACTATTATTTTATTGGCTATTTTTTCACTCAAGTCACTTAACGTACTTTACCTTATATAATTTTGTTCGCGAAAATTTATAGAATTTAGAGATCATTGTCAAAAACTCAAGCATTCTTTTCCTGAAGATCAATAACATACTTACGGACGCGTTGTTTGGTTTCCTTCAATAAGATACAGAAAAAGATCTACAATGGAACCATTCATTATGTGGGATTCTGGAGAAAGTTATATACATTATTATATTACATCGATATACAAATCGGAGTATATCTTGAATGGGGCCTTAGACAGACATGACACCTCTCCATGAAAGATCAAATGCAAAATGGGCAACTATAGCCATATCGAGATCTGGGACCAATCCACCCATTAAAATGCAATATCCGTGATGTTATCGCAAAACACATTCCTCGCGGAATAACGAGGGAGGGAGAGAGAAGAAGGAGCAAGGGAGGGAAAGAGAGGGAGGGAAAGAGGGGAAGAAGAGAAGAAGGGGGAGGGGAGAGGGAGGGCGAGAGGGAGAGAAAAAGGGAGGGAGAGAGAGAGAAGGAGGAAGGGATAGATAGATAGATAATCGTCTTTATTCGGGCGAAATTTAGACCATAAGGTCCATTCTTACATTTAACCCTTCGTCAATATAATAAATATTGAGGGAGGGAGGGAGAGAGAGAGGGAAAGAGGGAGGGAGGGAGAGAAATTGATTGATTGATTGATCGATTTGGAGAGAGAGTGGGAGAGAAAAAGGGAGAGAGAGAGAGAGGGAGAGAGAGAGGGAGAGAGAGGGAGAGAGAGAGGGAGGGAGAGAGAGAGGGAGAGAGAGAGGGGAGAGAGAGAGGGAGAGAGAGAGAGAGGGAGAGAGAGGGAGAGAGAGAGGGGGAGAGAGAGG